>JASSKH010000019.1:91825-691825 GCA_031763025.1 Macrocystis pyrifera
GAGATATGTCCCTCGCTCTCCCGCTCCTTTGAGACACGCTGAAGATAATTCTAAAGTGAATATGTTACCAGAAAAGAGGAGGAGGGGGGGGGGGGGGGGGGGGGGGGCGGAAGGGGGGGGGGGGGGGGGGCTCCCTTTTCGGGAAAGCCTCTGAGAGGTCTCGTTGGTCCCAAGACTACAGTCGGACCAATCTACGACGCTACGTCGTAACTTCAACAACGATGAAGCCGTCTGCTGTCGCTAATTGGCCGATCGCGCAGGTCTAAGGGGGGGGGGGTAGCACCCGAATTTTTGTCAGGCTCTTTCCTTTCTGGAGGGAGCTCTATACTATTAGTAAGTAAAACATGACTTTTTACATAAAAACTGTACGCTCAACGAAAGTGCTCTCTCATGTGCCCCGCCAGATACGTAGCGAAGAACGTCGCAAAAGTATCGACGATGATGGGACTCCGATAACGACCTTTGGTACGTAGTTTTGCTGGCTAGATACGTACCCCCCCCCCCCCCGTCGAATCAGGAAAACGTTGGCCAAACCAATAGCACCCCTGTCGCAGTTGCGTCGCACGACAACTACCATTACGTCCCGAACAGCTTCGACTGTCTGTCTCTACCTGCACACGGCACTGAAGCTGAACCACTTCGGGCGGAATGTAAGGACCGTTTCGGATTAATAGGAAGCGCCAGAGTGGATGAAACGACATTTTTTTGGGGGTGTTTCTTCTCCCGCTGCGTCGGCGCAAAATATCGACACAAAACCGCGAAGCGGTGGCAATTGTTAATTAAACCTAAGGATATGCGCGACTATACACAAGAGCGTGTACGGGGAGGGGGGGGGGAAGGGGGCGACCGACACCTGTGGCCATGGCTTGTCCAGAAGGCCGCTGGGGGGTAAAACCTCATATACCATAATTTGTGTATATATAAGTACCTTGCTGTGGTGCAAACTAAACGTGATTGTAAAAGCTACGAAAAACGAAAAAATGAGTTGGTCTGCTGACGTTCTCCGGTGCCTCTCCTGCTCTGCTGCGCCCCTGCTGTATTAGTTTTGTGTTGGAAGAACACCGGGATAGCCTACTGACGGTCTTCCGGAATAAAACTCCTGCCCTTCTCCTCCGCTCCGTTAGTCTCTGGTTGCTCTCCCGCGTTTATCGCTTTTCAACCCCCTTGCCGCCCCCCCCCCCCGCCGCCCTACGGTCATACGACTACGGCCATGCATGGTATCAAGTACCCCCCCCCCCCCCCCATATTATATATGGTTTGGGTTGGCGCCGGTTGGCAACGACACTGTAAAACATGCCGCTCACTACGTCAGCTAGACATCCAGGGTACCGTTTTTTTTTTTTTTTTTCGGCGGTCGCCCACAGCTGGTCGTCGAGTTAGATCATTTGTGAGGGGTAAAGAACCTTTACTCTGCACAAGGGAATTGATCGTATCACGTAGTGTCCAAGGTAAGTCACCCAAGAGGCAGTTACATAGTACTCCCATTGCTGTCTCTGGAAGTGGCTACACCGGAAATTAAACTAACTCATTGAGGCTGTCATCCATATGCAAGCCCGCCTCACAAGCGGTTCTTAGTAGGATGCAGCTCACCCTTCATGCGACTCGCCGGACACCTCACGGCGCTTCGCGCTTGGTGCAAGCAATGTCTGCCTGGTCGGTGAAAACCCGACATGCTCCGTCCCGGCATTGTAGGGATGCATGATCTTACGACTACGGCCATGCATGAGATCGAGTACATCTCTCTGTCGACTACCCCCCCCCCCCCCCCCCCCCCCCCCCCCCCCCCCCCCCCCCCCTCCGCCTTCTGGAAAGTGCAGCCGGGCTTGTGCATGTTTGTCACGGGGAGCCGAGCGAGTTCACCCCCCTCGCGGAGTGGATGAGGCAGAGCACGATGTTCAACATGCTGCAATCCATCCGCTTCTTCAAGTACTACCTTCACTCCAAGGCAAGGGGCACAGCCTCGTGGGTTGGCTAACTGACCATGCATGCACACGCTACGAAGACGTGGTACGATCACCCTGCGAAACGGTAGAGAAGGTAGCTTTACGCAAATGCATGTTCAATGTTCAATGCTGAGACGCTTCCGCCGCAACCAAGGAACTATACCACCGATATATTGTTGTTGTTGTTGTTGATGTTGATGTTGTTTCGTTTGCCATCCGACAATATACGGCACAATTAGGAATATGCGGCGCAATTAGACGCGAGTCGACGAGGGAAGAAAATACTGAACCCTTCTCTCTATAAAACTGCAAGGCGCGCGCCACACCGTATTGGGGGAGGGGGGGGGAGAGCCGGCTATGTAACCCCGGCTCTGAGTCAAGAGTAGGGAGGGAGTTGAAGAAAGGAGGGAGACTATGTCCGGTGGGATGAGAAGAAACGTACATTAACGCGTGAGATTCAACGTTGGTCACTCAAAAACCGTTACTCTAAAAAGAAAGAGAGTCTAGGAGGGGGGGGGAAACCAAGAGACCCCAAAAACCAAGCAAATAACAATAAACCTAGGCATGCGCAACGTCTGGTTTCAATATCCGATTGGGGTGCGAGGACAATTTTTCGCTCGAAGATAGTCAGCCGGCTTGCAGGTGAGACAGAGAGCTCCCCGTGTATGAAAAAGGAGCCTGAGAAAAAAAAAAGTGCGCCTCCGCTACCGGTGACGACTCACAGCGGAGGGGCAACCAAGGTGGTGCATGGCGACTGAATTATTCGTCGCTGCCGCCGCCGCTGCGTGGCTTATAAACTTGCCCGTAGATTTTGTCAACCCCCCCCCCCCCCCGCCCTCCGCCCCCCCCCCAACCGCTGGGTACTCAGAGTAATTCTAAAACACTGCTTCTGTTTTCGGATACATTCAAGGGCGGTGTGTCATTGTTGGTGTAGGCCTCGCGCGAGAGACTCCGTTTCCCCGTTGCCTGCATTGATAATGAGTTCTACGCAGGCTATAGTGTACCTTGCTTGTCGCTGACTGGACATATCGTGATCTATCTCTCTGCAGTAGATAGTCTAGTTCGTTACAGTTCATCATCTACCGCTGCCAGGGTTTGTGCAGGATCTGTCTGCTACAGATCCCATAGGAAAGCTTGAGCTAGATCACGCAGAAACATGAGCTACTACGGGGAAACCGGCACTACAGTAAATAGGACCTACGGTACAAACAAAAACCTATATATATATATTCCCTACTTTTACTGACAATATTTGGTCCTGTTTACTATGGTCCGCCGTAATGGTCACAACCAGATCGTGGACTGATCTGCCTCGAAAAATCTAGACCGTGGACTATGAGAATCGATGGTCGGTCGGAGGTGAAATCTGTTGAAAAAAAAATCCCCCCGATTTCTACTGTGAACCAACCCTGTATATCTCGTGAGTATTTGTTTTCCCCAACCTCCGCCTCCGCCCGCTCCTTCGTCTCTCTTCCCCTGGCAGTGCTTCAAGCTTTGGCGAGACAACGTGCGCTACAAGCTCTTCTGCCAGCAGAGGAGGAAGCTCTCGCACCGCCTTTTCCTGGCCAAGGACAGCTTTGCAGGACCGTACGTCGAGCTCAGAAGACACATGATCGACATGCAGGTGCAGGCTGCGAATGCATGAGGGAGCGGTGGTGGTGTGATGGCCACCGGTCCCTTCCACCCCACGGGGCGGGAGGGGGAAGGGTGGTCCCACGCAGCAATGAGATTTAGCGGGTTCGCGACCATCTCCATTGATCCCTTCGGGACCTCGAGAGAACGACCAAAACAATGTTTGGTTACCCAGCAGTGGTATTGGTAGGATCAATTTTGCGCCCCGTGCAGTGTAAACCCCCAAGGCCCCAACCGTTGTGTCATCCCCCAAAATCAAGCCACGGCCGTTTCGCTGTGTTCGTTTTTCACTTCTTTTTTTTTTTGTTGTCGACAATTTCTCCCCCCCCCCCCCCCCCCCCCCTATTTGGAGTGCCTAAAGGGTCGAAGGCGCGGTGCGCTGACACAATGATGCCACCCTGTCCCGAAAGCCACTGTCAGCGTAAACACGGGCCTTAATATCGTGGGACAGAGGCGTACGAAGCACGAGAAGGTAGCACAGGGTTGCTTTGGGCTGGGGATTCGAGCGTGATGCGCCGGGATATCGCATAAAATCGTGGGACTGGCTTCCTGAATACTACTCGAGGGTACTACCACGGCGGACCATATTAAGTAGAAACCTACGGTATACACAAAAACCTATATATTTACCTATTTTTGCTAACAAACTTTTGTCCCATTAACTATGGTCCCCCGTAATATATGATATGCGCACCGATCTAGGTAGGGGTAGAGATGGACAAAATTATAATTTATTAATGGCTTAGGTTAATGTGGATTGGCTATTTTAAGCAGTAGAGGGACACAATATTCAAAGCCAGGCTGACTCGACCGCTTTTTCCTGAACACGGACGTGTTTTGGCCGCGTTTCATTCAGGACATCGCGCTTTTGGACCTGGACGCCATGAAAACGTTCGAGCGGGCGCAGTTCATCGAGCACCAGAATGTCCGACGCATCGAGGCAGTCAAGTCCCTGGAGTCTAGCATGGAGAAGGTGAGGAAAGGAACGGGACCATGGCGACGCGAAAAAAACAAAAAAATATAAAATAGACCGGACCACGGTGCCTCGCTAAGAAGGCAGGCAGCAGCACCCTTCGGCCAAAATATTTCTGACTGACGGGGCGACCCCTTAATCCTTTTAGTACCGCAGTCCCGTTTTGGGGACAAATCACTTGGAATTAGACTGGTTTGTCCCCAAATCGGGACTGCGGTACTAAAGGAGTTAAGAGCACTGAAGACCTGCTCCTTAAGGTATGCCCTAGCGCCATTCATGTATTTTTTTGCAATATTGTGCATTGCGTACCTAGGACATTGGATTATTCGTCTTGGTTTTTTTCGTGGAGATCCGACACCACGATCACGTGAGAGGCCTCAGAAAGTTAGGAGTCGTCCCTCCCAAGGCAAGCACGCGCTACCTTATACCACGCTGGACGGAAGGACAAGGACCGTTTAGATATTACGGGGGACCGTAGTAAATGGGACCTAATATCGTTATTAAAAATGGGGAAGTATATAGTTTTTTTTTTTTTGTGTACCGTAGGTGCTATTTACTATGGCCCTCCGTAATGGTTGATGTGGCCCTTGTATTTTCCGCGCAGAGTGTATTTACATTTAATTTTCAACCCCTTTTATTATTCCCCCTCCTGATACTCGTAGCTCAGATTTTGGGGTCACATATCATAGGCAGGCTCCTTTCCCCCCCGCCCCCCTATATTATATATCTGGTATATATAGGTTGGGTTGGCGTTGGTTGGCGACGATGCCCGTAAAACACGCCTCTCACTGCGTGAGCTAGACAACCAGGGTCACCGTTTTTTATTGTTCTTTCGGGGGTCACCGCGGCTGGTGGTCGAGGTAGATCATTTTTTGTGCGGGGTGGAGAACCTCAACTCCGCACAAGGGGGATGATCGTATCACGTAGTGTGTACACGGTAAGGGACCCACGAGGCAGTTGCATAGGAGACTCACTGCTGTCTCTGGAAGTGGCCACATCAGAAAATAGATCAGTTCACTGACGCTGTCATCCATATGCAAGAAAATCCGCCTCAATAGCGGTTTTCAGTAGGATGCAGCCCACCCTCCATGCGACTTCGCCCAACACCTCCCGCTTCGCTCCACGAAGCTTGTTGCAAGCGATGTCTTCCCGGTCGGTGAAAACGCGGCGTGCTCCGTCCCGGAATTTGTAGGCATGCGAGGGTCTGTGGTCATACGACTACGGCCATGCATGATATCGAGTACCCCCCCCCCCCCCCCCCCCCCCCCCCCCCCCCCACCGCCTCCATGGGGGATATCGTGATGTTCATTAAGGTCGGAGCCGTGGTGCAGCGTGTTTGCGCTCATGTCACGGGGCTTCCGAAGGCGGCGGAGGTGGTGGAGAGTCCATTGGACAAGATGTTCGGAGGCGTTAGCGATAAGGGGAGGAGTCTCGTGAAGATGAAGGAGGAGGCGGCCGAGCGACGGCGGATGCTTCAGCGGGCGGCGCAGGAGGCCGGTGAGACGGTTGGTTGATTACGCATTTGTTAGGTAAAGTTAGCCACTGTAGTTAGTCAGTTGGTTGGTTTGTATAGTTGGTTGGTTGGTTTGCTTACTTGTGTGTTATTGTGTATGTTTGTGTGCTTGTTTATTTGTTTGTTTGTTTGTTCGGTTTGTTGATTGGTTTGGTCAGTTGCTGTATGGCCTTGGTTGATTGATTGGTTGGGTTCATAGGGATATGATTGGGGTTCGCTTGCCTGTTTCTTTGCTGATTGGTTGATTTCGTTGGTTGCTTATTTGGTGTTTATGTTGTTGGGTTGGTTTTATGGTTGGTTGTTCGGTTGTTCGGTTTTTTGGTTGGTTGGTTGTTTAGTTGACGAGTTGGTTGGTTGATGATATGTTTGAATGCTAGACTGATTGGCTTGGTGTTTGGACGTGCATTCTCCTTTACCTGGCAGATGTTCAGTTGTGAGGTTGTTCGGTTGGATGATTGATTGATTGTTGGTTGGCTGGTTGGCTGATTGGTTTGTTATTTGTTTGATGGTTGATTAGTTGCTTGATTGATTGGTTGGTGAATCGATTGCCTGGTTGGTTGAATAGTTGGATCGAGTCCGGGTGGGTACACAGAGTAGAGAAACGTCCGGAGCCAGCGCTGTTTACGTCGTGCCGTTAGCAGCGTTCGACGCGACGATACTGGCCACAGCCGGCGATCGAAAGCGCACACTCCTTCTCACAACTGTTTCGCGTAACGCCCGTGCCGTTGTTTCCCATCCTCAGCCACCAAAATGGATTTGGTGATGTTTTTTGTTGCGGGTGATCGGCTGAAACAAAATTGAGTCAAGCGCTCTTCGCATCGGCGGCTGGTACTACGTTCTTTCTCCACAAAACGAAAAAATCGATGCTCGGATGCCCACGGACAGTGGCTTGCCACCTGCTAGAGAAAAACGGTTGACACACTCTGTGCACGAGACGAATAAAAACCAAACCCTGAGGCGGTCAGACCCGATCAACCCTTGGTTGGCATTGGTCCCTTTGTCTCGTACCCATCGTGTCAACCATGTTGTCACACAAGTGGTAAGCTCTAAATACACACATATGCGCCCGCGACTACCCCCCTCCCCCCTCCCCAACCTGCCTGGTCGGTGAAAACCCGATGCCCCGTCCCGGCATTGTGGGGATGCGAGGGTCTATGGTCATACGGCCATGGCCATGCATGACAACGAGTACAACCCCCCCCCCCCCCCCCCCCATCAACCAGCCCTCCCGCGCCCAACCCCTTAATGTAAACGGCCTTATTCAGTGGAAACCCTGCTGCGGAAGGCGTGCTGGGTGATCTAATCCTTCCAGGTAGTGTTAAAACCTTCCACAGTACGGAGGCGTGCCACGATAGGGGCCAATAGAATTTCTGGCCAAACTTTATTCTGCCTGACGGAGCTCCTTTAGGGCACTGATGAACCACATACGAGGTACTCAATATCGGAGACCTTTACGTATTGTTTTTTTACAACATTATTTTTCCTGGTTTATGCTTACAGTAGGCTGCGGGATTGGTCATCGGGGTAAGCTTCCACTTTTCCTCTAAAATTCAGTTTTTTTGAGGTGACCTACTAATTACTTGCTGACAGTATAGAGCTCCTCAAAAGAAGAGCTTCCGAAAAAAAAAAACGGTGCTCAAACCCTACATACCGTATCTAGCTAGCGTTTACTGCATTCGATGCAGTTCGTCCGACCCCCCCCCCCCCCCCCCCCCCCCCCCCCCCCCCCCCCCCCCCCCCCCCCCCCCCGAAGACCAGCCGTCCCGTGCCCAACCCCTTTGTGTGACGCCTTATCCAATGGAAACCCCTGCTACCGCTGCTGATGCTGCTGCTGCTGCTGCTGCTGCTGCTGAAAAAAAGGCATGCTGGGCGACTTTATCCGCCTCACGGACTACGTAGCCGTGGAGGCGCTGGTGAACCTGACGATAAGGACGAACCAGACGTTTCTGTCGGAGCTGCTCAAGCCCCGGAAGGCGGGACTGTTCGAGACGACGGTCCTCTTCACGGAGGAGGGGGGACGGCTTTTTCTCCGACTTGCGACGACATAAAGGTGTTGCAATCAGGGGTGCCTGGGTCGTGCTACCGTAGGGGTGGCAATTAGGGGTTGCAGATAGGGCTTGAAATTAGGGGTTGCAATTATGAGTGGATAAGCCGTGCTACGGTAGGGGGATCAAATATGGGTTGCAATTGGGAGTTTCTAATAAGTGTTGTAAATAGGGCTTGCAATTAGGGGTGGATGAGCCGTGCTACGGTAGGGTTTGCAATTAGGGGCTGCGACTAGGGTTTGCAATTAGGGGTGTCTGCACCGTGCTACGGTAGGGGGTAGCATTCAGGGGTTGCAAATTGGGGCTGCAATTATGGTGGATGAGCCGTGCTACGGTAATAGGAGTTGCAATTAGGGGCAGCAATTAGGGACTGCAAATAGGGTTTGCAACTAGGGGTGTCTGAGCCGTGTTACGGTAGGGGTTGCAATTTGGGGCTGCAAATAGGGGTTTGCTCGTTTTAGATCCCAAGCATTCCTCACCGACTGAGGAGCTCGAACATACCCGATATATTCGGATCCTATATTCTAACAACTCACAACATTAATTAACCACGATATTTGGATCCGATATTTAACAATTTACAACGTCATTGACCGATATGTTTCGATCCGATATTTCAACTTTTTACGACATTATCAGCCGATATAATTGGATCCGATATTTTATAATTTACAACGTTATTATTACCCGATGCGTTTGGATCGAATTGGATCCGGTATTTTATAATTTACAACGTTCTTGTTACCCGATGCATTTGGATCCAATATTTACAATTTTTTCTGAACCGATCTATTTGGATACGATATTTGATAATTCACAACATTTTTTTTTAATCAAGGGATATATCCGTCCCCGATATTCCAACAACTTTACATCATTATTAGCCAACATGCTTCTATCCGATGTTTCATTCTTTACGATACTACCGCTCCATCCCTCAACATAAGGAAGGTTTGTACACTAATATTTTATCAAAACGTTCCTCACATACATTTAGGGACAGGGTGGTGCTAATAGTTCGTTAGATACCTACAGTAGCCTTTCATGAGGAAGAGGCGATGCGTGAAGTGGGAGGGGGGAGGGGCGGGGGGGGGGGGGCGCTCTTTCGTGGTGCGGGCGAGGTGACACCTCTTGGGTAAAGAAAATCGACGCCAAATAGTATTTTTGCGATTACAGCAACGGATAATACCGATCGGCGTCCGGGTTACATGCGGCGCGTACAGCGATGCATCATGATCCTACCACTCGTACTACTGCTGGGCGCTCACGCTGATCCTAGATGGTTGACAACAACAACAAACTTGCCAACCATTGTGTTGCTCGTACTATTTTCGGCACCCAAAGGAGGTAATGAATGCGTGGTAGAGCTGCACTACGCACCGTTTCAGGAGTTTACGAGGTAGAGGCGATGCGTGGAGGGGGGGGGGGGGGGGGGGGGGGGTGTTAGGGGCGCTTCATCATTCTCTTGGCGAGGAGATCCTTCTTGAAAACGATCCGTTTGAGATCTGTGTACGTACGGTGATCTGATCTGTCCCCTTGCGCGTCCCCGGTCTCCGCAGGACATGGCGAGGCCCACCACAGAAGCGCTCATATCTGGTAGATGTTGGCCCTGTCGCGGAAAGTTGTGCAGACGATGCGGATCCTTGAAAATGATCTGTTTGATCAGCTCCGTTGAACACTTACACAGATGACGTAGATCCTTAAAAATGATCTGTTCGAGATATGAGTACAGCAGTGACCTGATCTATCCCAATGGTTCGGCACAATCACGGAAGCATTCAGATCCTGTGGACCGGGCCCCGTGAAAACTTGCACACAGATGATGCAGATCCTTGAAATTGATCTGTTTGAGAACTGTGTAAAGGTCAGTGATCTGATCTGATCTGGTCTGTCCCATTGCGTGTCCCCGGTCGCCGCAGGACATGGTCAGCGCGATCACGGAAGCGGTCATCAGCACCGTCAACGGGGTGGGGCGCATCCTTTACCTGAGGCCTTTCAACGAGCACGTGGGCACCTCTGTGACGGACAGCCCCAACATCCAGGACATCGTGAGGGACTCCCGGGCGTTTCGGACGACCTCCGCCGAGATAAGCGGGAAGGTCGAGGCAGACTTTACCGAGGCCGAGGTACGTACGTACGTACGCACACTTGGCAAGGAGACGCTTGCCCTGCGGTAGTCCCCCCCCCCCCCCCCCCCCCCCTATATAAATTATACATGGGTTGGGTTGGCGTCGGTTGGCAACGACACTGTAAAACATGCCGCTCACTACGTGAGCTAGACATCCAGGGTACCGTTTTTGTTTTTGTTTTTGTTTTTTTCTTTGGCGGTCGCCCACAGCTGGTTGTCGATTGAGATCATTTGTGGGAGGTAACCTATCCTCTGCACAAGGGAATTGATCGTATCACGTATTGTTCAAGGTAAGCCACCCAAGAGGCAGTTACATAGTACTCCCATTGCTGTCTCTGGAAGTGGCTCCACCGGAAATTAAACTAACTCATTGAAACTGTCATCCATGCAAGTCCGCCCCACAAGCGGTACTCAGTAGGATGCAGCTCACCCTTCATGCGACTCGCCGGACACCTCACGGCGCTTCGCGCTTGGTGCAAGCAATATCTGCCTGGTCGTCGAAAACCCGAAATGCTCCGTCCCGGCATTGTAGAGATGCGAGGGTCTATGGTCATACGATTACGGCCATGTATGAGATCGAGTACATCTCTCCTATCGAGTACACCCCCCCCCCCCCCCCCCGCCTCCCTTGCACATCCCCCTACAGTAGTATATATATAGGTTGGGTTGGCGTCGGTTGGCGACGACGCTGTAAAACACGCCTCTCACTGCGCGAGCTAGACAGCCAGGGTACCGTTTTTGTGTTTTTTGGCGGTTACTACAGCTGGCGGTCAAGTTAGATCCTTTTTGTGCGTGGAGAACCTTCCCTCCGCTCAAGGGGGATGACCGTATCACGTAGTGTGTATCTGGTGAGGCACCCACGAGGCAGTTACGTGGTAAACCCGTTGCCGTGGCTGGAAGTGGCCACACCAGAAATTAAATTATTTCATTGATGTTGTCATCCATATACAAGAAAAACCGCCTCACAAGCGGTTCTTAGTAGGATGCAGCTCACCTTCATGCGACTCGCCGAACACCTCACGGCGCTTCGCACTTGTTGCAAGCAATGTCTTCCTGGTCGGTGAAAACTCGACGCGCTCCGTCCCGGCATTGTAGGGATGCGAGGGTCTATGGTCATACGACTACGGCCATGCATGATAATGAGTACACGCCCCCCCCCCCCCCCCCCCCCCCCACTCTTTTTTGGTGTGTGCAGGAGTACGTGGTGACCTTCAACAGCGTGCGTCCGATTTATGAATACAGCCAGACGTGGGACTTCAAGGCGTACAAGGCGCAGCAGCACAGCGTCACCACTCTGCGGGAGCAGATGCAGCGCATCGGGATCTGGGTCAACGAGCTCGAGAAGATGCGAGCGCGGCAACCTTGCGGAATACTGGAGGTACCTGGCAGAGCAGTACCGCTTAGGGATCGCTGCAGTAGGAGGTGTCGGGGCCCCGTGGTCTCCATGTCTGATACATACTTACATGTTCGATCGAGGGTGAAATGTAACGGTTTGGCCGAGAGTAAAGTGAATCGGTTTGGTCAAAGGTAACCGTAACGGTTTGACCGAGGGAGAATTTGTGACGGTTTCATCGAGGGCGAATCGTAACGGTTTGATGGAAGGTTATTTGTGACGATTTGATCGAGGGTGGCTTGGTACGGTTTCATCGAGAGTGAAATGGTAACGGTTTCATCGAGGGTGAATTGTGACGGATTGGTCGAAGGTGGATAGTAGCGGTTCGATCGAGCGTGAATTGTAACAGTTTGATCAAGGTTGACTTGCACCGGTTTGGTAGCGAGCGGGCTGTTTTGTGCACCGCGTGTTTCAGGGCTGTCGTATCATTTCCGTTGATCGTTAGAGCGATCAACGATCCTCAGTTGACCTTAAAAAAAATGTAAATTACCGCCCCTCCAAGACAATAAATACATCTGGTATATGCTGTAGCTTCACTTTTTCAAATCCTTTGGATTTTCCTTCGTTTTCTTCTCATTGCAGTGGGCTGCTTCTATAACGGAAATGTGAAGGCCGAAGCCACAGTAGGTCAACTAAGACCACATCGTCGAAGCAAAAAGGTCGCGACGGAATACAAAGGTTGACTATACCTGCCTGTATACGCCACCTCCCCGCGTCGCAACCCCTCCCAAATGCGAACGCAGGTAGAGAGCCGCAAGCTGAAGCAGATGCTGATTCCCATGACGGAAGAGAAGATGGAACAAATGAAGACCCTGGTCAAAGACCTCGCGCGGTCAAAGTGCAAGGAGCAGCTCGTCAAGTACAAGTCGAGGCTGTCCGCCATCGCTCAAAAGCCCACGCACCTTAAAGACTTCGCCGGGTGAGCAAGCAGCCAGAGCCCGTGGGGACACCCCCTATGTGTGCAACACCACCTTGTGCATAAATCAGCTCGTGCAGCACCTTTTGGGCAATATCCGTCTTGCGCATCGGCCCAAACTTAACCCGATGCCGACCCCAACCCTAATCCTAATCCAAACCCTAGCCCCAAACTCGGCCCTAACCCCAGTCCCAACTCTACAACTCTTACCGCGAAAGCTAACTCTGATCTCAACCCTAGCTCTAACCCCAAGCCAACCCTCTTACCCCAACCCTGTTCCTAGCTCTAGCCCAAGCCCTAGCCCCAACCCCAAACCTAACTCTGACCCCATGCCAAACTCTAACCCCAACTCAAACTCTAACCCAAAACTCCAACCCCAACTCTAGCCCTTTTAGGGGGCGCGAGGTCGGCGCAGGATATTTCGTGACTCCGCCGCGCTTGCTCCGGTATCGGTTAGAAATGTGACCCCGGCCGATAGACCGATAGAGAGGCCAGCCTCGACCAATCTCACAGAAGTGGTGTTGCACGCACGTGTTTCATGTTACAAGGTGGTGGTATTGAGCATATAGGGCCTGCCAGCCATGCACCTGGTGGGTCGCAAGATCGGCGGGAGATATCATGTATTGCGGGGGAACATATTAAATAGGACCGAATATTGTCAGTAAAAACAGGTAATATATATGGGTTGTTGTGCGTACCATAGGTCCTATTTGCTATGGTCCCCCGTAAATAGTAGCCGGAGAGAAAGGCCTGGAGTTTTCTGCGCAGTCCTGAGGGGTGGAGTAGATCTAAACGCCCTTCTACCGAACTCGAAAATCGGGAAGGTTTTCCGCAGCCGCGATATGTTTTTTTACCGTACGGCACACAAGAAGGGCACTAAGCACTACAGTTCGGAGCGCGACACACAAGGGATCTCGAATTTCTACGCGAGGAATCTGGCCCACTGTATACGTGACCGAGTACCGAATACCGAACTCCGAATACAGGGTGCTGAATATAAACCAATGTACCGAATGCCCTATACCGAATACCCCATGTCGAACACCGAATTTCGAACACCGAAAATCGAGTACCGACTACGGTTCTGAATATCGGCTACCGACCATACCAGGCGAAGACCGAATTCCGAATACCGGGTGCTGAATATAACCAATGCACCGAATGGCGAATACCGATAACCGAATGTCGAGTACCGAATTTCGAAAACCGAAAATCGAGTACGTGATAAGAGTACCGACTACGGTTCTGAATATAGACTACCGACCATACCAAGTACGGGAGGAAGAACCTTAGATCCCGATAAGGGACGTTGGTAGTTGAGGTACCTCAAACTAACCTTAGAAAGGGGCTACCTGCCTACCAACCACTTTGTACCTAAATGTAGCGACCATTTTGATTGAATATTAGTACACAAACGGTCCTGAAATTGAGGGTCAGAGTGGTACTGTATACCTGGTACGGGCTAGCCACCTACTACCGTACGAAGATTTTGTGCTAAATATGACAGCTTTTACGAAAAAAAAAAAAAAAAAAAAAAAAAAAAAACGCCCCGAAACCATGGGTGCACACGCACTGTACCACCAGGTACGTGGAGCAGCTGGAGACGCTCAAGTCCCAGGAGAAGAGCATCGTCCGGAACGCCCAGGTGGTGGAGCAGATGTACGCGCTTCTGGCGCAGTACGACGTGAAAGCCCCGTCCGAGGACATGGTGCAAGTCGACGACTTGCGCACTATGCAGGTGCGGGGCATGCCTCTTCGAGGGCACGAAAATGGCCGCGCTTGTAGGGAGCAGGGAGTCTTGACGCGGTATGATCGAGGGGTGTACAGACAAATAGGGATGTCTGTGTCGGGGATCTGGGTCAGAGTAGAAGCGCATTGAAACGAGAAACGCAGTAACGGATAAGACCCGGTGTGCTACAGTGGTACGTACGGTTGGGCATGCCTAGCTCGGGGATCTGGGCCAGAGTGAACGCGCATAGAATATGAGAACAACCAGTCTTCGCGCAGGAAAAGGCGGCAGTAGTACTAGTGCCGTAGGTAGAAGTCTGGCTGATATCATAGTAGGGAGAGGGAGGGAGGGAGGCAGTAAATAGTTTTGGGCGAGATGCACAGCAGATTGCAGAAGGCTGGGTATACATCAATCTGCCCGACGGGTTTGCCCTCTCTCTCTATTCCCATGACTCTGAAAAACGGTAGGCGCGTCCTACGGTACAGCGGTAGTAGCACCTAATCTTTCTGAGCCTCCTGGCCTAAGGAGTGCCATACACCTCGCTTACAGCATAACTAGTAAAACATATAGGCTTAACCCGACCGACACTACATATTACTACCTGATACGGTTATAGCGGTAGTAGCGCCCAAACTTGTTTTCCTAAAATACGTAGACGTATGCCGATGAACACTTCCATGGCGTATACTGCTGTAGTATTATGTAGTATTATGGGGGTCCATAGTTAACGGGACCAAATTTTGTAAGTAAAAAGAGGTGAAAATATAGGTTTTTATGTATACCATAGGTCCTAGTAACTATGGACCCCCGTAATAGTAATGATAGGATCTGCACCGAATGAAATTTTGGAATGCAGATGGGATACTACTGTAGTATACCGGGCGCAGCAGTTCCTCAGTGGCGGGGGGGGGTCAGTCACGCCTCCCTGGGCGGAAATATAAGGACCATTGGGCATTATATATTCAAGTATAAACGATCCGTATATTCCCGGTCGAAAAGTGAGACGTACCCCTCTCACGGAAAATGTCACACCTTGGCGACAGGTGATCGATTTCTACTTGAGGATCTACGGAAGAGTATCATCTCATACAGAGATTTGCTGTTGATCTGCAGGATACGTATTATTATTAGCTCATGTTTTGCGGCGGGTGTGAGCCCTTGTAATCTGCGTGTTATTTAAAGCGCGAGTTTTCCCGGGTCAGTTGGGATCTGTGCTATCTTTTCCTGATCCTGCACAACAAGCAATTCATCACGGCAGGTTGTATGTAGGATCTACGTTGGATGATCTATCTGTCTGTCAGAGGTATACCACTCCGTCGCCCGACACAAGGACATTGTGTACACTAAAATTCAAACAAAGCGTTACTTATATTTTAGGGACATGGTGGTACCGTGTTCATACCGCTTCTCATACCGCTTCTCGAGACTCTCTCGAAGGCAACATGCTCGGAAGCGGAAACCCCGCAACAATCCGAGTCAAAACATTCTCCCGTCATCGTGATATTCTTCCGTCATCGTCGCCCGTTGATTCCCCCGCTTGTTTCAATTTGTTCTCGCCACCCTCCCCCCCCCCCCAAAAAAAAAAAAAAAAAAAACATCGTCCTGTACACAGGTGCAGTATCAAGAGAACATGACGGAGGCCAGGGACGAGAACGAGCAGCGCATGCCAGATATGGTCCGCGACCTCGACACCAACATCGCCAGGCTCAACGACCAGCTGGTGCAGCTGGGAGGGTCTCTGGAAGAAGGCGTTTTCGTCGATGCCGCCTACTTTGGAAACCCGGGGCCGGTCCTCGCGGAGCTCGACCGCGTGAAGCAGAAGCTCGCGGCGGTGGACACGCTGGCCAGGCAGTACTCGGCGTACCAGGAGCTCTTCGGAATTCCTGCTTACAGGTGAAAGTGAAGGAGGCGTGTTGTACCGGGCACTTACCTGTGACCGCCATGGTACTCTCGCGGGGGGGGCATCGTAAACAAGACCTACGGTAAAGACAAAAACCTACATACTTCCCTATTTTTGCTATTACGGGGGTCCATAGTTAACGGGACCAAATTTTGTTAGTAAAAATAGGTACATATATAGGTTTTTATGCATACCATAGGTCCTATTAACTATGTACCCCGTAATACCAGTGCTTGGTCCTATTTACTATAGCCCCCCGCAATACCTGGTAGGTATACACCGTTACTACTGAGCTGTTTCCGGGGGACGTAGTATTCGTGACGGAACACGGTGGGTAACCATTGGGTCCATCTGTAGGACAGAAACATAAGGACCGTACAGTCATTAATAGAACATTCAAACGCGCCTTACATTTCCGTCCAGAATGGTAGGAGCATGAACAGATTTTTTTTTTATTTCTACCGTATTGACAAAGGTATCCAAAACGTACTTCCATTTCCCCCCCCCCCCAAAAAAAACAAAACAAAACAAAAAAAAAACGGCCCCCCAGTTACAAGAATCTGACTAAGGCCCAGGACAAGTTCGACCAGACGGACGGCCTCTGGCAGACGGTCTCAAAGTGGAACGAGAAATCGGACGGCTGGATGAACGATCCCTTCAGCACCGTCAACGCGGAGGCGCTCAACACGGAGGTCCAGGGTTTCGTAAAAGAGGCCTTCTCCGCCCACAAGAAGGTGCGGAACCACGTACTACCAGGTACTAAGGCGTTTTTGTTGCAATAAGGTGTGCCGCGGGTCGGGGCTGTTGGGGGGGCGCAGGATTAGGTGGGAGATTTGGGAGAGGGACGCGCGGGCGAGGGAGTGGGTCAGGGGGCGACTGGATGAACGATCCGCTAAGCACCGTGAACGCGGAGGCACTCAATACGGAGGTCCAAGGCTTCGTAAAAGAGGCGTTCTCAGCCCGCAAAAGGGCGTGTACGAAAACAGAATAAACAGCAAAATAACGACAGCGATAGTTGATACCTGGTAGCTGCTAGCCTGGCAGCTACGGCAGGCTGTGTCTTTGCCTTATAGCACGCAAGATTACGCACGCACCCCCTTCAAAAAGGTTCTAAATGTCACTGGGACTATATCTGAATATCTCGACGACGGGGAGGAGTGCAAACGACGAGAGATGCACCAAATACGGACACATCTCGTCGACACGTTTTTTTTTTTTTTCCAGGGCGCCATCCTTTTTTCGTTTTTTCGTTTTCGTTTTGAGCGCACCCCTGTCGGTCTGGAGGAGACAAAACCATCGCCTCTGCTCGTAAATTCAGTCCAGGGGATGTAGTTGTCGTCTCGCGGATTTTGTACGGTACGATACGCTCTTGCAGCTCTCTGCTACTATACCACTCCGTCCCCAGCTATATCTTGAGGCTATTTTTCGCACTAACAATCAAACAAAGAGGCGTTCTTCATATTACGGGACATTGTGGCTTACCGTAACGAGCGTTTAAACTCGCACCACAGGGGATGCGGTCGGCTTTCCGGCCCTTGTTTTCTCGACAACGAGCCGTAAAGGTTGCTACTTAAAAAAAGCCGAACCTCATATATTCGAGAGAGCTCTTGACTACTGTAGATCTTTCCGTAAAAAACAAAATTGACCCGAGTTGTTCGGTACTGGAAACCCGTTCTCGCATCCTGTAGTTTGTTTTTTTCAAAACGAGCCCTTAAAACAAAACGATCGCGCTCCAGTTGCGAACTCTAACGCTCCTCTTCACGGTGTCTGCTCTAGAAGGTGGAGGAGGGCGGCGAACCGAGCCTTATCCTGACGGCGGTGGCGGGCGTGCGTCCCCTGTAGACCCTTGAGCTAGGAATTGCCCAATGTCACTGGGAATAACACCGTTTTGTTTTGAAATACTTTTCATGGTGCGTGCACCTACGTAGGTCATGAGACCTCGACCAACAAATCGAGCAGTGATCCCCTCAGTATTTTAAAGTCAGTTCCTCGGAGGTCAGTTTCAGGCGTAAGGCGTATTCGTAGAGATGCTTTCAGAACCGCAGTCCCGTTCGGGGGACAAAGCAACACCTTGTCTACCGTTCGAAACACGCCTCTACAGTATGCGCCCCGCTGCTGATGGTGGGGCCTTTTTTTTTTTTTGGGGGGGGGGGGGGGGGGGGGGGGGGGGGGGAATCTACTTCGGAATTTGTGTGGGACCGTAGTTTTTTGCAGTCGTTCGGTGGTGTGATACACTTTTCTGCTAAAGAATTACTCGTAAAAATCACACATGTTTTCTTAAAAACAACTATTTCACACCTCGTTAGGTCGAGATGCTAACGGGAACATAGCTCAACTTGGAAAAACATGTGCCCAAAACTGTGAATCACGTCATACGATGTGGTGCAAGATATTCTCCTATACACGTACCAACGCTGTGGGAATCTCAGGGCTCCTAACGGATCAGGTCAAACCTCGCGGGTCGGGTCGGGTCGGGTCAGGTCGGATCGGGTCAGGTCGGATCGGGTCAGTTCACGGTAACCCACCCCGACCCGCGAAAAATTGAGGTCGTGCACATTCGACCCGACCCGACCCGTGAACTTCTGAAGACCCACCGACCCGAGCCGTTTTCGAAAGGCCAACGTTTGTTGACACATCGGGATGGTTGCCGCCGCGCCTTTTTCTCTCTCTCTCTCTCTCTCTCTCTCTCTCTCTCTCTCTCTCTCTCTCTCTCTCTCTCTCTCTCTCTCTCTCTCTCTCTCTCTCTCTCTCTCTCTCTCTCTCTCTCTCTCTCTCTCCTGCCGCAGATCAATTCGGACGTAACGGGAAGACTGAAGGAAGCCACGCAGGACTTCAAGGCCCAGCTGCCGGTTATCGTAGAGCTGGGAAACCCCGCGATGAGGCCGCGCCACTGGCAAAAGCTCTTCAAGGCGAGCGATATATATTTTTAGGCGCTATGTGGCAAACAACAACAAAACGGGTCTGCCGTACGAAAGGAACCGAAAAATGCCTCCTCCCAAGAAGGGGGTTTCCCTTTCAGAAATGTGGACGACATAACGTTTCGTCGTAGG
Organism: Macrocystis pyrifera; assembly: GCA_031763025.1. Classification (NCBI taxonomy): domain Eukaryota; class Phaeophyceae; order Laminariales; family Laminariaceae; genus Macrocystis; species Macrocystis pyrifera. The sequence goes on from JASSKH010000019.1 coordinate 111,048, forward strand.
TTAATTCGTGTATAGTTTGGGATCAATGAGCCCTCCTGCTGCGACCAGCCGGAGACTCTCGCCCAGGGTTACTACTCCCGCGTTAATTATCGGGCAGTCAACGCGGCACCTTGTCGCAGATTGTCAGATTACTGTAGATTATGTAGGACTCTTCAGGCTAGGAAAGTGATAATACATCAGTAGCGGTTTTGAAGATGATACTTACCGGTGACGTGCTTCGTTGCTCTTTAGGTCGCCTGAATTATACAGTTTCCCCATGCTTATTCGGCACGAAACGACACCGCGCAGGCTACGAACCAGCCTTACTACCCGGACCTGGTGTTCTCCCTTTCCGAGCTGCTTGACCACGGCGTGGTCCAGCATGCGCAACTCATCAGCGAGCTTAGCGCGGCTTCCAGCGGCGAGCAGCAGCTCAAGGAGTCGCTGACCGGCATCAGCAAGGCGAGATCCCTGACAGTATCTATTGTGTGCATCCGTTCGTATGCATTTGTTTTTTTTAATCGTACACGTAGGTCTACGATTATGTGGTTCACAGCAGCAGCTTAAACAGTCACCGAGCGACAGACATCAGCATGGCGACATTCCCGACCATGTATCTAGATGCAGCATGTCCACCACAGCGGTAGCGTCATATGCATCCGTTTTATCGTGCAGCTCTACTGCACGACGTACGAATATCGGCAGATTAAAAACAGCGGCCGACCGCCATCATCACTATGAAGAGGGTTCTCGACAACATAACCGTGTACGCATATCGGAGTATCTCTACCGTTTGTTTGTACGTCTGTCTAATCACGTTTTCGTATAATACATACACGGCGGCGCCTTGAAGGGCTGCAGATCGCCCGCCATCGTGTAAGGCGATATTTTTTTTCCCGACATCAGATCACGTTAAGAAGAGCGTCGAGCTTCTTTTCCGGAACGGGAAGTCTTTCCATGGATGAGGTCCTGTAGAAACCGTATCACGCGCTCATGTGAGTATCGCAGGCAACAACATATTTGCGAAACGTGAGCGCGCTTCCGACGTATAATTCTCGATTCTTTGACAACGGAGGCGACTTCTATAAAAACCTATCTGTGCGGAAAAATAGCGACCGTTTGTATTCAAGTTTGTAGGTACCGAACGAACAACCATGGTGTTTTCGGAAATATCTCATCTAATCTGATCTGATCTGATCTGATCTGATCTGATCTGATCTGATCTGATCGAGAGAGGGAGAGCCTTTTCCGAAAATACATTGTTCGACTTAATTTAGCAACCCTTGTTTCCGTGCAGTTAAGATACAGAACAAGCGCTGAAAATACGATCGATCGCACTCCTCTGTGCGAACTCAACGTTCCTCACCATGACCTTGAACACCCTGTGGGAGCTCGACGCTCTTGGCGACAACCTTGATGTTCTCTTGCCGGGTACTTTTTTTTGTAAGCATCTTTTTTAGACTACTTTATGATACGATGCGGAAAATACTCTTTTCCCCCGTTATCTTCGTCACAGTTTTTGTTTCCGCGACTACTGTAACGCTCCTGTTGCAAGTTGTCGGGGTAGCATGCGTACGAACTGTATCAACGCATCCCGAAACGTACCTGGTACTCAAGACGGTACTTGGCTTTGTGAATCACGTCTTTACGAGGTCCCCACCTCCATCGTGGCGTCAGCGGTTTGCACTCCCGCACCGCCTTCGCGTTAGCGTATACCCTCGCAGCCCGTCAAACCGTTGGGACTCGAACCCATTAGACGGTTTTGCAGCCGATGCTACTGTAGGTACCTATGTACAGTATTACTATTAGTGAAAATATTACCGTAGACTGCTCGGAGTCGTTGCTAGTTAGACACATAACCGTTGAAAATCTCGCCGTTGGCTAGACTGCTTGGCGCCGTTGGAGATCAAGAAGGCGCTCGAGCGATGCTTTCACCGTGTTCTTCGTTGCATCTCGTACCTTTTATTTCGCCGTCGTGCCTCTGATTGGCGCTATTTTTTTTTGTGCTGTGTGTGTGGCCGCCTTTTATAGGGGTGGGAGGGAACGAAATTCGTGACTTTGAACCACCGCGACCAGCCGGGCGTGTTTATCCTCGGAGGCCTGGAGGACATTCTCACGGTGCTGGAAGACAACCAGGTTTGAACCAAGTGTCCATTGATACTCCAAGTGAAAGTAGTTGAAAACAAAAGTGCTGGATGCGCGGGCCGCGGACACGAAGAGCTACTAAAAGCCGTTTTTCTTTTCATGAACCCATTTCGTACAACCTCCTTCCGTCGCTAAATCGGACACACACACACACCCGGGCAGCCTCGTGTGGGTGGCCTGACCCCGTAGTCATCAACGCCTTTTTTTTTTAGGTGAAATTTTTCGGTCTTGAGATCCCGCGAGAGTTGATATTACCACCGTCTTCTACCACCGGCTGTCATAGTTAGCTTCACCCGAGAGCCACGGCAGTGTTTGCTCCTTTCAAGAGCGCAAGGGTTGAAGGCCAGGCTGGCGGCATGCTTGGGCAGGGGTTGTAATCCGTCGTGTAGGGACCGCTGCGTCAGGGGATCGAGTCGGGGAATCTTCCAGGCGGGTTACACATAAGGGAACGCCGCGTTTAATGTTTTTTGTCCGAGGTCGCACTCAATTTGTTTTCGAGGATTTTCCTCACGTGCCCTTAACCCTTAGTTAGAACCGCAGTCCCGGTTATGGGGACAAACCAGTCAAATTCCAAGTAGTTTGTCCCCAAACGGGACTACAGTCCTAACTAAAAGGGTCAAGAAGTTATGTGCTGTTGGTTACAGAAGTCACCCAACAAACGTTTTTTTAAGGACAAATAAAATGTGGGCCAGAACAAAAAAAGTCCGGTGCGCAATGTTTTTACGGTAGAGATACAGCCCAAAAACATCCTGTGAAACGCCAATTGGCGATCGCAGTGACATTCTTGGGTAGTTTTCCTCAGTTCAGGAGAGAGCCCCCCCCCCCCCCTCCCTGTTGTTCATAACCAGTTTTGGCCCAAAACTCACAAAGCAAAAACGCGTGCTTATCACTGGTCATTCAGCCCAAAATATGTCACCGGGGCTGACCGGCCTCCTTGACCCAGTATCGTCGGAATGCCATTAGTGTTTTTACAACGTTATTCGTGATATTGCCTACTCTAGGCTCTGGGGTTGTTCATCAGCTTTTCTCACATTAAGGGCATGGGACTTCTATACCACGATCAAATGAGGAGTCCCAGAACTATTAAGGGATAGCCCTGTGAGGCAAAGCCCCTATCTTGGCGCGTGTCACGTATACATCTATCTCCTGGGATGACATATACATGGTATAGTATAGGACTATCGCGTGCTTGTATTTGAGTAGCAGTTCACAGTAAACAGTCGTCAAGGTCTCGCGAAATGAATGCCCGGCAGGACCTTGATTGACACCCGGCTCAGGTTGATCGAACGTTGTTTTTTTTTTAAATGTGTGCAAAAAATCGATTCCCTGCTAACCCGTCCGACCGACAGATCATCGATGTCCCCGTGATGATCTACGTCTTTCAAGCGAAAATATGTTTCCTGATCTGTATGATCTGTATGATCTAGCTCGTCTTGCCGGGTGGGCGCCGTAGAATCCGCGTGATCGAGAACAAGTTTCCTGAGTTGGGATCTGTACTATACATGTCCTACACGGCATCTCATTACGGCAGGTTAGAATGTAGATGATTTATCTGTAGATGATCTGGATGATCCAGACGACCTATCTGCACATAATCCGGATGATCGAGATGAAGTATCTGTAGATGATCCGGATGACCTACCTGCACATGATCTAGATGACCTATGTGTAGATGATCTAGATGATCTATCTGCAGATTATCTAGGTGACATATCTGTAGATGATCTGTATGTGACATACCTGTATATGATCTATCTGTATATGATCTATCTGTAGATGATAAACCTGATCTATCTGTTCGACTTTTGGAACGTTTGGTTTTGGTTGCTCAGGTTACCCTTCAGACGATGATGGGCTCCAGGTTCATCATGGGGGTCAAGGAGGAGGTAAGCGTGCCGTCGTGCCATGAAAACAACTCCTGCAAAAGCACCTTCACCAATATTAGCCGGCGATCGCTTTGCTCGATTCAGCCCTGCTGGCGTACGCTTTGTGCATGTTTTTAGCTTGTGTGTGAGACGTTCTACGATAGAGGTCCACCCTCAATTTTCTGAGGTTCTTCACATTGGGAGCCCCATATTTCACGCGAAAGCTGAAATCAGCAAAAATCAAATTGCATCCCGATGAATAATCCCATGGCCCAAGTATACAAACACGTCATTTTTCGAAACAAGACTGGCATTGCGACGATTCTGGGTGAAGGAGCCCCGTCACTCAGAAAACGTTTTAGCGCATATGTGCTACCTCTATCGTAGAACGCGTCGTGTAGCCTGATCACCATTCTTTCAAACATTAGCGAACATCGAAGGTGATCACCCTCGTGCGGGAGCGCGTTTTGTGGTGTGGCGTGATAGCTTTAAACAATCGCAGAACTCTATTACTAAGAAGATACCGCGGGAATGGTTTTTTATTGTCGTACACAGCTGCTTTTCAAAGGAAATTGGGTGAAATTCCCCGCCTAAGACCCCGCTAATATTAAATAATTTCCTCCCTGATTTTCCTCGTTTTCTTGCGGGAAAAAAAAAAAAAACAGAAAGAAGAAAAAAAAACGATAACGGTCCTAAGGAGCCCGTCTTTCAGAAATGGTCAAGCCAAAAAAAACTGTCTGTATGAGCTTCCACCCCTGCAGGAACCTTGAGATTTTTTCTCCAGTTGTTGTCCCTGTGTTATGCGCAAGGATTTACTGCTCCATGGTGTGAAGAGGAGTAACGACCTCCCCCCCCTTCAATGCTTGAAGATCGCCTAACGAAGGCGGTACGCACCGCGTTTTATATTGCAATACAGTATCTATAACGAAAAGCCATCAGCTGTAAAACTCGAGGAAATTTCGCCGAAACTCATTTTTGCATCAACCCTAATGTGTGCATTTTATCGCATCACGTCAAAACGCCTATATTATGCAGATGCGCCAGCTGTCAGTTCGATCCGCCGCGTTACAGTCGTCGATACTCAGCTTTGCAAACCGCGTGATACGTCCAATCACATGCATGTACTTCGCTCGAATTGGCGGTTACATGCAAAGCTTTGCACGCAAGCACATGCAAGCAAGCGAGTGCATGCAACTTGCACCCCTATACCACTCTGTCCCGAAATATAAGCACATTTTATTCAACAAATATTCTAAAACCGGTTATTATATTATGGGTCGGTCGGTCGGTCGGTCGGTCGGTATCTCATGCTTTGGTTCTCGTTCTGCTGTCTTCGTGTCTTCGTGTCGTGCGGGATTTGCGTTCCTGTACCTGCGCAGTCTCCTCCTCTCGTGGGCATCGGGTACGATGTTCTACACAAGGGGGAGACGTGGTTGCACTTGTTTTAGCCCGAACCTTTCGACTCTCAAACTGCCCAACATGTTTAGCATCTGATGTCTATTGCGCTCTGGGCATAAATACAAGGACCGCTTGGTATTCATACTAATGTCTGAGCGGTCCTTGCAAGGCCATTTGATCAAGTGTCTTACGTTTATTTCGAATTGCGTTGTATGCTATCATATCTGCGGCTTGGGAGGGAGGGAGAGCAGCTGGCCGACCTGTCTACCGCAATATCCAACTCTGTGTCATACCCACATGTCTTCGGTCATGCACGCATCTATCTCCCTTCACTGTCTGGGTTCTGCTGTACGAATTCTCGGACGACTGAGACACCCAATGACCCAACGCCATTGCACTCTTCCTCCTCCAGGGGAACATGCCACTGCAAAAAAACAATAGAAAGTACGTACATATACTCTCGGTTATACGATAACAACCGACAATAATATCTATCTGTCACATCTATCCATCTATCTATCTATCTATCTATCTATCTATCTATCTATCTATCTATCTATCCATCCATCTATCTATGTATATATGAGTGTGAATACATAATCGGTACGGGCAGGTTTGGTGCCCTAATATCTTCCTTGAGAGGAAAAAGAAAAACACGATTTCACGTGAGAGACTAAAAAACATACAAACACGAAACACCTCTGTCCCCCTGTCCCGTTGATCTCCCCGCTCCCTATCAGAACCCTGACCTCACCCTTTTTGCATCATAACCCGTGAACTATGAAAGGTGGAAGAATGGGAAAAACGCCTTGCGCTTTTGAGTGAAACCCTGGACGAGTGGGTGGCGGTGCAGCGCAACTGGATGTACCTAGAGACCATCTTCTGCGCCGAGGATATCCAGAAGCAGCTGCCAGAGGAGGCTGCCAAGTTCCAGGCTGTCGACAAGATGTGGAAAGTGAGCCAGCTTTCTTCTGTAAGGGAGCGCGCGACAAACGGCAAACACTAAAGAAAAGGCCTAAAAGTCCTGCGCGTCGTTGTTTCCCAGTATGGGCTACAGAAGGGGCCTGCACCAACTCCGATAGGGAACGTTGGTTCCCATATAAGGGGCTTCCAATCCGGAGGCATTGCTAATAGGGGTCTCTTTAAAAAGGTCACCTACTATGCCTTGAAAGGGGCTCCCTACCGCTGTGCTGTCTTTCGAGCCGGTGGTTTCGTCCCCCTCGAGCAGGCATGTACGTATGCCGAAATAGTATGTGTGTAGATCGCGCCTACCGTACGAGTATCACACGGGGTGAGAACAAAAACACCCCCCCTACACTGGGATGACGTTCGCAGCCCATCTTATTTTAAGCAGGGGGGGGAGGGAGGGGGCGGGGGGCACGCGACACGCGAGCAACGAAAACGTTGGCTTAGGAAATATCTCATCGATATCTTCCCATAGTAGACGCAAGTGTCGCTCGTCTGAGGGTGGGTGTGCTATACGGATACCATGCATGTCAAATGAGTACCCCCCCGCCCCCCGCCCCCCGCCCCATCCCTCGGCCACCTTACCCATCGAATTCCGTACCTGTCTCCCGTCTGACTTCTCGTCACACGTGTTACACGTATCGATCGTCTTGTTGTCCTTGGTAGCATCCCGGGGAGTCGACGGCAATGTGCGATTAGCCTTCACGAGGGATGTATGCAGGAAACGAAATGTATGTAACGTTTGACGTATGCTTGCCTTCTATTAAAAGGGGCGGCACATAAGTAATCTGAGGCTCCTCACTTGATTATAGTATAGGACATCTAAACCTCACCCAAAACCTGAGTTTTTGAGGAAAAAAAACAAGATGCAACCCGACGACAAGCAATCCCAAAGCATTACTCAAACACGAGTATAGCACTATTCATCTTGGTAGTAATCCAACGACATTGGGCTATCGAGCTCCGGTCAGTCAGAAAAAAAAAAGCTGAAGAGCGAGACAGCGAGACAGCGAGAGAGAGAGAGAGAGAGAGAGAGAGAGAGAGAGAGGGAGGGAGGGAGGGAGAGATAGTTTCCCTGAAGCATTCGCCGTTCACCGTCACGGTCCCAAAGGAAGCAAAACGAAGACCGGCCTTTTTTGCTTTTTGCTATAAACCAACGCAATGCGCACAAAAATTGACGGCAATTACGAATACTCTTCCCCTGCGTGAATTCCCAGCGACAGCTACGTATTGCAGCAGTTTGTACGTTTTCTTTTTCGGTTGTTGTAGGGTGTGAACCGGATCCGGTGTGAGACACGAGGAGTAGTACTGTTGTGGTCGCAAGCCATTGTTTGCGTTTTTCCGACTTGGGATCTACTTGCGACTACCGCTGTGTGGCCCTAACGATGCACCACCTCCCACCTGCGTCCCCTTCCCCCCCTCCTCTCCTCGGTTTGATACCCTCGGATGGGTTCATCCCAGGGCTGTTCACGGGTCGGCTCGATCCTCGTGGATCAGGTCTGGTGGGGTCGGATATGGTTGACCCTGACCCGGCCCGACGCGACCCGTGAGAGTTTTGAATACCTCCTGACCCAAACCGACCCGACCCGATCCAAACGGACCCATGATATTTCAAAAACTTCTTGACCCGACCTGCGGCCCGGGCCATGACCCGTGAAGAGCTCTAGTTGATCTGTGGGGGGGCGGGAGGGCGGGTGCCAGAGGGTAACGGCGGCCCTTCCTCTGGTTACTGTATTCTGATACACCACTGTGTACAGAAATATAAATACCGGTTTCATGGAATATTAAAATATAACGTTTTTTATAATTTGGGATATAGTGGTAATATCGAGAAGGCGACTAAAGCCTACCGGCTAACGCGAAGAAGAGGTTAGAAGTTGTCTATCCAGGAGTCTACACTGCGGAAACACCAGCTGAGGAACCCAGCTAGTTTAGCATTCGTTTGTGTCCGTGAGCTGCCTGGTACCGCAATCGCCCGGTCGATGTCCTTGTCGTCAACGCCCGCCGTCCTGCAATCACCCCGTCATCTTCATCCCCAATAAAACGTGTGCCGTATCGTCCTTCGATTTTTTTGCTGCTCAGTCCATCATGGAATCTACGAGCAAGGACCCCCTGGTGCTTAGCTGTGTGGGCGAAGGCAAGAGCTATCTCGCGGACTTTCAGGTACCCCACTCAGGCAACCACGTGGACAGATATATCACTATACACACATGGATGGTGTAAATATTTTAAGTTCCGTTCTATGAGACGTTGTGACTGAGCCAGATCATGCGGTTTCTCACCCAGCACCTGTGGGAATCATTACACGTGATCGACTCTACCCCCCCCCCCCCCCCCCCCATCCCCTCCTCCCCCAGCTGTATTTGGCAACTATTGAATTCGCTAAATGACAATCGCTGCCCCCCCCCTTGATACGTGCTACGCGATGAGCAGCAGGTTGGTTTTCGACGAAACGTTTCTGACCGACGCTGGCGTTCATAACCAATACTACTTCACACCCTTCCTCCGGTTTTGCGATTACTAGTCTAGACTCATGGTATACATTGTGTTATACGATACCTGGTACGTGGTATCTGGTACAATATTAAGCTACGAGTAGTGTTTATCGCGTTTACCTGGTGTTGTGTTTTAGGAGACAACACGCTAAAAAGTCTGCCTGACAAGTGATTCTTAGTTCAACGCAGCTCACCCTTCATGCGACTCGCCCAGTACCTGACGGCGTGTCGCGCTTGGTGCAGGTACACGCTTGCCTGGTCGGTGACCGCCTTCTGTCCCGGCCTTGTAGGGATGCGAGGGTATATGGTCATACGACTACGGCCATGCATGACAATGAGCACACGCCCCCCCCCCTCGCCCGCCCGTCTCGGCCGCGGCCTTCTTCCCCTCCCCCCCTGCTTAGGAAGCAAACCAACTCCTCGAGGAGATTCAGAAAAGTCTCGAGCAGTACCTGGAAACCAAGCGGATGGCTTTTCCAAGGTGGGGGGGGGAAACAAAAACCTGACATAGTCCGCACAGTCATCCGGCCGGCGCGAGTCGGGTTTGGTTGGAAAACCGTGCCTGTATCGATCTCGCCTGCTGTGTGTTCCATTCGCTGTCGTGGCGACAACGTCCCGATACGCACTGCTGTGGCAGGGGCTGTGACTGCTAGCAAAGGCACGCCTTCTGCTCGACCTTAAGGCCTTTCAGGACTGCGGTCCCGTTGAGAGGACGAATTACTTGAAATTTGAGTGGCCTGTGCCGGAAACGGGACTGCGGTCTCAAGTAGGGTTAGGGTTGTTTTTTTTTTGCCATGGTTGGATGGCGACGAGAGTGAGCCAAAATTCCGACGTGCTCCGTCCCGGCAGGTGTTTAGGGACCTGCGAGAGTCTGCGGTCATGCCAGTACATCACTACGCCCACGCTTGACACGAGTACACCCACACCCCCACCCCCCACCACCGGTCGGTGCACGAAACGCGCTAGTCCTACGTAGTCAGCTGGGATACAATACAGCACGTACGCGGGTACTGCCCCATGTGCGACCATCGTGTGCCTCGTACGAGGTAGATACTGGTTAACGTATTTAGTTAGGATGAATCAATTTAGTTCTTGGGCGTTGTATCGTATCGTAGGCTTTCGTACGTGAACTGTGTCAAAACGGGGGGGGGGGGGGGGGGGGGGGGGGGGGGGGCAGGAAATATTCGAGCAAGGCCACGGCATACAAGGGTGGCGGCTTATTTTCTGAGCTCCTCACGTGCGGAGCTCAATGTTTCACCCGAAATATGGTTTTCGAAGAAGGTTGTCGGTGCACGACCGGACCAAGATTTGTATGCGCTGTATGCGCTGTATGCGCTAGTCCTAAAACAAACATACTAGTAGCATATTGATACTAACCGGTAGTTAATCGCTTCTGAGGAGCTCAACCGGTCAGAAAAAAATGAGCCAAAAAAAACGGTATACCGCAGGATGATCCGTTCTTCTTTGTGACATAAGCGTCAAATGTTTACCGCGCTTACAGGTTTTTCTTCCTGTCGAACGACGAGCTGCTGGAGATCCTCTCGCAGACCAGAGACCCCCGAGCGGTGCAGCCCCACATGTCCAAGTGCTTCGACGCCATCAAGAGCATACGCTTCGGAGAAGGGGCGGCAGAGCACAACATTTTCGGTTTCCAAGTGAGGGGAGGGCGGGGGGAGCGTATTCGTTTTTTTTGCTTTGCCTATTCATTTAACCATTGACCCCGGATCCCTTTTCGGGGCGGAGAACTGTGAGGGGGCGTGCTTGGCACAAAAAAAAGACACAATGCATGTGTCGGACAAGATTTTGTATCCCAGGCGGAGCACTGTGAAGGGGCGCGCTTGGAACAAAGAAAAGATACAATCCATGTGTCGGGCACGATTTTGTATCCCAATTTGATGATCTAGACCTTTTAGGGAAGATAGATCCCTGATCTATTCACAGCGCGATCTGCACGTTCTAGATTGTGTGAGGGGGTGGTGGAGTAACAAAAAGAAACGGTTTCAAAGCGAGGGAACGTGTTTGCGAAAACATTCAATCAAACTAACAAACAAAAACAAGCAAACAAGCAAACACACTAGAAAATAAACAAAGAAGCCAACATCCAAAGAAATACAACAAACAGACAAACAAACAAACAAATAAACAAATAAACAAACAAACAAATAAAAAACAAACAAAAAAACAAACAAACAAACAAAAAAACAAACAAACAAACAAACAAACAACAAAAACAAACGAACGAACAAACAAACAAACAAACAAACAAACAAACAAACAAACAAAAACACAAGCAATAGTGACCATCGCATGATCTGCGCGTTAGTTTCCCTCGGTTTTTCTTCTTCGTTCGGCGAATATTCCTGCGTGATTGACGTCATATGTACTGCACTCCAATAGGCTGCTGCAGTCCAGTAGTCTACTGCAGTCTAATAGGCTGCCTTGTATGATTTCCTTCGGCCTTCTTCATCTCCCATTTGAGGAGTTTTCGGTCGAAAAGTGATCAATGTTGAAGCTCACCCTGCACATTGTCGAATGGCAAAGGCAATACCGGGTATCAATACTTACCAGCACTAGTTTTCTCGGGACTTCAGAGGAAAAATCTGAAGAATGATACAAAAAAAGAACGACGAATAGAGAAAAAAACAGCCACCATATACGTGGTTGTGGCGCATGACGCAAAAAAAAGAAGTGGTGTCCGAGTTACAAACGCAAAATAATCGCACAGCACAGCACAGTCTGAACAAGATTCCACCCGTAACGCTGGGCGATCACGCCGCTTGTAGATGGTTGATGAAACCGCCCAACTTTTCCAACCATTTGTTGTGTATCTCGGGGGCCCCCCAAAGGAGTAGTACACCTTTTAGAGTACTTGTATCCCTGATATCTAGTTTTTTTCATGATCTATTACGGCCGGCCGTGGTAAATAGGACCGAATATTGTAGGTAAAAATAGGTAAATATATTGGTTTTTGTCTGTAACGTAGGTCCTGTTTACTATTGTCCCCCGTAGTTGGTCACGTTGCCGGGGGATGGAAGTCTACAGTGGCACATGTTTCCTGGGTTAGACCTGAACTTGCTGTAGGCATCCTGCGATGGGCGATGGTGTAACGTGCGGTGTTGTCATGCGCCATGTGCAATGTGCAAATGTGTGATGGCAATGCACAACAAGGTGTAATGCTGCGCAATATGGAGCGTGCTAGTGGGCGATCGCAATCCTCAAAACTCGAAAAAATCTGCAATCACGTTCGTCTAGCGCATTAAAAGTTAGCAATTATGTATACGCCTGTAATCGATACCGTTTGTGCAGCCGTCTGCGCAGACTAGCTAGCCCAACGGAGCTAGAATAGCTATCCGTCAGGTTCGGGTTTCGCCTTCGTTTCGTTTCTTAACCCTTTTATGGTATGACAGTCCCCTTTTGGGATAAAAAAAAAACAACTGCTGATTGCAACAACGGCCATTGCTTGATTGGGGGATGCTACTTTCTACAACGTGGTGTCCGAGCTAACGATGGTTGGAAGCAAGGAGTCGTGCGGCACGGCGCGCGCAAGATGATCACCCTACCCGTATTTGCTGGACTCTCACACAACGCGGCTCGTAGACGGTTGATTCGCCGTTGGTTTCGGTCCGTACCTGGTGTTGCCAAAGAGTGTCGTTGTCGGCGTTTTGGAGACGCCTTCTACGATAGAGGTGTTTTCGCCAAAAATGTTTTCTGAATTACGGGGCTCCTTAATCCTTTTAGTACCGCGGTCCCGTTTTGGGGACAAATCACTTGGAAATAGACTGGTTTGTCCCCAAATCGGGACTGCGGTACTAAAGGGGTTAACCCAAACTCGTCGGAATGCCAAAAATCTTGTTTCGAAAAATGACCTTTTTGTATGCTCGGGCCATAGGATTATTCGTCGGGATCCAACTTGATTTTTTGCTGAAGTCAGTTTTCGGGTGAGGCATGGAGCTCCTTGAGGGGACAGCCTCAGAATATTTCAGTGTAAATGTCTATCGTAGAACGCCTCTGGAGGTGAGGTGACGTGAGGTGTACAGAGCTCCAGCTCATGTTGAGAACAGGCGGAGAGGAGAGAAACTATAAATCAGTGCACACGACGAAAAGATGACTGCAATTTTGTTTTGTGACCGACAGAAGCACTCACGAATGAATCTCACACCGACGGAAGGGCTGGCGCGACTGGGGTATTTTTAACAGTCAGGGGACATCCGGGGTATATCCCCGGGTTTCCTATGTAGGTACTATCATACGCAAACGCCAGAACCGGCGGAGAAAACGTTGGTACTCTCCACTCTACCATGACATGGCCCGAACAAGTGCATATTTTTCCAACATTTCTAAAACTACCGGGATGTGTTCACTGAGGGTATGTACCCGAGTATAAACGCTTGTTTAGTGAGAGTAAGTACTCCGGGTACCCCGAAAATCATATGCGAATTCGTACCTTTGTTGTTGAACGGCTGAGAACGACGCGATTCACGACGAACGTACATCGCATATTGGCGTTTTCTTGTTTGTGTGGTCTTGTCCCAGGACCCGGGAGGCGAGTACGTAGCGTTCACCCGAGGAGAAGTTGTTGCCGAAGGCCCGGTCGAGGGATGGTTGGTTCAGGTGCGTGCGTCGGTCAGCATTCATTCGAGGTCATGCACCACCGTGTGTTTGGGGGGGGTGAGACGCTCGCTACCATAGGGATAGCAGGGTTTGGACTAAAAATATATATTTTTTGGATGACGGGGACTCCTTAATCCAAAATCGTCGAAATGCTTGTTTTTTTTTTGCTGCGATATTACAGTACGGTTTGTACACCTAGGCCATTGGGATTTTTCATTAACCATTGCACTTTCGTTTTTTTTTAAATCAACCGTTGTACTTACTGTTAATAGTAGAATTGAGCTCCTCGAGCCAGGAACCTTCGAAAACGAAAAAAGAATGGTGACCCTCTACCAAACCGTAGCATGTCTTGTGCGACATGTGTTGTGCGAATATAGACCTTCGCATCCCTACAATGCCGGGACGAAGCCAAGTTAGATTTTCGCCGACCGGGTGCGTGTTGGGGCCCACGTTTTTTTCACGCAGATTGTGATCTGTCACCCGCCCGACTGTGCTCTATAATACTGCAACAAGGTGGAGCAAGCGATGCGAGACGCGCTGTACGACAACGCTAAGCGAGCCGTGAACGAGTACCCACATGGGAGGGAAGCGTCCATCAGGAGAGACAAGTGGCTCTGGGGTTACCCCGCACAGGTAATTCACGACGCTTTTTTTAGATTATGTTCGTACCCTGGTGTTCATTTGGTACGACAGCGTTGTGTCGTTAATTGTTGAGATTCTTATTGCGTTGTTTTTTGGCTTGGGGTCTAGCAATGCTCCTTGAACATGGAACGTAAAACACACGCAGATAGTACTGGCTTGCGGGGGAGGAACACGTTCTGCCCATCAGGAGCTACGCGGCACAGGTAACTTATGAAGGTGCTAGGGCATAAAATCGTGAAGGTCTTGGTCGATGCTTCGTTGGAAGTGCGTAGAGAAGAGGGGGAGGGAGGTGGGGGGGTGTACTCATTATCATGCATGGCCGTGGTCGTAAGACCATGGACTCTCGCATCCCTACAATGCCGGGACGGAGCACGTCGGGCTTTCACTAACCAGGTAGACATTGCTTGCACCAAGCGCGCAGCGCCGTGAGGTGTTAGGCCAGTAGCATGAAGGGTGAGCTGCATCTTACTAAGAACCCCTTTTGAGGCGGAATTTCTTGCATATGGATGACGGCCTCAATCGATTGATTTATTTTCTGGTGTGGCCACTTAGAGGGGGGCCGGGGGGGGGGGGGGGGGGGGGGCGGATCAGTCGCTGTTTGACGGGTGATATACGCGGGGGGGCGTGTTGGTTGTACGAGATTTCGTTCGTGCGTCAAATCAGTTTAGGGTGTCGTCTTCCAACGTGGGTTTTCTGTGTAGTGGTCTTCGTTTGTCTGTCCCTTCGTCAAGTTTTACCGGTCAACACACGCCACATATCAAGGCAGGATGGCAAACGCGACCATAATAACAGCGGTGGAGGATGACGCGTGCTGCAAATTTGTTTCTGATTGACGGGGGCTCATTTTTGTTTCACAATATGTTTTCGAATAAGGCAAACGACAGGCCGCGAGCTTAATCGTCGTTCGTTTCCCCCCCCCCCCCCCCCTCCCTAAAAACCCAAACGATTTTGGGAGAGATTTATATAGATTTTCTACACGTACAATATCGAGTTAGGAGCAACAGAAACAATAGGCGTTGCCTCGACCGTAGGACACCCTAACACTAGCCGTAATGTGGTTCGCGTTATATGTGATAGGGTTACTTAGCGAGTTTAGGCCGAGCGATATCTATCCAATGGGGCTCCCCAGGCGAGGAGCTATTTCCCCAATGTCACTGGGAACTCCACTGACTATACGTCCGTAGCGTGATTTCGTTGTGGGTATAGTTCTGCTTTGCGTAGCTTCCCGAAAGCGTGAAACGAAACACGGCGCTGATAGTACTAGCAGCAGGGGAGGGACGCGTCCACCAAGAGAGACAGGTGGCTTCTTGAGACTACCGGGTGGCATTCGGGACCCCTATAGGCCTTAAGGGCTGCAGTCCCCTTGCGGGAACAAAACACTTGAAATTAAAGTAAGATTTGCAGTAGGTTTACGTACGTACAGTGCACTCGTAAAAGGGTTAAGGGACACTCTCTATACTGCAGTATCACAGGGCGCCTACAATACCGGTCCTCCAACAATAAGAAATACGGGTACTGGTCCAGACCCAAAGACAAGGGGACGAATGAATTGTGTCCCCGGGTGTGGACAAAGCCTCCGGACTCTGGAGAGAGAACGAGACGATTCAACGACAAGCACTCGTCTCTCGACCGACCCGACAGCAGCCCGGAAAAGTAGAAAGAGGTTGGGGGAAAAACACAGACCGCCGTTGTCGAGCGCGAAGCACGCCGACAACTACGTGAGTTTCGTATTGTAGTGTTTCTTCTACCGGGGTAACTGGCGGTGCCGCGTTGATACCAGGTGAATCAACGTGGGGGTAGTAGCCCTCGGTGACAGCCTCGGACTGACCGCACAGCAGAGAGGTTTCACATCCCAAACTAACAATTGGTTAACGCGACGACGGAATGTTACTACGTACATCAGTAGAAGGATTTAGGGCACCCTATACACTACAGTATCACTGACCGCCTACTATACCGGTCGTCCAAGAGCACGAAATAGGGACACTGGTCCAAGTCAGATTTAACAGTTGAGAAAGGGTGTGACCTGTGTTCCATAAACTGACAATCCATTATCGCCAGCACCGCACCCCCCCCCCCCCCCCCGGCTTCCTCCCTGACCTGCCCCTATCCTACACAAGAAAACATCCGACCAATCGTGTTAGAAACCTACTGTTTCCCCCCCCCCCCCCCCCCCCTCTACACACACAACACACACACACAGAGAACTCCCCTGAGCGTGTTGGCAACCCTCCGGTGTCCCACCACCCCTTCCTCTACGACCCGCCCCCCCCCCCTCACAGAATATGCTACTATTACGGGGGACCATAGTAAATAGGACCAAATATTTTTAGTAAAAATAGGAAAATATATAGGTTTTTGTGTGTACCGTAGGTCCTATTTACTATGGCCTCCCGTAGTAATCAAATTGGAAATCTCTTTTTTCATCCTCCATACGACCAGGTGGTGATCGTTGTCGACGAGATCATGTGGACGGGCAACCTCGGCACATCCATCCTACGGGTACAGCAGGCCGGGGCGAACGCCGTGAAGGACGAAAAGGCATTGGAGGGAGGCCTCGAGGCGTTGCCACAAGAGGGGGATGTCGCCGCCGAGGGCTCGTCTTCATCCGCCGTCCAGACTTTTCTGGACTACAGCCTGGAGCAGATCGAAGCCATGATCGACCTCGTGCGCGGAGACTTGGACAGGCACGTATTGTTTCCTTAAACAAAACACACCCGGTAGTGATTGACGCGGTTTGGTATTGTCTGGCATCGAGCGCCTGCCGTCAGCGACGACACTTGACCGATGGCGTGAACCATTTCCGCCATGAACCGACCGCGCAGGCAGCAGCGGACGCTGATGGGCGCGCTGATCACGATAGACGTGCACGCTCGTGACGTGGTGCGGTTCATGGTGAAGAGTGGGGTGTGCTCGGTGTCGGACTTCGAGTGGACCAAGCAGCTCCGCTACTACTGGGAGGTGAGAAGAGGCACCTGCCTGAGGTACACGGAGATTTTCCAGCGCTGAACTGCATGTACGGTAGTACAAGCTGCTGCCACTATAATAGGAAAAGTCGCTACAGCGCGGGACAGTTTTAACTGTCGCCACCTTGTCGTGTACGTTGGTGGATCCCACTCGGTCGGTCGGTCGGGCCGTCGGTCGGTCGGTTAATTTGGTCCATCGGTCGGTCGGTCAATCGGTCACTCGGTCGGTTGGTCGTTTCAACCTTTTCGCAAGGACTCTCCGTATTTTGGCGCCATGTAAAACATAACCTCGCAAGGTCGCTCGTCAATAAACCGTTATTCGTGTGTTCACTGGCTCATGAAACAAATATCAGAAAAAAGGGAAGCACGAGATGACGCGCATGGTACCCTAGCAGGGGGGCCGGCGCACCTGCTCGAATGTTCTGCAGGCTCCTAATATTCGGAGGAAGCTCCATGTACCTCGCCCAAACCTAGCCCTTAAGTAACAACTGAAAATACTCTATTTCGGGGGTCCATAGTTAATAGGACCTGTGATATACATAAAAACCTATCTATTTACCTATTTTTACTAACAACATTTGGTCCTATTTACTATGGTCCCCCGTGATAGCCGATACATTTTCACATGGGCCCAAAGTCTGCACCGAAAATGCTGGAAAACACAGAGCAAAACATGCTTGGTAGAGTCTCAGCGGTAACCCTTTTAAGAACTGCAGTCTTGTTTGGGTGACAAACAACTCAAATTCTGAGTATTTCGTCTCCAAAACGGGACTGTAGTCCTGAGAGGGAGCAGGAGTTCCAATCTCACTGAGAAGTGCGTTTCGCCCAAAAACGCTACCTCGATCGTAGAAGGCGTCTTCTGACCTGCGGAGGAAGCTCTATATACCTTGCACCCCCCCTAAAAAAAACAACGATGTCGACGAACGGCCTGCTGTAACAAGCAAACCAATGGGTGTTGAGTGTTGCCGACCCGCGCTGCACGACCGGGATTGCGTGCCTGGTAGCACATTTTTTGCCTCATGGGGCAATACTATGTCTGACTGACGAGGCTCCTTGAGGACACCACCCAAAATCGCTGGAATGTCAATACTGCACCACCTCGGACAGACAGATCATGATCTATCTGTCTTCAGATAGATCATCTAGTTCCTCACCTGTCATTCCGAGAGGTTCGCGCACGATCTGCCTTATAGGGCAGATCCCACCCGCGAAGCACGTGCTGTATTGTGCAAATTTTACCGGGTCCCACCCGGCAACGCGTGCTAGATCGTGCGAGACCGGCACAATATTTGCCTTGAAAGGTTTTCATCACCAAGCGGGCACCGCGGATGATCTCCCCGAGGTGCGCAGTACTTAGGAATGCTTTTTTTCGAAGCGAGGCGTTCTACGACGGGAGTATTGCCCTTAATGGCCAAACACCTTACTCACCGACCGTATCCCTTAATCCTTCGAGTGTATACTGCAGTCAGTCCCGTTTTGCGCTCAAATTCCGAGTAGTTTTAACCCCGAAACGGAACTGTAGTCTCAAAAGGGCTAAACCCATCATCGTTGGGATACCATCCGTTTGTGGCTTTCAACAGTAATCGTGGCATGCCTAGGCTTAGAAATTTGTTCATCCGGGTTGCATTCTTTGGCTTCGTCTAAAACAAAATTAATCAAAATCAATCAGTTGTTTGGGTGAGGCGTAGAACTCCTGAAGCAAGGAGTCCCAGAAGCGTAAGGCACACACGCGTCAAGCGTGCGCTTGATATCGGACACAGTTGTTCTGGGGGGGTGAGGTTTGGAGCTCCCTCAAGCGGGCAGTCCCAGAAAAAGTTAGGGTGCTGCTACACCCCTAGCGTAGAAATGTAATCCCGCGGTAAGGGTTGACGCCTTATTGATCTGAGCGACCAAGATTTGTATGCGCTGTATGCGCTGCCCTACCAAAAGCATACTACCAGATAGTAACGTATTCATACCAACCGGAGCTCGACCGCTCAGAAAATAGTGTGCGAGTCTAGCAGTATATAAGTGGTACACCTGTCAATAGACACGACGCATTATTCCGGTGCAAGGGACTTTTCACCTGTTCCTCAGGTTTGGAGGAAGATACATGTATTTATCCCTGACGCAAAATGTGCCGCTTTTTTTCGTTTCGCAGGAAGCGGCGGACGACGTAGTGGCGCGGCAGACAAATACCCGGTTCCTGTATGGCTACGAGTACCTCGGGAACGGGCCTCGGCTGGTCATCACGCCCCTCACGGACATCTGTTACATGACGCTCACGGGGGCGTTGCACATGAGACTGGGAGGGGCTCCGGCCGGGCCTGCGGGAACAGGTGCAAATCAGGAACACTTGGTACAGCTACTATTCGCAACAGCACCTGCTTTCTAATTTGGGAGCGGAAGCTTTTCCAGGGCTGTTTACCGGTTGGGTCAAACCTCGCGGGTCAGGTCGGGTCCAGTCGGGTATGGGTGACCCGTCTCAGCCCATGAGAGGTTAAAAACCGATTGATCTGACCCGACCCGACCCGACCTCATCCGTAGTATTTCAAAAGATCCCTGACTGGACCCGCGGGTCAGGTCCTGACCTGTGAAAAGCCCTGAAAACTTCGGGGTGGAGGTTGGGACAAGGACAAGAAAGCCTCCATTTTCTATACTCAAACTCGAGCAGGATACACCCTACCTCACGTAAAAAATCGAGCCTGGTCGAAAATAAGCGATTTCTGAGTGATTTTTCATACTGTTCTACAGAAATGGCTGACGGTTTCGTGATATTATCGCGATCACACGCATGTCTCCCGGACAAGAAATTTGCAAACCAGCCCTCATTTCTCCCTACGCAGAACCGACGAGACGGAAAATGCACGAAGCGGGTGAATGCCCCCCACCCTGCCCCCGGGCCCCCGGTGTGGCCACACCGGAAATTAAATTAACTTTTCGAAGCTGTGATCCACATGCAAGCCCACCTCACAAGCGGTGCTTAGTAGGATGCAGCAGCTCACCCTTCATGCGACTCGCCGTACACCTCACGGCGCTTCGTGTTCGGTGCAAGCAATGTCTGCCTGGTCGGTGAAAACCCGACGTGCTCCGTCCCGGCATTGTAGGGACGCGAGGGTCTATGGTCATACGACTAAGGTAATGCAATAACTACGAGTACCCCCCCCCCCCCCCCCCCCTCACGCCTCTCGAGGGAACGGCCGTCAATCCCCCCTCCGCCACAAGTACACCTGCCTGCCCGAATAGAACTTTAAACAACAGTCAGTATCGGGGCAATATTTCATTATCTCCTCCTGGCCTGAAATGTGTTCCACCGTACGTAGCCATCTACGTTGCTGCCGTATGTCGTTGACATGTCTTCGCTGTGCTGGCGGTACAGCGGCGGAGCGTTACCACACTTAGGTAGTAGAGCTTCCCCTCGCCACGGATGTCTTTTCCATCGACGACGTTACCCCACGTCTATGCATAGCAAGGACGCAACCAGTCAGTACGCACCTGCCTCGTCTACTGCTTACAACACTCAAGACAGCACACACCCAGGGGTGATTTTTCTTCCCCCCCCCCCCCGAGTCGATGGTCACACGACTACGGCCATGCATGAGATCGAGTACATCTCTCCTATCGAGTACCCCCCCCCCCCCCCCCCCCCCGAGTCGATCTTCCTCCAACACAAAGGGAGGCACACACAGATTGCACAAGGTGGTAGCCTGCAAAGTTATCTCGTCGATTTTTTTCCATAAACTGCTGTATCTCGCTCGGCGTTGTCACTTTCTCCGTTGTCGAGATAATCGGCTTGGAAATTCATCCACCCGAGAGGGTGTGCTGTATTTTCACCCAAGGGTGTTGCACTATCACCCAGGGTGCTGTTTTATCATCCAGGGTGTTGTATTATCACCCAGGGTGATGTATTATCACCCAGGGTGTTGTATTTTCACCCAGGGTGTTGTATTGCCACCTAGGGTGCTGCGTTATCACCCAGGGTATTGTATTATCACCCAGGGTGATGTATTATCACCCAGGGTGTTGTATTATCACCCAGGGTGTTGTATTATCACCCAGGGTGTTTATCACCCAGGGCGTTGTATTATCACCCAGGGTGTTGTAATATCACCCAGGGTGTTGTATTATCACCCAGGGTGATGTATTATCACCCAGAGTGCTGTCTTATCACCCAGGGTGCTGTCTTATACGGTAGTCTCGACCTACAATGTGCTTGAATATTTTTAGCAGCTTTCGCCCTGAAGGTGGCAGCAAGATCTACCACGAAACAGATGCACGGTAACGAGTGAAACATTTGAAATCGAAATAATCCCTTTGTTATTTTGGTATACTGCCGATATACTAGAGATACACAAAAACAAACGTAAAATGGGGGAGGGGGGGTCGGGGGGGGGGGGGGGGGGGGGGGGGTTGTACTCGATAGGAGAGATGCACTCGATCTCATGCATGGCCGTAGTCGTAGGACCATAGACCCTCGCATCCCTACAATGCCGGGACGGAGCATGTCGGGTTTTCGCCGACCAGACAGGCATTGCTTGCACCAAGGGGGGCGGATGTACTCGATAGGAGAGATGCACTCGATCTCATGCATGGCCGTAGTCGTATGACCATAGACCCTCGCATCCCTACAATGCCGGGACGGAGCATGTCGGGTTTTTACCGACCAGGCAGACATTGCTTACACCAAGCGCGAAGCGCCGTGAGGTGTTGGGCGAGTCGCATGAAGGGTGAGCTGCATCCTACTAAGAACCGCTTGTGAGGCGGACTTGCATAAGGATGACAGCTTCAATAAGGGGGGGGGGGGGGGGGGGCGAGATAACCTCTCAATTGTTTGTTTGAGGTGACGGTACATAGGGTACCGATAAGCAACTTTGTTTTGTTTTTCATCGTGGCTGCCATCTAATAGCGGCAAAGGTACACGAGCAGGGGTAATTTTAACAATTGTTATCGGTGCGTTTGCTACCTCACAATGCGCAGCGCGAACTTCCACGTAGATCACCTGTACATCAAACGCTTCCCGAAAAACGAAGGACGAAAAAAATGAAACCGAAACAACTGCAAGGACCAAGTTGGAGACAATATGCCAGTCTAACCCACCGCTGAAGAATGAGAACCCGTGGCGACGGATTGGAGCTGGCCTCACTCCACCCCACCCCACCCCACCACCCGCTGCTTCTGCCCATTCTCGAAATACAGGGAAGACGGAAACGACTAAGGATCTGGCGAAGGCCCTGGCCGTATACTGTGTCGTCTTCAACTGCTCTGACGGGCTCGACTACAAGATCATGGGGCGATTCTTTTCGGGCCTCGCGCAGCAGGGGGCGTGGGCGTGCTTCGACGAGTTCAACCGTATCGACATCGAGGTGCGCCCTTTGATTGGTCGTTACTACATACAGCAGGACAGATAGCCACACTGGACGACATGGGCGTAAAAACATCCTTGCGGACACATTAAAAAATGTAGCATACGCCACAAGACAACCTCTCAATTCGATTCGCGCAACGATGTGTTACATTGTTCAACGTCGACGTTTTTACAAGGGTGAAGTCCTCGCCACCTGCAAGTGGTGCCTGCGTTGTTCCGGTTAAATGGACCAGTGCCGGATGCTCGCCCCAGTGTCGGCGAAACCGCTTTGCACAAATGGGATTAAATGGTGTGGCAGTGCGCGGAATAATAGTGCCAGTTGTCGCCATCGTTCCGCGCCGCGTCGTTTCGGAGATTATTCGGCGCCCCTGCAGATTCCCCCCCCCCCCCCCCCCCCCCCCCCCCCCGCTTCCCGTTTGGTGCAAGCAATGCCTTCCCGGTCAGTGGGCAACCCGGCGTGCTCCGTCGGGGTATTGTAGGGATACGAGGGTCTACGGACACACGACTACGGCCATGCATGGCACGAGCACCCCCCCCCCCCCCCCCCCCCCCCCCCCCCCACCCTCTCTCACCCCCCCCACCGTCCGCTCTTTTGGCTGAACGTTTACCTGAAGATCCACGCCCACCCTTAACCCACCTGAACCTCCCGTTGTGTTGCAGGTGCTGAGCGTAATTGCCCAGCAGGTTCTGTCGATCCAGCAGGCGATCGTGCAGGACGTGAAGACGTTCGAGTTCGACGGCAACATGATCCCCCTCAACCAAAGCTTCGGAGTGTTTATCACGATGAATCCGGGGTACGCGGGACGAACCGAGGTGCAAGGGCCGTGCTTATCGAATGAAGTTTTCTTGAATTTTTCCCCTTTTTTTATTTCCTGATTTGGAAATAATTGCAAAAACACAAAATTGGGGGGGGGGGGGGGGGGGGGGGAAATGTATGTTCAACAGGGTGCCCAAAACCCGGAAGGCTTGAATTTTTCATGTTTTTCATTTCTTTTTTCCATTTTTGTTCCGGTACGATTGATTTGACAAAAACAAAGAAGAGAAAGAAAACTTCGAAACATTCGACAAAGCTTGCTTTGATAAGGACCGCCCAAAGTACGCGCCTTCCTTGCGAGATGCTAGTTTGTTAAATTGTTCTTTGTGCTTACTACGAGCGAAGCCAGTTGCGCATAAAATACAGGGCATGCCTTACTTTTGCGGCTGGTGAAGCCGGAGACCCCTATAGAGAATGTGACGTCGGGATCCGCGGCGTACCAGGCCATTTTCCCCCCTAAAATAACTTACCACGTACCAGGTATGTTATTGTCGGGGCTATTCAGGGGTCGAGTCAAACTTCACTGGTCAGGTCGGGCAGGGTCGGGCATGGATGTCCGACCCGCCCCGACCCGATCCGTGAGAGTTTGAAGACCTCCTGACCCGACGCGACCCTATTCAACCCGACCCTGTTCGACCCGATCCGTCAGATTTCGAAATCTTTCTTATCTGACCCGCGGGGCGTCGGGTCATGACCCGCGAACAGCCCTGTTTTGTGTGCCTTTCATCAGCGCAAGCAGCTCCACCGGCGGCGCACACAGCGGGACTAAATTTTCAAATATTCTCGAGCGCGACTCCCTAGCGAGAGCGATGCTATCTTGTCTCATTACGCTCGCTACACACCCCCGTATCTCTATGCACTCAGCCCACGGATACATTCGTAAGTATGGCTCGCTCTGCACGCACAACAGTTTTGAACTGTCAAGATAGATAACAACATGGTTACTGCCGAAAACCACGCTGGGGAAACTCGGTCTGAGCCGCTATTTGCTCGGAGGTAGAGGCAAGCGCGAAGCGGTATGATGGCTCTTACATAGCGCATCTGACAAGCATGGTTCCGTTGAGCCATCGTGTGGCCGGCCCCCGTCCTGTTGTTCTAAGGTCTCCAAGCGCCTTTCTTCGCTGCATATACCCCTTTTTGACCGGTACAACCCAAGTTCTAGGGCCAAGCTACTGGCGGCCGTATATGCCCTACGCAGGAAAGTACAACGCCGAA
Organism: Macrocystis pyrifera; assembly: GCA_031763025.1. Lineage (NCBI taxonomy): Eukaryota > Phaeophyceae > Laminariales > Laminariaceae > Macrocystis > Macrocystis pyrifera. The sequence continues at coordinate 135,488 of JASSKH010000019.1, forward strand.
TCAACGAGCTGCCCTCAGCCTGCTGAACCACTGCATACTTGGTAACGAGCATGGGCACGGCAGGGGGCTCACTCTCAGGGCCTCTGTTTTCGGCGGCTTGGAACCGCTCGCGCTTGGAGAGGGTACACGCTACGTATGTGTGTTCATTCCTTCTGTAAGCTTGTGAGCGTTTCGGTTTCGCGATAAAAATAGGTACAGCAGAAAACGTTAATGTTTACTGTTGATGTTAATGTTACGCTACGCCAACACAATTTTTGGTACTTGGTACCGCTGTAGATCCATATTTTTTTTCGTGTGAAGATATACAACGGTTCGTGCGAGTGACCCATACTTGGCAGTGAAAAAATACTGGCATCCTATCCCCCCCCCCCCATATATAGAATATATATGGGGTGGCCCATATATAGATTATATATGGGTTGGTTTGGCGTCGGTTGGCAACGACACAGTAAAACATGCCGCTCACTACGTGAGCTAGACATCCAGGGTACTTTTTTTTTTTTTTTTTTTATGGCGGTCGCTCACAGCTGGTCTTCGAGTGAGATCATTTGTGCGAGGTAAAGAACCTTTACTCTGCACAAGGGAATCGTATCACGTAGTGTTCAAGGTAAGGCACCCAAGAGGCAGTTACATAGTACTCCCATTGCTGTCTCTGGAAGTGGCCACACCGGAAATTAAACTAACTCATTGAAGCTGTCATCCACATGCAAGTCCGCCTCACAGGCGGTTCTTAGTAGGATGCAGCTCACCCTTCATGCGACTCGCCCAACACCTCACGGCGCTTCGCGCTTGGTGCAAGCAATGTCTGCCTGGTCGGTGAAAACCCGACATGCTCCGTCCCGGCATTGTAGGGATGCGAGGGTCTATGGTCATACGCCTACGGCCATGCATGATACAAAGTACCTTCCCCCCCCCCCCCCCCCCCCCCCCCACCGTAACGTTAGCTGCTATAGCATGTTGTTATCCACGGCCTAGAGGCTATTCACCCCGGTAACGACGGGTGCCACGAGATATCGGTATACCATTTTTCGACCGAAGCGTTTATTTATGACTGACGGGGTTCCTTAAGGGCATCGAGGAACTACTCAAAAATCGATGATCCCATTTCTTTTTACAATATGATAATTGGAACAGTACCCACGGTCGGCCTAGGTGAAACGCTCGTTTTTTTTCTGAAAGTCTTTTTTTTTTCGGGGAGGGGGGGGGGAGGGGGGGGGGGGGATATCACTCTGTCCCGTAAAACGAGAACCTTTTTGGTAACAATAGTTAGCATAAAGCGCTCATTGAATTTCGGGGGAGAGTGGCATACAGCAGAGCTCCTACGCTGCGATCGAGTGCGGAGCCTGTCAGAAAAACATGTGGGCTATCCCTACTGTCAGCACACGTCTAACGCGTTTGGGTTATAACCGCCCCCCCTCTTTTGCCTTCTACGCCTATCGCCTCCAGCTTCCGGACAACTTGAAGGCCCTCTTCCGGCCCGTGGCGATGATGGTTCCCGACTATCGGCTCATCGCTGAGATCGTCCTTTTCAGGTGACAACAAGGGTAAATATGGTGGCATAAGAAACAAAGCCGGAAGGCATTAATGCGACGCGATCACCCGGGCAGTGTTTTGGGGAAACCACAACAACAACAACACCTGTGGGCTGTTCTGATATGGCCCTGAACGATAGACGTTGCGGCGCTTGCTGCGATCGGGATTCTCATTTACGGAGGTCTTCAGATGGAGAGGGAGTTACCCAGATGCGTACGGTGGCAGATACGTCACTATACTCCACCCAACAACCGATTTTAGAAACAAATTTATATGCTCAGCCGGATACAATACCTTAGGGGCTACTGCTGTAGGAACACCGGAAGAACACAATCGGATCCTACAGCATGTGGGGTAGTTTGAGAGCTGAGGGGGCTCCGCCAGTGAGAAAGACTTGGGCTTGAAAATAACCCCCCCCCCCCTCCCTCCCACCCTCTTTCCCTCCGCCTTTCCCCCCCCCATCCCTCCGCAAGCAAAGTATAAAAAAGTACCCAACAACCGATTTGAGAAACAAATATATATGCTCAGCCGAATACAATACCTTAGCGGCTACTGCTGTAGGAACACCCCCCCCCCCCGCCGCCTCCTCCCTCCCACCCTCTTTCCCTCCGCCTTTCCCCCCCCCATCCCTCCGCAAGCAAAGTATAAAAAAGTACCCAACAACCGATTTGAGAAACAAATATATGCTCAGCCGAATACAATACCTTAGCGGCTACTACTGTAGGAACACCGGAAGAACGCAATCGGATCCTACAGCAACATGTGGAGTAGTTTAAGAGTTGAGGGAGCTCCGCCAGTGAGAAAGACTTGGGCTTGGAACCAACCGCAACTCCCGAGTGCAACCCCTAATTGCAACCCCTAATTGCAACCCCCAGTTGCGACCTCCAATTGCAATCCTTAATTGCAACCCCTAATTTCAACTCCTAAGCGCAACCCCTAATTGCAGCCTCGAATTGCAACCCCTAGTTGCAAACCCTAAACCCCTAATTGCAACTCCTAAGCGCAATCCCTAATTGCAACCTCGAATTGCAACCCCTAATTGCAACCCCTACCGTAGCATGGATCCCCGATATATATTTTTTTATTTATTTATTTGTATCCATCACTTTTACTTCCTAGCCCACTCGTAGGAGGTTTTACTCTCGACGAATCTTCTGGACAAGCAAGCCGTGGTCACAGGTGTCGTCCCTTCTCCCCCCCCGGTACGTGCCTTTATTTTTTGTCGTGCATAGGGTTCAGCATTCCCACTGCTCGTCGATTTTCATCGAATGTAGCCAAAACTCACGCTTTTGCGCTTTCCGCTTATCAATTTTTTATGCAAGAAATAGTCCCTATGAGCATGCACTCGGTGGGACTTGAACCCACGAAATTGATCTTGACAGGCACGCGGACCACCTACCAAGCCACCGGGGACGCCGGCATAAAAAAAATATATAGTTGGATCCGATGTATACACTCTCAGTATTAATTACCATCACTCGTTAGATGCCCAAGTATTCTACGTAGCCCACGGGATTGGGCGCTAGCGTATTAACGCGAGTAAACGCCCCCCCCCCCCCCCCCCCCCCCCCCCCCCCCCCCCCCCGCTCCGGACCGATTTTTCGGGCTCGATATCGTAACGTCGGCGCCGAAAAGGGCGGCCTTGGACAGTTTTTGTCGAGCGCTGGCCGGAAACGTGTCGTTTGGTGTTGGCACCTTGTTTGTTACGGAGTTATCGACCTCGAAAAGTCGGGCGGCGTTTACTCACATTGTTACGGTATGCTTGGCACACACTTTTCCCTCGAAATTCGGGCGTTGGGGCTGTTCGAGCGTGAAGCCAGACTCAGAAAATTGAGGACTCAACCCACGGTACACAGGGGTTACAATTGTTTCGTTTTTTTTTTTTTTTTTCCCTTACCGCTGTTGGGCTCCTCGGGTGAGCAGCTACCGGTTACCAGTATGGTAGGATACTTTCGTTAGTATCCTCGTTTTAGGCCTACTAGCGCACGTAAAATGTTTGTCGGGTTGCGCAAAAAAAAACGTTCGTCGAAGTCATGTTTCGGGTGAGATGTTGAGCTCCGCATGCGAGTAGCTCATAAAAATAGTAAGCCACCAGCCCTCTAAGGTGACATTGCTCATAGGTGCTGTGCATACTCCTGTCGTAGCACGGGTCCCGAAAGCTAGCGACCGGATAGAATCGCGCGTTTGGCCACCACCGCTCACAACTTCCGCGTACATCGTACGGGAAGTATGGTGATCAACGCCTTCGAGTGTGGTGGTGCGGGCGAGTGCTTTGCTCCCCGGGAGTAATCGAAACGGCAGTATTTTGGGGATAATTGCCCATCTGTGTCGGTCTGATCGAAAATGTGAGATGCGTTTCGATGGTCACAAAATGTACAAAAGACTGCCTCATAATGTTTCCGATCAGACTTACACGATTTTGTCGCACACCTTATGACAGGATACTATGCTGAACTGGATAAAGAACACGCCCCACGCGACTACAGCAGTATGCTTTATCAGCGCGGGTGTCGGTGCACGCGTTACTCCAAACTTCTCCGTCTCTCATTGTGTTGGACCTACTATACTACACTGTAGTGTCCACAGAATCCCGCCCCAACGTCCAACACGATTGAGAACCATTGCCACAGTTGTCTGCGATCCCCAGCGTGCCCGCCGTTTACAACTAGTAGTGTAGTTCCGGCAACCCCCCTTAGTGTAGTTCCGGCAACCCCCCTCTCCCCCCCCGCTAAAAAATGCAGAGAACTCCAGTTCAGGCAATACTCCAGCAAGAAGCGCATCCTCTACTCTATGTTTAGGCAACACCCTCCAGCAATACACAGACGCAGTCTTCAACATGATTCGGATTTCGAGTCTACTTCCTCCATGGAATTTCCATCCACTTCCATGGAAGCTTTCATTAACTTCCGTGTAAGAACTCCTCCTTCCCCACAATAGAACGATCGTGTACACACCCTGTTCCCGCCTGTTTCCCTGGCGAGGTAATGCTCCAACGGAAACCGCAATATACTGTCTGATTTTCGTGGCGTCCTTCATCGACACTTTTCTCGTGACACGCTTGTATTTTGTATTTTTGTGGCCTTCCCAGTGAGGGGTTCACGAACGCTCTACCGCTGTCCAACAAGATGGCGCAGCTCTACTCGCTGTCCTCGGAGCAGCTGTCGAAGCAGGACCACTACGACTTCGGAATGCGAGCGGTCAAGTCGGTGCGTGGACAACAATCACTGCTGCTGCTACTGCCGTCGACCCCGCCCTGCCCGAAACAACACGTATGAAGTATGCGCCCGTCTAAACGAAACTCAGATTTTTTTTGGTGAGGTGAGGCTCGAAACCTTTTTTTCGTGACCGGTGACTAAGGATGAGCTTCCTTGTTACGCTATCTGTCTTGCTTGTTCTTGGTGTAAAAAAGGTTCTCGTGGCGGCTGGGCAGCTGAAACGGAAGGAGCCAGGTTCTAACGAAGACCTTCTGCTCATCCGCGCGATGCGTGACTCCAACGTTCCGAAGGTGAAGCGCGCTCATTCCACTTTTATGTAGGGCCGGGCACTGGCTCAGCAATACTGCCAGTACAAGTGTACTGGCGGTTGTTCTTTCGGTACAAGTACGCTGCCTGTTGTTTTGTGACCTTGACTGCAGTAGTAGATAAAGGACAATAAAGTCAACGCCGACAAGAACAAGAACAAGAACAACAAGAACACGAACACCACCACCACCACCACCACCACCAACACCAATACCAACACCCACAACAACAAAAACAACAGCAACAACAACAACAACAACAGCAGCAGCAACAACAAATAGCGACACAATATCTCACAGTTACCGCAGTACAGCAGTAGCTACCTCGAAAACGCCTGGGTCGTCCGCCGCCAGGTACAGCACACACCCGTCCCGACCTCGGGTATACGGGACTAATATGATGTAGTGCTTCGCCTTCCAAGAAATCCTGACATTGGCGACACGACAGTACAGCAATGTTGTAATACAGAAAAACGCCCTCCGTGCGCAATCATGGCTCCTAGCCCCCGACTTTAAAACGGAAATTACCCAGATTCCAGATTTTGGATCTCTATCTTTTCGTGTCATCAAGACACTAAGAGACAGATCCCAAAACGTAAAATGTATGCGAACTCTTTTGAGAATTTCGACGGGTAGAAATCTAAAAATCACGGGAAAAGAAAGCGCTAATGCTACTGTACATACTGTACAGAGTACAGTAGTTTGAAACTTGAAGCGACTCTTGACCCTTACAATTTGTGTATGTGCTGTCTCCACATTAAATCGTTCTTTCCACCCAGCTTCATCTGTACACTCAGTGTCCGTCCTGATTCCTTAACCTAGAGAGATACTTATTCTGTGGTCACAGACTGTGAGACAGAGGAAGACCATAAAACAGGCAATCATAGAAAATTCCAGGGCTTTTCGCGGGTCATGACCCGACCCGCGGGTCGGGTCACGGGGTGTTCAAAATGTCACGAGTCGGGTCGGGTCGGGTCGGGTCAGGAAGTGGTCAAAATCTCACGGGTCGGGTCGGGTCGGGCCAAGAGGTGGTGAAAAGCTCACGGGTCGAGTCAGGCCATGACCCGCGAGAAACGGGTCACTCGCGGGTCGGGCCAGCGTGACCCGCGAGTTCTTTTCTGCTGACCCGCGGGTCCGACCCGCGCATCCGGCCCGCGGACCCGACATTCAAAGTACTTCCCGCTCTCTTACTCAAAGGCTTTTCTCGTACAAATACCCAATAATACTCCTTTAGTATCTTGTTCAAACATTAAAACACTGTCAAAATCCATATACGCATGCCCGCATCCACTAATATCTTGTTCGAACATTAAACCACTGTCAAAATCCATATACGCATGCCCGCATCCACTAATACCCATTACAGCCAGGCCACATATCGCTTGTGGGCACAAAATGAATATTAAATTGTTTTTGAAGTGTCGACCCACGGACCGGATCCGCAGGTCGGACCTGCGGGTCAAGATAAATTGTCTCACGGGTCAAGGTGACCCGACCCGCATGAAACCCGTGTCTCACGGGTCAATCCGAAGGTGGCGGGTCGGGTCGGGTCGGGTCAGGAGGTTTTTGAAATCTCGCGGGTCGGGTCGGGTCGGGTCAGGATATTTTCAAATCTCACGGGTCGGGTCGGGTCGGGTCAACAACTTTTTTAATCTCGCGGGTCGGGTCGGGTCGGGTCAAGAGGCTTTCAAAATCTCGCGGGTCAGGTCGGGTCAGCTGACCCGACCCGACCCGACCCGACCCGTGAGATTTGACCTGACCCGCGAAAAGCCCTGGAAAATTCAAGGGTCAAGCAAGTGAAGTGCTGGCGTACCGGGTACGAGAACACAGCAACACAACAAGCAAGATCAGAAAACAAGAACAAAGATACGATAAAAAGAACAAATAAATTATGAACTAAAACATAATACAAATGACTCAAGTAGATTAGAAAGGCTGCTATTAATACACGGAAAGCATACGTACCCAGGAAGGTCAGATAGCTGCTGCACAAACGAGGCAACACGGAGGAGAGCAAGATACCGGCATACGGACGGCGGGGAGGGGAAAGGAAACAAAGGGAGAGACAAAGCCAAAAGCGTGCATTGAATTTTTTTCCTGCCCTAATTCCAAGTAGTTTGTCCCCCCAAAAAACGTAGGTGGACATCTGAAAAGGGTTGAGCCTTTTCCCACGGCACGAATCCATGCTATTACGGGGGACCATAGTAAATAGGACCAAATAATGTTAGTAAAAGTAGGTAAATATATATGGTTTTTGGTTGTACCGTAGGTCCTAATTTCTGTGCCCCCCCGTACTAATTTTTCACGCCTAGGACAAAGATCACGATCTACCGTACATCACCTACTGCACCGTAGACCCTAACTGGCCGTTATGAGATGCTGGTGACTGTGCAGGACCTGTATACCCGATATATACTGCTGTACGTACAGTAGCAATCCAGGTTTTAGCCCAGGAAATATGTCCTTGATCATGCCGATTATTCATGCTCCCACCCGGCAAACCTGAGCTACCAGTAGGTCCTGCAGGTCAGGAGTATATCCGGTCTGAAGGATCCACTACGGATGAGGGAGCGAAAAATCGATGATCTGTCCGAAGCGTGACATGTTTGATGTTTCCAAGCACTGCTGCAGATTGTTTCCCAAACCGTGGGTGCCCTTCGAAAGGGCGTGAGCCACTGAGCATCCTCGTTGTGTTTTGCTGCTTGCCCCCCTCCCTCCCATGTGGCAGTTCCTGGAGCATGATTTGCCGTTGTTCCATGGCATCGTGTGTGACCTGTTCCCTGGCGTGGAGGTGCCTTACGTCGACTACGGAGTTCTTCAGGTAGGTACCGTTTGGGACTCCGTCACAATACTCTGAAGCACGCCACTACTACTCTACTACGGTCACCGTTGTTGTATACCTGGTGAATTTCTGTCCATATCTCGCTTGCCGCTTGCCTCACGAGGCGTGTATGTATTGTCAGCTGTCTTCTGTCCGGGCAGATCATTGCTGTGCACGATGATATCCTGTACAACTACGGAGTGCTCGAGGGATCGTCTGAGACTGTAACACTCTGCTGTGATACTACTGCAAATCTGCCTGTCCATTGCCCGTCGGCCTCACGAAGTGCGTACGAGTATAGATATGTTATCGGTTGCCTTACTGAGCGTGCGTATCATTGCAAACCCTAAACCTACGGTAAAGAGTGCTGCAAGAATTGTTTGCAACTCCAACGCTTCGTGAACACGCCACTACTACTACTACGGACACTCTGTCCATTGCCCACTTACTTCACGAAGCGCGTGTAAGTTATCAATGGCATCTCGGTCCGTGCGACATCAGTTTGAACCCTAATCCTGACCCCAACCCTATGCGCGTGTGTGCTGTCAGTTGCCTTTCTATCTATATACACATCATTGGCGATAATGCTTGCGAATAGCGCCGGGCTAAGGTTTTAAAAAAAACTACTCTAGGCTTCTCCTCGTTGGTTTAAAAACGGACACTACAGAGATCTCATCGTCCGTCTCACGTCTCACGTCTGACAATCACAGCTCAGCAACTATATGGATGGTAGTTTCTCCTGCCTCGCCTGGTTTCCCCGCGTGCTGCTGCCGTACCTCAGCCTCAATTCCTTCGTGTCGAGTTAAAGGATACTTGTAATGGGGACATATTAGAAAACCCCCTAAAAATAAAACGGAAGCATCCCAGATTCTAGATTCCGGAGACCTGTGTCCTTCCGTGTCATGAAGCCGCAAATATACAGATTCCAATACACCACATCGAAAAAAAATCCAACAAATCGAAAAAAGCAATACGGTAGCATGATAGATTCAGAGTTTCGACGGGTAATAATCTAAAGTAAAAAGCGCGGGAAAGACAAACGCCCGTCTGAAACGAAGCGACACATGCTATACAGCGGTGCTTGAGTCGTTCCACGGTTACCGGGGGTACCTCGCGTTTCTAATGCTACTACAAGACATGAGCGATGTGGAGGGCCGCGCGAAAATCCTATACACGAAACAAACCTCACGGGGCTTTTTTTATAGGCGCAACACGAAGAAAACGGTAAAAAAGCACATAGTTTGAAGCTGCAATCTTTTCATTTCCTCAGTACGTCTTCAGCCGAGGAGCCATGTGTAGCCCCCCGCCTCTATCGCACTGTAGAGGCACGCCTCCCAACCGCTTACGTGGTACGGCTTCTGCCATGCACATGGCAAGACTACGCCCCCAGCAGAGGCATGCCTCCAAAATGCTTACGGTAGGCGATACGACTACGGCCATACATGACACGAGTAAGTACAGTCCCGTACAGCACTGCTGTAGAGGCATGCCTCCCAAGCGTTTGCGTCAACTGAAGCTAGACGTTGCCGGTAGTGGGGCATTGAAATTAGTCCCAGCGTTAAAGCTGTGGTGTCCGGACCATCCTAAGATGTCCCAGCGGGTTTCCGCTCTGACGTGTAAGAACGCTCAGCAGGTATCCATGTCGCATGCATGCCTACAAATCAGTAAGAAATCCGTGAGGATATCTCATGATGGTCCGGACGCCACCCAGAATCCCACGCGAGTGTAAGCAGATGCACGGGCTGCACCACCCGCGACCGACAACACAGCTACCTCCCCAACACCAGGGAGACAGGTAAAAATGTGTCGCACCCGGATGCACGTGTTTGCCTCGAGATCACTACCCTTCTCATCCTCGTCCTTGTTGTTTCAAAACATACGCACATAGGATCTATTTTCTTCTCTCGATTACGGAACTTTCCCGCCAGAATGAGGAGCGTTTCTCAATTGTGTGTCACTTGTGTCCGTTTCAGGAAGCTATTGAGGCGGTATTGGAGGAAGAGCAGCTGCAGCGGGTGCCCAGTTTTATCTCCAAAGTTATTCAGGTGACACAAATACGTTCGTTGCACCCGACACCTGCCGTTTATGCACCGTCTCTATACGACAGATTCCTTGCCGGGCTTCACATAGGAGTTTCCAACTGTTTATCGCTGGTGGTGAAACGTTCGGTGTGAGCTCTAAATACCCATAGGCACCTGTTTGCTGTTCTGTGAGATGCTCAGAAGCAGCCGCGAGCCAGATTCGCGCCTTTCATGCGTACGTACATATATGCCTGGTACCTGGTGCAATATACTAGGAACACATCTATACCGCGGAATTCAATCAAGGACTGAAATCGCCTGAACCTCCTGCTTGACTCTCGATGCCCTCCGTCTCTCTCTCCCTCCCTCCCTCCCTCCCTCCCTCCCCTGCCCCCCCCTGCCCCAATCTCCCAACAAAAAGGTGCACGAGACTCAGCTGGTGCGACACGGCATGATGGTGGTTGGGGAGGCTGGGTCCGGCAAGTCGGCGAACGTGACGGTCCTGGCGAAGGCGCTGAGCAGACTTCACTCGAACGGAGTGGAAGACAGAGACGGCTTCTACAAGCAGGTCGACCGACTACATCTCAATCCCAAATCGATAACAGCAGGTGAGGTGTTGGTTTGCGGTAAGACCTATCTGTTTTCCCAGTGCCGTAATACGGGGGAGCAAAATGTAGTACTCAGAACCACATAAGATGGGTGAATAAAGGGGGATACACAGCTTTTGGGTCCATCGTGGGTTCTGAATACATTCTGGACGGAAATATAAGGTACAATTGGTATTAGTATTAATATATAAAAAAAACACTTATATTTTCGTACATATTGGTATGTATTACTATGCATTACTGTGCCCCCCCCCCCGTTATAGTGTAATTTCTTTCATATGCCTCCTGTTTACGCAAGAAGATGCACAATACTAGCCGCACATGTACACTGAATGCCAACTTAAAAAAAAAACTATTAATATTATGAGTATTACTGTAGCTACTACTGTAGTGAGGTAGTGAGCGTTTTTCAGCCTCTCGCCAGCGAAGCAAATATCAGAATAGAGATATCGAACATCGACTGCCGAACACTCAATGTTCGGAACATCGACTGGCACCATATAGTAAGCATCTCCCCGAGAGATGAAAACCATACGGTATGGAGGCATTCGTTGACTCTTGGAGCTGCGAACACTCTCCAGGCGAGTTGTACGGCGAGTTCAACCTGATGACGAGCGAGTGGACGGACGGGCTGGTGCCGAAGATGGTTCGCCAGTGCGTCCAAGCGGGAACGGAGGGCTCTGACAACCGAAAGTGGATAATATTCGACGGGCCCGTGGATGCCGTTTGGATCGAGAACATGAATACGGTAAGCACCGTACGGCCTACGGTATACGCCGTGCAGCTACGGTGAACACTGCACAGCTATGTTGGGGTAAACGAGTTGCAGCTAAGTACGGTAAACGCCGTACGGTTACGGAAAACGCCGTACAGCTACGGCAAACACCGTATAGCTACGGCCAGCGCCGTACAGCACACTTACTCACAGTGAACACCACACAGCTACGGTAGACGTCGTACCGCTACGGCAGACACCGTACAGATACGTACGCTAAGCACCGTACAGCTACAGCAAAATATCCGGGTGCGAGTTGCGTCGTACGTACGTACGTTTGGCATGGTTTCGTTGGCAGTCTTGGCCACCACCGCCACATCTCGGTCTATCGTATATATACATACATATCTTTGTGTAGCTGAGGTAGTCATAGATACCACGTCAGCCACCAGATAACACGCCACAAGAAATGAGTAGCCGGGCCGATTTGTGTCAAAAGTAAACGGGGCGCACACAACGCAATTGGGGGCGTTGAACGTGTCTCGTTCAAGTTTTTTCCATAGACACAGCTCGGCGTTTTCGCTCTCTTCGCTGTTGAGGGAAAATCCGGTCGAAATTTTTGTCCGCGGGGATGTGTCATCGTGCGGGCTTTACCGTAAGAGAGTAAAAATATGTTGTCCTAGATTTGGGGGGAGCTCAACGTTTAGGGATCAGTTGGCGAAGCCGTGATAAATGTGCGGCAAGTCCAAGTTAGGTGCATGCCTCGACGTTCTGATATACATGTAAATCTACAGAATGTTGATGTATCTAGCCATCTGCGGGGTCACTGATATGGATTAGCGCGCTACCCTACCTGCCACAGCAGAAACCCACTCAACGAGACAGCCATTAACATACGCGCCTGCTATTGCGTCTGGATCACTTCGATCGCTGATGGAAAGCTCCGTGCTTGGCCATGTCCTGTGGTACCGCTGAGCAGCGTGGGTAATACGTTCGGGTCGCTTCGATACTTTATGCCAAGCGGTGCCGATCTGGCCCGCAGCAGCACCATTGGGCAGCAGCGTGGGTATTTTCCTGGAAACTCATCCCGCTGTAGGGATTGGAGATTCTGGCTAAATATTTCCTAACCAATTCACCTCCTCAAGCTGGCAACTGCTACTATGCCGGTTGGTATGGTACGTTTCGCGGTATAAGCGTTCTAGGACTAGTACAGAGAAGTATTGTCCGAGTTGCGTGTCCAAAATTATTGTTCGGGGGCCATATTGAGCTCGTCACGTGAGGAGCTCAGAAAATAACAAGGCACCAACCTTACAAGGCACCACCCGTACCCGTGGCAGCGCTCTGGAATTGCTTCGATCGTCTATGGCAAGCGCCACGCTTGCCCATACCCGTACCTGTGTACTCTCGGGCAGCGGGGGAAGCACCCGCGTCGTGTGTACAATAAATAACATCACGTCTTGTGCACTGGGTATGACACAACACGTGAAGGTGTTGGACGACAACAAGACGCTTTGCTTGGCGAACTCCGAGCGCATCAAGCTTCCGACGACTTTGCACATGATGTTCGAGGTACAGGACCTTAAGGTGGCGTCGCCCGCGACGGTTAGCCGCTGCGGTATGGTCTACATGGAACAGGTACGTACGCAGGGCTCGGGGTCGATGCTGTCGCGCCGTTCTCTGGTTTTAGTCGCATTTTTCCTGTTGGCCTGTATTCTGTGTCGTGGCTAATTTTCTGCTTGTTGTCGGAGAGAGACCCCGTGAAGCGGGCTGACCTGCAAGACGACCAAAGCGAATGGAAGAAACCCATAGACGGGTGGGAATCTTGCAGAAATAGTGCTTTAGAAACGGGGCCAGACTTGTTGTTGCAGTGTCGGCTGGACACTGACAACTTTGTCGCAAGGGGCTGCTCGTGAGACGACAGAACGCGTGCACTGCCGCACTTCGCTAGCTGTAAAATGCATATGGTGCCAGGTACACAAAACTTAGGGACTCTCAATAGTCGATCGGATCGAGCTTAAGGTAGGCCGTTCTCCCTCAGTTCTTGGGGTAACCCACTCGATACGTATCGGATGGACGCAGAAGAAGCACCCCCCTCTACGTAGGTCCATACCTACTTTTTCTATGCACAAACAGTGTAAAATTATGCCAGACACGTATATGCAGCTTGGTTCCTTCCTTAACAGAACCCTCCCCCCCCCCCCCTGCTCCATCTTCTATCGCGAGCACACCCTTAAGATTCATGTCGGAATTCTCAGCCTTGTCAAAAGTTGGGCCAGTCGAGACCTCCCCGCCCTTCTCGCGGATACTGTTTCGTGGGAGCTGGTGGAGTTGATAGAGAAGTACCTGGAGGCGGGCGTTGCTTTCGTGGGAGAAGAGTGCCGGGAGACAGTGGCCTCGAACCCGCACAACCTGGCGCAGTCGTTGCTCAACCTACTCGGGTGAGTGCTGTACCAATGCACTGGCTTGTGTGAGTGATATTCCAGTATACTGGCTCGGAAGAGTGATCTTCCAGTACACTGGCTCGGGTGAGTGCTATACCAATACACTGTATCGGTCGAGTATTACTGTGGTCCGGTAAGTGAGATACCAGTACACTGGGTTTCGTGAGTGTTATACCAGCAACCTGACTCGAGTGAGTGCTGTACCAGTACACTGGCTCGAGTGAGTGTCATATAGCAGTAAACTGGAGGGTTAGCTTCGACACGTCTTTGTAATGATGGGGGAAAATGATGTGAAAACCGCAACAGCAACAACGTCTACATGTACTGGAACACCCCTGCCTCACTGACCGTGCGAGCTGCTGCCACTACGATGCTTTCGTCATGGATGAAGTAAAAACGCACCGCTCTTCGAAACCAGGCCAGAGTCTAGTAGAGTTGGGTACACCAGATGTTTCTCAAACTCTCTTCGCAACATGAAGCAATCCACGGCATGCCCCCCCCCCAAAGGGAACTATGAGAAAAGCGTACACGCTCCCGTCCCGATGACCAATCCCATGTGCCGCGTCTACCCCCTGTTATATCCAGATGCATGCTGGATCCAGCCCAGGGGTTCGACCCCGCGCACCCGAACATCAGCACCCTCCTCAGGCTGGTCTTCGCGTGGGCGTTCGTTTGGAGCGTCGGGGCGAACGTCGACGACGCTACGAGACCGAGGCTGGAGAAATGGGTCGGGGAGAACTTCAGGGGCCTTGTGGGCAGCGGGAGCCCTTTCCTTAAGGTACAGTATGTCCAGAGACATATTATATACGTGTGACATTTCCTCGACGCTTTTCAACTTGTACTTAGTTAGGGATCACTGAAGTCTCTCTAGTTTGGGATCACTGAGGTCTCTCTGCTGCGATCAGCCGGAGACTCCCACCCAGGGGTACTCACTACCCCCGCGTTGATTCGATGGTAATCAACGCGGCACCTCGCCGTAGAAAATAGTACCGTATGCATGATGGTGTGTCAAGACCGAAGCACATTACGTAGGTAGGTTGAATTTTTTTGAAGATTCTTGTCCCGAGATGGCACAGCGAAGAGACAAGGTCTTTCCCACCCGGCGACGGGACTGAACGGAGTCCGCCATCCAGCTAAGACTGACGAAGCTGCTGCGAGCACGATCACGCAGTAGGGTACTGTCCTTACAGTAGGATACTATCATCACAGTAGAGTACCTTCCTCCACCTCTCGCGGTCGATGGATACGACGGACGTGTTCCTCCGAAAGGGTGGCGGTATCGCTCGTCTGCTGCCCTCAACAAGCAACCATGGTTGAAGCCAACAACGAGGTGTTTGCACCATTCGCGAGACCACACGGCGTGTATTTAGAGCCTGGACGGAATTCGATACATTAAGGTATGGTCTCGATCCCTTTAGACTGTGTACGCCTTGCCGATAGTGGAGTGAAGTCCGCCACAACTGTCCACAGGCCTTGAACGGTCGTCTCTGCCTATGAATTCGTGGACCGCTTGATACGCTCTATTTCTCGCCATAATGTGTGCTACGTGGTGTGTTTCTAACAGTTCGTGAACCGCTTGATATATATGCCCTGCTTCTTTGCAGAACGTGTACGGGATGGCGGTGAACCTAAAGACCGCCGAGTTTGTCCCATGGACGACGCTCATCGATCAGTTCGTTTTCAACAAGGACGAGCCTTACTTCAACATCATGGTCCCCACCGCGGACACCACCAGGTATTTTTCTCCCTGCCTGACAAACAGCTATGATATCGTATGTACCACTTTCCAGCAGCTACGTGCCATACCGCATTCGAGTCGTAAGTATACGAAGGCCACACATCGAACGTTTTTTGCGAGGAGCACTGCGTAGATCGGTCTTGGCTTCTTTCGCTAGCGCCAGCATTGCTCCGACGCACCGCTTGCAGATGCCAGCATCACCTGGGTCCACATTGAGCGCCGCCTTTTTTGCGTACTGGAGAGTTAGATAGTCCCCCGTCAGGTTCAATAGCCATTTACTGAGTACCGGGTTCGAGCTCTGTAGGAACCTTAGCAGAGCCGTTTCATATGCACACACGCGGAACCTGCTACGCTCGTAGCCACAACAACGTTTCATACATACGTATTCGCTTGACACGCAATCCATCTGAGCATGGTTATGCTCGTACCATCTACTCACTGAGGTCAGCTATATGTACCTGGATCCCATCGCGGCTGAAAGAGCTTTTTACAATATAGGGCAAAACACCTCTTCATGTCCGCGGCGGGGTTATCTGTCTGCGGGACGTGTGTCGACAAGGGAAGAAGGGGCTGGAGTATTATCGCGATAAGAAATACAAGAGACATACCGAACTGGGGGGGGGGGGGGGGGGGGGGGGGGGGGGGGGGGGGGCTGCTATGTGACCCCAGGTCTGACGCACGACTATGGGGTGGGGGGTGTACTCGATACCATGCATGGCCGTAGTCGAATGACCATGGACCCTCGCATCATTACAATGCCGGGACGGAGCACGTCGGGTTTTCACCGACCAGGCAGATATTGCTTGCATCGAGCGCGAGGCGCCGAAAGGTGTCCGGCGAGTCGCATGAAGGGTGAGCTGCACCTTACTAAGAACCGCTTGCGAGGCGGACTTGCATATGGATGACAGCTCCTGTGGAGGACAGGGTACGTAGATACCGTCACAATCTCCGATCACAAATGCCAACCATGACGATACGTTAACCAACGTCCGGTCTATGAGATCCGCCATCACTGATGGACCTTCATAGTGGTTGACATTCGGGCCATGAAGTCCGAACGCGCCAGGGAGAAAAGGGTCCTTCGGAGAAGGACCCGCACTCTCACAATTTCTATAAGTTCTCTCCTTGCGAGACGCGAGGGGGGCTTGTGGAGGCACCTCCTTGCCACATATCACGAAAGAGAACGTGCACGTCAAGGCCTCGGCCAACCCCGTCAAAGACGAAGACAAGGCCGACACCGGCAACGGAGCCACCCCCCATGCTCCAATGAATTGATTTAATTTCCGGTGTGGCCACTTTCAGAGGCAGCAACGGGAGTACTATTTAACTGCCTCTTGGGTGCCTTACCATAAACTCTACGTGATACGAGCATTCCCCTTGGGCGGAGTAAACGCTCTTCACCTCGAAAAAAAGATCTAACTCAACCACCGACTGGGACCGACCGCCACAAAACAACACAAAACGGTACTCACGACAAGACGAGAGGAGAAAGAAGGAAGAAGATAATAAATGGGATGGAAAAAACAAAGGAGGTCGTAACGATAAGGCGGGGCTCACTAATCGAGGCGATTTGGGGTCTGGAAATGGCATGTCAGAGAAAACCTCCCACCAGGTACTGCAAGCATTGGGTTGGATGAGACCTCCAGGGGTGGGGGGGGGGGGGGTCGCCCTGGACTAACTTCACGCTGAGTGCGTTCCCATCGCGGCGCCCCGTCCCTAGGATTGAGAACTGCCGTACACAAAACGAGCCTGTACAGGGCAGGTGGAAAGGCCTATCTTTTTTACTTTCCTGTTCTCGCTGGCTACATTGCTAGTCTTGGAAACGAATGATCTTCTCCTTCGTGCATCCTCGCTTCCTCCGACCGTAAAAAATCGACAGCTACAACAAACATTGCGCACTTCGGACATACAGATCATGATCTATCTATCTATATATCTAGCTATATATCTATCTACAGTAGATCATCTCGTTTCTCACCTGCCGTGGTGAGAGGTTGTGCGGGATCTGCATAGTACAGATCCCCGACCCAGGAAATGTGTGCTTCGAATAGATCATGCAGAAATTAAACGGGTCCTACCCAGCAACATGAGCTAGATTATACAAATCGGGTATCTCTACCCTGAAATGCCTAGGCCATTGCGTGGGAATCGATGATCAGGAGTGAAGCATTTGCAACTGTATTTGACATCTGTAGCCCTTGGCTCTGAAACATTACCGTTTTATGCTGGCGCAGAGCCCAGGTTATCGCAGACCCCCCCCCCCCTCCCCGTTGCAATATCCGGGTGTGTTCCTAAGCGTGACGCAATGGCGTCGGTGCGTACATCACGTTGTCTTCAACTCACGAGGAATTTTCAGTTAATCCGATTACTTATCAGGTGGCCACGACGATCATATTTCATGGCAGCCGCATTCCGATGAATGTCCTAGGAGCTTGGGCTCAGGGATAGATGATGTTTGGAGCAGCCCCCCGACAAAATCTGCACCATCTGAAAAAGGAGGATGTTGGCGTGTGGGTTCGGGACCTTGGCTGGTCAGGCGGTAGTATGCGCTTTCCGCTCGAATGCGCCTACAGAAACACTTCCCCACTGTGCATCCTTTCTTATCGGAGGTCGACCTGAAGACCTACCGTGTCTTCGCTTTACACCACTGGGATGAGCGGTAGTAGTGCCTGACTCCACGACAGAGACCATGCCACCATTCTTTCCCCTCCGGTTCTCTTTCCTCTCTCTCTATCTTGCTCTATCTCTCTCTTTCTCTCTCCTCGTCCCCCTCCCCTTCTTTCCTATCTTTATACCCTTCTCTCTTTCTCTCTCTCCCCCCCCCCCCCCGTCCCCAATCCGTCCCAACGGTTAGGTATGACTACCTCCTAGGCCGTCTGACGAGAGGAGGGCACAACGTGCTCTACATGGGGGACACCGGCGTGGGAAAAAAAGCGTTGTGATGGAGAAGTACCTCGAAAACGCCTCCTGCACGGACGAGTTCGTCGCCTACACCATGAAGTACTCCGCGCAGACAAAACCGACCAATCTAAAGGTATGCGTATATCTCTTTGTATCGCAGACAAAACCGACCGATCTAAAGGGGTGCACTTGATCGCGCGTTGACAAAACTGGACAATTACAAAACTGAACAATTTCAAGGTGTACATATGTTTTAACGAACGTTGACAAAGTTGACCGATCTCCAGGTGTACCATGTTTATCGCGCCGAGGAAACCGACCAACCTCTTGGTATACCGCAACGTGTTTAAGCGGACAGACAAAACCGACCAATCTAAAGGTCTAGCATGCTGTGATGCTTCGTACTGCTGCTGCTGCTGCTGCTGCTGCGAACAGCTGCACTTTCTTGCTTCCTTCGACGATGGACAAGATCGTTGTACATGGGTCCCAGAACCTCTACTGCTGTTGGTAGGCGCGCGCCACGGAGGGCTGCGCCTCCTTGGTTCCTAGGCTACTCGCGTTTGCGGAGCTTTTGCGCCTGATCCAATCATTGATTTTCGAGATAGAAAACAGAAACTTAACCCGTGGCCTCGGCGTATGATGAAAACCGCCAAGAGCGGTGAATATGGACAGGGGTAGCGATCGTTCTTCGACGCCCGTTTTCTCTCGGCAACGCTCTTAAGGGTGCCAAAAGTTGAGTGTGTCCAGATATTTCCGAGAGCACCCTTGTAGTTCGGCATTGGTGACGTTAAGTAAACCTTCTCCCTTCTCTGGAATAATTGAGCACCCTGAAAAACGATCGCGCACCTGCAGTATATGCGACTAGATCACATGAAATATATACCAGTCGGGGTGGGATTTCTGAACGGTTTGATACTAAAAAAACGTGAATAATTTTATTTTGACTTGGTTTTCCTTGATTAATACCTGGTAGTATAATCCTCCCCGCCCAGTCTGGATCTCAAAAATGATACGTAGATTAGTAGTGCACTTTGAACGAAAACTGTCAGATTTTTCAAGACCCCTATAAAAACTGCACACCTCGTACGAGTACGCGCGATGGAAGCATCATACACAGCTTCTTCTGAGAAGATGAGTTTCGAGGATGATATTCGATCTCACGGCTAACGTTTTTTTTATATAATAGCAGGGTATCGGAAGTCCCAAGCGGGAGCAGGGTGCCCAGCGGGGTATGTTTTGTGTTCTCACGTTTTCCCACGGGGAATATTCCCAGAACGTTCTGATATCTGCCTTTACAGAGGCTCATATTGACGGGGCCAAAATTTGCTTAGAATGGCTGTAACTACCCACCACAGGTCCCGAAGAATACGTGCAACATATCGTTGAAAAACTCGAAATTCCTTGTGAGAATGACACGAACCCTGTTTTGTTTTCGGTACTTGAAACACCAATACATCATGTGACCGGAAAAAAGTCTGACGGAATACAAAACAATTTTGGAATTAAGAAATGTCCCAAAACGGCGACGGATGTTCCGCGCTCGGTTATACGAATTGGGTCTTCATTTTCACATCGGGCAGTGTCTATACCACGGAAGTGGGGTTCACGAAACACAAATTTGTTTTTGTACGTTCTTCTCAGTCTATGCAGATGCAGAAAGTCTCGAAACCAAAAACAAAGAAAGGTGGGCAAAAAGAAACAAATCGAAACCTACAAGAGGCGTTCTATGATAGAGGTTCACCCTAACTTTTCTGAGGCTGCTCACTTGAGAAGCTCCACACCTCACCAGAAAACTGACGTCAGCAAACATCAAATTGCACCCCGATGGATAATCCCATGGTCCAAGTACACAAAGACGTAATGGCATTCCGACGATTTTGGGTTAAGATGCCCCGTCATTACCAACAAATATAGCGGAAGTGTTGCTACCTCTATCGTAGAACGAGTCAAAAACAAAGAAAGAAGGAGAAAGGAGTAAAAAAAGCCTCCAAACAAAAAATAAAAACGTCGATTAGAACGACCACCTCGTACGCTACGCTGTCCGGTTTTCGAATAAATCGGTATCCGTATTCGTTCGCGAGCTTTTTACGCCTTCTCTATAAACACTTCTTTCCGAGGCGAAGCTTCCGACACTACTAGATGCCGCTCTTGGCGAAAACAAAAGAGGACCGTTTCGTCTTGATGCTAATGACTACACGATCCTTATATTTCCACCAAGAAAGAGTAGTATGCCATGAGTCGAACGCGCCTCCAAAAAAACTACGTTCAGTCTCGATATTAATGTATAAACGAATCTTATATTTCCGTCGAGAGCGGGGCACCATAAGTCGGCCGCCACGCCTTGTCTTAAGACATTCCGTTTCTTTGCACGGATAAGTCACAAAATGCTGCGCTCAGTTTGCGCTATCGTTTTGCCTAAATGGGCTTATAACGCTTCACCGTCGCTGAGTAGACGCGTTTACTTAATAAGAGCTTCCGTAAATAGTGGAGACCGGGCACACCGACTGTCTTCTTCTCGCCGTGGCTACCAGGACATGTTCGAGACCAAGCTGGAGAAGAAGCGGAAGACGCTGTTCGGTCCACCTTCCGGGAAGAAGATGCTCTTCTTCATCGACGACCTCAACATGCCGGCCCTCGAGGTGTACGGGGCCCAGCCTCCCAACGAACTCCTCCGACAGGTATGTGTGTGTGAGAGAAAGAGAAAGAGAGAGAGAGAGAGAGAGAGAGAGAGAGAGAGAGAGAGAGAGAGAGAGAGAGAGAGAGAGAGAGAGAGAGAGAGAGAGAGAGGGGAAGACGCCACACACATTTTCCCGGCAACGTCAAGCGGCGGCAGCATAAAAATAGGTCTTGTCTTGAACTTCCGAGCGCGAGGGGGGGTGTTTTGGAATTGTAACACTAAGGGGGGAGCTTTGTGCAATGTGTAGAAACCACGATGCACTCGAAAAACTGGCAAATGTTCGTGTCCAGGTTCAGTCTAGAGGCAGGTTTAGGCTCGGGGGCGAGAGGTAAGTGCGTTCAGCCCGTTGCTTGACTGATTCGCGGACTCGCCGAGGCGTTCCACTACGAACCACATGCATCCCATGCATTGGACAGGTAACCTATCCCCACTTGACGACCTGCTGTAGATATTTCAGGGATGATCTGTATGATCTGGAGCGCATGATCTGCACCATCTACTGCAGCACATATTTTGCTGGTCTGGATATGTATGATACAAGATCCTGTTGCACAACACATGTACGGGGGTGGCTGTGATGCACGTTTGTATGCGCTCGCTCAGTCTCCGAAGTACTCCCCTTCGCTTTTCGGGCGCTCCCGTTTCTTTGACGAATATCCCCTTCAGTCCCCTGCGGGCAAGCCGGCGCCGAAGCAACCGCTCGCCGTAGTCGAGCACGCCCACATACCTAACCGAATGCGTGGGGGGGATGCAAAAACATCTGTCGGGCACCTCAGCTGCTCGACTGTGGGGGTTTTCAGCTGATCGGGTGCCATAGTTCTTTTAGAGATACAGTCCCGTTTTGGGGTCAAATCACTCATAGTTCAAATAGTTTGTCCACAAAACGGGACTGCAGTCCTATTAGAAGGTGTTAAGAAGGGTGCTGCGAGAGAGGAAGAACCGATTCTTTCTGAGGGTCTCTACTTGGGGAGTTCCAACAAGCGTTTTTGTGTATAGAACTAAAAGGTACTTCCGAAGCTAAGCTCGATTTCACAACCCCATGGGTTAGGCATCAAGCGACAGTGATATGAAAGAGATCGAGAGTGTATCGGATACAATGGTAATACGGTTTGGATTGAGAGTTGCAACCGTTTCAGCACTTACCGTCAGTGACTAAATGTTTGGGCTATACTATAATCAAGTAAAACCTTAACCCTGCCGTCGCACGGGTCATAAACAAACGCCAGGATCAACAGTCTACGGTAGTAGTATATAGTATATCCTGCTTCCCCTGCCACGAGATCCTGATCCCCCCCCGATCATACGACTACGGCCATCAATCATATCGAGTACCCTACCCCTTCCTCACCATATTCACAGGCCATAGACTCTGGTGGCTTCTACGACACTCAGAAGCTGTTCTTCAAGGGCATCAAGGACGTGGTTTTCGTTGCGGCGTGCGCTCCTCCTGGGGGGGGGCGAAACGAAGTGTCCCAGCGTTTACTCAGGCACTTCTCGATGGTTTGGCTCACCGCGCTGTCGACCGATTCCCTCAACAGGATTTTCCAGGTGCGGGTTTGGTGTGGTGTGATGTGGTTAGGTACGGTTCCGCGCGGTTAAGTGAGGAGCTGATGCGGTTTGGGGCCGATGTTTACGCGGATCGTTGCGGGATCGTGCGGTACGGTTTTGTGTGGTGCTGTGCTGTGCTGTGCGATGTGCTGTGCTGTGGGGCATGTTGCTGTGCGACGTGGTGCTAGGCGGTGATGCATGGTGCCGTGCGATGCACTGCTGCCTGCCGCGGCACGGTGGGGTGCGGTGGGGTATGGTAAACGCGCGGTGCAGTGCGGTTTGGGAAGGTGCTGTGCGATGCGGTACGTTTCGGTCCTGTATCGTTCCGTTCGATGACGTGATGCACACTGCAGCTCAGCTGGACGGTTATATGCGGTGCGGTGCGGTGACCCCTCTCGCCAAAATCATGCCGGTGCTGCACTCGTGCTGTACGCAAGCAAAGACAGTCACCACGGGAAATCCGTTTGTTCACTCCGCAAAATGCTACCGAGATTTCTTGAACGTGATGTATGCATACGGGAGGGACGCAACCCCCGTTTGGTCGACATGTAAGCAAACTCTCCCCCGCTTTGGTCCCGCGAATATCTCATAACTCTGCTTTCAAATTATTCGAAACCTAGTACATCAATAAGAGCGCTCCCCCGACCCAACAGCCCCTACCTTCCTCCTTCACCTCCGCCCAAACGGTTCTTAGCACTCCCGACCTATGACGACTACACACCCGCCACCTCGACCCCTCCAGGCAGTCTTTGGCAGATTCCTAGACTTCATCGTCCCCTCTTTGGGGGGTGTCACCGAGATGCTTGTCACAGCGTCCTTGACAATCCTATAATTCACTCGCAAATGCGCCACCCATACATTTGGACTCTGACCATATCAATATGATATCTCCCCGCCGGCTCGCCCCGCGCCCCCACCCACCCCTCCCTTCCTTCATCGCCCCTCTGAGAAACCTTTGAACCCCTGATCCACTGCGGCCCCCGTCCCACCTCCTCGTTCACCTCAGGCTGTCTTGGGCGGATTCCTAGACGCCATCGTCCCTCTCCTGAAGCCCCTCACCGAGCCGCTTGTCGCAGCGTCCGTGAAGATCTACGAGCGCATCGCGAGCGAGCTTCTGCCCACCCCCGCAAAAAGCCACTACACCTTCAACTTGAGAGACCTCTCCAAGGTTTTCCAGGGCTTGCTGATGGTCAAGGCTGATCACGCTGACACTAAGGTGGGATGGAGGGGGGTAGGGTGGGTTGGGTGGGTGTGGGTGGGTGGGTGTGGGTGGGTGGGGGTGGGTGGGTGATCTACTCCTGGGTGCGCAGTTGCAGCGGCAAGGCAACGTTGGGAGCCGATTCAGGGGGTATACGCTTTGAGAATTGCTGGTGGGACTTAGTGCTTTGAGAATTTGCTGGTTTTGAGTTTTGGAGGCGTTCTTGATCTACACATACCCTGTTAAGTTCAACGGCGATTAAGGCTGTCTTGAAAAAATCGTGCAGTAGTTGTGGTATCTATTCATGCAATTATCTGTGCCGTGCACCTCAAGACTGTCACCAGCGACATGTCTCACTCACGACGATGGTGTATCACGCGGGCTCTCATTTACCCGACCGTTCAATGCATGGGTCATCGTGTTTCTTGAAAAATAATTTGTCGGCATCGATCTGGTTTTCTCGTGGTTGTATTGTTAGGATATCCTCGTATACAGTGCTTCTATACATACATCCCCGATATGGTTTATTCACACGGGAGGATGCCTCGGTTGCAGTGAAGTGGTCCAGGGAATACATGCGTCCGACTATGCGTGGATACCCAAGTTCAGCAACGCGATATGGGTGCAACGCTACGGTACAGTGGAAACGAACCATTCTTTTGGCAAGCAAAGATGGATTGTCGAACCACTCATTATATGTGGTGGGCCCGTTTGAGCGCGAGGCCGACCCAATGGCACGGTTGATGCCACAGCGCCCAGGTCGACAACCCTGCTTTCTTATTTTATTTCGTGTCCATAGCCTACCATGATGTTACGATGCGCACGTACGACGTTTGAATCGAAACAGGACAAACTTCTGCGATTGTGGTGCCACGAAGAGAGCCGGGTGTTCCGAGATAGGCTCATCTCCGCGGAGGATCGGTCCTGGTTCAACGACGCTCTCCAGGTACCGAGGGAACCCGAACGTAGCAAATGCGGTCGTCCCAAAACGTTCGTAGCACCCGAGGCCCGAAATCGAACATCGACGGTTTTGAGCTTCTTGGGCTTCGGGTACACCTGGCTTTTGTCTTGGCAGCCTCCAGTTGCGCGAATGACGTCGTCACCAGTGACCTCGTCCCGTAGTTATAGGTAGGTAGGTACGCTGTCAGTGGCTTCTTGGTTGTAGTGACACCGTATCCGTTGTGGAAGTTCACCGGGCACTTTTCGTAGGAGTTTTATGACATACTTGAACGTCCAAGATCGGCAAGAATGTAATTGCCAATTATCTACGGAGAGCAGCAGTAGTACGAATAATTGGGGAGTTCCACATGCTTGAGAAAACTTGGTTTCTGCTTCTTTCTTTCGGTCGTCTGGGACCACGGAAATACAAGTTTCTAGGTGTATTTGTCTGGGTGCCTCCTCCTCATAGTGAATGCAGCAACCCTCCCATGGGTTGAGCAAACATGCTACACTTTCAGCGAATCGATAGCTGGCGAGAGTTCGCGTACAAACCTTTACCAGTGGAATATGAGATCTTCAGCACCGTAGAATGCAGCCTAGACTCGATATAGATATTTTCGGCGATACTCTACCGTAGGATCGAGGGAGGTGATTGTCGCCAGCCTCTACGCGCGAATGAGTGACGAGCCGCGGTGTTGCTGCAGTAGGTTAAGCATATTTTGCACTTTATTTTAACCAATCCTGTCTCACTGGCGGGGCGACATTTCTGCTGAAGAGCTATGCTGTTCAGAATATTCACTTACTCGGTGCAGGGATACATGTGTAACAGTGTTTGGGAGTTCCACAGAGTGAATACGCGTTTTCTATGTCGAGCGCTCAACGGTTTGTACGATGTTTTGTAATCCACTTTTCCTTTTTCTGTGTACGACGACGACAATATATACAAGATACATATGCAGGATCTGGATATATGTATCCAGTTTATGTTAACCCGGTGTGTATTTTACTAGCGGGGACGTCTCCTGCTGCTTGCTACTGCGACACGACGCATGCTATGATATAGTCATAGAGGTACCACGTTTTGGCCGAAAATGTGTCGGATGAACGGGACCTTCTCAACGGAGGGAGCTCAGACGCAAAATCGTTTAAGCCCCAAGTCCGTCCTTGTTCCTTCTGTACTTCCTGTATCCCACCTGATTTTTCATAGAGTAGAGCCGGAGCTAATTTTCTCAAAGTGCGTTCATGGATAAGGTACAGTACTCGTAAAACCCCCTCAAGTAAGGATCCTCGGAAAATTTAGCTGCTTCCCCCCTTCCGTAGCCACATCGAGACAATACCTTCCGTCCGTTCTTGCTCCTGGTCCTTCTCCTGCAGAGCGTGTTGGCAGAGTACCTGGAGGTGGACTGGAAGACGGAATACTTTGCCGACCTGCTTTTTGGAGATTATCTCAACCGCGAGGACAAGGTACGAATTTGACCAACCCCCGCCACGTGTGATACGGTATTCCCTCGAAGCGGCATTTTCGTCCTTCTTGATAAGAACAGCGTCTCGCCCTAAGATGAGAGTCCTGCGAAACCGCCACATGTGTTATGGTCGCTTCTCATAGAGGGGTACAGTGTCTTTCTCGTGAAACGGAACTATGTGGTCATCAGGGGGCATCCTGGGAACATTATCGCGTATCATAGGGAGATATAGATGGCATACGTATCGGATGTGGTACAGGGGAAATATCAGATACATCCCCGGTTTCAGGTGTATGCGGATTTTACAAGGGTGTTAACCGGAACGGTGATGCTTATTGTGCTGTGTACCCAGGATGCCCCCTGATGACCGCACATCGTATCGCCCTAAGAGGGGAGTCCTGTGAAACCGCCACGTGTGTTATGTCATTATCTCAACAAGAGGCGTTACGTGTCGCTCTCTTAAAACGGGGATAATCTATCATATTCTGCCTGAAGGCGTCGGCCAGAGGCAAGCAGCTACATTACCGGACAAGTGTGAGTGGTCATCCAGCATCGTCACAGACAACACGCGTGTTTAGATGAAAGTGGACTGTGCTGGCAGCATTGTTTCGTCTCCTGTTCAGCACCCTCTAGACCTACCCAGTCTCGAAAGGGACGCGTGTTCATCGGTCAAATGACTAAGGCAAGCAACGAATGAGCACGCGCGCCCTCTATGTATCTTGCGGGAAAAGGGGGGCAATACATATGTATGACAATCAACACTGTTCATGAGGGGGCGTTGCCAGTTTCTGTGTCTCCAGCTACAACGGGTTGTGCCGGTTCACTCTCACCCACGCCAATGCAGGTCTCCTAGCCGTTTGGAAGAAAATGGCGACGGTTACACCCAACCATCTCCTTTCTAGGCTTGCTGACAGAGCAGTTGGCCCGGTGGAGCGCACCCGCTCTAGCTCCTTTGACTCAACTCACACCATCCGCGCGACCCCGGTTCCTTCCTTTTTTCTTTCCTTACTTTCTTCCTTCCCTCCTTACTTCCTTGCCACGATGATGTACACTCAACACGGGCATGGTATACACTCGACAGGCGTACCGACCGGTCGAGGACCGGTTAGGCTTGGGGGACGTTCTCATCGAGTACCTCGAGGAATACAACATGGAGTTTCCCAGTCAGATGCACCTCGTGTTCTTCGCCGACGCCGTTGCACACGTCAGCCGCGTATGTCGCGTCCTGCGCCAACCCAGAGGAAACGCACTCCTTGTTGGGGTCGGAGGTGAGGGCGGAAGGTGGAAGTTGGAGTTAGGCGTTGGTTTTCGTTTCGTGCTTTGGGACAAGCGACGCCGAGTTCCTGGTAGTTATGGCCATGGCGATGATCGAGAGTTTTAGCCGTTGTGATGGTGGTGGTCGTGGCGTGGCGGTTGTGGTGGTGGTGGCTGTGGTGGTTTGTGACAGTGGTAGTGGTGGTGGGGGGGGGGGGGGGGGGGGGTGACGGTGGTGGTGGCTGTAGTTATGGTGGTGGTGGTGGTGGTTGTGGTGGCCTTCACCGTGATCATCACGTACATCTTGTTTCTAGCTGTAGTGCTGGGCACACAACTGCGGTGTTGCAGTAGACCCTGTGCGTTGCTTGAAGCCGAGTTGTTTGTCACGTACGATACAACGGCTCTTACAACGGCTCTCACGCAAACCTTCCGAAACTACTGCGGAGCTAACTTCCTGACCAACCATTGGCCACAGCACCTATGTGCGGGGGCATACGTTTGCCATCGCTTGCCAAAAGTGATCTGCCAGAGAGTTGTGTCGTGCTTCTTTCTGTAAGGTGGCAGAATAGGCTTTTTGAAAAGTCCTTTCGAGGGGCCGCACAACCAAACGTCAAACGTCTCGAAGAAATAACGCATGAGCAAAAACCACTGATAGCCCCGTGTCCACCCCTTCACTCTAACGACACCTCGACACATGTCAGGATCGGGAAGACAATCGCTCACCCGCCTATCAGCGTTCATCGCGGGCTACAAGTGCGTGAGCATCGAGATCACTCGTGGGTACGGCTCGACGGAGTTTCACGACGATCTGAAGGCTGTTCTGATGACCGCGGGGGCGGAAAACGTGCCCACCGTTTTCCTCTTCAGCGACAGCCAGATAGTCGACGAGTCTTTCCTGGAAGACCTCAACAACGTCCTCGGCTCCGGCGAGGCGAGTAAACCCTTATTTGGTACTGCATTATGTAGACGCACATCTGTGAGTCCAAGTCCATGTAACTATCCCCCGAAATGAGAGGACGGTCATGAAGGGGACGAAAAAAAAACATCTTTGCTGGAAAGTTCAATGTTGCTGCGAGCGAATGCGACTTTGTTTTGTTCACCCCGCGCCCTAAAATGAGTTCCCCATTCGGGCAGGCGGAACTTGGTTCTGCGACCGAGGTTCTATATTCGGCCGTCGACTGAGATTCAGATGTGCGATCCTCCAATGCCCAATCAGATCAACGATTAGCGACGATTTCGAATGCCTTGCTGGGTAGTTTCCTAGCGACGGCTGTAGCACCTTTGTGACGTAGAAGAAGTAACTACGTCGCCATCGATAAACAACCGCTGTGGATGTTCTCCCTGGCCCGCGTCTTGACGTTCCCTCCTTTCCCGTTTCTCGGTGTTCCGCTAGATGTTCACGATGCCGTCCACAGTTTCTTTCATCCGCTATTAGAGAGAGGGGTTTGTCTTGAGGTTATGTCAAGATTGTACGGGCAACATGGACGTTTCGGTTCATGCGCAACACCC
Organism: Macrocystis pyrifera; assembly: GCA_031763025.1. NCBI lineage: Eukaryota > Phaeophyceae > Laminariales > Laminariaceae > Macrocystis > Macrocystis pyrifera. Next base: position 164,374 of record JASSKH010000019.1, read on the forward strand.
CACGTTGTAGTGGGATTTCAATCTTTGTTTTCCGTTTGTTTTCTTCAAGAAAGTTGTTGAGGCTGCCTGACGACCATGGACTACATAGACTACCGCGATGAGTAAATAATGTGACGACCCAACCACCATTACACGACCAGTAACAACAGCAGCATCGGCAACAACTCATCTGATAGGGTACTGGGGGCAGGAAATGGAGGCGGTTAGGGTGGGACACGCGGAAAGGGACGTGAGCGGCAACGTTTTATCTACAACATTTTCGTCTCCCCTCTGGGAGAGAGTGCTTGATCCCTTGTGAATCTCACCGAACCTCTTAGAGAAACCAAAGCACTCCCCGCCCAACCTCGTTTGTGGCGCCTCGACCACATTTGTTATGTAGGTGCCGAACCTGTACGCTGCGGACGAAACGGAGAAAATCGTGAACCTCGTCAGACCCCTGGCTAAGGCGGCTGGGAAGCTCGAAACGCGGGACGCTATCCTGCAGCACTACGTACAGCTAGGTGATTGTGCAGTGTCACGCAAATCGCGCGGTGCTACCGTACCTCTGAGCGCTTGCGTTGAATTACAGTATGTACAGTGAACACCCGTTGACGCGAATGAGTAGTTAAGTTTATGCCGAGGAGGAGGCGTGTGCGTGTCTCACTACGACGATATTTGACGGTGACTGCGCAGCTGTGCACAAATTTACTGCTACTGCTGCTGCTACTGTTGGCCGATCAGTTCCGAAGCGCAGTCTTAGGATGCATTGTTGTATTTTCAGGAGTGCGGGACTAAATTTGATCCGAATCAGAGCTATTTTACTTCACTTGGCGACAAATTGACACGTTCTACCGTGAAGGTAGCACCTAACTGCTCTAACGCTCCTCACTTGAAGAGTGTGAAAACCCCACCCACAAACCGAGTCGTTAGCAATGCCATGGCCCAGCGTGAGCCTCTCCCAGCATCGAATACTGGTAAAACCACAACGCGACGGAGTAATTTAGCACGAACGTGTCGAGCAGCTGAGCCACAAAAAGAATGCTTCAAACTGTTTTCGACTGCTTGTGCGAAACAGACCCCCTGAAAAAACTTTTTTGACTGTGGTAGCGAAACGGACCCGATTCCCGGATATGTTTCCGCGGCGAATGGAACGATGCGGAGCTCAGCGCCGTCAGTCAGAGTTGTTCCGCCAAAAAAAGTGCTACCCCTATCTTATAACACTTGAACCCTTTGAGGGCAAACTGCAGTCCTGTCTAAGGGACAAACCAGTCAAATTCTAAGTAGTTTATCCTCAAAACGGGACTGCAGAACTAACAGGGTGAAACGGCTTACACACATTACAGTGTAGGGCACACACCAGGAGCCGCATTGGATGACGTCTAGATCTGGTCCACAACTATCAAACGAAGAACACCTTCCTGGTTGGGCTCTAGAGGCGCCTATAATAAACAATAATCGGACGCTCGTGTATATCTCTGTATCTCTCTCTCCACCCCCCCCAACACCGGAACCAAACTGTCGACCTTGCGCCCAACAGTTCGGGAAAATCTGCACGTCGTCCTCTGCATGAGCCCCATCGGTGCTGGCTTCCGCAATCGGTGCCGCATGTTCCCGTCGCTGGTCAACTGCTGCACCGTCGATTGGTTCAATGTGAGGGCGTGTTGGTGTTGATGTTGGTGTTGGTGGTGTTGATGTTGATGTTGGTGTTACTGTAGGTGTAGGTGTAGGTGTAGGCGTTGGCGTTGGTTGGTGTTGGTGTTAGGTGTAGCGCTGGTGTTGGTGTAGGCACTGGCGTTGATATCGGCGATTTTTGTTGGTGGTTCGTGTTTTGGTGTCTTAGCGAAGAAGTTGGTATTCATTGGGCACCGACATCGCCCGTCGACGTCGTCGTTTGTTTGACCTTTCGTGCAAGATGTCTTTTCAGAAAGGCAATATACATTCCACCATACGCGATACTGTCCGGTGCTAATGGTTGTTTTGTTCTGGTTAAAGTAGTCAGTTGGTCCGCGATCAGACTGGCTCGTGGAGCACGCCCCGCCTGCTACCCCTTCCCCTCAGGCCAGACCCTTTCACACGAGATCAGATACTATAATAACAATAATGACAACTGATTGACAGAAAAACTTTGTCCGGAAAGATGGTACATGCTACGTACTAGTGGGTCAACAAGGTCGATCACTTGAAGAGGCGTTAATGAATAAAGTGGCGTTCTGCATCCCTCCAATACGCCAAACGTTTCACGGTTTTTGAGGGGGTAAAACACGCACCTCGCGTGGTCAGCTCGCCCTTCGACCCAGGATATAGCCCTGTCAATTCACCTTATGTGAGGGCAGTCAGCTGTAGTTGCGTATGGCCGCCGCCTCCCCGCTCACATACCGAATGTGGTTCACCCCGGGGACGGGATGAGTGGGTGTTCTAATCAGGTTGGGGCATGCGTAGAACACACCTCGTGCAAAAAACGGGTCATTTGTACCCCCTACTCGTGTTGCTCCTGGATAAATCACTCAACCGAATCTGAATACCAGGAAATTGATTGTGTCTCATTGAAAGGATGTAGCTGGCCATTAATCGCGTCACGGTCGTCGATGCTCATCGAATCTTTCTGGCGAATGGTGGCCTGAAATAATGACTGGCTCACGTTTGAGAGATTTGGTCTGCCTGTCTGCTTGTTTTCCCAAAGGCGTGGCCGGAAGAAGCCTTGGCCTCCGTGGCGAAGTACTTCCTGTCCGGACAGGCAGGGCTTGGCATCGAGCCGTTCATCGAGCCTCTGGGGGCCATGGCCGTCGGCATCCACCGGGCGGTCGAGAGAGAAACAGCAAGGTTAGCCAGCCGTGCACCGACGCGTTCAGGCCGTTTTCGTATTTTGTTTTGCGAGATATGGTGGCAACTGCAGTGCGTGTTGGCCTCAGATTATCCTGGCTCAGGGCGGTGCTATGGCTCGGGGTGCGAGTTGGCGTGCTAGACCCGCAGTCCCAGCGGCTCGTCGCATTCGACCATGTGCTAACCGCAATCGCATTGAGCAAAGGCGTTCGCCGCGAGGGCCTGTTTTACGTACCTTGAAAAGCTGCAGGGCTATCGAAAGTTGTTTTCGGCACGTAAAGATGCCCAACTAGTGCGAAAAGGGGGGTGCGTGGCCGGGGGCTTCCCGCACAGTCCTAGATGGGCGCTGTTCGTCGACATCGTACACAACAACACCGACCCTATATCAGGGCACGGTTTTCGCCTTGAGGACCAACAGCAGTGTTTCGAACCGCTCAAATATCGATATCTGGCTTCACTTGGTTTTCTTCTTTCGGAGAACGTGTATGAGTTACTGACGTCAAGTCTACTGTAGACCAATAGTCTGCTGTATTCCAGTAGTCTACTGTAGTCCAGTAGTCTACTGCAGTCCAATAGTCTACTGCAGTCCAGTAGGTTGCCTTGCTCGGTTTCCTTTGGTTGTCTTCTTTCGGGGAATGTTGTGTTTCTGATTGGTCAGCGTTGAGTCTCATGCAACACATTGGTGGATGACACACCTATTAATAGTACTAACAATAATCTCCATGTTCACCCCCCCACACATGTGTCGCCCTAGACTGAGTCTTGGCGATAAGGTGGTGAGAGGAACTGGCGTACATGCGTGTACGCACGTGAATTCACCACGCTTTCTATCTTCTACCGACAATAGTACCTGGTAAACACGCAAAACGCACACGCTTTATTTAGCCCCAAGATCTCCCCGAGCGATATGTTTGCACCGCGTGTATCAGGCACCAACTTAAGAGTCGGTTGGAGCTCCATTGTCAAATAATATGTTGACGATTGTCATGTCGAGGGCCTTGGTGGTCTAGTGGTTAACCCTCGCAGTCGCTAAGGTGAACTTGGCGAGTTTGAGCCCGCCCCGAAGGGGTCACTTACTTGTGTGCACTACATGGCTACAAAAGGTGCCTAGCGTGTGTATGCACAATTCCCCGCGAGTCCTCGAGGGAAGAAAATACTGAACTATTGCCGCGATTAAAAAGAAGGCGTGCGCCGCAGAGGGAAGGGGGGAGAAGTTCCCGGCGTGTGACCGCGCGCCTGATCTACGTAAGAGAGGGAGCTGGAGAAGGATTTAAGGCGAAGATAGTAGACGAGGGGGGGGGGGGGGGGGACCAGGACTGTTCATGGGTCAGGTCAGACCTCGCGGGTCGGGTCGGGTTGGGTCAAGGTGACCTGGCCCGACCCGTGTTATTTTTGGAAATCCTCCTGACCGGACCCGACCCTCGAGATTTTGCAGACCTCCTGGATCCGACCCGTGGGTCGGGTAATGACTTGTGAAATTCCATAGAAAAATGACGAAACGGATCATCGATGTACACTGAGGGCGCTCATGTATCGTTTTCCTCGGTGCATGTAAAGATTCGAGCGGGAGCTGGGGCGAAAGACGTACACGACGCCCACGTCGTACCTGGAGCTGATCAAGCTTTACCTGGAGATGTTGGGCACCCAACGAGAGTCAGTGCGAATAAACGAGAGCCGCTACCGCAACGGCCTGCAAAAGCTGGAGGAAACAAAAGTCATGGTCAACGAGCTACAGGTAGGCGCCACCGCCTTGGAAAGCGACAGCAAGCAGCGCAAGCGGTTGGTTATGCGCACCTAGACGTCTTTTTGTAACGTTTCCCAACAACCGATCTCATGTGTCCCGTCTCTTTAGCCGACGAGCGCTGCCGATGCTTCGGCGGCGGCGCCGCTGTGTTCTAAATAATGCAGCCGAGTTGAAATTGACACACACCGTACAGCTGTCGACGCACGTGCACTAGGAAGCTTAACCTGTACCTCACGAGACATGAATGTAAGGACCGTTGGAGTACTATTACGGGGGACCATAGTTAACAGGACCTACGGTGCACACAAACACTCATATATTGCCATAATTTTACTAACAATATTTGGTCCTATTCACTATGGCCCCCCGAAATACTCCGAATACGAAACGTTCCTTCATGTTCATGGCCAGATTGGTATGTTTGAACCCATCCGCTTGGAGGATAAAAGTAACAAAAACACTTTGCTGGAAGCCATGTAGCGAGCTTGCCAGCGTCAATGACTAACATGCACCTGGTACGTAACTTGACTTTTACTCCCATCGCAATCATTCCGGTGACTTCTGCTTGCGCTTCTTCCGCTTGGGGGGGGTGCAGGAGACGCTCACGGAAATGCAGCCCCAGCTGGCGAAGGCCGCTGTCGATACGGAAATACTTATCAAGAAGGTCCGTTCCGGCACCCCGCTGTGGTCTTCTCCCAAGCTTCCGAAGCAAAGTTATCATCGGCATATCGTATTTTATTTTTTGGACACAAGTGGTTTGTCAAGATTGAAACAACCACCATACACGTCGATGGCTGCGGCTGGTGCCGGGGCATTTCATTTTCTGTTCACGGGCTTGGGGTGCTTGTTTCTTGTGCATAACCCGTCGATAGAGGAGGTTTTTGTGGGACTGATTTTAGTTTCAGAGCAGAATCAAGGTTGCCCTAAGACATCTCGATGCCTTTATCGGATAGAAAAGAGCTTTCCCTGTTACGCAGCGCAGGGAATAGCACGGTCGTCGCATAATAATAACTGCATCTACAGGGCATATCAGGGACACACCGCCTACGTCTATGCAGAGTGGGAAAGATTACTGCAGTAGCATATGCCTGGTATCAGTGATATTTACTGCGCTCAAAACTGAAACGATGTGCTACAGCAGTAGTCCGCCCACAGGTCATACGAAGAATGCTGCTGCGAGTGAGTGCTGGACAACTTCGTGTTCTTCTTTCTTCCCGCGCACACACTCACTAATAAAGTGTATCGTCCCGTGCATGGACTGGCTTGTACCATTTGTTGCACGCGGTGCAAAACAGGTCACGGCCGACCAACTCGCAGCCGACGAGCAGCAGGCGATAGTGGAGAAAGATGTCTCGGAGGCCAACAAAGTCGCCGCCAACGTACAGGTCATCAAGGATGACTGCAAAAAGGTGCGCATATACTTATCATACGAGTAGCCACGGGAACACACGGTTATATTGACAAAGGGGGAAAGTACTCGAACGCTGTTGAGAGCCTCTGCAAGCATAAATTGCCTTACTTATGGGACGGAGGAAATACTTTTAATATTGGACCAAAATGCGGGGACGCAAGAATGGTGCCCACGGGGTTGGAGAACGCCACACACAAAGACAGAAATAGACCATAGCCCTTCCGTCGCATTTTCCACCCTACAACATCACGAAAAAACAGCGGGTGGCTGGGGGGAGACCAATCTCGCCCGCCCACCATTCAGGATGTCAGAGGGTGAAAAGCAATGACACCAAACCAAAAGACGATTGCAGCATCACCCACACGAAACAGCTCTGGGAGCTGGGCTTTGTGGTAGACGATATAATCGGCTTCATTGTCAGAGCTCTGATGCTTATGGATCATCAACTCACGGTCAAGCCAGCATGCTGATTTGTCCGCAAATCTCACGATTTACTTCGCTATGTATATGTACGTGCCCCCCCTCCCCCCGAAAGAAAAAAACCATCCATACGTAGCGCACCGGCCTACGCCGGCTTTGGAAAGTGACCCGCCCCTACGGCTACGGTAAACATAGATTCTATAAGTGCGTACCCCGCTGGCCAATTACCGAAGGTGTCTTGTTGCACCTCTGAGCGATCATCGAAAGGTATCTCGCACATTTTTCTGAACAACTGACAGTCCATCGGAGATGTGGGCTCACACCCCCCAAACCTTCGGCAGTACGCCTCGCCCCCCTGACATATTGATAGAAGGTTCTTCGCAGCCCCGACATATGATCGAAGGCTCCTCTCGCCCCCCCGAAAAGTGATCGAAGTTTCCTCTAACCCCCTAATGTATCATCTTCGGAGGTGCGGTGGGCTCCCTCCCGTCGAAGTGAACACCTACCGCCGCCGCCACCACCGTCACGCCACCACTACCACCGCCGAACAAACCGTTGCTGATACCGCCACCACCCGCCGCCGCCACCTCCGCCGCCGCCGTACCCCTTGCTCGCGCGAAGGATCTGGATGAAGCTATGCCTGCGTACTACGCCTCGATCAAGGCGCTCGACTCGCTCGACAAGAAGAGCATCCAGGAAATGAAGAGCTTCTCCAACCCCCCACAGGCGAGAGCGACATGATCTTTTGACGCGTCCGGCCGGTAGAGATAGCCGGGAGCACACGAAAAAGAGAGACGAAACAACCTTTGGGTACGTTCTCCTTTCCAAAGTCAGCATGAGAAACAAGCCTGAACGGTCAGTCAGGTTTCTGCACAAAGTACACGAAAAGCCGCAGTCATTTGTAGAAGGATGGTTCCTTGGTATTGGCATACACCTCGCCACCCCCCGCCCCCCCCCCCTGTCTACGACGATTAAAACAAAACAGCGGTGTTTCGTTTTTTATGTTTCGATTGTCCCTGGCGTAGCACCTTATTTGTTTGAGGCTTCTCCCTCCTTCAAGGAGCTCTACTACCGTCCGCCTGTCAACCCGACCTTGACAAATAAGCAAAACTTGTGCGCCAAGACCGATACACAACCCCATGGGCTACCGCACCACACACAAAATGACGCATACGCACACCCTCCGACGGATTATCATGACCGACTTATCAACAACCGAGAGATTGCAGACGCCGAGCGACGCGTCTACGGATTGATCTCGACGAGATCTTCCCGAAAGCCGCCTTTTTTTGGTTGCGTGCACCTCTCCGCTGGTGCTGGAGAAAAGTCGTCTCTGGAGTTCGTCCCAGGAATATTTTATTGCGCGTTGTGCATACGGTATACGAGCACTCGTATATATAAATGCGTAATTTTTGTTCCCCTCAATAACGGATACATACTCGTACCTATACAGGCTTCGTGAGGCTACCCCAAAATCCGCAGGAGTGGCGTTAGCGATCGAATTATCACACGCAGGTTGCAAAGATGCACGCAGCTTGTAAATATGAATTTCGTCGAAATCCTCGATCTCAGAGCTCATGTTTTGCTTTTCAAACGTGAGTTGTTTTTAAAACGTTCATTGAATCAAAGTACACTAGGTATGGGTGTGGGTATGGATATGGGTAGCTCCTCCTCAGTGGAGGAGCCCGGTTTTCAGTGAGAAATATTTGGGGCTCAAAAATGCAACTACTAAATAACTACAAGCTCCAGTTGGAACCCCTAACTGTAACCACTAATTGCAACCCCAATTTGCAACCCCTAAAGTAGTACGGCTCAATAGCCCCTAGGGGACCCCCGAGAGAGCGACCAAAACAATGGTTGTTATATTTTTGGTGTCATCTTCCGCCTAAGAGCAGTGTAAACACCCAGACTTACGGGTAGGATGATCATGTTGAGCCCGTGTCGTACGAGTCCTTGTACCAACCATTGTAACTCGGATGCCCATTTGTACCACCCCCCCCCCCCCCCAATTCATGCAGTGGCCGTCGCTGTAAACGTCACTTGCAATCGTCAGTTTTCCCTCTGAAGTCCCCGCAGGGTTAATAAGGGTATATTATAGATGTCTCCTCAAGCGAGGAGCCTCAGAAACCCCTATTTTGCAGCCCCTATTTGCAACCCCTACTTGCAAGTCGTATCACCATGCTGTAGCACGCGTCATACCACGCTTCGTGCTTCCCGTTTTTGTTCGTGTCGCGTGTATCCGGTTTAATGCAATTGAGCATCACACTGCCTCGCGCCCGGTGCCTATCGCGCAGCAGTAGAATACTCCACACCTCGGAGAGAAAAATCGGTTTCCCTCTGAACGATCCTAGATCTTTTTTTTAGAGCAAGGTATCTACTCCTGATCTGTGTAGTGATCTATACTGCCGTAGCTCCTCTTGCCGCGTGGGAGCCTTACGATCTGCTTCAATCAAGCACGTTATTCCCGGGTTGGATCTGCACGAGGCATACACCTGCACGAACCTCTCGCAAACGGCAGGTGACGAACTAGACGATATAACTGTAGATAGATAGATCATGATATATCTGATCTGTGCGAGGTGTGGACTACTCTAGTGGCGTGTTGTCTACACCCTTCCAAAAGCGGCACAGCAGCGCTCAACAACTAACCGCATCATTTTTTTTTTGTCGTCGTGCCGTGCCATAGATGGTGGCTTACACCATGGAAGCGGTATGCATACTGTTCGGCAGCAAGCCCAACTGGAAGGAGTCCAAAAACTTGCTCGCCAAGATGACCTTCATGGACGAGCTCAAGGTGAGCCGCGGAGGGAAGGAGGGAGGACAGGAGTTGCCCCGGTGTGGTACTGATATTTAGTTTCCGCTCAGGAGGGTATTCTATGTACATCCTGTGTTTATATAAAAGTTCAGCTGGAAAGTAAACGTGACGATGAAAAAAGTAGAAAAAATCATGATTCCCCTTCGGCAGCATTCGGACATGAATGGGGCGGGGCGACACAAGGCCACATTCTTTGCCTTTCGGCTTCGTCGTAACTCAAGCCCATACTTGCATGCCCGGTGTGATGCGTGTGCGCATTATTACTCCGGTTCTGCGCGCCCTCAGCTGCTTCACGGTAGCTCGAACCCCACTCCGATGACCCGCCACCACTTCGACAGATCGGTCTCTTCTTCGGACCGGTGCGCAGACGAAGCACCCACACACAGAGATTGCTTCCGTCGACTCGCTCCTCCTCCTTGTTGGCCTGACAAGCTGGTTCGTATGTTCGAAGCGGTGTTGCTGATGGAAACGCATGCATGCAGGCATTTCATCATGCTGAACCAACGAGTTGCAAGCCTTGAAAGGGCGCCACCTTCGACGCGCGCGTGCTCGCAAACCCCGTACCCCCCGGGTTCCCGCCGCCCGAACGTATCTACCTCTACATTGAATAAGGTATCATCGTCGCCCCCCTCCTACCCCCCCCCCGCCACCACCTCTCTTCCCCCAACCGATACGAACGGGGCTAGCCACACGGCAGCTCGTTTGATCGACCGGTATGGGAATCCAGACATTTAGCAGTGAAGCAAACACATCGACCACCCCACGAACTTGTTTGTCCCTCTCACTCCTTCTCCTCTTCTTGTTTGTTTGCGGCAACCTAGGCGTTCGACAAGGACAACATCCCACCCAAGGTGATCCGCTCCCTCAAGTCGTACATCGAGAACCCGTCCTTCCAGGCGGACGAAGTCGCCAAGGTGAGCAGTCGACCATACCAAACAATACCATGCCATACCATACCATATACTATATTTATACCCTACCACACCACACTATACCGTACCGTACCATACCATACCATGCCATACCATACCATACCATACCATACCATATCATACCACACCATACCATACTATACCATACCATACCATACCGTATCATACCATACCATACCGTACCGTACCGTACCATACCATACCATACCATACCATACCATACCGTACCATACCATACCATATCGTACCATACCATATCATACCATACCATACCATACCATACCATACCATACCATACTATACCATACCATACCGTATCATGCCATACCATACCGTACCGTACCGTACCATACCGTACCATACCATACCGTACCATACCATACCATATCGTACCATACCATACCATACCATACCATACCGAACCACACTACCGATGGGCATGCACTCACCTCCCATGCAGCTACGAGCGCTTCATGCAGCAGTACAGTATAAATAAAGTACCTCTGAAGAGTGTAACGATAGCGGTGTAGCATGTTCTGTCCAATGCCTCTTCTGATCCCGACGAGGCTCCTGAGCTAAGAAATTTATATGCCACTGACCGGTAATATAAGCTCCGTTCTATATACATATCATATTGAATTGTATATTGTATTTCCGGTCAGAGTGGTACCCAATAAGGGGGCACGCCTTCCCTTGTGTGTCTCACGATACCCTAGGCCACGCCATCGTCCATCGGGCTGCCCTTTCGTTATTTCCCAAGGTTATCTTTCAGTTGGGTTTGCAACGAAACGTGGTGGCTCGCGGATGGTGAGATACTTTCTGTAGCCGGGAGGGCTTACGCTACTTTTTGCGTTGGGTGGAATCTATGCTTGCGGGAGTGGTTGACGCTGTCTATCTCGAATTTCCGTTACGACCTGTGGATCTATTGCAGTAGCAGGGGACACGGGGAGGTTTCGGGTGAGGTACACTTCACTATTGTAGATCTCCTCAAAGCGAGGAGCCTTGAAAAGTAGGTGTAGCCCTGTCGCAGGGGATGCATCCCCTCACGGCACTCTGACAGCACAACAATACACGGGGGTGGTGATCTGCCTTGCCACAGGTGTCCTCGGCCGCGAAGAGCCTGTGCATGTGGGCTCGAGCGATGTACACCTACGACAAGGTAGCCAAGAACATAGGACCCAAGAAGGAAGCTCTGGCGCAAGCGGAGGGCGAGCTAGAGGTGGTGCAAAGCGAGCTCGGGAAGAAGCAGGAGGCTCTCCGGAAGGTAGTCATCTCCGCAGCACAATTGCAGTAGCACCAGCAGTAGATGCGGCGCAGCATGCCTTTTCGTGGAACGTCTCGAAGAAGGGGAAGGGTGGGGGTCCAGCAGAAAAGACTAGAACAAATCTGCTCGAGTGCAGTCACTACTACAGTAGTCGAATATTATCTTGACACGTGTTAAACGGGGATCAGACAGAAGAGACTAAGTGTCCCGGTTATTTAGCAGGCGGTGGCGGTGCTGGCGCGGACCCTATACTGTGGGTGCTCGCAGTTAAGAAACATTGATATGTTGAGAAAAAACAGGCTCAGATCGGCACGAACAACAAGAAAAAAGGGTTAAGAAACACGGCTCAAAAGTGGGATCAACTCTAAAACCCTATAAAATTGGGTCAGATCAAGGTCGGACAAAAAATAAAGATATTGAGCCTGGACACCAAATTAGCTTCTGTCAACACCCGGGCGCCCACGGTATATATAGTCCGGTTAGTTGCTGCAGAACATGCGGCAACATCTGTAGCACCGGTAAGAACAGTACCTGCAGTGCTCCGTACCAATCTGGCCATAGATATTAGGGTCGTTTGAGAAAATATATTTATGCGCGAACTGTCTATGTATTGAGGGGCAGAGTGGTGCACGGGTAATAAAACAGTTGGTGGGGGGGGGTGGTGTTATTCAGGGGCGGAGCATATCCTGTCCTGTCCGATCCGGTTATGTTCCGTACACTTGCCTGGAGGCACTCCCGGAGGATCATATATACATAAGAAGAAATGTGCTGCAGCAACTAGATGCTTATCGGCGAGAGAGTCTGTCTCTAGTTTTGTGTTTCGATTGTATGTAACGCCATGAAGTGGTGTGTGTTTTTGTATTTGTACATGAGAGGTATATTGAAGCATAGCAATACAACAACAAACTTGGAAAAACAAGGTTGCGTAAACGTGCTTCGTACACAGAATACAGCACCCGAAATGATAGTGCAACTCAATACGACCTGCTGTAAGTATTAACAGTATATTTTTACTTATTAGATTAGGGCCAAAACAAAAGCTGCAACAAGCACAAATTCGGATCAGGCATTACTAACTGTACGTGCAAAACAATATTGTGAGCCTTGCTGTATGTAAAAGCGGCTCGTTCCTACTCTCCTACACGACTCTTAAACTAAAATGTAAGGAGCTTTTGAACGCTGGCTGTTTTTTTTGCTTCTCTCTGATACCTGTCAGATTCTGGCAGACGTGGCGGATTTGAAGGCGACGCTGGCCTCGACGGAGAAGAAAAAGGCCGAGTTGGAAGGGCAGGCTAAGCAAACGACCGACCAACTCAAGTAAGCAACAGAACTGCTGTTACGAGGGAACGTCGTGATCAAGACCAAATACTTCTTACTGTTACGGGGGGTCCATAGTTAACAGGACCTATGATGTACATAAAAACCTATATATTTGATTATTTTTACTAACAAAATTTGGTCCCGTTAACTATGGACCCCCGTAATATTTGATTTTTGGGTTATGATGGGTCCTGATTACTATTCCCCCTCGTAAAATAACAAGGTGGTTATGTGTTCCTGCCGAGTTCGTTTGGCCCTGCTGTAGTATACAATCAGATGCCGTGAACGACCGACCAGCTCAGGCAGCATATAAAAAAAACCAACGCGAGCGGTAGTGGTACGAGCATTTCCCGTGGAGTTTGTCTTGCTGTGTCTGCTGTTACATACTACTCTGTACCCAAATTTAAGTACACCTTTTGCTTATTAACGGTATGTACACACGTCTCATACACTGTGGGACATAGTGGTACCTGGTAGTTCGGTGCTATCAGGCACCGTATGCATGCACTATTATTGTGTTTGTCATCCGACAAGGTTTGCGTGTGCTAATCTCGAAAAATGACGAAAAAAAAAAAAAAATTAAGAGGTCGACTGTTGTGGATACTAATTCGGGTTGGGGTTACGGTTAGGGCTTGGGTTTGGGTTGGGGTCGGGTTGTCGTTGGGGTTGGGGTTGTAGTTGTAGTTGTAGTTGTAGTTGGGGTTGATGTTGGGGTTGGGGTTGGGTTAGGGTTGGGGTTGGGGTTTAGCTTGTCGTTGGAGTTGGTGTTGGTGTTGGGGTAGGGGTTAGGGTTGGGGTAAAGTTTAGGGAAACGCTTAGGGACAGGGGCAGAGTTTGGGTCCTTCTGTGGTGGTGTTTTTCCTTTCGGGCGGCGCGTTTAGTGTGGACAAGCGGCTGAATGCCTCCCTTGGTTGGCCGGTCAGCTTTGAGTGGACGCCTGATGCTGTAATGGTGCTTACACGATGTCCCGAGGGGCCTGCTTCCTTAACATTGCCTACATTCGCTACGTGGTGCCGCTTAGGATTGAAGAGTGGCCGAGTAGCCACCCTTAGTTGGTTGGTTGGGCTTACGCCAGCGAGTGAGTTTGCTCGTACGTTTCTTGAAGAATATGCCGGGCATGTATGTTGGGCACAATGAAGAAAGTTGTTCGCCAGGTATCGTGGCGCTTTTTCTTGCATCTAAGTGGCTGAAAACACTCCTTCAAGCCGTCCGTTGGTCGTAAGCACTTTGTTGCCTCTAAAATACGTTTCATCGACACCGACATCTGTCCGCTGCCCCCAACAACAAATAAAAACAACATCAGGCGAGCGGAGCAGCTCATCGGCGGACTGGGAGACGAGAGGGAGCGGTGGCAGGAGTCCGCCGACCGGCTGGCCAAGGACCTTAAAAATCTCGTGGGAAATGTGATGCTGGCGTCGGGGTGCCTCGCCTACCTCGGGCCCTTCACCAGTCAGTTCCGAAAGGTAACGCCGTTAACGTCTTTAGTAGATAATAGCACTGGGTCGTGAGTGTAAGGACATTTTTTATAATTTTATACACGAACGGTCCTTATATTTCTGGCCAGAGTGGACAACTGAGGGCATACACCCCCCATTGGCACCGACGACCGCCTGCTTTATGGTAACATGCGACGCATGCTACGTACGGCTAGGAGTGCACCACCAGTAGTAGTAGTAGTAGTGGTAGTAGTAGTAGTAGTAGTAGTAGTAGTAGTAGTAGTAGTAGTAGTAGTAGTAGTAGTAGTAGTAGTAGTAGTAGTAGTAGTAGTAGTAGTAGTAGTAGTAGTAGTAGTAGTAGTAGTAGTAGTAGTGGTAGTAGTAGTAATAGTAGTAGTAGTAGTAGTAGTAGTAGTAGCAGCAATAGTAGTAGTAGTAGTAGTAGTAGTAGTAGTAGTAGTAGTAGTAGTAGTGGTAGTGGTAGTAGTAGTGGTAGTGGTAGTAGTAGTAGTAGTAGTAGTAGTAGTAGTAGTAGTAATAGTAGTAGTGGTAGTGGTAGTAGTAGTAGTAGTAGTAGTAGTAGTAGTAGTAGTAGTAGTAGTAGTAGTAGTAGTAGTAGTAGTAGTAGTAGTAGTAGTAGTAGTACTAGTAGTAGTAGTAGTAATAGTAATCATAGTAGTAGTAGCGGTAGTATCAGCAATAGTAGTAGAGTGGTAGTAATAGTATGATTAACAGTAATAGGACTGTTAATAGTGTTACTGTCGGTAGTAGTGGAATCTGATCATTTTCCTCACACCCCTAAACTTGCTTTTAGGAATAAAAAACTGAAAACGAAACCCATGGCCTAGTGCAAGAGTCCTATTGATAACGAATGATACGCGCTCAGAAGGCGTGGTGTTAAGACGGGCTGGGAGCTCACTAGCTGTCATCGTTTGTTGGGACGGAGAAGGCGTGTACAGGCAGCGAAGCGGACAGCGAGGTCGGCGTCCGTCCAACCCAGTAGTCTCGGTGCGTCCGTCTCACGTCTTACCATGCTGCAGCAACACTCCTACTCTTATTTCCAAGAATGTGCTTGTCCGCAACAACGGGTGCGGTGCGAAAGGGGTGAACACTCTCCATAAACATCGATCGCATCCAAAGGTGGTGCCACGGAATGTGCGAGCGTAAAAAGTATAGAAGAAATCGATTGGAACCAGGGAAGGTGTGTGGACAAGTGGCAAAGCGCGAGGTCGTGAAAACCTAAAGGCGACTGATGCGGCTGCTGCTTCTATTGTGGCACATCGACCACGAGGAGGACGCTTTCCCGCCGGTGATCGAGATTTGTTTTGATGACTCACGGACGACTCTCGCTCCTCCCGCTCTTCCGCTTCGCAAAATGTCTCCTTCGTCAACCTTTGCTTTTATATTCAGGACATGGCATCGGGATGGGTAAAGCTGTGCAAAGAGAGGGCCGTCCCGGTGGCCGATGATTTCTCCCTGGAAGGCAAGCCTATACCCTGACCGCAATCACTAACATTGAATAGCATTGTCTTCTTTCGGGGAAAGGTTTATGAGTGATCAGCATTGAAGCTCATGCTAAATATTGTCGGATGGCAAGCGCGGCTGCTCTGCCCATAAACTGCAAAAATCGCGTAACACAAATACCTGGTATGTTAGTAGACTACACTAACACGACCGGAGGTTCTAGCCTAGAATCTGAACAATACACTGTCACAATATTTTGTTAATAGATTTTTCGAGGCAGCTCTAAGCTATAAACATGATGTAGAGGGGGGGGGGTGTATTCATTATCATGCATGGCCGTAGTCGTATGACCATAGACTCTCGAATCCCTACAATGCTGGGACGGAGCACGTCGGGTTTTCACCGGCCAGGCAGACATTACTCGCATCAAGCGCGAAGCGCCGTGCGGTGTTGGGCGAGTCGCATGAAGGATGAGCTGCATCCTACTAAGAAACCGCTTTTGGGGCGGATTTTTAGTTCATATGGATGACAGCGCCCATGAATTGATTTCATTTCTGGCGTCGCTACTAGAGGGCGGGAGGGGGGGCAGGAACGCTTGCGAAAGGGCCTACACTGTATGGATCCGACGTGGCCGCTCATATATCACGTTCAGTTGCGTTATTATTTGTGACATTCCGACATCACCATCGCCACTTCTAGCGTAGGCGTAAGTCCGCACGGGGGGAACAAGAAAGGCCCACAGAACGGGACGAAAGTTCGTTCCCCTTGTCACTCTTTCGGCAAGCAAAAGACAGCGCTGGATCAACCCCGCTCCCCCGATTTCGGAACAGGCGTTTTGGCGGAGCCGGTGACGGTGAGGCAGTGGCAGCTTATGGGGCTGCCCGCGGACGAGTTTTCGACCGAAAATGGGATGTTGACCACCATGGGCAGGCGTTGGCCGTTGATGATCGACCCTCAGGGGCAGGCTAACCGCTGGATCCGGAGCATGTACGCGGATGCTAACCTCCAGGTAAGGACGCTATGCATGCGGTGCGCGTGGAAGTGCCACGGTACTGCGGAATGGTTTAGTAAACCGTGGTACCGACCCATTAAAGTGTACCGTACAGTACATACGAGTGTACGGTTTCGCGTAAGTATAGCGCACCGTACAAAATGACTGCCCTGTACCAGAGTACCGTACCGTATACGTGTAACGCACGGTACAAGTGTGCCGTGCGGTACAAGTGCATACCATGTATCGTGCACAGCACAAGTTCTCACCATGTTTTCTACGGGTACCGCTCTGTGCAATGTCACCGTCACGTGCAAGTGTGACAAAAATTACCCTGGGCTGCGTATTCGTTAGTTTTTTCCCCCCCCGATAACTTAATAGGTGACCCCCTCCCATTTGATGTCGTCGAAGACACGGGCTGGAAGCTCACTTCGCAAGACTAATTCACAGAAGAACTTGTACATGCGTCTCTTAAATTTAGAACCGTGTCTCTCTGGCTCTTCAGGTATTGAAACGAAGCGGGTAGGTCCACGAACGGCCGTGTACGGTGCCGTTACGTCTCGAAGATCCCACGTTCAGAAGGGGGACGGGGACTTGGTCGTAAGGATTACCCTGGGCTGGGTAATCAAACGATGTTTTACCTCTATAGCCGAGTGGGTAGCATCTTCACACGAGCACACCGTTCTGTACATACGTACGTGTACCGTCCCGCATAAGTGTGACGTTCCGTACAAGTAGATTGAACCGTACAAGTGTACCATGTACCGTACCACGCAAGGGTACCGTACCATGTGTACCATACCTTACAGATGTACCGTCCTGAACAGAAGACCCCGACAGCACGAGTGGGCCGCCTCGTACAAGTTCACCATACCGTACAAGTGTACCGTCTTGCCAGTTCCCCGAATGGTCCAAATGACCGTCCAAGCTCGGTTGTTTTCGGCGTCGGGCACAAAACTCTTTCTCCGCGAGAGCACTCTCGGTCGTCTTTGTTGTTTTGAACCCTTTTCAAACTGCACCCACGTTCTGGTTAGGGGAGTCAACTCGTTCATACGATTCGAACTGGACTTGAATGCCGTGTGTGCACAACTACAGTAGGATAGGTTACTCCGACAGACGCACGGTACCGTCCCCTTTGAAAAACGACTGATACATTTACCCTACCGCACGACATATACTGATTCATTGAGCCAACTACGATTCTACAAGCGGCGGGGGATTTAATGACACCGACGAGGCGCACGAGAATTGCTTCGACATTTACCCCGCTCTCCGCCCCCCCCCCCCCCCCCCCCCCCCCCCCCCCCCCCCCCTCCCCTCCTCCGTCTCGAAAGGGATGCGTGGTCAATGGTAAAATAACTAGGGCAAGCAACAAATGAGTGCCTTCCCCCCTGTAGATAATATATAGGTTGGGTTGGCGTTGGTTGGCAACGGCACCGTAAAACATGCCGCTCACTACGTGAGCCAGACAACCAGGGTATCGTTTTTTTTTTGTGGTCTTTTTTCGACGGTCGATCACAGCTGGCGATCGAGTTATAGGTCATTTGTGCGGGGTGGAGAACCTTCACTCTGCACAAGGGGAATGATCGCATCACGTAGTGTTTATTGTGTGGCACCCACGAAGCAGTTACATAGTAAAGCCATTACTGCCACTGGAGGTGGCCACACCGGAAAAAAAATCAACTCATGGAAGCTGCCACCCATGTGCAAGTCCACCTCACAAGCGGTTCTTAGCAGAACATAGCTCACCCTTCGCGCTTGGCGCAAGCAATGTCGGTGTGGTCGGTGAAAACTTAACGTGCTCCGTCCCGGCATTGTAAGGATGCGAGGGTCTATGGTCGTACAACTGCGGCCACGCATGATATCGAATACGCCCCCACCCCCACTCCCCCGTGCCGCCTCCAATCAACAAAACCTATTCCCCCAGGTGATCAAGCTGACGGAGAAAGCCTTCCTGCGAACCCTCGAAAACGGGATCCGGTACGGAGCCCCCGTGCTGCTCGAAAATGTGAAGGAGGAGCTCGACCCTGGCCTGGAGCCGGTGCTGTTGAAGCAGGTGAGGGTCTGGGGTATTTATTGAAGGGGAGAAAGAGCGGAGGGCTGCTTGTTCGAGGGAAAGGGTATTGTTTTATTGGGACGGTTCTTGATGGTGAGGTACTGGATGGGGCGTGGATCACGTGACGCCCGGTATTCATACGTGAATTTCGAGCAGTTCGACAACTATATGCAAGAACCGTCAACGAACACGTACAGGAAAATACCGAAATTTCGGGGAAAATACTGAAGAAAAAGCAGAAAAACACTCCTCGTTAAGAACGACCCTTAGTTACAACGCAAAGGAGTCGTGCGACACACGAGCGAAGCACGTTCCTGCCCGTAACTGCTGGCGCTCATGCTGCTGTAAACGGTTGAAAATGCCAAAGGCATCAGTGGCTTGGTTGCAATTTTCGGGTTCCCGAATGTACCGTGGCATATGGCATGCGTGATACCGCAGCCGCTAGATATGCGAAAGTAGGCCCGGACGTTATCGGATGCGTGGGAGGCCTGCCCGCGAAAAACACGGTGGACGGTTTACTGTTGCACAGCTATGATGAACCTTTGGGTGCGCACCTGACGACATCAACATGTCCAGGGGAACAAGAGGAGGAGTAAGGGAGAGCGGGGAAGAGGGAGAAGAGGGGGGGGGGGGGGAGAAGGAGAAGGAGTAGGGGGAGAGGGAGAGAGGGAGAGGGAGGAGGAAGGGGAGAAGGAGGAGGAGGAGAAGGAACAGGAGGCATACGTTTTGCCCAACTACGCCATTTGACGATGTTTTCTTTTCGTTTCGCACCATAGGTGTTCAAGAGGGGAGGGCAGCTGCTGCTCAGGCTGGGTGACACAGACGTGCCGTACAGCGACGAGTTCCGCTTCTTCGTTACCACAAAGCTGGCCAACCCGCACTACATGCCCGAGATATGCATCAAGGTCAGAAGTCTCGAACAAAACATAATCGAGAAAGTTTCTCTCTCTCACCAGTTTCACCATATCACCCATCACCCAACTTGGATGATAACCTGCCCACAATGACAACAAAAGGGATAAAGATAACAACGCTCATCACCACCACTGTCACCACCCTCGCCATCGCCGCCCCCACTACCCCAACGGCCAAACAAAAACAAGAACAACGACAGTGGCAGCAATGGCAAAATGGCAAGAACAGCAGCAGCAGCAACAGCAGCAACAATAACAACAACAATGCAATGACCATCTGCATCACCACCGCCACCACATCCATGCCAAAAACAACAACGAGAGAGAGAGAGAACATGGCAAGGTCTTGCCACAGAGAACATGGCAAGGTGTTGGTGTTGAGCCGAGTGAAGCTGGCCTGCCGCTCGTGCACAGAGTCTTATCGCTCTGCACGACCGTATCACCCCGACGTGTCTGCCAACCAACTGTTTCTTATATTCTTGCTGTTGTTCTTTGTGGGTGTGGGTGAGAGAGGTGGCTTACGCAGGTGACTGTATCAGCCCCGTGTGTCTATGAGGCGTGCCAAGATGAGGGTACAATATGTAGCCTTTTGTTTTTACGAAAAAAAAAAACGAAAAAAAAAAGCCTCAAGTTTGCCTCAGGGGTGCGATCGTTTTTCAAGCGCTCGATTTTTTCCAGGAACGGGAAGGTTAAAATGTCAACATCGAAACAACGAGGCGTTTTCGGAACTATCTGGTCCTGAGCGAGAGCCTTTTCGAAAGCATAAGAGATTGCTCCACGTTTGCTGCACCCTTACTCACCGTTGTTGAGGATAAACTCGAGTGCTGAAAAACGATGGCACCCTAGTGCGAAGTCAACGTCGTTTACGGTAGCTGTGACTCACTCCTCGACGGAGGCGTTACTGTACCTATTGAAGCCAGAATACCATTCAATCTGTGTTCTTCAAGTATGCCTGGAGGAGGCAGGTCATTGGATTGTCCTCCGGGTTGTTGCATGTTCATTGTTTTTTCAAGGGCAGAGCTTGGATGAGGCATCAGATAGATCGTCGACTGAGGAGCCTCCGGAAACCATTACTGTAGGTGTGGACCTATTGTACAGCCTGTAAGCTATTTTACGCATCTTACATACCATGTTTGGCCCCTATTTATTTGGCGTGTGCGCTGCTCTCTGCAGGTGACGATCATCAACTTCACCGTGACCACGACCGGTCTCGAAGACCAGCTCCTCGTCGACGTTGTCAAGAACGAGCGGCCCGACCTCGAGACCAAGAAGGACGAGCTGGTGAGAAACGGGACACTGAGGTACAGACAGACTACGTGTGAGTTTGGAAGGGCGTGACGATAGTTGCGGAAGGATTTTTTTTTTGTCATCACAGTTGTAATGATGCAAACAGACAGGTGGTGCACGAGTATGCACAGAACGTCTACTCTTCCTGGGCTTCCTGGGCAGTAGATGGAACATGCAGGTTTGATATGCTAGCGAGTATCATGAGATATTCATCTGGATCGTTCCAGTAACGACGGTTAGATGCTGTGCTGTGTAGGATTGCATGATTCACCTTCGCAAGCGTTATCACGAATTATCGGCTTTGAGGTAGGAACATCAAGGCTCCACTCTCCCTCGAATTGTCCTCTCATGCAGCGAATAAAAACTATTTATCATCCAACGGCGGGGCGACCAAGTCATCAAGACTTGGGACGTACGAATATGAGATGCGCGGTTGAAATCTGGTCCATGTTTTGTCGAGTTGCACACTCTACGTGCATGCAGTCTAGAGCGGAGCGCAGCGGGTCGATTTCTAGCACAACAAACCGAACGTCCACCGATATTCTTTAACGCATGGGTTCGATCGAGGCTGTACCAGCAACAACGTGTGTCGATTGTTTATTTAGCACTCGTACACGCTTTATTGTGCCGATACGATTTCTTACCGCTCGCAGGAAATAGTAAACTCATTTTCGGGGTGTCAACCTCGAGGCTTTCAACGTTGTACTTTTTCTATTTGGAACGCAAAGATAACCCCCTTGCCGCCGTAAAACGACAACTACTGTATGGAAAACTACCGATACCATGCACGAAAGAAAGATAATTGCTACGTAGCCAAAGTGGACTCGAGCAGTACTTTTCTTCCAAGTAAAACCACATCAACCACCAATGTCACGGGAACGAACTCAAAAGGGTTTGCGGCCGTGATCCCGCAAACTCGTAGCATCGGCCGTCCGCGTAACGTTCTGGCCGACATCAAACATCGCCCAGAACTATAATGTCGATCGTTGACACCCCGCACGGTTCCCTCTATCGTTGGTTTGTCGCCTTCTTGTTCCCCAGGTGGTTAACATCGCGAACGACCAGAAAACGCTGAAAGACATCGAGAACAAGATCCTCTACATGCTCGCCAACGCCTCCGGTGAGCATGCACCGCCTGAAAACACGGAGTTGGCTCCTCATCGCTCTGGATGTTGTTGCTTCTGTAAACTTCTGGAGATCCCTTACTACAGTGTGTATGTATACATTGCTGGCTGTTCAGTGTTCGTCTGTTGCTGTTGCGATCGTACGAAAACCACCGAATATAGCGGTACCTAGCGCGCTGGACTGCTCTGCGCGCTGGCCAACTTTTGACGGCAATCCGTTCTACGACTGTCCTGCCGGGATAAACATAAGGAGCTCTGTATGCACAATTATGGCCGGCGTTATTAACACCATGCGGAAATCTGACGTAAATCGCTAGAGGTGTACAATTTTCTCGGCCAGAGACCCGTAGATAAGGTCTGACAAACCTTGTGAAAGCGCAACCTGATGGAACAGTCCCGTGGGCTAGGCGCATACAAGACGACGAATGACAGTGTAGAACACACATACCTGGTACATTTGATAGGATGTGGATTGCCAAACGTTCGGGTGGTTCCCAGTTGAGAATCCTACGCATCTATCGAAAACAGATAGGCTAAGAGGTGCCCACCCAACCACCCACTCCACCCAGCCATCCACCAACCCATCCACCCACCTACCACGTGGCGAAGCTTTAAAAAGGGTACCAGGTGCTGGTATTATTTACGGCGTAAACACCAATATTAGTCGACGTCCATTGACGGTAAAGACACAGGCACAACTTGGCATAGACAGATTGCAAAAGCAGACGCCCTCTAACGTCCGCCAGTTAAACTTGTTTACATTTCAACACATGTGAATGCGTCCTCCGCCATGCGTTCGATGGTCGTCCAATTTCCCCACAAAGGAGAACGAACAAATTCACGATTGTCGCAGCATCGGCCTACACAGACCAGTCTGGGCGGCTGGGGTAGGAGATGCTGGAAAGCTTCACTTCGCGCACTCTGACGCTAAGAGGTTGCGTAAGAACACGATATGACTGCCGCGCGCTTTTAATCTAAATAAGATGCTGGTATCACCGAGCTCTTGTAGATTTTTTGGTCGATATAGCAGAAAACTACACATCGGCTTGGTCCTCGATCCCCTTTTCATGATCTCGATCCATTATCCGTCCGAGAGGTGTGGAAGTTTCGCGGCACCCAATCAACCGACGGAACAACGAGAGCTACTACTGTACAATCCTTATTTCGCCAATTGTTTGCCTACCGTACTTTCCGCAGGGAACATCCTCGACGACGAAGAGTTGATAGACGCCTTGTCTCAGTCCAAGGTGACGTCTAAGGCGATCAACGAGCGCCTCACCGAAGCCGAGCACACGACCAAGGAGATCAATGACACCCGGGAAGACTACAGGTACGCGCGAGAAGAGGATGTATGATGCGGTACAAAAGGGTGGTGTGCCTATTTGTTTGTCAGCCCCCCCCCCCCCCCCCCCCCCCCCCCCCCCCCCCCCCCCCCCCCCCTGAGGAACTCGAGGAGCTCTCGTACCTCTCACCCTACCAAATGAACGTGCAGACCTCTGAATAATACCATAGCCTGCTGTAGGTATACACCACAGAAAGTGCCAAACACAAACGGCGTTCCCAGTGACATTGGGCACTGCAGTTCCTCAGTTGGGGAGCCTGTTACTACAGTAGCCAGGGGCCCCCACGGTAGAAGGCGTCAGAGCAGAGGGGTGGCGTACCGCAGCACGACCCTCATAGTAGTGCGTACTATTAAGGGGGCCATAGTTTATGGACCAACTATTGTCATTAAAAATAGGGATATACATGTATATTTGTGTATACCGTAGGTCCTATTTACTATGGTCCCCCGTAATATGTAGACTGTAGACTGCTGCTGCCGTCTCTGTTCCGTCTCAAAAAGCAGGTGTTGTTGCTTCCGCCGCTGTTGTTGCTGCTGCTACTGCTATGTGTACGGCCATTGCTGCTGGGGGGTTCTGCTGCTGTTGCCGCTGCTGCTCCTGCTGCCATGTTTGCTCCTGTATATATTGCTGTTTGCGGGCTAACGGTGCTGCTGCTGCTGCTGCTGCTGCTGCTGCTGCTGCTGCCGCTACTGCCGCTGCAGGGTAGTCGCGACGCGCGGCTCGATCATCTACTTCGTCATCGCGGGCCTGAGCAACGTCGACCCGATGTACCAGTACAGCCTGAAGTTCTACAAGGACCTCTTCTCCCAGAGACTCCAGCGGGCAGAAAAACACGACGAGGTTCCTCAAAGGCTCAGGCAAGGGATCATTCGAATACCCAGTACAGACACATGGGGAATGCAGAACCCCCTGCGCGATAAACTTGTAGGCACGTAGGATATGTATTAGGGGGGAGAAGGGACTACACCCGTGACCACGGCTTGTTCAGAAGGTCGCCAAGGTTAGCTGGAAAGTTAGAAGGGGATGCTTGAAAACGCATCAAATAATTAGTTCATGCCTCAGCCAACACACTATGTTTTTTTTTTTTCGAAAACAGGTGGTACCAACTCGATAAACCTTCCGATGGTCTATACTACGCAGGAGTATATACAACGGAACTAATTGCAAAAAGCGAATGGGTTTGCGTAGTCTGTATGCGCGTACGTACCGTGGTTCCTCTTTGGAAGACCCGCGCCCGTCGTATTGTTTTGGGCCCCCAAAGTACTCCCACTAGGGCTCAAGAGCTGAGGGGTTTTGTGTTTCCAACTTCATTTCACAAATGATTCCTGCGCGAACCAGACGCCGTTATTTAATAGTAAACGTCAAACCTAATCGCACCATTCGCACGAAACCCTAGAAAATCGCCAAAAAAGATTTTTTTAACAAAATCACCTCGTGTCGCGTGGTTTCCCGCTGTCGCCATTTATTTCGTGGTTTCCCGCGTCCCACGCCTCCCTTCCCCTACTGGCACCACCGAATAATTTAGGAACAACGGTAGCTTTTCAACGGATTTGTTTTTTGTTCCGTCCCAGTTTTTACCTTCGTTTTTACTTTTCCACCTTCCTCCTTTCCTCGTAGTCGTAACTGAGATCCGTGGTTACAAAGCGGGTTGTTCTCCCTCACCCCCACCACGGTGCGGCGTGTATTTGTCGTGTGTATCGCCTCCCCCCTTTTCGCCGAATGAAGTAATCCACACCTGCAGTAGCTCAAGTCCTTAATTATTTAAGTTCATCCTCTCTTACCCCTATGTGTTGTTGGTACCGGGCACATGTATAATTCATATCTTCATTAATCACTAAATAATAAGCGGATCCCAAAATGCGACAGGATCCTGATCGATGACGTCAGCCTGAACATGTTCACCAACATCTGTCGCGGCCTGTTCGAGAAGGACAAGATGCTCTACGCCTTCATGATCGCCGTCGGCATCCTTCGCCAGGCGGGGAAGGTGAGGCAGACAGACCGGGGGGCGAAGGCATACAAATTGATCGTGCATACGTCGGTGTGGGTTCTGCAGTCCCGCCCGCTTTGGGGGCAAACCGCTGAGATTTCTAAGCAGCTTGTCCCCAAAACGGGACTGCAGTCCTAGCTACCACGGGGGACCATAGTAAATAGGACCTACGGCGCACACAAAAAGCTATATATTTCCCTATTTTTGCTAACAATATTCGGTCCTATTTACTATGGCCCCCCGTAATACCTAGAACCGTCGGAATGCCACTATTAATAGTGTTTTACGGCAGCATCGTAAAGAGCGTGGAGTTCGAACCGGGGTACGATTGATTGTCGTTGTTCTGCAGCGCTCGTGTTCTCGACAACAGCAAGGGTGCTAAAAGTCGATCAATAATAGCTTTTCGGAAGGTCATCGATCCGATCTTTCCGAAATCACCATGCTGTTCGGTATTGGCAGCAACCTTTCCGTTCTGGAAAAAACTCGAGCTCTCGAAAAACACGATCGCACCTCCAGCGCAAACTCGACACTCTATACGGTGTTCGGGGCATCCGTAGGACATGGGAGTGCTCACCTTTGTATCATGGTGCTGCCAGTTGCCCGTCTGCGAGTGAAAACGGGGAGCCCTTCTGATAGCAGGAGCAGCGTCAGAAAATCGAATCGTGCTATGTGCAGGACCGGTCGACACAATGCAGGACCTTGTGCAGGGTGCGGGTATTGGGTCAAGGTCGGCCTTTCGGCCGCCAGGATGTTTAATTATGGAAACACGCCACCAAAACACACGGCGGAGCCGCGTGACTCCCCCTGCCGACTCCGAGCCGCACAAAGGGTCGGGGTTAGGGTTAGGGGTACGGTTACGGTCAGGGTTAACGTTAAGATTCGGATCAAGGTTGGGGTTCGGGTTCGGGTTAGGGTTGGGGTTGGGGTTAGGATTGGCCTAGGCCGACGTGCAAGGTTGAACGTCCCGCACAAATATTTGTGCCGACCGGTCCTGCACATATCGGAAGCTCAGAAAATTAGGAGTCGCATACCCCTCTACCTAAAGACGCGCGCTGCGGCACGGGGGGCACTTCTTTTTTGCCCACAATATGTCACTGGGACTGATCGAGATCCTCAACCTACGGTATCGTTGCAATTAAAACAACAATGTTGTACAACATGTCTCGTAATATCCCTGCTCTATACGACGAGTACAGGCTTCGGGATTGTTCGTCGGGTTGCACTTTTTAGCCTCGTCAAAAATCTTTTTCTTTTTTTTTTGTGAAACGCAGAGCTCCTATACTATAGTCACGTGAGAACTAGGTACTACCCCTGCAAGGCAAGCACGAGTCCGCAGCAGGCGTCACACATACACAAGAAATACACACACCACCCGAAAATCCCGTCCCGCCCCACCGACCGCCCCATCGCGACCCCCAAGGTGTCTGATTTGGAGTGGCGGACGCTCATGGTCGGGGCCGTTTCCCTGGATACATCCAGCGATGGCAACGGCGGAGGCGGGGGTAGTGGGAGTGGAGGGGATGGAGGAGTCTCGCGACCGAAGCCGGTTAACCTTCCGTGGCTGTCGGGCAAGGCGTGGGACCAGCTGCTGGCGTACGAGGCCACCCTCGGCCCTGCGTTTAGTGGGTTGCCTGCGGCCGTAGCGTCGTCGGCGGACGCGTGGAAGGTGACGGAATCTGGACCAAATTGATCTGTTTTGTTTGGCGCTTTGGATTGTTGTCTATGACGGGGGGGCATAGTAAGTAGGACCAAATATTGTTGGTAAAAATAGGTAAATATATAGGTTTTTGTTTGTACCGTAGGTCCTGTTTACTATGGTCCTCCGTAAATAATGTTTTGCTCGGCTTTTTGTTGGGCGTGTTGTTTAGCGTGTCAGTGCGTCGTTACTTCTGCCAACCGTTCGTACGCCTATGCAATGACGCATATTCGTATATTGAATGCTGTTTATCAGGGAAAATCAACTCGTATGTTGTACCACGTACGTCACGGTGCTTTGAAGTATTGTAATTATGAAGTACCAGGTCTTCGTTTAAAGGTGTAATGTGTGGCATCGCAAAACACTGTCAGCGGTGAATGCACCTGCCGATAGCTTCGACGGCGGAATACGAAAGTGTTCGTTAAACACTTGACGTCACGCTTCATTCTGAGCTACCGTTTTTTTCAAACGTTTGACGTGCTGTTACCACATCGTCCAGCGGTACCTAAGCCTCTAAATGTTGATGGTTGATTTACATCTCGCGCTGTTGTCCACGGTCCATCGCAAACGCCCAACACTGTTGCTTTGCAACCTAAGAGCACCGGCCTCTAACAAAAGTTAAGGCCTCCACTTACCCCCCCCCCCCCCCCCCCCCCCCCCCCCCCCCCCCCCCCCCCCCCCCCCCCCCCCCCCGCCGCATGCCGCTCATTACGCGAGCTAGATAACTAGGGTACCGTTTTTATTGAGGGGGGGTGTGTGATCAGTCACAGCTGGTGATCGAGCTATAGATCCCTTGTGCGGGGTGGAGAACCGTGACCCCGCACAAGGGGAATGATCGAATCGCGTAGTGTTTGTGATAAGGCACCAACGAGGCAGTTACATGGTACTACTATTGCTGTCTCCGGAAGTGGCCACGCCGGAAATAAATTGACTCATTGGAGCTGTCATCCATGTACAAAGTCCGCCTCACAAGCGGTTTTTAGCTGAATGCAGCTCGCCCTTCATGCGACTCGCCGAACACCTCACGGCGCCTTGCGCTTGGTGCAGGAAATGTCTTCCCGGTCGGAGAAAACCCGACGTGCTCCGTCCCGGCATTGTAGGGATGTGAGGGTCTATATGGTCATACGACTACGGCCATGGATGATATCGAGTACACCCCCCCCGCGCCATCCCACATCACGTCACCTCACCTCACCCCATCCCCCGGACCCCCGACACCCCCACTTCCATGACCCTCTTCACCCTCCGCCCCCTAAGCCTTCCTCACCCCTCAACCTCCCTGCTACCACCCTCTCACCCTGCCATGTTCCATAATCTACGCCTCACAGGCGAAGTACGTCAATTCGGATGCGCCTCACTTGGAAGACCCTCCTGGGGAGTGGGGGGATGGAAAACGCCTGTCGGAGTTCCAGAAGCTCCTCGTCCTGAGAGCGATCCGCGAGGAGAAAACTGTCTTCGCGATGAGGGTTTTCGTACAGAAGAATCTCGGGGCGGCGTTCGCAGAATCCCCGCCCTTCGACCTGCAGGCCGCGTATGGGGACTCGGTCTGCACGACGCCCCTCATTTTCATTCTCAGGTGTGTGTTGGGGTGTAGGTGTGCATGCGCTCAAGCGTGCGAGTGTGTCATCAGTGCGTGGCGTCAGCATTCCGTGTTTCAGCAACGACATGTGTTCGTCCAGGTGTTGCAGGGAGTGTTTTGGAAATGTCAGGGTCGAGGGGGTCGGGGATGGGGCGCGTTCTACGGTAAGGGTGCACGGAAAAGTGCTGTGAGGAGCCCTATACTAGTGGCAAGTCAAAAACTATTTTCATAAAAGTTAAAAGTGCACCCCGACGAACAACCCCAAAACCTAAGTAATATCGCGCCCCCCCCCCCCTCCCTCGCCTAGTGTTCTATATGTATTATGGCCTTCTCTCCACCCCTTTTGATCGCTGAATCTTACCCTCCCTCCCACCCTTGCTCCCTCCTAATTATGACCCTAAACTCGTTCCGGACCCTTCGCCCCCCCGCCCCTCCCGCTCTATTTGCTACCCTTGCTATGCCTAATCATCATCACCGCTCCCACCCCCCGCCGTCGCTTAGTGTTCCATTTGTACTATGGCGTTTTGGTCAATACTGTTACCACCGACGCATGCTGTGGTAGGGGTGGCCCTTGACCTCGACCCTCCCAATGTCTCACCGGCACGCCCCCCCCCCTCGTCACGCCTATGACCTATGATTCCCCGGGATCTCCCCTGGCCCTTCTTGCACCCATGATCCATACCCCAACCCGACGTTCCTCCGGCTCCCCACCACTTCTCTCCGCCGCGCCCATGACCATAACCCTCCCTTCCCTGTTGCAAACCGGTCGAAGCTGTCACCCATTGCGAGTCCGCCTCACAAGTCGTTCTCAGTAAGATACAGCTATCCCTTCACGTGACTCGCCTGGTCATCTCACGGCTCTTGGCGCTTGGTGAAAGCCACAACGTCTGTCTGGCCGGTGAAAACCCGACATGCTCCGCCCTGGCACTGTAGAGATGCGAGGAACTGTTATGACACTTACGGTCATGCATGACAACGAGTACCCCCACCCGGCTACGAGCATTACCTACATTTCCGCTTCCACCCGAACTTCCACCGCCTCAGCGCTGGAGCGGACGTGAATGACTACCTCCTCGGGCTTGGCGCTCAGAAGGGTAAGACGCCGACCAACGGAGGGCTGAAGATCCTCTCGCTGGGGCAGGGGCAGGGGCCCATCGCTGAGCGGCTCATGGTAACCGGCAGGTGCGTTCGAAGGGAGAACGAAGGGGAGGGGGGAAGGGTCTGTTTCGCTTTTCAATGAACCCGTCTATTTCTTGTTTCGTTCGGGTTGAAAGCCACAAGGCTCTTCATTGCGGGAAGTGTACAGGCTTCCGTTATTCAACAAGTGTGCCTATTCGTGTTTTCCGTCGCGTCACCATTGATTGCGACGCCTTCACAAGACCAATTTCTGCATACCCGGGGCTGCTTCCTGCAGGGTCGGACGAGCGTACGCTAGCTCGTGAGACTTATTTCGTCGCTATTCGCTATTCCGTTGCACGCCGTCCCGAGTTGGCCGAGGTCGCCGTTGTTTAAACGTTTTTAAGGACTTTCGCTGCTGCTGCTGTGTGTGTGTATTTATTTATTTTTAGTATTTCGGTGGAGTTCATCGGCGCTGTCCCTTCGAACTCACACAGCCTGCTGTGAGCACGATGCAGCCTTGCCTCAGTCTCAGCTGCAGCCCAAATATAAATATTACGGGGGACCATAACAAACAGGATCAAATATTGTCAGTAAACATAAGTAAATATATAGTTTTTCGTATGTACCGTAGGTCCTATTTACTACAATATGGTCCCCCGTAACGGTATGTACGATAGCCGGCGGCCCGTACTTCTTATGGGTTAAATGTTCCCTAATAAATTGAGCGTCCCCATCCGATGTTGAGACGCATGCTGCGATAGGAGTACGCCCAGAAACAGAAGAAAACGCAACCCGATGGCCCACGGTATAGGGCGAAACGTCGTGTTAAACGCAAACGGTGTTCCGACGACATTGGGTAGGAGTTCCTCCCTCGAGGAGCGACGGCAGTCAGGAATGATCTGGCCGAAAATATGACCCCTGTCGTTTGCAAGCGCCTTGATCAAAGACGAATTAAGCCTGATCAGTACGCTCCTACGGGTTAGGTGTCCAACGAATAATGCTTCAAAAACATGTGCATCGGAAATCCCCATGATATCGGGGTACCACTGCATAAACTCCTCCCCAGTTGCAACGGTTGAGGGACTCCCGTCAAGTGAGAACATGGGTGTTCTTTCGGCGGAAACGGGCAACCAACTACATCTGTCGTAGCACGGGTCCGGACTGACAGGCGCATTGAGAAGAAGGAGGAGGCGTTTTTCGTTTGTTTTGTTTTTTTTGTTGTTTTTTTGGGAAGATTGAGATTCATCGAGAGGGAGGCTATTACTTGTGTTACCGAGTAAAGCACAAGACGACATACCACGGGGGGGGATTTCCAATTTTCCGAGCAGAGCGTCTCCAAAGCAGGTGACGCACACACGACGAAGAGGGTGGGCCTCGGAAAAATCTCGACGATGTGTTTTTTCGTAGACGCATCGCTCGGTGTTTATTTATACTTACCCGTTGCCGATAAAATCCAACTCGAACTCCATCCGAGGGGATATGTCAGCATGCCTGTTGTACGGTGTCACGTTTGCTTCTAGCTTGCGCCTATCGTGTGTATGTAATTTTCGGCTGACCTCGATATGTTCGTGTTTTCTCCCCTAAACCTGTACCGTACACCCTATAACGGGTTAGTCCTAACCACAATGATTTTGCCTGCCGTGGCAGCGACGGCTACATTGTATCATTTAACATTTATCATGTACCGTGCACCATGCACCATGCACCACTGTCATGCACTGTGTACCTTTACCATGTACCGTGTACCGCATACCGTATACCGTCAATATGTTTCCTGTAGCATGAACCGTCCACGGTACATCGTGTACCTTGTACCACACTCCCTTACCATGCACCGTGTACCGCGTATACCGCAACACAAACGACCGGAGTGCAGGGAAACCGGGGATTGGGTGTGCCTGCAGAACTGCCACCTCGCGGTGTCCTGGCTCCCGACCCTGGAACAGATCCTGGAAAAGGCGAACGCCATACCAGAGGAAACCCATGCGGAGTTCCGGTGAGAGGCGGGGCTGCTCAGCGCCGACATTCGTCTGGTAGCGCCGAAGAAACGGCTGCCTCGCACACCTCGAAAATGTCTATCAACGCTTTCATCGCATCATCATATGGAACCTAGAAACATCGCCTCGTTTCATCGTCCTCGGGCAACACGTTTTGGCGTCGTGTTGGTAGGCAGACGTCGTGTCAGTAGGCAGAAGACTCGTGCTACGATCGAGGCACGCGTAGCAATTTTTTGGCAGAAACGTTTTCCTTGAGTGACGGGGCTGCTCTTCAACCTACAGTCGTCGGAATTCCGTTTCCCTGTGCTTCATTCTTTTTCGGTGTATGCTTATTATTAGGCCATGGCATCATCGCTCGTCGGGTAGCTCATACTCTTTCCTCCAAAAATAGTGTTTGTGTTTCACTGGGATATGGAGCCCCCTAAGGTGATGTGAGGACATTTTCTCAGAAAATAGATGGTGGAGCTGTACCTGTAGCATGCATGTGTCGTTAGTTAGAGTTTCGTTATAGCGTTGCAGTATTCTTCGCTGTATGCCTGTTGCTAGGCCATGGGATTGCTCGTCGGGCAGCACGTACGCCTTGCTCCAAAATCATTTTTTGTGTGTTACTGTAATCACTGGGACATAGACCTCGTTAAGGTCATGTGAGGGCACTTTCTCAGGCAAACAATGGTACACCTCTACCGTAGCATGCGTCTCCGTCTGAAAATATAAATATATCTTGAGTGTTGATATTAGAAAATAAACGATCATTAAATTCCCGGATAAAGTGGTACGTGGTGCACATATATCAACATTGGGTGTGTATCTATGATTATTTCTGGTTTTACTCTATCTCAAAAGTCTTTCCGACCAAAATGTTGGAACCGGCCCTTGTCTCACTCCTGGGCCTGCCTAGTTGGGGTCACGATGCTGTTGAGTGCTTGTTTTTACGCGTTGGTTGTGTTTTTTTTATTTATTGTTTTTCGGCAGGCTGTGGTTGACCTCGAGCCCGAGTCCCCGCTTTCCTGTGGCGGTTCTCCAGAACGGCATCAAGATCACCAACGAACCGCCGAAGGGCTTGAGGGCCAACCTCATGCGGGCGTTCAACGACCTTAAGGTGACTGGTTGCTATGAGTATTGCTGCTTCCCTCACATTCATCGGCCGTCGCTGTGTTTTTTTATTAACGTGTTTCCCATCCCAATTTTGTTTTTCGCCCTTATTTTCTCCCTCGTTTCCTGGTCGTAACTCGGATCCAGGGTCACCAGACAGGCTCTTTCTCCCCCTCCCCACTACAGTTATTTCCTTGGCAGGCATTTTTATGGCGAGAAGACTCCGGCCCTTTATTTCCCTCGTCGACCGTCACTAGCATCGAATGTAATCCCGACCCGTCCCACGACAGGAGTACGTTTGCACCTCATTTTCCTGAGTGAGGTTGCCCACTTGAAGAGCTCCAGCAACATATTTTTTTATAAAAACATTGTCGGCTAGGCCCTACACACCAGCAATACCATGGCTTAGGTAATTGACGCATACACAGGTGGCCGGGACCCCGCCCCCCCCCTGCACAATGTGGGCGTAATACAGCCCCTGCGGAGACATTGAACAGGTGGAGAACATCACCATTAGGCACGTACCGAACTCAGAAGCTGTCGACATCTTCTGGGGTTTTTCTTCATCTTTCGGTGTCTCCACAAGAGTTTTGTTTACGCCTACATCGTGCGAGGGAGGGGCGGGGAGGGGGGGGGGGGGGGGGGTCCTTGCCACCTGTGTACTGTAAACAAACTGTACATCGGACCCAACTCTACTTTTTTTGGGGCTCAACAGCAATCCAATCCTACCGTTGTACGGCTAGCCTGTGGTCACAAAAACGCGCGAGAGATCGCCCGCCGTCAGGAAAAGACGCCGGAGATAAATCATAAATAGGCTGTGCTCTCAAAAAGGCGCCAGAGATAGCCCGTGGTCACGAAAAGTCGCGAGAGATAGATAGCCCGTGCTCACGAAAAGACCCAAGGGATACGGCACCCTACATCCAGCAATCGGTCATGAGAATAACTGCAAGTGTCACCCACGACGTAGGCATTGAGGGAGTCAACCTATGAATCGCTGTTGCTGCTCCGACTATAATAGGAAAGTTCCTCACTCAATGAGACTCCGTTTCAATCGCAAACGTTTTCGCCAAACTTTGCAACCCCTCTCGTGGCACGAGTCGACGGCGAAAAACAGCAACCGTTGTTCCATTCCACCCCGAGCTCGTGCCGCAACCCTTTTCGTACACCACCACCGAGGAAAAACTTCCGCCCAAATCCCGCAGTAGCTTCCCCACAAATCGAGTGCAGCAGCTGTACTCGTACGACCTGATAGTTGTATGTGCAGTAGCTTTACACAACACTCGACACACTATTTACGGGGATCCATAGTTAATGGGACCAAATTTTGTTAGGAAAAATAGTTAAATGTATAGGTTTTTATGTGTACCATAGGTCCTATTAACTATGGACCCCCGTAGTACTAGCAAAAGGAATACGGACCGTCAATGTTTAATCCGTTGTTGTGTTCCCCTTACTTTGATCACGCTCCTTTTCCCTCGCATGTATCCCGAACCCGACGCCGAACCCGAACCCGAACCCCGGTGCATACACGAACCCCGCGACCCCCCCCGACCTTTCTGTTGCGATTTTGCACGCAACAGAGGAAGGAATACGAGCCGTCAATGTTTATACCGTTGTCGGGTTCCTCAAATGTTGAGCAGACCTTGCTTTCCTCCCATCCCTGACCCCAGCTCTAACCCTAACCCTTGCCCTGACCCAATCCTCAACGAAAGCACTAACCTCCCCGAGACACTTTGGCAAACAAATTCATACCATGTGCCCCGCCCCCCTTCCCGGCGCCCGACATATACGCTGCAGTTTCACAAACTCCCCAGCAAAAACACTAACCGCATCCCCCCCCACCCCCGACATATTGCTGATTTGTCTTTACTAAACCCCCCAACAAAAACAGGAAGAGGAGTACGAGTCGTGCTCCGCCGGCAGGTCTTTCAAGAAGCTTTGCTTCTCTCTGGTGTTCTTCAACGCGCTCATCCTCGAAAGACGGAAGTTTGGTGCCGTCGGCTGGAACATACCTTACGAGTGGATGAACTCGGACCTGAAGGCGGCCATGATGCAGGTGTGCGCGTGTGTGTACGTCTGTGTGCGTACACCCAAAATCTTGCGTCTGTTGGATATCGCACCGAAACAAACGATGCATAGAAATATATTCGAACTCTCGATGGACCGGTGTGAGGTGATGCAGGATGGGACACAGAGTATCCCTCGCCAGGTTTGTCCATTGATCATGGAGGATGTTGGAAGTGTTGGGAGTGTCGGGAGTGCTGCAGCGCGGGAAGTGCTGGGAGTCTTGGGGGTCTTGGTAATCTTGGGAGTCTTGGGGGGGGGGGGGGGGGGATATTCATGCCGTGCACGGCCGTAGTCGTATAACCATAGGGCCTCGAATCCCTACAGTGCCGGGACGGAGCATGTCAGGTTTTCACGGACCAGGCAGATATTTCTTGCACCAAGCGCGAAGCGTAGAGTGGGCGGTTGTTCGACCTCGACGGCAACGGCCAAGATACGCGTACCGCGGTGTCTCGGTGTTGGAGTGTTTGGGAGTTTGGGCAAATTTGTAGACTAGCCGAAACAAAAAGACAGCGTTGTGCCCCCCTAACGTACTCCGAAGTAATCGCATTGAACGTAGTTTGCTCCTCCATCACCTGGCATCGTTCATGTGTGGTGCCGATTGTCGGAATCGTATGGATTAGAATTTCGCTTGTCGCTTGTCCTATCGATTTGATGTTTCGCTTGTCACTTCTGGTTCGATATCCATCACTTTTGTCCACGATTTGTGTGTATATGTATACAGTAGCATAGGTGTTCGTATTAATAGTGATATGCGTACCAAGATTTGGTGTATTGGAAGCACGTGTCCAGAATTTGTTGTGTCAAGGTTGTACAATGGTATTGTGTATGCGTGAGTGTGTGCGGCTGGGGCATCCCCTAGGAGTGGACCCTAGGAGTGGATGAACTCGGACCCCCGAAAGCGGCCATGATGCAGGTGTGTGTAAATAGGTTCATGAATTGTGCACGTATGTATGGTGTTATGTGTATGCGCTTGTCATTTGTTGTACGTGCCTATGACATGTTTGTTTGTGTCCATGATCAGAGCGTGTGTGTCCATTTTCAAGTGTGTGCGTGAGTCTGTGTGGCTGGAAGACCCCTTCCAAGTGAATGAACTCGGGCCTGAAAGCGGCCAAGATGCATGTGTGTATACCAGGTACGTGGTTTGCGCGTGTGTATGCCGTTTTTGTGTGCTTACGTTAGTGGATGAATACAAAAAATCTCCACACACCGCAACGCAACGCAGCACAGCAGTACACCACTGAACGGCACAAAATACAATATGTTGTAGATCTTGTATCCTTCGGAGGTGCCAGTGGGGTATGCGGAGATAATAAGACGAAATTTACGCATACCACGCATCGCACCGTGATACAGCAGCAGCAGCAGCAGCGCTTCAAGGTACGAAGCTGTATATAAGGCTACCCCCTCGGGTATTTCCTCCATGGGTGCCACCGTGACAGCAGTAGAAAAATTGCAGCAGCATCGTATGATAGCGCGTCACTGCGTAACCGTCACGTGTGACGGACACTTGAAAGATACACGTACATCACGCGTAACGGACACTGGAAAGATACACGTTAACTCATGTGCAATGGACACTTAAAAGATACGCGTGCATCATCACGTGTAATGCACACTTGAAAGGTACACGTGCATTTGTGTGTAACATACACTTGAAAGGTGAACGTGCATCACGTGTAAGGGGCGCAACGGACACTTGAAAGACACACGTACATCCAGTGTATCAGTTGCACTTGAAAGATACACGTGCAACGCGTGTTGTAGCGGACACTTGAAAGACACACGTGCAACACGTCTAACGGGCACTCGAAAGATACGTGTGCATCACGTGTTACAGGCGCTTGAAATAGACTTGAAAATGACACACGTGCAAGTTTGTCGCCGCAGCGTGTATAGCGTGTGAAGTCGCAATTACGACATTGGACACAGCTGGTCGAAGCTATACGTAATGCCTAGAAAGGACGAAAAAAGAACCGGAAAGCAAAGTTCCCAGGGCCCTGGTACAGTCAGTACTGCTTGTACAGTAGTCACATATCCACCACAAGACCCTATCCACCCAGGAAACTCGGGGATGTACCCCGAATGCCCCATGACGACCACATCACTCGCGCGTATTGCCTCTCTCGTCCGCAGGTGCGAATGTACGTGGAAGAGCAGGACGCGGTGCCGTGGGACACCCTAAACGTTATCGTCGCGGACGTGACCTACGGCGGCAGGGTAACGGACGTGTGGGACAAGCGCACGATCGCGTCCATCATGCGCCTCTACTTCGACCCCGGGCTGCTCGACGACTCCTACCGGTTCAGGTGCGCATTTACAGCACTAGACGCAACCCTCCATTGCTGAAAAGATATCCTACACCAATCTCAACTGGATTGTCCCAAAAAGACGTGGGTGTACGGTAGTTCACGGGGGATACTGCACACAAACTTAAATCCGACTCTAATTCCAGGTAAAATTGTCTCCAAAACGAGAGCGCAGCGCTAAAGGGCCGCGGCCTAAATAATATCCACGAGTGATGGGTACTCTGTAACAATCACGACGAATCTCTTGAAGCCGCGCGGACGGGGGCTGTTGAGCAGCTGCGCGACGTGCGGCTTAGAAGGAACCGCGGTCCTGCCTACGGTAGTACCCACCACACGCGAACTATTAATCCGTGGCGTCGCGGTATACGCATAAATCCGTCTGAATGACGAGTTCGTCGCTTAACTCCACGGCATGCAGCTATTTTCGCGGCCAACCTACCCGCCACGCGGACGAGCTGTCGGTCAACGGGAGCGCTCGACGGATTACCTACCGGAGCTATGCGTAAAAATAATTACCGCTGTGCAGCAGCACCGTTGTAAATAAAATGGTTACTAATACGTTAGCTGTGAGTGGGGCTGATAGGGTGGTTGATACTCAACTTTGAATGTTTAGCCGATTCAACAGTTTCAACCAAAATTGGTGTCCCACGCCGAACCACACCCGACAGCAGTACTTTGAATGTATTGCCAAAACCAGTGCTTGCACGTCGAACCACTGGCCGGCTGGACGGTGAGTGACCGAGCGTTCGGTGAACAGACGCATGCCACGGTAAGGGTCCTCCTTCCATTTTCTGAGGATCCTCCTTTTTGGAGGTTCTATACCCCACCTAATAACTTATTTTTTAGAAAAGCTGACAGTCAGTGCAAACCGATGAGTAGTAGGTACATCACGAAAATCAGGGTAAAACACTCACCCGTGCCATTCCAAGGATACTGGGTGAACCCTTTTATTACGGGGGACCATAGTAAATAGGACCTACGGTACACACAAAAACCTATATATTTCCCCATTTTTACTAACAATATTTGGTCCTATTTAATATGGTCCCCCGTAGTAGTACCGCAGTCCTGTTGCGGGGACAAAATACTGAAATTCGAAGTAGTTAATCCCCAAAACGGGACTGTGGTCCTAAAAGCGTTAAGGAGCCCGGTCAGTCAAAAAAATAGTCTAGGTTATACCAAGGAATACACCATAATCACTATCGCAGCACGCCTCAACGGTATGGGACGAACAACCTACCCAAAACTGTGAGCGATTGCCCGCCCGACCTTCGGGGAAAACCTGCGTGCTGCCGCA
This sequence comes from Macrocystis pyrifera, assembly GCA_031763025.1. Taxonomy (NCBI): domain Eukaryota; class Phaeophyceae; order Laminariales; family Laminariaceae; genus Macrocystis; species Macrocystis pyrifera. Next base: position 202,837 of record JASSKH010000019.1, read on the forward strand.
TGGTGGAACGTACACGATACATGCGCACAGAATGATGACACACTCGTATAGGCTGGCCGCCTTTGTGTAAAAGCATCCTGTCGGCCGTAGCACTACAGTGACGAAGCATCACGCCGGGGGGGGGGGGGCACCGACCTACAGTAGTGTAACCTCTACGAGCGAGTCGACGAGGGGAAAAAAATGCTGAATGGTTCCCGCGATAAAAATCGAGGCTCGTATCGTGGGGATGAACACCCGCTATGCGACCCCAGATTTAAGTTACTACCGGGAGGGAGCGGGAGAGTAGGCCCTAGGCCCTGGGCGAGGGTAGCAAATGGGACGGGAAAAAAAAAAAAAAAAAAACGAGGTCGTGTACCACCCATAGCACGCGAGATCAAAGCATCACACGCACCTTGCAAAGCTGAGTGCTTTCTACGAAATCTTGGATCTCACAGCGCGTATTGTTTTTGCTGTTCCAACTACAGCAGCACGCGGGGTTCACTTCGGTACAAGAACCGTTTCCGGACAAGCCCCGATACCCGAGTGGGCAGTAGAGAGGTTGACGAAAGCATCGTGCAAACGGTGGACATCAAAAACGGACGGTGACGGGGTTAGACGATATTATGCTTCCAAGTCTGCTCGTCTAAACGACCATGGTTAGCCTGAGTATTATTAGGGCGAGATGGCGACCAGAACAATGGTTGGTACAACGGAAAAGATTATTAGGGATCGGGAACCGATATAATGGTAATCTGCAGTTTGTTGTTGTAGAGAGACTTAGGCGTTATTGTTCGTATTCTTTGACTGGGTACACGTGTTAGTAGTACGTAGTTCACTTCGACAGCAGCAGCGGGCACTGTTTGGTTGATCGCACTCGTGAGAGTACCAAGTGGATACCACACGGAACGGTGCTGGAAGACTGGTAGAACACGTGAGCAGACAGGGCCCGTGGCTTGCACCTGGACAGCGGTCGCTCGCTGGGCCAGATATTCGTGAATTTTGGATCATCGTCCGTCCACGTGTGTGTGTGAACACCCAGACCTTCGGGCAGGATCATGTCGCGGCCGTGTCGTACGACTCCTTGCATCAACCATTGTGACTCGGACACACCAAGCATTGTAATCATCATCCCCCCAATCACGCTGTGGCCGTTGCTGCTGTAACCGTCACTTGATATCGACAGTATTTCCCCTCTCAAGCACCCAGAGCCTGAGAGGGATAAACACTATAACGGGGGACCATAGTATATGGGACCTACGGTACACACACAAAAATATATATATTTCCCTATTTTTTACCGACAATATTTGGTCCTATTAACTATGGTCCCCCGTAATATAACATATCGTCCTGCTCTATTGTACCGGCCGGAAAAGGCATACCGGCAGAAAATGAATCCTATCCAAGGGTCGATTGTACACTCAACGGTGAAACCTCCATCGAGGACATCAACAAGCAAAAATAGGTTCCATCGGTAGGATAACACGACCGCCTCTCTTAATCGAAAACCATCAATCAACTCGACGGTCCGCTTAAGAAACCCCATCGAATGCCCCGCGTCTGTGGAACCGTTTTCTCAGCGAGTCGGGCACATACTACGCCCCGAAAGAGGGAACGCTGGAGGAGCTGAAGGAGTACACGCGAGGCCTGCCGGTGGAAGATCCCCCCGAAACCTTCGGTCTCCACCCAAACGCCGACATAACCTTCCAACAGGTACACATATACACCTTCTTCAGTTCACCCACCGCGTCACGCCCCGTGGACGTGTATAGTACGCTTTTCGTTGCCGGGTTCATCCATCGATTGCACTTTCCGGCCGCCCAGCCCCCGCCGTAGGACTCGAATATGCAAACGTTGAGCAGAAACAAAGAGGCCGTCGATCACTAGCTTTAATCAACCATTGCGTATGCGACCTATGCTTCCGATAGGGCGTGCAACAGCTTCTCCGCTCGCTGAGACTCCCCGGTGTAATGGCGTGTGTTTTGCCTTATAGGGCGAGCGTCTTGTTTTTTCTTACTGTAGGCTCTTCGCTTTAGGAGCTCTACGTCTCCCCAAAATATGTGTTGTGAGAAAAAAAAAAAAATAGACGATTAATCCTTTCAGTACCGCATTCCCGTTTTTTGGGGCAAACTACTTAGAACTTGATTGAGTGGTTTATCTCAGAACAGGACTGCAGTCCTAAAAGGGTCAACCTCGGTCTATCGTGAGTGTTGCTCGGAGTAAAGTATTAATAAAGAAAATGGGATCGACGATAGTAAGGCATACGCTTTCTTGGGTTGTTTCTCAGTGCCCTTCGACTCCGTCAGAGTGTCAGAAATGTTTCCGCCACAATATTTTCTGTGAGGCATGCCCTACCTTAGTAGCTCACGCGCGCGTCAGTGGAAGAGCGCTAAACTAGCCGATTTGATTTTGTTCTAAAAGTACCAACACTCGGTTGTGGAGATCAGAGGTCGGGATACTTCGTATCCCTGGACAGGTTTGCCTATTTAGCCAGTACTCGTTGGTGTTGTTTGCTCAGAGATAGAAGAAGAGCAGCTTTATCCCTTTCGTGCACGCGGAGGCTGGGAGCCAAGCTCGTGCCTCGCTGGGAAAACCCTGGTTTTCCATCTAAGACACGCCTCCCAAGTACTACTAATACGATCCCAGTGCCTGAACCCAGGTGATTACCGGGTTTTCAACCCCATTCAAGGCAGTAACATAACACGGTCGCGAAACCTAAGCATTTTCGCTTGAAAATGAACATACAAACGGTCCCTACTGTCTGTAAATGTTTGAGGTACATAGTAAGGTGGTACTATGAACTAAATCCGTATTTTAACGATGAGGCCGTGTTTTGCCGATATAAGCAAAAAAAGCCTTTCTTACCGGGGTGCGTACGGGCTTACATCGCCTCAGTAGTATGTATCTCTGTTTGTCTGCTGTGTTCTGCTTATGCGTGACATTCTTGGTTTTCACTGATCGCGAGAGCTGTACGTGGCCGATTTCCGCTAACCCAGAGTCTAAGAAGCGGATGACTCGGGGCTATCGCGTGGGATTTGTTTCGTCGTGCGATTCGTCTCGAGTCGGGGTGCAGTCGCCGTGTTGAGCTATACATGGTTTCGGTGGTGTGCTTGGAATGCGGAACGACGCGTGGGGCGCCTTGTTTTCTGAGCACTGCCGCCACGGCGTACAGGGGTGTCGGCTTATCTTCTGAGCTCCCCTCACGTGAGGAGCTCACTCTCCCGCCCGAAACATGCCTCCAAAGGAGTTTGTTCGCGCAACTGGATCGGTCCTAAAACAAACATACTAAACTACTATTAATAAGAGTGGTAAAACGATGATACCAACCGGTAAGCTATGATAGCAGTTGCTCGCTTGAGGAGCTACGTAAACCGGGAAGAAAAAATTGCGAAAGGTGAAGGGCGCAACCCCTGTATACTGTCTGCGGCGGGATTTCGTTGGGGGGGGAAGGCGTTTTTTCCTTCGAACTCACATGGTAAGTATGACGCCGCCTTGCCTCTTTTACCGGTCTACTACTACTTGCAGTACACCTTCCCACGGGTTAGGTCTCTATAACGAAATCGTGTTAAAAATTGAATAGAAGCATCGGACCCAGCGATATTGGGTATACAGTAGTGGTCCCTCCATGGTACCGGTTGAGTAGTGCCTGCACAGATGGGATTAGCCAGTGTGTGATAGCGTGCGGGTCATATTGACTGGCGAATACCGGCACAACTAGACGGAACCGGCAACACTGTATAGCCCCTCAGTTTTTTAGGAGCTCCGTCAGTGAAAAAAGTTTGAAGCTCAAAAGTGCAATCCCTGATTACAACGCCTAATTGCAATCCCAAATTGCCAACCCCAAATTGCAACACCTAACTACAATATCAAATTGTAACCCCTAGTTCTAACCCCTAATTGCGACCCTAAATTTAAACCCCCTGATTACGACCCCTAATTGCAACCATAATTACAACCCCTACCGCGCAAGCATAACTCCTCGACCATGATGGCATCTCTCCCTTGTGTTTATTCAAACGCCTCACCAATCTTTCCTCCAGAACTTCACAAACAACACCCTGGCAACGATCATCGCGCTCTCTGGAGGAGGCGGCGGCGAGGGGGGGGTGGAGGGGACGCCGGCGACGCGGACGCACAGGTACTGAGCCGCACTATGGCAGGTATTGGGGGGTACCACGTTTATCTCTTTTAGGACTGCAGTCCCGTTTTGAGGAAAACAAACTTGAAATTTGAGTGGTTTGTCCCCTAAACAGGACTGCAGTACTAAAAGGGTATACCTCAAACATCGCCCGACTGACGGGGCTCTTCAAATGAGGAGCTATGTGTATACCCAAAGAAAAAAAAACATATTTTCTCTGATTTCGGGCAAAAATCCCCAATCTGTTTATTAATAGTTTGTTTTCATTTCCGACATGTTGGCGACTGTGGCTCCGTTCTCTCGGGGGGGGGGGGGGGGGTTCTCTTTTTTTTTCCGTGTGCTTCCCCTGGCTTACTTAGTGTATGTACTCAAACGAAATATTTTGTTTAAAAAAAACGTCGTTGGGTATTTCCTGAGATGGAAGAGCCCCCCCGCCCCCCGTCAGTCAGTCCGAAACATGTCGTCCCAATCGTATGGCAGGCCCCAGCAGCAACCCACCCCTGCTGTGCGTGCCTGGAGGTTTTGTTGGGTCAGTATGTAGTGCTTACGCCTTCACCAAGAAGCCCCGACACAGCAGTGGTTTGATATTTCGCACCGCTAAATTTTCGCCTGTATCTACTGCTGTCCGTACATTTCGTCGAGAAATACCCCTGGTGTGGTTGTAGCAGTAGGGTTCGTTAGGGTGATGGGGGTAGGGGTAGGGCTAGGGTTAAATGGCGCCCAGTGTTAGGAAAGGTCGTTTGGTGTCCAGCAGGCTCAATGCCTCATTTTTTTCCGACCTTGATCTAACTATATTGTATACCTGGTAGGATTTATAGAGCTGGTCCCACTGCTGTTGAGCTGTGTTTCTCAACCCGATTTTCTAATTGTTCCGTGCCGATCTGAGCCTATTCATTTTTTTTACATAATGCTTCTTGGCTGCGGGCGCCCACTGTACGAAGTATGCGAGTAGGGATTGGGGTTGGCGTTTAAGCTCAAGTGCGTGTTAACCTGTTACAGTCAATCGACACGTTCTTCCGCCGGTCGGGGCCAGGCTGGGGAGTAGGGGTAGCGATCAAAACCACACACATGTTGACCGTACTGTCGACGCTTCAGCGGCCCAAGGTCTACGTACAGTCCTCTCGTAGGTGGAGAGGGGACGGCGGAACGGCGGAACACGAGGCAATCGATCGAGAGCGCGGACCAATGATAACCGAGAGTCCACGATTGAACAATGTTTCCGCCACCGCAATTTGGTGTCCTCGGCCTTAGAAGCCCTTCCCTGGGGCAACGGGTGACACAATGGTACCTGTGAAAAGCTTTTCCCTGAGACAAGATGAGTGCTTGGCTAACGTGTGGTTACCCCTGGTACGCCGCCCAGTTGGCATTGCCTTCACACTGGAGTCGGCGGCTGCCCAAGGGCTGGAATCTGGCTACCACGATTGAGTTTGGCCCCGCTCGACGGCACCTTCTTCTGCGTCCGTGCCCACTCACCGATAGCGCGCGAAAGCAGCGAACGAAGCGAACACAATTCACCATCATGTTCACAACCGAACACATAAGTACGAGAGCTACCGTAGTGCCGCCGTGCGAACGGTTTGGCGTGATCGCCAGAACATGACCAAGCACAACACGGTCGAACTATTTCAATAGAGCATGACCCAAAGCGCAACGATCGGACGTTACGTCCATCCATCCTTCACTCCTCATTTCGTTTCGTTTCGGCTCAGGTAGCGGAAGGCGCGAAGGGGATAGCCGCGAAGATGCCTGCACCGTTCGATGCGCGCAAGGGGCACGAGGAGGCTTTCAAGAAGGTACGGTAACGATGTTGTGTTGACGAAATAAAACAAACGAAAGCATGACGACTAAAACAATCTTACTAACAACCCCTCTACGGTAGAAGTATTACGGGGGACCACAGTAAAAGGGACCAAATATTGTTAGTAAAACTAGGGGAATATCTAGGTTTTTGTCTGTACCGTAGGTCCTATTTACTATGCCCCCCCCGTAGTAGTGTTGATATAATCGCAGCGTCGGGTATGAGCAAGCGTCTACAGGCGTATTGTTTCCCGCTAGATCGCGGTCGGTCCCGCTTGGTTTAGCAACATACGGAAGCGTGTTTTCCGCCTCGCGCGGGCTTTTGCGTCAGAGCTTAGCATGTACCAGGTACTAAGCACCTCCTGTAGCGATCGTTGTGGCGTGGTTGCAACGTTATTGCGGATGTGACACCACACGTAGGAGTAAGCGCCTATATACTGCAGCGACGTTTAGCACCAAGTCGCTCTCGGGAGCTGCTGTAAACAGGATTACCCACAAACCATCGCTACGAGCATCGCCTGCTGTAGCTCTCTGTCTCTGTCTCTCTCTCTCTCCCTCTGCCTCTCGTCTTATTTTAATTTCTTCGCGAGACGCGTGCTAGAAATGTTTTCTGGATGATGGGGCTCCTCAACCCAAAAATCGTCTGAATAGTGTCATTCTTATTTTGCAAAATGACAGTTTTTTGGGATACCTTGGACACGATATTGTTCGTCGGGTTGTATGTACTTTCAACTTTTCAATTCAGCTTTTGCGTGGGATGTAGAGATCCTATACTGCAACCAAGCGAGGAGGCCTCAGAAAAATGGTGTACCTCTGCTGTAGCATGCGTGGCGCGTTGTCGTATCGATTCCAGCTACGAATCGAATCTTAGGGCGATATAGATTCGAATTCCGTTGTTACTCGTCCAGCAGATCTCAACATTTCGGTGGCCAAACGGGGAACCAAAGGAAATCATGCGCAGCGCGCCGGCATCCGTGCTGACGTTGTTTTTTGTGCTGTAGTTGGTGTCACGATATCAATAGGCTTCCTGCTGCAGAGACAGTGTTTTTTTGTCACAAACATGCGCCGTTCTGTTAACTACAAATAGTAGAAATTAGTCCTGAAAATTACCTTGGGATCTCCGGCTGAGACACTCATGGCTAGGAATTATCATCAGCTTGCAGACGGAAGGTCCGCATTGCCGGCTTGCGGCAAGAAATGCCTCGAAATTATTTGAGGAACCCCTGCGGAAACGACTTGGCCTATGTGCAGGACTGGTCAGCACAAACCTTTGTGCTAGACTTGTGTAGTCAATTTCAGCCTTGTACGTCGGCCAAGACAAGACCCGACCCCAGGCCTGACCCTAACCCGAACCCTAACCCTACCCTAACCCTTTGGGGGGCTCGAGGTCGGCAGGGTCAGTCACGCGGCTCCGCCCCGTGGTTTGGTGCCGTTTTTATTAAAACAAAACTCCGGGCGGCCGAAAGGCCAGCCTCGACCAATAAGACCCGCATCCTGCACAAAGTTTCGTGTCGACCCTTCCTGCACATAGGGCGAGACTGCGGAAACCCCTGGAGAGTTGATCGATCCTCAGCCAACCACGCCATATCCCTTTCGCCAAACCCTTCCTGGCAGGTGGATGGGGCGATGAACTCTCTCGGCGTTTTCTTGGGGCAGGAGGCGGTACGATTCAACGGTCTGATGGCGGTCATGCGATCAACACTGTCCGAGCTGCAGAAGGCAATCAGGTAACGCCTTCTGACCCCGCCCCGCCCCCGCGCTAGCCCCTGTGGAAGTGAACCATAAGTTTTCGTTTTTCTGCTGAAAGCCCCCTCGTTTTCTACTCGGCGAGGAGAAGGGCGAATAGTCGAGCACACCCTGTGCTTTACGTAGGGTTACACGCTGGTTGTAGATTGGTTGCTGTGGCTGCAGCGCTTCCGTTCCAACCTGAAGGTTTTTTTCGTTGTGCCACCTGCTGGACGTTTTTGGGAAACACAACACCAAACCCACTAGAAGCAAAACGACACTCGGAAACAACCCCGCGCAATATTTCGCGCCAGCGAACGAAATGGGACGGGATGGGTCAGCCAGAAGAGTGTGCAGCAGCCACACGGAGGAAGAGGTGAATGATTGAATGCCTGGTATTTTAATGCACCCCCTCCTTCCCACTCCCTCCCCGAACCCTCACTAGCCTGTTCGCCACCGGCTACGATCGTCGTATTTTTCATAAAAAAAGGACAATTTAGCTATGTGTTCGACGTCAGTGGCTTGTGAATACCAACGGTTATCTTTGGGGACGCGTCAAGGACAATTTTGAGGTCCTAATACGGGTTCTAGTGTTGGGTGCAGTCAAGGGGGGATACGGCTGCCCTCAACCTAGCGTATTTAGCGCAGACTGGTTGTGCTCAACTTTGCAAGGTGCGCGATGAGTGATACTTACGTGTCCGGACGTCCATTCGCCTGTCCCGGTGGTGAACGCCACACTGTACTACAACCTCCCCCCCTGACATTTTTGTTCGTCACCCCCCGAGTGACAAGCCTCCCCAGTATCGTAACCCACGCTACACTACAACTTCACCAACCCCACCATGGTATTGGTACTTTCCCCCGAGTATCGAGCAGCCCCGGCATCGTAAGCAACACTACACTGAAACTCCCCCCCCAAGCCCGCCCCACAAGTGGTTCTTAGTTGGATGCAAGCTCGCCCTTCATACGACTCCCCCAACAACTCACGGCGCTTCGCGCTCTGTGCGAGGAATGTCTGTCTGGTCGGTGAAAAACCGCCGCGTTCCGTCCCGGCATTGTAGGGGGGTTGTGGGGACGTGAGGGCCTATGGTCGTACGACTAGGGCCGTGCATGACAGGCGTATACCCCCCCCCCCCCCCCCGCCCCCCCTCGTCGTTTTGTTATTTTATAACAGGGGAATCGTGGTGATGTCCGGCCCTCTGGAAGAGATGTACAACTGTTTTTTGTTTCAGAAGGTACCGTCCACGTGGGAGAAAGCAGGCTACCCGTGCCTCAAACCTCTCGCCTCCTGGACGGAGGACTTCTTCGCACGAATAGCTTTCGTCGGGGCGTGGCTCATGGAAGGTCCGCGGTCGAGCTACTGGCTGTCAGGGTTCTTCTTTCCCCAAGGGTGGGTGGGTGGGTGGCCAATGCGAGAACGTATGTACAGAAAACAAGTTCGCTCCCCAAGATGATATTCAGGAACGACACGAGGCCCCTCGCTTGCCTTTACGGCATCAATAGCAAAAAATGTCGGTGTGCTTGCCAAGCACACCACCATACGACGTATGGGGCATATCGTGTATGAAACGTCGACGTATGCGAGACTGACGGGTATCGTGTTCTCTCTGTTCTAGTTGATGGTGCCGCCACGATCTCTTTACCCTCAATGGGGGGAGTCTGTGGTTCTTGTCGAGCACCTTCTACGCTCTACTGGCTGCGCCTGTAACTGTTTGGTTCCACATGTCGATACTACAGCAGCAGACCATGCAGTAGTGCCGTCAGTTCGTAGACGTGCAGCCGTCGGTGTTGTTATTGCCTGTCGCGGAGCCATTGGTGTTACCATTTCCACGAAAGTTCTACGGGTGTACAAACTGGTATGGAGTAGTTCTTGAGAGGACGTGTCAGGATATTTGTAGTGCACGATCGACTCAATAGGATATTGGGCTCATGCCAATATTATTCTTCCCTGCTGTAAGCTCCTCTGCCGGCTGTTTCAAAGCGCGAGAGCGGCGGGGACTCATCCTTCGGTGCCGTGTCCACCGAAAAGATGAGTTCCTGCCGCCCTCGCGCTTTGAAACAGCCAGCAGAGGAGCTTACTGCAGGGGAGAATAATATTGACATGTCGTGGTGCTGTGATGGCACTCGCAAGACGCACGCAAGACGCACGCATCAACTCGACCGTTCCTACCTGGGAGCGTAAACTTGTACAACTTGAGCGGCAACACTAACATACTCGTCTCGGCAATCCACCGTGGCGAGAAGCATTCGCGTAAAAAGCTCAGCATTTTTCTCGCCGAACCGGCGACACTCTTTGGCGTGTTGTGTCTTCTGAGTAGCTGCTTCCTCCATGGCTGCAGGTAGGTGCAGCCTCGACGCCCGACACAGCTTTGCCGAGCCCGTCTTCGTACATCAGCGAACGCTGCAAAGTAATCCAACCGTGATATTCGTTGGGTTCCCCATTGAATGGGGAGTACCCCTTTCGGAGAGGGGAGGACATTTTTGACTCTGAATCACCATCACCGCGTACGCTCATGACCTTTCGATACTACAGCAGTAGAGCATGCAGTAGCAAGCGCTGAGTAGAGGTTCGGGTAGAGTAAAAACAGAGTGAATTATTATCTCACAGCACAGGCACGTCGAAGCTGCCTGCACTGACGGCTTCATATCCAAGCAAACCGCCACATCATACAGTACAAAACCCAATCTCCTATTGAGTCGTCCTTGCACTACAAATATCCTGAAGCCACACACCGAGATATTTTGAACGATCTCCGCTTTTTGCACTCTCGCGTCTGTTATCGCGCTTAGCTTGCTATCTTAGCCGCACGTTACAACAACAACAATAAACAACAATGCCAGCCTAAACGACTACAACAACAGTGGAAAAATCCTCAGAACCTCAATCAATTGTGCTGGATATCTGGTTCTACCCCGCTCCACGTCCTGCCACCCTCTCCCTCAGGTTTATGACGGGAGTCAAGCAAACCTACTCGCGGGACTATAAAATCGCGATCGACACCCTCACCATAGGCTGCCAGGTATAACGTCAATCACATAAACCTTAGGGGGTGGGGGGGGAGGGGAGGTTACCATTCCATGTATGGCCGGGACGGGGGACGTCCGATTTGGCACCGACCAGGCGGACATTGGTTGCACCAAGCGCGAAGCACCGTGAGGTGTTCGGCGAGTCGCACGGAGGGTGAGCTGCATTCTGCTAAATGTTACCGATTTTGAGGCGAACTTCCTTGCATATGGAAGACAGCGTCTGACGAATGAGGGCGCGGGGGGGGGGTACTCATGTCATGGTTGGCCATAGTCTGAGGGCGGGGGAGGGGGGGTAAGGGGTGCTGCCAGTCGGGCACGATATCAAGAATCTTGACCTTATATTATACCCGACACGGATTACAGTAGTAGCACCGTAGTACAGGAGTCGTTTCGTTGTTTTACCCCTCCGTTTGGTTCACGTGCTGTGCCCTCGCGAGGTATGGTGACGTTGCCGTGCAAAAAAAGATAGCTTTCGCTGTAGACGTCGTCACGGCCTCCGCAAACACAATAGCGGAAAAAAATCGTGGTGGTGTTGTAACGGAGAGAATCAGGCGTGTATGTCGAGGATATCGGTCAGAGTGGAAGCACAGCTTAGAAACGTGGTGTGCCTAGACAAGCGGACGCTGCATGCTGATGGCTTCATGCAAGAACGCGCGCAAGCACCCTCTCACAAAAAAAAAAAAAAAAAAAAAAACCCGCCCCGTCATGTCCCTCGAGGCACCAGATGCCAACGATGCAACTCTTCCTCGCGTTTGGGTAAAGTGTGATCGGCGAGCGAGATATTTGTGTGCCTCATCCGGTCACGAATGGTACCAAGAGGTAATGTCATGGTCGGGTTGAGGAAGGCCCCGACGCGCCTGTGCGTTCTACCGATCTACCTTGTACGTAAAGTCACAAAACAGTAAATAACGACCGAGGCTCATAACCTATTTAGTTTGCAATAGTTGGCGCCTTGTTTTATTTGATCCCTTCAGGTTAGAGCTACACCACCAACGATTTAGGGACGCGACCTGTTCATCCTTTCACGCACCAACTGGTAGACACGTTTGCAGCCTTCGACTGGTGCTGGCTTCATAGTGAGCGCCACCGCCCACCCATCCACCCCCACCCCCCGCCCTCTCGATATCCTTTGCATGGTTCCCGATCCGTGTATCGTGCATATATACATTGTAGGTTATGCCGTTCGGGGCGGAGTCGGTGACGAGCGGGCCAGCTGACGGGGTCTACATCCACGGGCTATTTATGGAAGGGGCCCGGTTCGACCGAGAAGCCATGCTCATGGCCGAATCGGTGGGTGATGTTTCCTCCGCAATGTCTGAAATGTGTATATGTTTCCTCCCGCTGTCGTCATTGCGGGTGGGGGGGGCTGAAGTTTGAAGGCATCGACTGCGGCTCCGGTGCAGTTCGGTGTCAGATATACGAGCTCCAAGCTATTGGAACCCGCTTGGTTGCAGTCTCGGACCGATCATGTGTGGGACCCGGAGTTTACCTCAGGAGGAAAAGCGTATGACTTTTAGCCGCTCGCTGCGTTTAGTTTTCGGGTTGTTGCTGACAACCGGAGGTCGGTTTGGGGAAGAATGCCTGCGAGCATGCATGAAAGGCGGGTAGTCGCCCGCTGCTTTTTTCACGTTTACCTTGTTGGTGGTGCCCGTAGGTCTTTTTGAGGAAAGCATGCGTGCGAACACGCATGACAGGCGTAGCCACCCGCTGCTTTAAAAAAACAAATAGTACAGTATGCCGCCGATGCCCGGAAGCTTTCTCGGGAAAGCATGGTTACAAGCATGCATGAAAGGCGCAGTCACCCACACGCATTTGATGTTTTCCCTTGTTGTTGGTGTCCGAAGGTCTTCTTGAAGAAGCATGCTTACGAGCGGGCATGCGAACATGAAGGGCATAACTTCAAGCTACGTGCTCCTTTTTCGTCCTTGCTGTATGGCCTCGTGCGACGATAAGGATAACACTTATCGACCATTTTTGTTTTTTCTATGACAGACCTCTTTTACTTAAAATCGTTGGAATTCCATCCTGGTTTTGCTAATATTTTTGTTTTTTTCATACCCAGGTCACGGGAATGCTCGTCAACCATCGCACTTTCAATTTTCCAAGATCACTTACTATTTGTATAGACCTTCTAAAGTGAGGAGCCTCATTAACAAAAACGGTGCACCTCATGTGTCATTAGCGGAGGTCCTCTGGAAGACATGCTGGTAAGCATGCATGAAAGGGAATTAGCCGCCCGCTGCTGTTTCTTTTTACCTTAATGCAGATAATAGAGGTCTTCTGAGAGGCATGCTTGCGATCATGCATGAGAGGCATAGCCGCTGCTGCTTGGTGTTTTTTGGCGTTGTTACTGTTGACGGAGGCCCTCTCGAGTAAGCATGCGCGCGGCGGTAATCATTCTTGCCCGTTTTCGCGCCATGTATCGTAGATAGTTGGACGATGACCTCGTGAGCTACGTTGCTTAGCGTTGTGCTTTTTCATTCATGGATCTCGCCGCGGCTTGAACTTGACATACGTTTCTTCAGCGTTCGTGATCAGAAACACTTTTGCAGAGCACCCCCCCCGCGCTCGCCCGCCCGCTGCCACGCATTTTGCATTTTGGTGCCAACAATCGTGTCGCCATGTCATCTGCATGTTGACACGTCCAACGTGCCTACCCCTTTTACTGACGAGTGTAACATTCCGCCATCTCTTCATCTCTTTAATTCGCACCCGTACCTAATACCCCGTCGTTTTGTCGGTGGAAGTGGTTGCATCTTTCTTTCTCTATACAACCCGGAGGTTTTCTCCAACCCCGGGGGCATACATCTTGCCTCCCCGTTTTTCGACTCCAAGATAAAGATCCCCACTCCAACCTAAATCCACATTATTAGTCTCAAGTAGTTGGTCCCCAAAACTTAGGTGCAGCTCTCAAACGGGCTACGTATTGCTGTCTGCAAGCTGTGTTTCTCCGCAGCATGCGGACTTCAACCTATATTTAAGCGCCCCTGTGTATCGGTTGTTTGTTTTTCCGTAATTCCCTGTCAACCATTCGTTTAGGAGCTCATTGATGACAACATGTTTCTCCGCATCTGTTTGTCAACCATTTGTAAGCCCTCTTGTCAACCATCCCTGTATATTTTGACCATTACTAATCGCTGCCACTGTCCGTCAAATGCGTATACGCATCAACAGTCATTTTAGTTTTTCGAACCCTCCCGTCTGCAAAGTCCACACATATCACCCGTTTGAGCGCTCCCCTGTTCTGCCGTTGATGAACAATTGCAAACGATTGGAATCTAACGCACGCCCCTCCCTTAAACCCGACCGGTTCTCTACACAACAATAATCACGACAACAATCCACAACAAGAACAACAACAACCATAAGCACACCAACCATAACAGCTACCATAATAACCACACACGAACCACAACGACTGTTGCAGGTGCCAAGCCGTCTGTTCGACGAGATGCCGTGCATCTGGCTCAAGCCGTCGAAGAAGGACGAGGAGGGGGGGGGACAAGAAAGCCAAACCCAGTCTTACAACTGCCCCCTCTACAAAACGTCTCTCAGGGTGAGTGATATTATTATCCCGTTTGACCATCCAACTATGTGTTTGCACGAGCTTCCACCTTGATCGCTCATAAACATTCCCCGAAAGAAGAAAAGCAAAGAAAACCGAACAAGGCAACCTATTGGACTACAATAGGCTAGTGGACTACAGTAGCCTATTGGACTACTGTAGCCTATTGGACTACAGTAGCCTATTGGACTGCAGAAGATTTGACGGCAATCACTCTTCAAAATTCCCCGAAAAAAGACAACCAAGGGAAACCAAAACAACTAAAGGGAAAAAACTAGGCATGAAGTCTGGCATCGTGATGGACATACCCGACGAGAACCGAGGTCGATATCGTACGATTCCCTGAAAAGGTAAGAATCAAAAACCGATACGTGCGAAATCAACATTCGGCGCACCTCCTGCCGGACGGACATGTAAGGACCATTGGGGTGTAAATATAAAGCCCGAAAAATGTTTCACTTTTTCTTTCATCAGAGTGGTTCACACGTCGGGAAATTTCCAAAGTGTTTTTTCACGCTACCAACGATCATTCAACGTAAGCTGCCTCCCCTGTCCTGGCATGGTTCGTGAGCTCTAACTCTGAGTAGTTCCAACAAAATCCTGGATTCATATCGTTGCCGAAGATTGATTCCTTGGATCGAGTCACGACTTTACGATAAGTAACCGCATGGAAGGTACGGGGGGCGGGGGACACACACGGGATGGAGCGAAAAACGCGCTCGATACGATGCGCATCAAAATATGATATGTATGTGCATCAACAAATGACACGTACTATGTGCGATATGCGATAGGCGTACAGCACCGTACCTCAATTTTTCGTGATGTTCCTACTTTCGAGGAGCTCCATACGCGCCGCGCCCAACAACCGGCCTTGAGAAAGATTCCAGGATAGGCATATCGCTTACCTGGGGGGCGTATTACCCGGTGTGAGGGTAAAGAGCTATAGGGGTAAAAGATCGATCGATTACCCAGCCCAGGGTAGTCCTTGTAACTATCTCCCCCCCTCTGAACGGCGGGATCTTTGGGGCGTCGGTACCGTATACGGCTGTGCGCTGACCTACCCTCTTCGTTTCAACACCTGGGGAACCAGGGAGATGCGTTTTTAGGGACGCACGCGCAAGCGCTTCTGTAGAAGAAACGTTCGAAGTGAGATTCGAACCCGTGTGCTCGACGAAGTTAAAAGTGATGGTGATACCTGCTGAACTATAGGGGTAAAATATCAATCGATTGCCCTGCCCAGGGTAATCCTTACAACACTGGTAGGAATGTACGATATAATATTACGGGGGTTCATATTTAATAGGACCTATGGTACACATAAAAACCTATATATTTACCTATTTTCACTGACAATATTTGGTCCTATTTACTATGGACCCCCGTAATAGTAGCGTTGTAAATAAGATTCGGATCCAAAGGTATTGGGTGGTTGTCTTCGGTTTCGAACCCCCTGCGTGCGAGCACGCCTGAGTTCCGGATGCATGCTGCTATCTGCTGAGGCTCGTCAGTCGATAAGCTCTCTTCACTTCACCATCCCATAATCTGACCTTGAAAATAATCATGAAAGTGCGCAACCCAGTGGACAACGAAAGGCACGGCCTACGCATTTATCTAAAACTAGCGACAAACCACAGATGACATCCCAGAGATCCCTAATTGCCCTTAAGGAGCCGTGCCCGTCAGAAAAAACGAAACCAAAAGTGCTGCCCCTCTATCGTGGCACGCCTCAGTTTCGATATATGATATATCTAATTCCGATATATGATATATCGGCAGTTTCGATACGATATCCAATACTACGACGGAGTGATGCCAGAAGAGAGGAAAACGGAGCGTAGGAGGACAGGATTATGAACTCTAGCCGGTATAGCCTGAAAGTTACGGATGTGTGACTTTCACTCGTCGTGCATGTCTGCTTGCTATCTCCGTCCCGACATACGTCCGTCGCTTTCCAACATGAGGATTTGCCTGAGCGCCTCCTACCGGACGCTTGCCATCACGCTCGTTGAGCCTAACTGTCATGGCATATCTCCTGTACGAACAAACCCACAACGATCACGACCAGTCTGCATATATACGAAGTATGTCACTAACGTGTGTGGCCCGAGATTTCTACTTAGTCTTCTACTTTTTCCTGCTGTCGTTTGTGAGTGTGATCGACGTCAACGTTCGTTATATCTATGTTTCAAATTTATTGTCGGATGGCAAGCATGATGAAAGTGAGGAGAAACCAAGAAGCATCGGCCTTGCGCCACTGTACACGAACGCGTTGATGTGTCGCGCCATTTACTTTGCAATTTTATGTTTTGTCTGTAATATCTGGCGTTCCAGCTCAACTCGCATGAGGGTCGATAGATATTCACCGTGACCACTGATCTAGCAGTCAACCCCCCACCCCCTCCACCACTCCCCCTCCCGTAATGTCTGCATGGTTGACATGCTACGTACCGGAATTATAGGGATGCGAGGCTCTATGGTCATACGACTACAGCCATGCATGATATCGAGCACCCCCCCACCCCGCATGCCTCTCCCTCCCTCCCACATACCGCCCCAGTCCCCCCCCCCCCCCCCCTATCCCTTCCACTCCCTCCCATCACTCCTTCCTTCGCATTCCTAATGACCCCCTTACCCTGAACGACCTTGACACGCTGCCGATGACGTTTACCAGGCGGGAACATTGTCTACTACCGGACATTCCACGAACTTCGTGGCCCCGCTTACTATCCCGAGTGCGCGGCCGGAAGACCACTGGATTCGACGAGGCTGCGCGATGCTCTGCATGCTCAACGACTAGTTTGTTGTACGTTGTTTTCATGCCCAACGGCGATATAATTTGTTGTGAGGCTGGCGAGCCTTTCGGCTAGGTTGTTGTAGATGTTTCCATTGCGCAACAGCTAATGGTTCTTTGTAGATTGTTCAAGCTCAACGGCTGGTTTGTTTGTAAGATAGTTCGGGCTCAACGGTTAGTTTGTTGTACATTTGGCGTACTCAACGGCTATACAGTTTGTTGTTGTTGTTGTGCTTACGGTCTCAACGGCCATGAGTCTTTGCATTCTCGTCGACATGTGGACACCACTTGCCAAACTGCTAGCAAACTTGGCGCAATGTTAAAGGCTAGGAGAAGCGTGACGTCCCGACTGACTACGGCAGTAGACTACGGCAGTAGACTTTGCACACAAATTTTACGAGTTATAGACGCTGTATGCTCAACGACTGACCATTTCAGAGTGCGTCTTTTTTTCAGTGCTCAACGATATCGAGGTGGTGTTTGGGATGCTCAAAGACTGCCAGAGCTCGCATGAGTCGCACGCTCAAAGACAATCAATTCATTGAAATGTGTTGCCCGTTAACCCTCCGACGAAGGAATATCCTTCAGGCCTCACCCGGAGCCCCCCAGCGCGTGAGAAAGGCAACAACACTCGGGCCCCCTATGAAGCTCGAGCCCTTTCGAAAACCGGGGTATTTGAAAAATAGAGATACTTCAAAACTCGGGGTTGTTCAAACCTCGGGGCCTCTCGAAACTCGCACGTTTTTTAAACCTCGAGACGAGACGTTCTACGATAGAGGTTCACCCTAATTTTTCTGATGCTCCTCACTTGACCTTGTGGAGCTCCATGCCTCACCAGAAAAATGACTCAAGCAAAATCAAATTGCATCTCGATGAATAATCCCATGTCCCCAGTATACAAAAACGTCATTTTTCGAAATAAGATGGACATTCCGACGATTTTCGGCTGAGGTATCCCGTCATTCAGAGTACAATTTAGCAGAAATGTGCTACCTCTATCGTAGGACGCGTCGGACCCTTTGAATTCTGTAAATTCTGCAACTCGAGATCTTTAGACAATCGGGACCTTTCACAACTCAGAACTTTTTAGAAATCGAGGCCTGTTCAAACTCGCGACCTTTCAAAATTCGGAACCTTTCAAAGCTCGGGACCTTTCACAACTCAGAAATTTTTAGAAATCGAGGCCTTTCCAAACTCGCGACCTTTCAAAACTCGGAACCTTTCGAAGCCTGGGGGTTTTAACACTCGAAGGCTTTCTGGCACCGTGACCTGACAACAACGTGGAGCCGCCGTCATCAGTTCCGACTTCGTCAGACTATCTCCGACGCGCAGCCTATTATTCCGTGAGTTGTGAGCTCCGTATCCACCCGAACCTCGTAGCCTCTGCAGCCTAAACGTCGCGGTCGGTCATCTCATGCAGCGTCTGATGGCCGCTTTTGATCGAAAACCAGAGACTTGCACATCAACGCAACAAAATTCACCGTGCGTGTGGCGGTGTGTAGTCTACAAGGATTCGTCGCAGATTATAGCCACCGGATGCTGCTGGCTCGGCAAATGTGTATATGCCAACTGCATATGAATTGCGTGAGCCTCTGGTCCGGAGTACCTTACACCAAGCTGGGCTCATGACCAAACTCGAGCTTGTGGTGCTGGCTTCTTTGCAAGGGGACTCTAGATTGTTTGGGCCCCACGCTGCAGCGGCGACCTCTCTCTGCAAATAATGCCAGGATCCAACCGTCCGGTATCCTGTGGAGTGACCTGCGTGCCTTCGTTCTCATCCATGTTATCCTATACTGGTAGCTCCCGATCGCCGCTCACAGTGTGAGCCGGGGCTGTCGCGTTGTATCACACCCCATGCAGCTTCTGCTTGCTGTGCTGGCAGGGATTTCCCCTTCAGCATGAGCCCTCTGAGCTCGTTTTGTGTTGGTTTCAAAACTCTTCCCGCCAAGAATGCAACGAAAAGAAACACAACACCACATCATAATACAAGCAGGCGTTTTTGTTACACGTTTTTGCCTTCTTTTGGCATACAGGGCGTGCAAGGCTCCCTCAAGACGCGTGCATACGATAGCACCTTGAAATGTTTGGACTCCTTTCTCACTCACGGAGCTTTTTTCCGCACCCAAAAAACAAACGTTTGGAGGAAAACAACCAAGCCCAACCCGCGATCAGAATTTTCATGACCTAGGCACGCCTGGTACAAAAGAAATCATCATGTTGAAAACGCGCATGGGATGGGTAGTTTGCCCACTGCCCGTAGGGAGTCCCCCGTTTGTCAGAAATGTTTTGACCAAGAAAAAGTACATTACCCCAATCGCAGCACGGGTCTTTAACCTTCTCAGGACTGAAGTCCCGATCTGGGGGGCAAACCACTCAAATTACATGTAGGTTGTCCCCAAAAACAGGACTGCAGACCTATCAATAAAAAGGCTAAGGAGCCCGTAGCCAGCGTATCAACCGCAACGGCGTGACGCCAAGAAAACAATCAAGAGGTTTGTTCCAGTACAACCTCTGTTGAACGCCAAAGGAAACGGAGCGGGTATGCTGCAATGGGAACGGTTCCGCTCGTTTGAAACGGCGTGGTTGTGACCCCGTTCAACAGGAAAGCGTTACAAGGATTTTACCCTGAGCTGGGTAATCAAGCGATGTGTTTCCTCTACAGCTCAATAGGTAACACCTTCGCAATTGACGTCGTCGAGGACACGGGTTTGAATCTCACTTCGAACGTTTCATCTATGGAAACGCTGGCGCGTGCGTCCCGAAGAAGCATGTCTCTCTGGTCACCCAGGTATTGAAACGAATCGGGTAGGTGCACGTACGGTCGTGTGCGGCGGTAGCGCTGAATAACCCCGCCCTTCAGAGGGGGATACGAGTGTTACACGGTTAGCCCTGGGCTGGGTAATCGACTGATTGTTTACCGCTATAGCTCAGTAGGTATAAGACCTTCACCTCAGTAGGTATAAGACCTTCACGTGGACACGCTCCCCGAGCGAACGCTGTTGCTGTTGCTCAGAAAAAGCAGAACACATGAGGGCCGATCGGCTGCATGATACGGTGTTATGATCTCCGACGAGGATTGTTCTCTTCAAGGAAACGGTGGCCGGTACCACACTGTGATGACTTGACTTCATTACTAGACAGCTGGGTTTGCTCCATCCAACGGAACGGGACAATATGCTCCCATGGGAACGGTGCTTTCGACTACATTAAAACCGGTGGGATCTGCTCGAACGGGCAAGGGTGGGATAATTGTTTTGGTGTGAATTTTTTCACATGGGACCCGGTTTCACTTTACCTACAGAGGGAGACATTCTCTTCTCGAGCGAAAAATGTTCCAAAGATGAAGCAAACCGTGATGTTTACGTACACAAATGGAGGGATATGATAGAGCGGGCCCCTCCAGCCTAAACCAGCGTATTACCTTATTCTACCAGGGGGCACACGCTTTTCCTGTGAACGCTGCGTGGATAAACCATTAGTGATTTACAGTTGCATGGAAACGGTCCGGCTCGCTGTTACCGTGGGATGTGCTCTATTGGGCCCCGTTCGGCTCTTCATCAATTATTCGGTCGCTTGGCTTTCCAATGGCAGCAGTTTGGTCTCGGTAGCCGGGGAGGGTATACGCTTCTCCAGCGATCATTTTTTCGGGTTATTGCGACCAACAATGTGATTTTGCTCCGATCCGGGCACTGTTCACACCCTAGCGAAACGGGTGTCGCTGTGCTTGTATCAGTGGGGTTCGCTAGTTCCATGTATCAAAACTGCGGCTCGCATATCAATGTCACCGGCGTATCCCTCGTGCAACAGCTAGTTCCATTTGCTCAACTAACAAGACGGACTAAACATGAAGGAAACGTCAAGGAAACCGGGCGAAATTCTTCGATGGTAACAGTGAGAGTTCGGAACAATACCACGGTTGGTTGGCATTTTCCACTTTCTGGCTCATTATTTTCTGACGGTCGAGCCTCTCTGAAGCGACGCCCGCTGCGACAAGGGTTGTCACTGTTCAACCATTCATGTTCTGACTAACGGCGCTCCTTAACTGGAGATCTACCCTAAATCCGTTGAGGGATGTGGACTCACCTTGATAGCGAGTATCTGTGGGGGGTGAGACTGGTTCGCGTTTTCGGGCTGCTGTTGTTAATGGGACGCACTCCCTGCTCCCGTTGGTGCGTGTGTGTTTTTTGTAACATTCACATTAAACCTTTGCTGCCGTGGAGTTGCTAATCTGCGTTGTGTACGTACCAAAATTTAGGTTTCGAATGACGTTTTCGTAGCTCGTAAAATGAGGAAGCCTCAGAAAAAATAGGTCCATGACGTTGCATGCGTCCAGTGACCACCTGCGGTTTACTCGTGATATATCATACTTGTACCTTTATCATTTAATAGCAATACACCATTCGTTTTGGGATTAGCGTAAAGAAATATTGATCCGTTTTTTCGCGAAAAAAAAAAAAACGTTTTTCGGAAGCCATATTTTCGGGTGAGATACTGAGCTCCTCGTGCGAGCAGGAGCTCAGAAAATTAGGTGCCCACCACCCCTACAACACGTGCTACTACTACTGTCGCGTTTGTTTTCTCTTCGTCGCATTGAGACGGTAGGGTATGCTCCTCGTATGATCCCTGTTGGGCTTAATGATTTGTTGACATTGTTTTCTGATGGGGGTGGTTTGACTGCATGAAGAGTGGGGATAGTGGTGAGAAGAGAT
Organism: Macrocystis pyrifera; assembly: GCA_031763025.1. Classification (NCBI taxonomy): domain Eukaryota; class Phaeophyceae; order Laminariales; family Laminariaceae; genus Macrocystis; species Macrocystis pyrifera. The sequence goes on from JASSKH010000019.1 coordinate 224,571, forward strand.
TGCCCACTGTACTCTTAACTCAGTCAGTGCTACTCAATTATCCCTTCCGACCAACAAAAACTGTACTTTGTGAGATGGACTCGTTCTTGGCATTCATCTCCGGGGCGAACCCCTCGCCACGCGCTACTTACTGGTCAGAATTAAGGATTCAACATTTCCCATTTTTCCACGTGTACAAAGTTGATGATGGCCGTCAACCGAACTCACGCATGCATACCTGGCATGATGCATTGTTCACCTACTACTGTAGTCTACCCAGTCAGCGGTCGGAGTAGAGGAATCCACCTTCAACTTTTGCTTCCACCTCTGGAAAAAGTTTGATCATGGCCGGGAATCAAACTCGCGCGTATCATTTGTTGGGCAGGAGGGATGACCTACTACTACTACTACTACTTCCACTCTATTTCGTCCAGATTTATCAAACTGCTTCGTGAGAGTGTTTCGTAGTTTTGGAACGGTTCGGCTCGTTGAGATGGTGGGATATGCTCGCATGAGTCCCCTTTTGGCCAGATTGAACCGGCGGCGCTATCCCTAATAGTGATGGGAACCGTCTGACCTCATCATAAAGGGGGTTGAGCTTGTCCAGGTAAAAATGTACCGATAAAACAATGTGTGAGATGTGCACCTGAACGGGAACGATTCGGCTCCTTGCAACGGCGAGGCATTCTCGAATTGTTCCTGTTCGGCCGAACGAACCCAGGGCTTTGCTTTCGACAACAGGAGCGGTTTGACCTGAAAAAATCACGCGAAACCTAGAGGCTCGAGGCACTGCTGCACCCTTTTTATCCGCCGCCGATCGATCCCCGTCCGGCTTCGCGCGGCAGCCCAGAACGAAAATCGAAAAACAAACATAAATCAGAACTTTGAAAAAGCTCAGATACATTACGTAAAAGCCAAAAAATTACAAAATCGGAAGATTTTTAAGCTCGGGGCCTTGCAGAACTAGGAACCTTTCACATTTCGCCCCGGCTTTCGAAGTTCGGGCCTCTCAACATTCAGAGCCTTACAAAATGCTGGACCTTCAGAACTCGGGCCCTTCCAGAGTGATCGACCTTTCTTTTTCGAAACTCGGGGTGTCTCAAAACTGAGGACCTTTAAAAATCGGGCGGCGGGGCCTTCCAGAACCCGGAGCCTCTCAGAAGTCGGAACCTTTCCATACCCGGGACCTTTGGAAACTTGGGACCTTTCGAAATTCGCGGACTTTTCGAAAGTCGGGCCGCTCGAAAATCAGGGACTTCCCGAAATAGACGCGTGGTTTTTTGTGCAGCTCCGCTGAAAAGAGGAGCTGGAGGATTCACTGAATCGTGGTCAACAGAGTGACGACGCCAAAAGGAGGCCGCAGTCCTGAAAGGGTTATAAGCAATAAAAGGGAAAACTGTGACTTACCACGGTGGAACGTACCGTCGCGGGGGACTACAGTACGTAGGACCAAATAATGTTATTACGGGGGTCCATAGACAGTTAATACCTGGTAGGACCTATGGTGTACATAAAAACCAATATATTTACCTATTTTTACTAACAAAAATTTGGTCCCGTTAACTATTTTTTATTTTATTTTTTATTTTTTTTATCCATCACTTTTACTTCCCAGCCCACTCGTGGGAGGTTTTACACTCGACGATCTTCTGGACCAGCCGTGTGGTCACAGGTGTCGTCCCTTCTCCCCCCCGGTACGTGCCTTTATTTTTTGTCGCGCATAGGGTTCAGCATTCCCACTGCTCGTCGATGTTCATCGAATGTAGCCAACTCACGCTTTCGCGCTTTCCGCTAATCAATCCCTTTTATGCAAGAAAAAGTCCCTATGAGCATGCACTCGGTGGGACTTGAACCCACGAAATTGATCTTGACAGGCACGCGGACCACCTACTGTACCAAGCCACCGGGGACGCCGGCTGTCTATGGACCCCCGTAATAGTAAAAAATAGGGAAATGTATAGATTTTTGTGTGTACCGTAGGTCCTATTTACTATGGTCCCCCGTAGTAATCATCAGAATAGAACACCGTATAGCCAGAGTAAAAATAGGAAGAACTACCACGTGGCGAGTAAAAATGGAGAGATTTTAAGCTATAACCCCATTTAGGACTGACTGCAGCTCCGGTTTTGGGGACAAACGACTTGGAATTTGACCGCTTTGTCTCCAAAACGACTTGGAATGTGAGTGGTTTGTCCCCAAAACGACGTGGAATTTGACTGGCTTGTCCCCAAAACGACTTGGAATTCGACCGGTTTGCTTTGTCCCCAAAACGACTTGGAGTCTGACTGTTTTTCCCCCCCTAAATACTGTAGTACTGCAGTTTTTGGCCTAAAAGGGTCAACTTTTTTTCGGTCCATTGCGGGTTCTGACCTTTTACTATTTTTGCCGCCGGAAGTAGAGTGATGAAGGTTCAACGACCACTAAAAAAAAAAATGCGACCACCGTGCGTGCATTGCGCGTCCGCTTGCAGGCACGCAAACACGCAAGCGAGCAAGCGAGCAACCATTTATTTGCTTTGCTCAACGGTTTTGTGTTGGGCCGAAAGGACGGAAAGTCTATATGGAAATAGTTATGTGTAAAACGCGGACTTCTCTCCCCCGCGTGAGAGCAAGCAATCAGCGAAGCCAAGTCGCGCAAGCGCGGCGCGGCAAGCAAGCAAGAGATCCAACAACACGCCGCCATGAAGTGCGATAGCAAGCAAAGCAAGAGAAGGCAACCACGCAAGCAAGCAAGCAAGCAACGAACCAACCAAAACAATTTTACTCGACGACTTCTTTCGATCGCTCGGTTTGGTCGAGGCCAGCCAGCTAGGTTTCTATTGAACCAAGACCTTGGTCGAAGGCTGTGCTACGGCTTGCAAACAGTTTGCGAAAGCTTCTGCTGAAGGTTTGATATGGTTTCCCGAGATGTTGGCCAACACTTGAGAACACCTTGCGAAGGCTTTGGCCAAAGCTTTTGCAATAACTGCTTGCCAAGACATAAATGTTGTCGCTTAGCTACGGCCATTCATGAAGCCTGCTAAGCTCATCAATGGTTTGCAAACAAAGTCGACCGTTCTGGCCTTCGACTAAAGTTACCTACGAGATTACCTACCTGCATGTGTATATGGTCTACAGACAACACCAGGGGAGCAGGGGTGGGGGGGGGGGGGGGGGGGGGGGGGGGGGGGGGGGGCGTACTCACTTGTTGCTTACCTTACCCATTTGACCATTGACCACGCATATCCCTTTCGAGATGGGGGGGGGCAAAGAGGAAAATCGAGAGGACTGCTAAGAAAAATCCTTTACGATGTTTCTACTCTCTCGCCCATCCCGATCAGTCTAACACCAGCCACCGCCGTGCTGTTGCAAGTCGGGGTAGGGGGCGGGGGGGGGGGGGGGGGGGGGGGGCACGTCCATCCAGACTCAACCGAGAGCCTGCACGAAACAAGAAAACATCACGACGGGAAACCGCTTTGGGGTCGTGATTGCAGGGGGCGAGGGACACCGCGCGCCTTAATTCGATAAACTAAAAAAACATAAGACTCCCACACTTTGATTACCGAGGCACACAGCGCAATCACTCACCCCACCCCACTCAACCCCACGCGCGCACGAGCTAGCGCGTCAGTGATAGCGAGGGCGCTACGCAACGAACGAAAGGTAAGTAAAAGACTCCGCGACAGATCCACTCAAATCAACTCAACGCATGACGATGACCAACACGAAACATTTTCGAGCCCCCCCCCCGACTCGGCACCACAAAGGCACAAAAGGAAAACGTCAGGCTGAGAAAAAAAAAAAACCTACGGCAGTTCCAGACTCTTGCGTCTACGCCCCCTCCCTCTCTCCGTTTTGCCCGCCCCCGCCCCTCACCTTCAGGGAGCTCCAATCAAAAGTCTATATCCTGTGCACATATATGTGTAAAAAGTAACAAGCCTTCTCTGTCCGCCCCTAACAAGCACGGAAGACACAACCCCCCCCCATCCTTGCGCCGCCTCCTCCGCCACAAACACCCCCCCCCCCCCCCCCCCCCCCCCCACCCCCTTCCAACATATCCCCGCCGCGATACAGAAAACAGCAATAGTGTGATTCATTGCTCAAAAGCAGCCGCAGCAGCGGCAGCATAGGCAAAAGCTGCGGGGCACCTCCCCCCCCCCCCCCCCCTTCCTAAGTCTCGGCATCGTAGGGATGTGACGGTCTATGGTCATACGACTACGGCCGTGCAGGACATGAGTACAACCCCCACCCCCTCCCCTCCCTCCCTCCCTCCCGCCCGCCCGCAAACCCGCCCTCGTCGAATCGAACGAAAGGCGCATGGAGACTCTTGAGTTCTTCTTCCTCCCCCCTCCCGAGAACCTCGTCGAAAAGACTCCATATGTCGGAACGAACAAAAAGGGCGGAGACTTTCGGGTCGTTCTTCCCCCCCCCCCCCCCCCCCCCCCCCCCCCCCGCTAAAAAAAACAACACTCGTCGAAACGGACTAGAAAAAGGCAAAAAGGTTTTGTTGTTTTTCTTCTCTCTTACTCCTCCTACGCTCGACTCTCGGTGGGCATCCCGATCGCCATCTTCAACAAAACTGTGAACGGAGCAAAGGAGCGGCGCGAGTGACCGCCGTGGTAGCGAGAGGCGCACGGGGGGCGGGGGCGGGAGTGGAGGGGGGGGGGGGGGGGCAGGGGTCAGTAAGGCCGCAAATGTAGTTAGTATTTTTACAACTCCCGCATCCCCCTCTTTCGGGACAAAACTACTTGGAACTACGGTACATTGGAGGCATTTTGCAGTAGCCTTCGAAAACAGCAACAACAACAACAACAACAACAGCAAAAGACAAAAAAACATATGAACAAACACAAAACATCAGGACTACAAACAAAATACTAAGAACATCAAGACTACAACCAAAAACCAAAAACATCAAGACTGCAATACAAACAAAAGACAAAAACATCAAAGGCTACGAAGGGGGCGCAGCAAACCAAAAACAAAAACACCATTTATTGACGCGTGCTATGTACGATCACAAGATGTAGCACTTTTTTTCGGCAGATTTTTTTTCTGGACGACAGGGGGCGCCTTAACCCAAAATCGTCGGAATATCAATCCTGTGTTGCAGTATTTTTTGCTGTATGTATGCTTATTACTACGGAGGACCATAGTAAATGGGACCAAATTTTGTTAAAAAAAAAGAGGAAAATATATAGGTTTTTGTGTGTACCGTAGGTCTTAGTTACTATGGCCCTCCGTAATAGGCCATGGCATCATCGCTCGTCGGGTAGCAATTACGCTCTCCTGCAAAAACAGTTTTTGGGTGTCACTGGGATATGCCAGCGGAGCTCCCTAAGAGAGTTCATGTGAGGACACTTTCTCAGGAACCAAAAAAAAAAAAGACACCACAAAAGCGATCAAAACGAATACTGTCCAAAAAAGTGTTTTTTTTTTTTTTTTTCAGGTGAAAATTACCTGCCGGAAACGTTTAAGCGTGCGTACCTCGTACAATATCAGTATCACTTCACAACTGTACCCACGCGTCGGGGGGGGGGGGGGGGGGGGGGGGGGGGGACAAACTTGCCAACCTGGCGGAGAAAAAAATAAACCCGTTTGGACTCTGAACAAAATACCGAACGGAGGCCATGCTCCCGCCAGAGAGGGTGCGTGGAAAGCACGTGTGAAGGAAAAGAGCTAAGCTATCAAGTGTGTGGAAAGTACGTGTGAAGATCTAAGCTATCAATTGCCATTCAAGACGTCAGGAGGCGGGCGTACCCAAAGTACCACATGGTGCACCAGCAGTACAGGACACACAGCGACCAGGAAAGCCCCGTTTTTTCAGGCCGAATTTCTTATTCTGACAAGATGTGCGTTCTTATTCTTACTCTGACGTCCTTTCAGTGTAACCACTCCCGAATTTCTTGATCTTGACGTGAAAACCACCTCCTGGCCTGTCTTTCTTCCCGCTCGTTTTTCTTGACAGGCGCCCTCCGCTGTTCTGTGGTTTCAAATGTGAGCTCGTAAATAAAGGCATGTACGACTCCCCCCCCCCCCCCCCCCCCCCCCCCCCCCCGAAACTGCCGCGTTCTCCCGACAACCTTGTTTTTTTGTTACATGTTTCGTTATATTTTTTTAACGCTATGGCCGGAAATATAAGGACCGTGTGGTTACATATATATTCAGATCCAACGGCCCTTACACTTCCGCCCAGAATGGATTTTTTTTTTCTTCTTTTTCTTTTTCTTTTTCAAGAAACAAAAATATGTACCACTGCTCACCAGACTTCCACGCACCACTCTCGCCGGGAATATACCGTATATGACACTATCACACCTGGGTGACAAGATAACACCCACCCTTGGACCAATCTCCGAGAATACATTCTAGACAGCCGGGAGACCGCGGACGATGGGCGCTGCCTGCGTCTATCATAGACACCAGGTACATAGAAAGATCTCGACGAGTTTTTTTTCTTTTCTAAACCCACCATTTTCGTTCGCGTGTTTCCCCCCCCCCCCTCCCTTTTCCCCACCCCCTTCCCCCCTGGGATTGGAGGAAATTAGCTCAGAAAAAATTAACCCCAGAGGGGGGGTGTTGTTCGGTAATATAATCACCATTTGGGCACTGAGATGAATATCAAACGGGGATCATGTTCCCGGCCAGAGGTGTCAAATCAATCTGAAGTCGTTTGTGCCGTGACATGTTACATGTTTTTCCGCAAGAAAAAAACGACGCATCAGGACGTACTCACCCAGGTCATCCGCGACCTTTTTCCGGGCCTCCGCCTCCCCCTCCGAGCCGTCCTCGATTGCCCCCGCGTGCTTCGCCTCGTAGGCGTTCACCACCACGTTCCGCTGCCTCTGGTCCAGGTCGTTCTCGACTTCCATTCCCCCGGAGAGTCGGCAGTATCTGGTGACACAGGGGGCAGGGCAGAAGCCGTCAGTCAGACTCATCGTTTCGTTTCGGATCAAACGGTTTCGGATTAAACCGTTTCGGATCGAGCGGTTTCGGATAAAAACCGTCCCGGATCAAACGGTTTCAGATCGAACGGTTTCGGCAAAAACGATTTCGGATCAAAAACCGTTGCGGACCAAACCGTTTCGGATACAAACCGTTTCGGAACAAAAACGTTCAGATCAAACAGTTTCGGATCAAACCGCTTCGGACGACATACCCGGTAAAAACCAAAAAAAAGAAGAAAAAAAAAAGAAAAAAAAAAAAAAAAAAAAAGAAAGAAAAAACGTCAACGCAAAATCAGCCTATTGAGAAATACCCTCTCACTTTAACAGGCGCTCCGCCGCCGTCAGAATCCGGGCGTCGCGTCCTTCGATGGCATCCGCCTTCACGTTCTCCAGTATCCCCTTGGCTCGGCTGTCCAGCAGCGACACCAGTGCCTCCTGGGCCTCCTCCAAACTGAGCGACAGCGACTCCTGCGACAACAATGGTTGGACCCACATACACAATGGCTGTCAACACGCGACACAATAGTTGGCGAATCAACCATTTTGGGCCTCAGAGGAAAAAACAATGCCGAAAACAAAAAAAAAGCAGGGATCTTCGCGGGTCACCTCCCTCAACCCGCGTGTCGGGTCAGGAAGGTTTCGACGTCTCACGGTCGGGTCGGGTCGGGTCGGGTCGGGTCGGGTCAGAAGGTTTTCAACTTATTACCGGTCCGGTCACCGTTTCCCGACCCGACCCGACCCGACCGGACCGGACCGGACCGGACCCACGAGGCTCGACCCAACCCGCGAGGTGTGACCTGAAAAAAAAGGGCATACGAAACAGCCCCCAGGTTGCCGAGGTTAAGGAGCGGGGTGTGCCCGACGGGCTATACAGGCAAGGCAAAGGACGTCTCGAGACCAGCGCACCGCACGCTACTACGATATACATGGTGGTTAAATGCTGCGCCATCTCACAACACTACGGTATGACAAGACCGTATCTGGCACAGGCTCAGATACTACGCCTGTATCCAAAACGGTAAAAAAAAAGAAACGTCAGATATCAACGCAAACAATAGTATACACCTGGTATATGGATGGCACTGTGCAGTATCTAGGTATCTCATTGGGGCTATAGGGTTGGGGCTGGAGTGGGAGTTGAGGCGAGAGTTGGGGTTGGGATCATATCTAGGATTGGGGTTAGAGGTAGGGTTAGAGGTAGGGTTGGGCTTAGGCGTAGCTAGGGTCGGGGTTAGAGTTAACTAGCGTTGGGATTAGAGTTGTGGTTGGGCTTTTTAGAGGTAGGGTTGGGGTCCGATCAAGTATTTGGGTTAAAGATAGGGTTGGCATAAAGAGTCAGCAAGAGTCGGGGGTACTTAGGGTTGGGGTACATTTAGGGTTGGGGTTAGACTTGGGGTTGGGGTTGGGGTTGAAGCTGGTTGGGGTTGGGGTTAGAGGTAGGGTTGGAGGCAGACTTGAGGTTGGGAGGGACTAGTCCAGGGAAAAAAAAAAAAAAACGAAATTGGGACACTTTTTTTTGTCTACTATAATTCGCGTCGAACAAAACACTCCCGTACGTCCTCTACATACACGAACTCACTTCACTTCCAGACAATTTTTGCGATTTTTCACCAAACTGTGCGTGCCGTTCAAAAGTCACAAAAAGCGGTTTTGACGTTGTTTAGGGGGTGGGCGTCAAAGAAAGGGATAAAGTACTTCTGGCACATTCCTGTGCTTGGCGCAAGAAGAAGAAAAAAAAGGCACCTGCAGGTCCTCTATGAAGTCCTTGCTCTGATCCTCGTCCATGTCTCCGTTCTCGATCATGTCCTCCGCCTGCGCTCGAAAAAATGCATGCGAAGAAAACAGCAAGAATTGTAGGGGTCAAGGAAGGACGAGAACAAGCGAACGCCTTTTAAAATAAAACAAAACCGATACCAAGAAAAACGAGCGTACCGAATCCTAACACAAACCAACACAACAAAAAGAAGCTAAACACCTTACGAAACAAACATCATGATCCAAAAAAAAACGGAAAAAAAAAAAAAAAAAAAAAAAAAAAAAAAAAAAACAGACCAACCGAAGCCGACAACAAACTGAACCGATACAACAAAGCAATCGAATAGAAACGAACGATAAAAAACGAACCAAACCACACAAACACAAAAAGCAATACCACGCTTTGGAAAAAGCAAAGAACAAAAAACGAAATAAACAAAAATCCGTCAACGTTCAAAGCTGCCTCCGAACCAAAAGGCTGCACTTGCAAAGGCAAAAGCAGCCTTCAGTTTTCCTTCGTTTCTGTGTTCACCCTTTTCTCGCTGCCTCTCCCTCCCTCCCTCCCTCTCCTACTTCCATCTCGAGGATTGATTGGTTCAAGGATTGAACGATGGATTGACTGACTTCGTCCGTTGCCCCGCGATGGCTCATCCTCTCCTCCTACCTCCTCAATCCAAAAAAAACAATTGGTTGATGGATTGACTGGTCTCCTACCTCCCTTATTTAATCTCAAAAAATGATCGGTTGACGGATTGATTGGTGCATTTGATTGGCATTGCATGTTGACGCGCAAAAGAGTGATAAATCTCCTCATCTCCCCCCCCCCCCCCCCCTCCCCCCGCCTTCCTCGCTCCCTCCATCCCTCCACAGCTCCCTCCCTTACCTCAATCTCGAAGATGTTCTTGCGAGCAGAAACATCCAGAGCCCCCTCCTTCTCCAGAGTCATGCCGCAGTTCTCTACCAAATCCCGAAGTTTCTTGCACTCCTTGGCGGAGAGCTGAGGGTGGGAGTGGGGGGAGCGGAGTTCAACGGAGTGGGAGGGGGGAGGGGGGAGGGGCGGGGGGTGGAACAACAAAAACGACGACGAAAACAAAAGCATCAAAATTAAGTTAGCACGGAGACTTGGCGGAGAGCTGAGGGTGGGAGTGGGGAGCGGAGTTCAACGGGGTGGGAGGGGGGAGGGGGGGGAGGGGGGAGGGGCGGGGGGTGGAACAACAAAAACGACGACGAAAACAAAAGCATCAAAATTAAGTTAGCACGGAGACAGACAGGACAAAGAAACGTACGCATGTACCAATGCCATCAATCGAACATCCGTTGTCAACGGTAATCTCTTCGGCGCCAAACGGTCCGATGATGCGAAAGACGTTTCCGATTCTAATCAATTCGACCGGAACACGAAACGAGAGTCGGGTCGGGTTGACGGTTTTTACAAGCGAACAGGAAAAAATCCCAGACAACCCAATCCATCAATCAAACAAACACATAAAACGACAAAAAAAAAAAACGTGAAAAAATTAGCATCGTACTTCGTATACAGACAATATTCAATAGCCAACGAAAAAAACGCAGACGGACAGACAGACAGACATAACAGACAGACGGAAAAGACAAGGACAGACGAATAAACGAACAAACGAACAAACGAAACAAGCAAACAAACGAACAAGCGAACAACACACAAAAATCGATACGTACACCTACACGTACGAGCGGACATTCGTTTTTCAGCGCTTGAGCTCACCATTGACATCCTGAAGAGCTCCTCGGCCTGATTCCTGACGAAGTCCGTCTTGCAATCGGACACCATTTCATTAAACACCTGAAGCAAAAAAAAACGAGACAAGACAAACCCAAAAAAACGCAGGGCCGAAAAGGAGGTGAAATTCGTCACAGTCCGATTAAAACTATGATCTGATTCTGGCTTCAATGCGGATGCAGGCTCCTATTCCAATGGGGGGGGGGGGGGGGGGGGGGGGGGAACGGTGAAAACAAGAGGGCAAAACGTCAGTTTGAATAATGATTGTGATCACGATCACGATCACGATTTTGAGTTGCGATGCAGGCTCTGGACCCGTTGCAAATAACATGATGCCTGTATATACGTACAGCGCAGGATAAAAAAAAATAGAGGAGGAAAAGTTCAGTCTGACTACGATCGTGATTCCGATTTTTCATTTCCGATGCAGGCTTCGAATTATTTGCCTCGGCCAACAAAACTCTTCCGATATAGGTTCCGAACGCTATCGTTGATGGGCACGTCACGGCGAGAACTCAAATTGAAGAATTGAACACATCGGGCAGCTGAGCTGAGATCGCAATTTTCTGTTCTAATTTTTTCAGGCAAGAAACGTCCGTGATCTACATGATCTGAGACCCCAATTTTCTGGCCTAATTTTTTCAAGCAAAGAAACATCCGTGATTCACATGATCCGCATGACAACTACATAACATTTTCCGCACCATATATATACAGATTGATACATTCCATCGCCTTTTGTCATCCTAGCTAGCCCTTCCTGCTCCTATATAATCGCAACTCAGACCCCCGGGGTCATCAGGTTAGGCTATTCCCCGCCCCCCTCTCCCCACCACGATACATACCTTGCATTTTTACCTCCCCTCGTCGACTCGCGTCGAACTGTGCGATGATCTACTGTACAACAACAAAATCCATACGATCTACCAGGTACATCGTATCTCACGTCCTTTCGCGCGGCGACTCGCATGTGCGACCTACACCAAAAAATTCCATACCATGCACAACCAGGTACATCACATCATATCTCACGTCCTGCTTCATGCTGAGCCTGGACTGGATGTTGGCCAGGAAGGCGACTCCCTGAGAGCTAAGCTTGCCCGTCTTGGCGAGCTCCTGGTTCACGAAACGCCTGATGACGGTGCTCCCGATCTCCTTGTGGATCTGCCGGGCAAAAAAAAAGCAACACAAGACAAGACACCATTTATTTATTCATAAAAAAAAAAAAAGACAAAACGCGGACAAAAGAAAAAAAAAGGAGGAGGTGACGAACGAAAAAAAAAAAAAAAAAAAAAAAACCAACAACAACAAATAAGAAACGTGGGAGAAAAGAAAACCGGGTGAAGTAAACTACCTGGTAAAATCAGGGGAAAAATAAACCACGTCCCGGAAATGAAAAAAAAAAACACACACACACTCACACACACACAGACGATTTCCACGAAATCGGTACAACACACATGCATACCCCACCTGACACAGCTACCGGCCGCGAACGCGTTATTTGTGATCCCATGTTCAGTGATCCCGCACTACGTACGCAATTCCTTAGTTTATGGCTATACGGTTGATGGTTACACATCGTATGCCTAGAAAATGAAAACTGATTTAGACACGGAAGTATTAAATGTCTAGAGACTGGTATTTGTTACGATTTTGCTGTCGGCATTGTTTTCAGGAATGTTCTGATTTTAACTTCAGGCGGTTGTGGCACCCGGTGCACGGCAAAAATTGCGGCGAAGCTACTGAAGACACAGAACGGCGGCTATCTTTGCCCGCAGTCAGCCATATTCCAATGGTATCAGCAGCACAGCAGCCTGATGTAGCTGACCGCTCGCATGGAGGTTATCATACGACAAGCAGCTGTGCCGCAGCAATCAGTCAAGTCGTATTTTATTAGTATCAGCAGCGCAGTGGGCTAATCTCTGACCAACCAGTCTCATGGAGCTTACTCATCATTCGACAACAGCACAGCAGCTATTACGGGGACCACAGTTAATAGGACCAAAAATCGCTACTAAAAATAGTTAAATACATAGGTTTTGGTGTGTACCGTGGGTCCTATTTACCATGGTCCCCCGTAAGAGCCGACAAGGGAAGAAACGGCTGACGTCTTCTCGCGATAAAAAAAAAAAAGAAAAAGGCACGGACCGTAGGGGGGGGGGGGGGGGGTACTCGATAGGAGAGATGTACTCGATCTCATGCATGGCCGTAGTCGTATGACCATAGACCCTCCCCTCGCATCCTTATAATGCCGCGACGGAGCATGTCGGGTTTCCACCGACCAGGCAGACATTGCTTGCACCAAGCGCGAAGCGCCGTGAGGTGTCCGGCGAGTCGCATGAAGGGTGAGCTGCATCCTATTAATACTAAGAACCGCTTGTGAGGCGGGCCTGCATATGGATGACAGCTTCAATGAGTTAGTTTAATTTCCGGTGTAGCCACTTCCAGAGACAGCAATGGGAGTACTATGTAACTTGTCTCTTGGGTGCCTTACCTTGAACACTACGTAATACGATCAATTCTCTTGTGCAGAGTAAAGGTTCTTCACCTCGCACAAATAATCTAACTCGACGACCAGCAGTGGGCGACCGCCAAAAAAAAAAAAAAAAAAAAACGGTACCCTGGATGTCTAGCTCACGTAGTGAGCGGCATGTTTTACAGTGTCGTTGCCAACCGACGCCAACCCAACCCATATATAGTATACAAAATGGGGGGGGGGGGGGGGAAGCCTGCTGTCTGACCCCGGAGCTGAGAGAGAAAACAAGGGCGCGATGATGAAATAAAAAAGTACCTAACACTGTCCCTCGGAGGTGGGAATTGATTCATTCACAAGAACGAAAGGGAGGCTCGGTGAACAAGTCGCTAGCGGATAAGGACGGCGGTTAGACGAGACCGTGAGGATAGGGAGAGTGGAATACAGAAAAAAGAACAGCGAAGTACTACGTAAGGGTCGGCGACGACGAGTGTCCGGGTGCCAGCGTCCAGGGGGGAAACGGGACGGGACGCGACTATGCGGCCGCGGGCGAGAGCTACTTACCACTGTCTCGGTGGCTTATCTCCACCGCATGTGTGCCCCTCTCGGGGTGAGTGAGGTCGGGCCAACATGCCCAGGCGCCAATGGTAACAGAAGCCTGCTCTGCTGTTGCAACGGGAGCTATGGGTCAAATTTATACACGACACGAAAATCTGAACGTGGAAGTGTGGTGAGAGCTTAAGCTTTATTTTTTTACCAATCCGCCGGAAGACACGAAAAAAAAAAAAAAAAAAAAAAAAAAAAAACAATGCCTCAGGCAGTGGTACCTAAACCGTAAAGCCTCGGAGATGGAAATTGATTAATTCACCATGGCTCAAGTACGGAAAAAAAAGTTATTTCACCCACCCATGCGCACCCTCTACTAATAATACTACCGGGTAAAACGGGGAGCCTCGCCTATAAAAATGGTGCATTTCGTGCAATTCCGTTCCATGCGTTTCAGTTCCATATTGTGTACCGTATCGTGTGCCATATGTTGTGGTTCCATGGTTTGTGGCATCATGTTTTGCGGCACCATATTTCGTGCTTCCATAATTTATTTCCATATTTTATTGGTTGCATGCTTTAATTGGGTTTTACATTTGAAGGTTCCCGAAAAATGTGCTTACTTGGTGAACATTTTGTGGTTCCATGCTTTGGTGGCTTCACTACGAGTGTTGCTACATGTGTGGTTGTTTTAGTGTCTTGCGGTTCCATGATTCATGTTCACCTTCATTGTCACCGCTGGGTCGAGCCCGAGGATTCCCGCGAGCTTGTTTTGTCCCGACTCGTAGCGCTTGAGCTGTTCGCCCTCCACTCCAAAGCCGCTAACGACAAAGTTCTGGTACAACGCCTCCAGCATCTGCAAAACCAAGAGAAAAAAACCAAGAAAAAACGGGCGGGCGGGGGGGGGGGGGGGGGGAGACAGAAGAAAAAAACTAGCATGAAAAACGAAATGAGAGAAACCACAAAAAGGGGGAACAGCCCAAATGAAGGGAAAGAGGGGTGAGAAAGCAGTGACACAACCGGACAGAATACAAAAAAAGAAAGCGCGAAAACGCTGGACGAACACGATGTCGAGAGCGAGAGCGTTCTTGCCACAAACGCATTTGAGGATGAAATGGAAGCAGCAAGAACAGCAACGGAAACAAGGTAGCAACAACAACACCACCAACACCAACACCAACGCCAAGATCAACACCAACACCAACACCATCACCAACACCAACACACCAGCACCAGCACCAGCACCAGCAAGAGTACCAGCACCAACACCAACACCAGCAACAACAACAACAACAACAACAACAACAACAACAACAACAACAACAACAACAACAACAAAAACAATGATAACAACAACAACAACAACAACAACAACAACCGCCATCACCACAGGCACCGCTACCGAAACCTTCGCCCTCCCAGGCACAACAATCACGACCACAATCCCCCCCAAGTCCCACACCATCCATCATCACCACCACCACCATCGTCTCACCCACCACCAACACCACCAACACAACTAACACAAACCAACACAACAGAACACCAACACCAACGCCAACTATTAATAACACAAACCAGCACAACCGAACACCAACACCAACACCAACACCACAAGCAACGCCGAACGCCAACACCAAACCCAACACACCTATAACGACAACACCACAGCACAAATCGACACCCACAACCAACCAACCAACAGCACCGACACAACGAACACCATCGCACCGGCCCCTCCGTCCCGATCTGCACGGCAGTGACGGGATACACGTCGTTCCCATCCTCCCCCTTCTCAATGATGCCGTTGTCAACGTAAAAGTCTATGAGAGAAAGAACGTCCGACGTGACGGCAGCCCCTCCTTCGATGCCAAGTGAGCCTGTAAAAGGTGGTGCAAACCCCAAAAAATCGCAACAAACGGATACGACGGGACGCATGGACTGGGTGAGTGCGGGGAGTACAGCCCATAACATATTATGGTGTTATGGCGTAGCGGGAGTGCAGGGGGGGGGGGGGGGGGGGGGCTCCTTCGATACCAAGCTGGTCTGCAAGGTGGTGCAAACCCCAAATAAACGAAACAAACGAAAACGATCGGGAGAAGGCGGTGAGTGAGGGGCGGGCGGAGCGGGGGAGGGGAAGGGGTACTCATCCCATGCATAGCCACAGTCGAAAGACCGTAGACCTTCGCATCCCTACACCGCCGGGACGGAGCACGTCGGGTTTTCACCAACCAGGCAGGCATTGCTTGCACCGAGCAGCGCTGACGTACCTGACATTCGACAACTTACGATGCCTAGGTCGCGTCATTGCGGACGACTTGCTTGGAATCAAAAGGTCGGAGGACTATTGCGGGGGACCATAGTGAACAGGACCTACGGTACACACAAAAACCTATATATTTACCTATTTTTACCAACAATATTTGGTCCTATTTACTATGGCCCCCCGTAAAAAACTGCTCCCACGACTATTACGGGGGGCCATAGTTAATAGGACCTACGGTACACACAAAAACCTATATATTTACCTATTTTTACCAAAAATATTTGGTCCTATTCACTATGGTCCCCCCGTAATACTAGCTTTACCACCACGGCGAAAAAGAAAAGAAAAAAAAAAAAAGTGCAGCGGTCTCAAAGCAATAACACCTTACCGCCAGTCGCTCCCATGACGTCGTCCCCCATGTCCTTGCCCGACTTCTGCGCCAGCTGCTCCTTGCTCAGCACGCTGCGCTCGAACTCGTACATGATCTGACAGCGAACACACACAGCGACACCACAAACAACCGCCACGGCGACAACGACGGCACAAAAAGAACGGGCGTCAACAAAAACACCCGCTAGTTATTTACGGGGGGGCGTAGTAAATAGGGCCTACGGTACACACAAGAAACTATCACTGTATATATTTACCTATTTTTATTAACTAAATTTTGTCCTCTTTTTACTATGGTCCCCCGT
Organism: Macrocystis pyrifera; assembly: GCA_031763025.1. Lineage (NCBI taxonomy): Eukaryota > Phaeophyceae > Laminariales > Laminariaceae > Macrocystis > Macrocystis pyrifera. Next base: position 240,972 of record JASSKH010000019.1, read on the forward strand.
AAAATAGCATCCGTGGCACCGAAAAAAAAAAAAAACACCGTTGAAATAAAAAAAAAAAATGGTACCCGCCTGACGAACACGAACAGCAGACACGAAGATGCCACAAAAACGAAAACGAAAACAAAATCGTAGCGCGAGCGAAGCGGGCGAGCGAGCGAGCTCCTCCGCCACGCACCACGCCGCTCCACGAGCAGAGCATCGTCGAACACCCGCAGACAACCTACCTCCGTCAGATGGCACGAACGAACTACTGCTAGTAGTAGTAGTGTTGGGTGTCGTACGTAGAAAGAGGGTTCGCGCATCGGGTAGATAGATAGATCATCTACAGATAGACCATCACACAGACCCCCACCCGCTGTCAGGCGCAGGATCTGTACACGTATAGATACAACCCGCGAATCATGTCTTAGATCTTGGAGACACAAACGGCTCCCACCCGGCAACATGAGCTATTACGGGGGTCCATAGTTAACGGGACCAAATTTTGTTCGTAAAAATAGGCAAATATATAGGTTTTTATGTACACCATAGGTCCTGTTAACTATGTACCCCCGTAATAGAACACACAGATCATACAGATCATACAGATCATACAGTTCTCAATCTGCCCCGAAACATCTGGATCATAAACGCGGGAATCGACCACGTGTCCGAGGTGTGGAAAGCTTCGAAACATGAAAAATATCGAACTATCAAAAATCGATACTAACCCTAAGGTATATATAATCGTTTCGGACGAGCTTTTGAGCTCCCCCATCCTTGAGCAGTCCCCGTGCATGTGTCAAAAGTGCTGAAATTCGATATATCGCATTGAACGCGTTTAGGCTCCCGACCAGCTCTTGGCATCCCCGTATATAATATATACTGGTATATATATATTCCTTGGTACCAATACGAACAGCTGTTGCGACCGTTTTCCTAGGACAGCCTCACTCTCCCACCCATCGACCCACCCACGCCCCAACCACCCTCCCGCCTGCTGCACGGAGCGTTATCAAACGACAGCCCACCCCCACCCACCCGCCCGCCCACCCACCCAACCCACCCACCTACCCACCCACTTACCCACCCAACCCCCCCCCCCCCCCCCCCCATCCACCCACCCACCCCCACCCACCCACCTACCCACCCCCCACCCACCCCCCCCCCAACCCACCCACCCCCCCCCCCCCCCCCCCCCCCCCACCTACCCACCCACCCACCTACATAACCAACCAAAAACCGACCTGCTGCATGAGCGGCGCCATACGCTGCCGGATAGCCGCGTGGAACATAAGCTTGGATGCCTCCAGAGTGAGGCCCAGCCTGCCCGAAAGCTCGTCAAGCTTGGCGCGGTACTCAGCCACGATAACGCCCGTCGCACCCATAGATTCGGCCACGGCTTTGCGGAAGGTGCCCGAGCAGATCTGCAGCAGAAAACACGACCGGGGAGGGTATGCACAGCGAAAAGGCATGCAGGAGAAGGGAGGGTTGGGTTTGGGTTTGGATCTCGATCGGGTTGGGTTGGGTTGGGTTGGGTTGGGTTGGAATGGATTGGGTTGTGTTCCGTCGGGTTGGGTTGGGTTGGGTTGGGTTGGGTTGGGTTGGGTTGGGTTGGGTTGGGCTGAGTTGGGCTGGGTTGGGTTGGGCTGGGCTGGGTTTAACGGAGGCAAGGCAAAGCACGGTCGGAGACAAACAACAGCTACATAAACAGCTGCAAATAGCAACAACAGCAGCAACAAAAAGCAACATAAGGACTACCGCCAAGAACGACCAACAACAACAACAACTCACGTCGGCGTGGATGTCGTCGACGGCGGTGGAGTCCATGGAGAGGAAGGCCGCCATCTTGTCGAGAGTCGACTTCTCCACATCGGTCAAGATGCGGTTGTCGCCAGCCCACGCCTCCAGGGTCTTCCTGTACAGATCCTTGGCTTGGTCGGCGATGACGACGAAGGGGATCTGCCAAGAGAAAAAGATGCGAAGATAAAACGAGTAAAAAAGCAAAAAAAAAAAAAAAAAAAAAAAAAACACAATGAAAAAAGAAGACGACACAAACAAGAACAACCCCAAGAACAAGAACAAAATTACAAGAGTGACAGAACAATTAATAAAATAAAACTCACCAAAGCGATTTTTTTTTTTTTTGTTCTTTTTTTAAACAGACCAGACCAGACCAGACCAAAACCAAACTACGCTACTCGTACGAGTAAACAAAACCAAACCAAATGGAAAAACGCATTCTCCTAGGTACATAGCAGGCATCATAGCTGTTCAGGAGGTGATTACTGCGGCAGGCAGCACTCACAAAAAAATTCTAATTCGCACCAATTACGTAGGAAGACATTCTCGAAGCTACAACGCGACGAGTACATCGGCAGTCCATACCACACAAACAGCATCCACCAACATTGTTTAGTGCCGACAAGCTGACAGTCTACAGAGCTAAAAACAACAACAACAAAAATCGTGAATAAAACCCCGGTCCGGCTTGGACGAATTCCGGTGTTAGCTCCCCTCTGATTGCTAGGACAAGTCTCGGGACGGCCGGATCGGTCTGTTCGTAGGTGCATTCTCGAAGTGCTTCCGATCAACGCCGGAACCACAACTTTTGTGCCCTCGGTGGACCGCGATTCTACCAAAACCAGAAAAACGTCGGGGCATTCCTGGCGATTTTTCCCGCGGGATTTATCCCGCGGTTTTATGCGGGATTCAGGATAATCCCCCGCGGTTTTGTGCAGGATTCAGGATAATCCCTCGCGATAACTGTTGAAATCCCGTGCCCGCACAATCGCGTCTCGCACGAGTTGTAATGTCCCGCCTTCCGCGCCACGGAAAACTGTAAAATCCCGTCCCGGCACAAACGCATCCCGCACAAAATATGATACCTCGCTCCCGCGCCAGGGACAACAGCACATCTCGTTCCGGCACAAGCACGTCCCACGTGCGGTGGTCACATCCCACATAAAAAAAGTACCGTTTTGTCCCGGGGTCACTGAGTACCGCGGGATATCGTCAAGGAAGAGGCGTCCCCAGGAATGCCCTGAAAAAAAGGGAAAATGCGTGCGTGCGTGTGTAAGCGTACCTTGAAGTTCTCGACAAGGTCCTCGTTGGCCTGCTTTGCCTCGTCGGAGAACACGCCCGTCTCCAGGCCGACCTGCACGCTCTCCGTCAGCTGACGCAGCACGCGAGGGCCCGCAGCATCCCTGTACACCTTCACCTGTCTCGATCGCAGCCGCATGCACACACAGGCACACCATAAAGGGAAAACATGTTCGGTATGCTATTGCGGGGGGCCATAGTAAATAGGACCTACGGTACACACAAAAACCTACATACTTCCCCATTTTTACCAACAATATTTGGTCCCATTTTTTACTATCCCCCCCCGTAATAAGAGATCTGTCTCTTTGGGCCGCCGTCAAGGCCTATTTTGGCCTAAACATATAGAGACCGTTGACATACTGATGTTCAATATAAAACGGTGATTATATCTCAAGAGCATTTTGGGACTAGTTTTTGCGTAAGGGGCGGTCAGTCGAGGGGTCAAACCGCGGTCTCTCAAGTTGCATATTTGATTAAAAGAAAAAGAAAAAGAAAAAGAGACAAGGGCAACGGGAACGACACAGATGTTGCGGTTGCCGTTCTTGTTGCCGGTATTTACCGTTACCGCTAGTATTACTTTACCCCTAGTGTTACCGTTACCGATATTATTACCGCTAGTGACACCGTTGCCATGATTGTAACCTATACCGTCAAAAGGCTATCATTGTCAGGGATGCACCCGACGTTCCTGAGTCCCTCACACAAGGAACTCGATATCTCGCCCGATACAATAATTGGAAGAAACTCGTTCGGGCCACATCCGACCGGCGCTTGTATGCATGCGCTAGTCCTAAAACGAATATACGAGTATATTTTTTTATCTTCCTAACTGGTAGTTTTTCACTTGAGGAACTCCATCGGTTAGAAACCTCTCGCCTAAAAAGTGCAACCCCTATCGCGGAGTGACTCGTCCTCACCGGTATCGTTATTGTTACGTACGACTACAGCATTTGTTGCCGGTACTGATATCGTTACCGGTACGGTTACCGCTAATATTACCGCTACCGATATCGCTGCCGTTACCGTCAGGGCATTATATTCATACCGGTAGCGTTACTTTTATGGCATGGGTTAAATTGACACACGATTCGAAATCTGAGCGTGGAAGCGGGGCAAGCTTGTAAGCTTCATTTTTACCAATCCGCCGGAGGATAAACAAAATAAAATCGTAAAATAAAAGGGCTGTGGCCAAAATCAGGAACAAGGTATACCTGGCCACTTTTGGGCCAAAATCAGTTACATACTAAAACCAAGAAAAAAAACGCGTGCCACGAGCAGTGTTTTGTCCATGGAAATCCTTTTTTTTTCAAACTGCGCCTGGACACGGCGTGTGGCCTCCATAATCTGACCTGTTTTGTTTAGGGTATAGGCCATAGAAAACAACAGAGTCCACATCATAGCAGTACATGGTACGCCAAAGATATCAGGAGACATGTCAAGCAAAAGGCAAAACGTGCGCTGTCAAGGGTACATAGGGCCTAGGGTTCGTCACTGAAACCTAGTAGTTTGGTGTCAGTCGAGGCATGTCGAGGCAAAGTTGCTGTCTGTCAAGGGGTGAAAATCCTGTTTCCTGACATATTTGTCGTACACCCCAAAGAAGAACAGGTGAAATCACCGTACGTACGTCAGCCGCCGTAGAGCCGCCACTTCAGGCCACCCGCTTTGCGAGCTTGTGCGAGACTCTTCTACTGCTGAGCTAGTGGGTGTGGGTGTGTGTTCGTTCGCTGGGCGCTGTGTGCTCTTCGTTGTGATTTTCAAATAAAGTGTGCGGGTTTCCACTGTAAACAACGTGCTTTTTTTTTCTGGCAGGTTCTGAAACTTCGCCTGCGCTGGCGGATTACGTACGAGGCCTCTCTGATTGGTTCAAAATCGGCCAAAATCAATTGAAAGATAGACAGAGCAGACAAAGTCAGGTATACCCTGGCCAATTCGAGCCAAAATCAGTCACGACGTCAGTCTGGCCAACAGCAGGGCTCCTGGCGTGTGATTTGTACTTGATTTTATTATTAACTGATTTAGGCCTAAAAAGTGGCGCGAGGTGTACCTGTTTTAGGCGAAAACCCTAAATAAAAAGTTACCGTCTTTTTGCAGGAGCCGTTACCGCCACTGTTACCGCTATTGTTACCGTTGCCGTTGTTGTGAACGATGCCTTCTCCGTCCGTCAATATTATCGTTAACAGTAACATGCCTATATTGAGAGTGTTACCGTTAGCGTTGTTGTTGTCGTTACCGCTATTACGGGGGTCCATAGTTAATAGGACCTATGGTATACATAAAAACCTATATATTTAACTATTTCTACTAACAAAATTTGGTCCCGTTAACTATGGACCCCCGTAATAGTAATAGTTGGGGTCATTCTGATCGGAGAGCTTTTTTTTCCATAATTTCCATATTTTTTTTTTTCGCGCAATGTTTCAGTCCTCCAGATTTTCCTCATTTTTTTTTCCTAAATATGTGAAATTTAACTTTCCTGAATATTTTTCTTCTGGAGAATTTCACGAATAGTGACAGAACGCCTCCGTATCTCGAGACATATCTCCAACTATTTCCAAACTTCGGAAATTCTGGAAAAAAAAAAAGCTCTCCGATAAGAATGAGCCTTTATAGACCATTATATACCGTCATGTGTACAGTCTATGCTACCATAACCGTCAGCAGTAATTACCCCCGTCGTCTCTGTTCAGTTACCGGTACCTACCGATACCGCGACCGATGTTGATACCGTTCCCGTCACTGTTACCGATGTTTATTAATGGCTTTTTTTCTTTCTTTTTTTATCCTCCTTGGAGATCTGGGTAAAAAAAAGCTTACGCCCAACACACTTTCTTATTCGTGTACCGGTAATAGTCCACCTGTAGAACACAGATTTTAACATGACACTGCACCAGTGTACATGTCACGACCTTTCCGGACCTCTTTATGAGTCGATCCCTTTTAGGTTCGACCAAGAGATAGGGGGATAGTTTTGTTACCGCTATCAACACCGCTACCGTCACGGGTAGAGTCAACGGTACCGTCGCCGTCGTAACTGCCGTGGTATCCGTTGCGAACCGCTACAGTTACTGCCACCGATACCAGTACCGTAACCAAAAGTGTTACCGTTATCGTTGATGCCGACGTTGTTACCGCCATCGTTGCCGTTACTGCTATATACCGCAATTTTTTTTCGTTTTACCGATACCATTTTCGTCCTCATTCCGATACCAGCACTTGCACCGTAACCACGAGTGTTACCGTTATCGCTTTTACCGTTACTGTTACCGCCTTCATTGCGGTTACCACAATACAATATACCGTAATTATTTTTGTTTTACCGATACCGTTGTCGTCCCGATTCCGATATCAGTGTACCGTAACCACGAGTGTTACCGTTATCGCTTTTACCGTTGCTATTACCGCCTTCATTGCGGATACTACAATACCCTGGTATACCGCAATTACTTTTGTTTTACCGATACCGTTGTCGTTCCCATTACGGTCGCAGCTATAATATACCCTCACAGTTACCGTCAATATTACCGCCACTACTTAAGTCATTGCTTAAAAATCTCGGGCAGATCATCGATTCCCACTCCACGAACTCCACATCATATCGAGGATAATACGATAGAACACTGAACTGCTGTACAATACCAGGTACGAGGTATGATCTGCAGCAGTCCATCGCAGTGCTGCGCGGGAGACAGACGCACACATGGCCTGCATGATCTAGGACATGTTTCTGGGTTGGACCCGCATTGAAATGTACATGCAGACAGACCCTGCGCAACCTCTAAAAACAGCAGGTGAGGAGCAATCGATAGAATGTCTACAGCAGATAGATACATCATGATCTTGTCCGAGGTATGGTTAACTCTTTTAGTACTGCAGTCCCGTTTTGGGGACAAACTACTTGGAATTTGACTAGTTTGTCCCCAAACCAGGACTGCGGTTCTAAAGGGGTTAAGGTCGTCGCCGTTGCTGGTAACCGACAACGCTAATGCCGCTACCGCTATGGAAACCCTTCGGTTGGTGGTGGTGGTGGTGTTAGCGTCGGTGGCGTTATCGTTGTTGTTGTTGTTGTAGGTGCTGGTGTTGTCGTTGTAGGTGCCGGTGTTGTTGTTGTTGTTGTTGTTGTTGTTGCTGTTGGTGGTGCTGGTGTTCTGACATCAAGTCATCGCCACAATACAATGCAGTCCGCGGTCGCAGGACAGGCTCCAATAACTCTGGAGTGGAAGAGTTACCCCGGGAAAATAAAAACAAAAATAAGCTAAGAACATTACACATGATATATAGCTGAAGCACACCCTGCATATAACCTCAGCGCGCACCTGCAGCATCTCGTCGATGTCGAGAAGCTTCGCCAACAGCCCCATCGACGTCTGGTCACTCTCGGTCATCTGGGCGGAACAAAAAGGTACAAAAAAAAAAAAAATGACAAGAAACGAAAAAAAATAATTAAATGAAAAAGCAAACAAAAAATAGGCGAAAACTCGAACCACTCAAGGATCGTTTTATACACTGATACGTGTACCCCAACATTTTTTTACGTGTCAATCCAGAGAGCTACATATATACACACACCTTGGTACCAATATACCAAACACTAAACGTACGAACAAGAAACAAAAACAAAAACAAAAAAAAAAAAAAAAACTGAAAAGGACGAAAACAAAAGACAACAAAAAATAAAAGCACGATATATACCTGGCATACCGAAACCTGAAACGCTTGGCACAGGGGTGGGGGGGGGGGGGGGGGGGGGGGTTGTACTCATTTTCATGCATGGCCGTAGTCGTATGACCATAGACCCTCGCACCCCCACGCTGCCGGGACGGGGTGTGGGGGGGGGGGGGGGCACGCGCGCACGGATAGCCCCGCCTTTGGGCTCCTTGTAGTCGACCAATCAGCGGGAACGGATAACAATCTCAACACACAATCAACCTCAAGGAGTGCACTCAAAACACTTGAAAATAGAGTCAGACGTGGGTTTCTGTACAGCAATGCAGTGCGAAAAAAAAAACGTTGTTAAGACAAATCGCGGGGCACGCCCCCAACTTCATGTGAAAACTCACAAAAAAAACGAGCAAGAACGAATGCCTGGCGAAGAAACATGCCGCCCAGGCCTCTACAAAAACTACTGCTCATCCATGCCAGCCGATTAAAAATATACCAGGTATATAAATAACTAAAAAATAAGGCTGTCCAAGGCCAGAAAAAATAAATACCTCGGATTGCGCGAAGCACGATTTGAGGAACATTTCGTACAGCCCCGGCGCATCCTTGCGGGACTCGCTTGTCACGATAGATCCTGCGGAGCGCGGAGGGGGGGGGGGGGGGGGGGGGGGGGGGGGCAACGGAGGGAAATTTGGTCTGCGCCATCGAGAGAGGAAGGGGCAAACAGAGCAATTGCTTCTTGGCATCTACCATCATCATCAGCAGCAGACGGATGCATCATCATCATCACACGGCACCACCACTGTAGTTACGATCAGTACAGTCACAGCTGCTAATGTCCCCACCGCCAACACCACCGCCAACACTAACACCAACACCAACACCAACACCAACACCAACACCAACACCAACACCAACAACAACATGAACATGAACATGAACGCCTCATACCCAACCTAAGGACACCGCCGCCCAACCACACCCACCCCCACACCCCACTACCGCCACCGCCATCACCACCACCACCACCACCACCGCCACAACCACTACCACCACCACCACCACTACCCCAGTCCCCCGCTACTCCTCCCCACCACCCCCACTCCCACGACCACAACCCCCTCCCCAAAAACAGCCATCACCACAGCTCCCACCACTCACCCCCCACGGCTTTTTCATAAGGGTCCAGCCCCTTCTCCTCGTCGGCGAGGTTGATCGAAATCATCTCGATCGTAGCCTCCACGAAGTCAACCATGTTGCGGGCCGCGATCGCCGCCTCTTTCTGATTGGCCACCCGGACAAACTGCAACGACCAAAACAAACGCGCGGGGGGGGGGGGGGGGGGGGGTGTTTCCGTGTTTTTGGTCGGTCCAACGTATCCGCACTTTTACGATTGGCCCACAACTGGACAAACCGCACAAACAAAAACACACAACGACCGCGGGGCATCTGATCGGTCAAAGGTATCCACACGTAGTTCTCATTGGCCGAGGGTATATTATACTACTCAATTTTCGAAAAAAAGGTTGACATACCTAGTGTACGCTACGAACAAAACTCACCCTAATCCCACTGCAACCAACCATCTAACGTTTTGGGGTTCACCTTCATCGTCTCGTATCCAGTGTGCGTCAACCATGGTGCCGAAAAAAAAGGTGTTTGTGAAAAAAAATGGTTGTTAGGTTAGAACCATTTTTTGTTGGGATTCTTGCTCTCTGTTTCCCACATAAAAATGACCCAAACCCATCGAACCTTCCAAATGGTTTAAACCCAACCCCCAAAGACTGATCAGCCTAAAGGACGCGTTCTGACCACATTTTGCCACAATCTTTGAAACATGCTAAATTCTCGTGGGTCTTGGTCGTTTCTATACAGGCAACAGACCGCAAGGAACCCAACCAAAATTGTTTTCTAACAACTTTTTCAGCGAAACATCCTTTTGTACTTGTAGCGCTCTACTGAGTTGGCCATCCGGACGAACTCCGCCGACACATTAAAAACGCGGGATTTTCGGTGTTTTCATTGGTCAACGTATCCACCACTTCTGATTGGCGAACCGAACGACACCGGGCGAGCGCGGGATTGCGATATTTTGATCGGTCAATTGTAACGCGGCCAAAACACGGAAATTCGACGGTTTGATTGGTCAACGTAGCCACACTTCCTTCCGATTGGCCACCCGGACGAACTGCACCAACACGACAAACGCGGGGTTTCTGTTCTCTGATTGGTCAACGTACGCACACGGAAGCAGGGTTTTGATGTTACTGGTCAACGAACTATGGTCCGAGGGCTGCGATTGGTCAACGCACACGGAGGTTTGACATATGAATCGACAAAAAAAAATGGCGCACGGAGCAGGGTATACATTTGATTTAATTGCCATGCGTACGCAGATGCAAGGTTTTTATCGAGTCAACGCACAGGATACGGGGGGGGGCGTTTTTTTTTTTTTTTTTTTTTTCGAGTGCAGAGCGACGCCGAGCTGGGCAGCAAAGCTAAACATTGCATTAAACCTTGTGGAACAGCATTCCCTTTGTGTGGGCAAAGCACTCTAATTCTAAGTAGTCTGTCCCCCAAACGGGACTGCAGTCCGAACAGGGTTAACGAGGTACACGTATCGCATGACAAGGATATGAATTTTCAACAAAAAAAAACTCTCTCGAGAGCACGTTGTAGGAATGCTTGGGTTCTTATTAGGACGTCCATTCTGTCGATGGTTTGCCCAGGACGTCCTGAGCAAAGCGATTGACACAAGCCCGAAGGACGCAAGACCATCCCGACAACGTTCTCTCGTAATTTCGTTTTTTCTTCTGAAATTTTGTCGTTGTTACACATACTGCACTACCTTGTGTAAACGCAAAAGTGTGATAAATGTGTTCCTCCAGAAAAAAAAAAAAAAAAAACTTGACATTCTCTCTTGGCAAAAACCTAGAAAATTCTCGGCATGTTCTAGATTCTTGGGAAAAAAATAAAAAAAGTTTATTCGATCCTAAACTTTTCTCGCCATACATAGTATTGGAAAACATGTATAGAGAGAAACACAATTCTCGAGATATCTTCCCCCCCGCAAAATCTTGGGAAATGGTGTTGAATCACAATTGTTTGTTTGCGCCACCCGACCCCCCCCCCCCCCTACCTGAGCAGCCTCGTCGAACATGTCCTGGATGGTAGCGGTCATGATCTCCCTCAGGGTCTCGTCGGCCTTTTCCGTCCTCAGCTGCGTGTCCGTCGTAAACATCTGCCCGCGAAACAAAATAGAAATACAACACGAACCGAAAAAAAAAAAAAACAAACATAAGAGACGCAAAATGAGAGACGAAACAGTCGGAGACGAAAAAATAGCGGGACCAAAAATCAGAGAGACGCAACATGAGACTAAAAACCAAAGATGGAAAAATCCAAAGAGTCCAAACCACGACCAGAGGCAAAAAATAAAGAGAGATGCAAACTTAAGAGATGCAAAATTACAGACAAAAAAACCACACAAAAACGACGGATGCAAAATCAGACACGCAAGATCAGGGAAAAAACCCCATCAGAAACGAAAATTACGGAAACGAAAAAAACCGAGACGCAACCGCAGAGAGGCAAGGCACAGACGAAACGTCAGCGACGCAAACAAACACAGACGCGAAATCAGAAGCTCAGAACCAGAGACACAAAATCGGAGATTTCAAAAACCAGCGACTCAAAATCAGGGATTCAAGCTCAAGAGACTCGAAATTAGAGAATCTAATTCAGAGATGGAAAAAAAAAAAAACTCAGCGAATTAATCAGAGACGTAGTCAAACAAACACACAGCGACATCGTCTCCACTTGCCATGAGCTGCCCGTAGGTCCTCGCCAAGTCGGAGTTGGAAACGTCGCTCATGATGTTCGTGAGGCAGCCGACCAGGAGCTCTTCGTAGATGGGGATGACCACCGACTCGTACTCGTCCACCGCGTCCTCCTCAGAGAGCTCTGCGACCGGAACACGGGAGAATATTGGCGGGAGAATGATGGCGGGAGGGTATTGGCGGGAGTTGTCCCCTTTAGAACCGCACTCCCCCGTTTGGGAGGAAAAAATAACCGGAACAAGAGTCAGAAATAGGCTTCGGGACAGCAGCGCAGTACCAAAAAGGTTAAACCCTTTCAGGAGGACTGCGGTGCCGGTTAGGGAACAAACTACCTAGAATTTGCGTGTTCAAAACGGGACTGGAGCCTTAAGTAAGGGTTAAGGGGGGCGGTGGGTATTGGGAGGGATTGGGGGAGGCGGCGGGGGTATTGGGGGGGTATTGGGGAGGGGGGGGGGGGGGGGGGGGAGGTACTCACATCATGCATGGCCGTAGTCGTATGACCTTAGATCCTCGCATCCCTACAATGCCGGGACGGAGCACGTCGGGTTTCCACCGACCAGACACGCATTTGCTGGGGGGGGGGGGGGGGGGGGGGGGGGGGTTGTTCGCACAGTCCCACAATGCAATGTGTGGGCGCAGGACAGGCTCCCATAACTCTGGAGTAGACTGTTACCTCCTAGGAGCAAAAAATAATAATAATAACGAAAAAAATAAGACGCACATACCGCTGCAATACTGTACAACACAGTAGAAACTGAAAAATCGTACGAGTACACCTCAGACAAAAAAAATAAAAAGTGACATGAGCACACGTACGAATCGGATACTTATGAGACGCTGTTCGAGTCGAAACCGAAACCGAGGAGGCAGCATCGGAATACTCACCGGAAAAAAAAAATAAAAAAAAAAAACGGGATGAAACAAATAGCGGTGGGGAAGGGGGCTGGAGGGCGAGGGAGAAGGAAGTTGGGGGTGGATGGAGGATAAGTGGGAGGGTTCGTGGGGTGATTCGAGAGAGGGGGTAGGGCTATGGACAGATCGGGGAGGCGGCGGCGGGGCGGGAGGGGGGGGGGGGGGGGTGGGGGGGGGGGATAGCGGTCACTCACCGAATGCCGCGGCGAGCTTGTTGATCCTCTGCCGGTCCTCGGGATCAAGCTTCATGACTCCCCCCTCCCTCTCCTTCTTCACGAGAGCCAGAGCCTCCGACCTGATGAAGAAGACGACAACAACGAACCGAAATAATTAAACCATGGCGGCGGGGTGGGGTACGGGGGTAGGTGGTTCTTCTTTGCGAAAGGAAGGTTTACTGAGGGTTTCGTAGTATCTGTCGGGGGGGGGGGGGGGGGGGGGGGGGGGTCGCGACGCCCACACCTGAATCTGGAAAAAGAAACTCGATAGCAGGAAGAATGCTATTACGGGGGTCCATAGTTAATAGGACCTATGGTATAGATAAAAAACCTATATATTTACCGATTTTTACTAACAAAATTTGGTCCCGTTAGCTATGGACCCCCGTAATAGGAATGCCAACAAAGAAAAATTGGTCGGCACCACCACCACCACCACCACCACCACCACCACCACCACCTGTCACGGGGGACCATAGTAAATAGGACCTACCGTACACACAAAAATCTACATATTCACCTGTTTTTATTAACAATATTCGGTCCTATTTACTATGGCCCCCCGTAATAAGTGCAACCCCAATACTGCACAAACCGCCACAAACACAGGCTACGCCAACCCAGCCGCCGCCATCGACGCTCTCCACCTCCCCTCCCTTCTCCCCCCCCCCCCCCACTTACCTCCCCACCACCACCACCACCACCACCACCACCACCACCATCCCCTCTCCTCCACCACCCCCATACTCCCCCTCCACTACCACTACTACCACCCCCACCTGTAAACCTCCTTGTGCATCTCCAGGGCCACGTCCTCGTCCATGCCCAGGGTTTGCCTCGCTCTCTTCAGCTGGTCAGCCTTGACGGCATCCCACTTGCTGGCAGCAGACCCCAGCGCTTTCTGGTAGAAGGGCGCGGCGATGGCGGCACAGCGCTCCTTCACGACCGGCAGAGTGAGGTCGAAGATCTTGCTGATGCGGCTCATCTCGAAAGAGTACGCCTCCTCCGTGTCGCAAACCTGTTCATAGTTTTGTTTGTTTTCCAAAAGAAAGGCGTTGTATATTTTATTTTTAGTCGACAACGAGACAAGACAGTAAATTAGCGCATTAACAGGGGGCAGGGGGGGCACAAAGCAGTGGGCAATGGGGGGGGGGGGGGGGGGGGCACAACACAAAAATACGAATGCGAGGGCGTTGCGCGAAACGGCAAAGGGGAGGAGGGTGAGGCGGCGGCAAGGGGAGGCACTCGTCCGCGAGCTCAGCCGTCGGGGTTCGCGCTTTTCTCCACACGCTGGCTCAACTACAGCTACAAATATACTGGACAGAAAAAAAAAAGCGGGGAACTAAAAAAACACCTCCAGTAATCTGAAACAGAAAAGAGGGGACGCCCGCAGGGTGGGTCCCTTTTCGAGAAAGCCTCATTGTTGTACTGGGAGGCGGTGACCAAGTACCACTCCGTGAGCGATATCGCAGCTCTTGTAACAGCACGACCAAGTAGAAAGAGGCCCAGAAAAAAAAGACCATCCCGCCCGCACATCGTTGGTGGCGAGGTCGACCGTCGATACCAGGTACCTACTCTTTGCGACGAGGTGCCGCGTCGACAGCAAGACAATTAACGCGGGAGCAGCAACCCTGGGTGAGAGTCTCCGGCTGGTCGCAGCAGGAGGCCTCATTGATCCCATACTACACACGAATTAACCTACGACGCAATGGTACAGCAGCACTAAAGTTACGTCCATACTGGACAAGAAAGAAAGAAAAAAAAAAAAAGAAAAAAAAAACAAAAAGAGAGAACGGACTAAAAAATGAAAAAAAAAAAAAAAACGCCTATAGTATCACAGTTACTTTCATATTGGACCGAAAAAAAAAAAAAAAGCAAAAAAAAAAAAGAGAAGAGAACGGAGAACAACTCACCTCGAACATCCGGTCGCACAGGAAGATGAACTTGTCGAGGGCCCGGCGGTTGGGGGACCACTCGTCCGCCAGCTCTGTCGTAGGCGTTCGCGCGACGAACTGTCCGTAGATGGGCGACGCCGCCTGTGGGTGGCAGGGGGGGGGGGGGGGGGGGGGGGGGGGGGGGGGGGGGGGCTCCGGGGGGGGGGGGGGGGGGGGGGGGGGGGGGGGGGGGGGGGGGGGGGGGGGGCATACTCGTTTGTTGCTTGCCTTAAGTCATTTGACCATTGACCACGCATCCCTTTCGAGACGGAGCACCGTTCCTACTCCTAATAGAGACACCTCCAACAATTGGGCGCTCATTACGTTGTTTCCAAACATAGAAACGTTTTGCTAATCTCAAAAATGGCCGTAGTCGTACGATGGGGGGGGGGGGGGGGGGGGGGGGGGGGGGGGGGGGGGGGGGGGGTTGGGGGGGGCGGGGGGTGCCATGTGTTGACGCTGAAAAGACACACCCTGGGTTTTGCCAGGGCGAACGGTACAGCCCATCTGAGGCCTGGCCGGCGAGCCATGCACGCCCAAGACATTGTAAAAAACCGCCACTTTTTCTTTTTTTTAATCTCTCTGGAGTCTCAAAAAAGGGTTGATAGCAAAATCTTCCCCCGTACGCACTAGTACCGCAAACGCACACACACACACTGGTCAACGGTAATAAAAAAATGCCGCCAGCGCGATTCAACGCACACATCAACAGGAAAAAAGAAGAAAAAAAAAAAAAAATCGGCATACAAACAAAAAACAAACGAACAAAAGCGAACAAACCAACCGGAGGGGAAAGAAAAGAGGAGCCAAAAAAAAAAAAAAAACATGACACCAGAAACGAAGAAACTCTCGATAAACCGAAAACGAAGAAATCCCTCAGAAACGAACACGAAGAATCGACTCAGAAACACGAAAAAGAAAAAACACAACAGGAAAACGAACACGAAGAATCGACTTAGAAACAAAAATGAAAGAACGCGATATGAAAACGAACACGAAGAATAGAGTCAGAAACGAAAATGAAGGAGCCCAATAGGGGAACGAACACGAAGACTATTCGTGAAAAAGCGGGGACAAGGCGTCATACCATTTTGTGGCGGTAATATTTAGAGCAGGGCTTGACAGAATCGTTGCCTATTGATAGGGCCAGCAGCGACAATTACGACCACTAACCCCCAGAACAAACCATAAACAACAATAAATAGGTCACCTCCCTTATCTCCTCCCCTACCCCCCCAAAAAAAACGCCGCTTCGCTACCTGGTCTTGTGTTCTCCTATGATGAGCCCGTCTAGACCCGGGTTTTTCCACTAAGAAATGAAAGAGAGAGAGAGAGAGAGAGAGAGAGAGAGAGGGAATGAAGCACAACAGCACAACCCTTTCCCTCGCCCAAAACAAAAAAAAAAAAAAATTTAAAAAAAACATTTAAAAAAAACACATATTCCGCTGTCTTGCCTGATAGAGCGCTTCTCCCATCAGGAGCCCGTCCAGGCCCAAGGTCTCCCTGAGCTCGCTAAGCTCCTTGATCTCGCTTGTCTTAGTCGCCGAGTTCTGGCACATCGCTACAACGTACTTAGAAAAAATCTGGACAGACGGAATGGAAGGGGGGGGGGGGGGGGGGGGGGGGGAGAAGCGGAGGGAGGAACGGAGGGAGGAACTCAATACCATGTACCACTCGGTCCCATAATATGAGCACTGGTTTTACACTAATTGTTGAAAAAACGGTGGTTATAATTCGGGACAGAGTGCTACCTGGTATGGACGTTGTCGTATGACCATAGACCCTTGCATGGGTGCATGGGGGCGGGGGGGGTACGGAGAAGAAAAGAGGGAGGGTAAAAAAAGACAGGGTAAGGACGTGCCTTGTTTCGTCTTGACCCATTTTGGCGACTGGAAGAAGGCAACCGGGATGCAATCCAACTCGTTTCTTGCATTGCAGATTCCACGTGCTGTAAGGGTTTCGGTCTCTTGTGTATGCAAAAACAACCCTGGAAGGCGTTTAGTGCCACCAGCTGGAGTGGTATATGCGGTGGGGCCGCGAACAGCTACCCCCGACGGGGGCAAAAAATAACGCGGGGATAGCAAGGGCGCTCGACGCGGGAACGAAGTACATAGACTTCAAACCAGGCGTCCCCCTCCCCCCCCCCCCCCCCCCCCCTCGCCTCCCCCCTTATCTTTAGAAGAACCCCCAAAAAAAACTACGAGAGCGAAAAAGCACGTTCTCGCATATCATGTGAACACCAGATTGGGGATGTCTTCCGCCCACGTCGTCCCCGTCTCTAAATACGCAAAAAAAAAACGCAAAACCAAGAACCGTCTACTCGTATATTATCGTCATCGCACCAAGCTCGCAAACAGGAATTGCGAGAAAGCTGTCGATCTCAACTCACTTTTTTTTTTTTTTTTTCGGTTTTTTTTTTTTGTTCCTGGATAATACCTGAATAAGGATGTCTTCCGCTTCCTCCCCCTCTAGGCCGAAACTCGACAGTGCTTCCCTGATGTCCTCCGGTGTGATGTTTCCGACGCCCTTCGAATCCAGCAGTCTCGCCACCTGAAGCGAACCACAACGAAAAAAAGAAACAGAAACAAGGAAACGAAAACACCACAACAAAAACAAGAAACAAAAAGTGCAAGGGTTCAGACGAAGTCTGTTCAAAATCGAGCTGTCCAGGTAGAGAGCCCTTTTTGGAAGCGAAAATGAAAAAAATAAAAGACAGAAACAAAAAAAAACATAAAACACGAAAACAACACCAACACCAACACTAACAACAACCAAAAGGGGAAGCTCAGATTCACATTCAAACGCGTTTCGGGTCGAGAAATCAAAACAAATCTATCAACAAGTCACCTCAACCGAAAACAAAATCATGCAAAAACACAACACACAAACATGCGAGCGAGCGAGCGAGCGTTCAGATCGACAGTAAAAACCTACCCCACGAAATTAAATGGCAGCAAGAGACGAATCGGGGCCCCGAGCCCAGCAACCTACCCGCAACATTCTCCAGTGATGAATAGAGGGTGAGCAAACGCCGGCACAGACACGGACACGGACACCAACACCAGCTCCGATACTAACACCTGTGCAGCAGCACACTATTCAGGGGGGGGGGGGGGGGGGGGGCACTTGAAACCTGTGTTGCATTCGTTTTCCAGTAGTACAAGGGTGTACCAACACCAACAGCGACAGCAGACATTACCCCACCCCACCCCACCCCACCCCGCTTTACATCATCCCATCTCATCCCACCCGTCCCATCCCGTCCCATTTCATCCCACCCCGTGCCATCCCGCACCATCCAATTCCACCCCGTCTCATCCCCCTCCCATTCCACCCCTTATATCCCGTCCCATCCCGTCCCATCTCATATATCCCATCCCATCCCATCAAATGCCATCCCATCCCATCCAATCAAATCCCATCCCATCCCATCCAGCCCAATCCCATCCCATCCAGCCCAATCCTATCGCATCGACCAACCCACCTGTGCCGGTGCTGCCTCCCGCCTAGCCTGGACTAGTTTCTTGCGAGCCAAGCCACCTCCGATGCCAGACGCGACGGCTCCTGCAATCCGGCAACCGATAGGACAATAACGCCAACAAAACGTTGCGGAAACCCCCACGGTGAGGTCTCGGTTACGGGTTGACAGGTCAATCATGAATGATCTCTGCTGCAGTGGGTTGGGTTTGTAGAGCGCACTGCACGCTTGTTAAACCTGGCCCTGTCTGCGGTAGCCAAAAGCGAAGCAAAAAACAAGTGCCGTACAAAATCAGCGAAAATAAAATTAAAAAAAGGAAAAAAGAGATAGAAACTACACGAACCGAAACGAAACGAAACGGAACGAAGTGAAAAGAACACCAAACCAAACCTGAGACTACAGGGTCAGTTCGATGGAGAAACCAAAGACCCCCAAAAATTAAACCGAACACGAAAGACAGTTCTACCAAAAAACCAAAAAAACTTCAAAAAATAAACCAAACACACTCAAAGAGGCGTTAATCTTACCGATGGCCGAAATAGCCACCCTGGAGGAGGGCATGGCCAGATATCCGACCGCGGAGGCGACGGGGATAACTCCCGTCAGCACCGCCTGTCATGGGCACGACGCAGACACGTCCGCAGGCACAACCGACGACAAAGCCGACAAAAAACACAACACAGCAGTGAAACACAAGGGAGAGGGAAAAAAAAAGAAAGGTTCATGAGATACGGAGGCGACTTTTAGTGAGCGTACTCATTTGCTGCTTGCCATAGTCATTTGACCATTGACCGACGTAGGGGGGGTGGGGGGGGGGGGGGGGGGCCGTCGTACTCATTTGTTGCTTGCCTTAGTCATTTGACCATTGACCGTGGGGGGAAGGGGTGTACTCAATATCATGCATGGCCGTAGTCGTATGACCATAGACCCTCCACCTCTACAATGCCGGGACGAAGCCCGTCGGGTTTTCACCGACCAGGCAGACATTGCTTGCACCAAGCGCGAAGCGCCGTGGGGTGTTGGGCGAGTCGCATGAAGGGTGAGCTGCATCCCACTAAGAACCGCTTTAGAGGCGGATTTTCTTGCATGTGGATGAGGCGGATTTTCTTGGACACGGATGACAGCATCAACGAATTGATTTAATTTCTGGTGTGGCCACTTCCAGAGACAGCAACGGGCGTACTATGGGACTGCCTCGTGGGTACCTTACCATACACACACTACGAGATACGATCATCCCCCTTGTGCGGAGTGAAGGTTCTCCCCGCACAAAAACGATACAACTCGACCGCCAGCCGTGGTAACCGCCAAAAAAAAAAAAAACAGATTAAAAAAAAAAAGTGGTACCCTGGCTTTCTAGGTCACGTAGTGAGAGGCGTGTATTACAGCGTCGTCGCAGGGGGGGGGAGCAATACGGGACAGATGAAAACAAAACAGCAGTGTCGTATAGACAGAGAAAAAACCAAAGATTCATGATAAACGGGGGCGGGGGGGGGGGGGGGGGGGGGGGGGGGGGCTCATTTGTTGCTTGCCTCAAGTCATTTGACCATTGACCATTCATCCCTTTCGACAGGGAGCGTTGGGGGGGGGGGGGAGGCACATAACGATAACGTCGACAAAACAGTAGCCGGACAAGTAGAGGAAGCAGTAATAGTAGTACCAGGAGTCGCAGCGTTTTACAGTAGTGGTAGCAGTTGTGCCGAAAAAATATAGACGGTCGTCGCTGCCGTAACACCCTACTGCTACATCCATGACCGCAGTACGTGCTACAGCAATACGGGGGACCGTAGTAAATAGGACCTACGGTACTCACAAAAACCTATATATTTACCTAATTTTACTACTGTAACAATATTTGGTCCTAACTACTATGCTCCTCCGTAATATTAATATTACGGGGGACCATAGTAAACAGGACCAAACATTGTCAGTAAAAATAGGAAAACATACAGCTGTTCGTGTGTGCCGTAGGTCCTATTTACTACGGTCCCACCCCCGTAACACTTCTACCCCCACGACGGCGACACGTACTGCTGCTACCAAGGCTACCACCATCTTGACCGCCACCACCTACCACCACCTACACCGCCACCACCGCTTATTACATCCATCCTGTACATCGACTACATGAAAAAAAAAACACACACACACACACACACACACACACTGGACGGAAACATATTAAGGGCCGTTTGGTCTTCATATTAATGACTAACCGGCCCCTATATTTCGGTCCAGAATGGTACCGGGTACTAACCCGCGACACATGGTCCCTCAGGAGTACCGCTTCAGTAATGCCGGTGGTTTTCTGGCGGGCACAGTTTCTTCATTTCCATACTAAACATATAGATATATTTATATTCCCCAATCCGGGGTAGCGCCGGTTGCCGCAGCACACACTATTACGGGGGGCCATAGTTAACAGGACCTACGGTACACACAAAACCCTACATATTTACCCATTTCTACCAACAATATTTGGTCCTATTTACTATGGTCCCCGTAGTAGTGCCGCTTTTTTTTCCGGCCGGCACGTACCGGAACCACCATTTGAGGGGACCCAGTGCACAACAGTAACACACACACACACACCTTGGCCACGCCGGGAGTCATGTTTCCCACGGTTTTTCGAAGCGGGTTGCCCTCCACTTCGTCCTCGATCTCCTTGAAGCTGTCCTTGCCCTTGGGCTCGACGAGCATGCTCAGACTAGAGGAAGCAGCGGCGAGCCTTGTCGGTCTATAGACAGAACCAATGAGGGAGGTGGGATGCGTGGGATAATATGGGGGTGGGATGGGATGGGACGGGATTAGATGGGATGGCTCAGACAAGATAACGCTGCGGGGGTCGTCGTCGGCCTATAAACAGAGCTTTGACGGCGGGCATGCGATGGAACGGAGTGGGGTGGGATGGGATGGGACGGGACGGGACGGGATAGATGGATTGGGAGCACGATGTGATGGGATAGGGCGGGGTGGGATGGGACGTAACGTGATGGGATGGGATAGGACGGGATGGGAAGTAACGTGACAGGATGGGATGGGATGGGATGGGATAGAACGGGATGGAATGGGATGGGGATGTAATGAAAGTGTGGAACTTCAGAGCGGCGAAGGAACAGGGGGGAAATACGAGCACGTAGTACGGCTGCACACCATCGGTCACACGTGTGAGTATGATGGCTGCGCCTGCCCACGCTACGATTAATAGGCGCTCTCAGCAGTTTATTCCGTTTTTTATTTTATTTTTGCAAATAATCTCCAAAGTCCGATCCACGTGGGATTCGAACTCCAGCACCAACTCTTCGTGTGAATAGCATTCGAGGGTGCCACTACACTAGCCCACCCGGGCGACCGGCTGTACACCATATCGTAAAAACATCTTTCAAAAGGGTTGAGTTCGCAAAGGGACAGGGGAGGGTTTGCCAATACCGAACAAGGCGTTTTCGGAAAAGATGCCGGTCGAGAGCCTCCCGAAAATATAACGTACCCGGTACGACTTTAAGAACCCCGCAACGTTCTTGTCAGGGAGAACGAGCGCTGAAAACCAATGGCACCTAACCCTGGGCGAGCTCAACGGTCTTCATGGTATGATGCGGTATGATACACGTTGACGTACGGTATGTGTCTACTGTTGCTGCTGCTGTACCTCAGAACTTTCGATAATTTCGAGATAAAAAAGGGGGGGGGGGCGCCAGTCCACACACCAACGCATAAAAGTTGACGGCAGCTATATACAAATATCCTGCTGCGCGAGTTGGCTAGGTGGAAGATTGAACAGAGTGGAAATCTGGGGTTTGTGGAGAGGTATTGAATCGTTGAAAAGAGGGGGATGTGCAAGGGGAGTCAAAGAATTGACGACGGGTTCAGCTTCGTACGCGTATTATATGAACAGTACGTACCAGTAAATACGTACCTGGTAAACTACAGTATTATTAACAACATGTCAAATTTAGTATCGGAACTCGGAACTCTACTGCAAGGAGTTTGAAATTAGCATTATAAGGTGTTGTCAAACAATAGCCTATTATTAACAACAGATATGCTTCCACCATGATTCTTCTCGGACTCGTACGAGTACTGAGTACTGCTTATCGTGCCGCTTACCAGATACCGGTAGACACCTCGGTGAGACCGTGCTCCTCATGCCGTTAGTCGCTGTACTCGTACATACATACCTAGAGACCATTCCCCAGGGGTCCCACACCCCCACACCCACACCGGTCAACTGCTGCTGCCGTATGGCACCAGGTACAGCGTATCAGTGTCTGTTGCATGGCGAATACGAGTACTCGTATCGTACAGGACGATCTTGAAAACCTCATCGCCCCAACCTTTTTCTGTGTTCCAGCCCCCGGTACGTACGAGCTGTGATATGTATGTATCAGACACATCCAGACCTGGTCCCAGGTTACGCACGAGACTCCTCTATTGTCCTGACCCCTGTGTGTAATATCAGTAGTTGTGCACCGCTATTAATAGTAGGGCTTGCGAGGTGTATTACTGTAGTCACTCACACCAGCATCCTACTGCTACTGCTCTGTACGCGCCCGTGGGGACTCTAGACGACGGAGTCCACATCGCATCATATCAGATATGATATGTACATTCAGCCTGATTCAGCTAATAAATCAAGTTAACAGGTGTGAGCGAGCGCATACGAACATACACACAGCAGCAGTTCGTACATGAAACCAGCCAAAAAGTGGGCGCAAGTCTGCTGTGCACCCAGCTCCACAACAACTCTAGCACCCCATGAGCTACTAAACAAAGCCACTCCTCGGCTTCGTTGCTACCTAGAGCGACAGAGGTAGTCGCGGTGGTGATGGTGGCCGGTTTTGGTGACCGAGCCCTGCACCGATTCTAGGCTACGGACTGCAACAGCAGCAGCAGCAGCAGTGAACATGTAAACAGCTCAGAAGCTCTCTCTCTCGACGCAGATCATATATATACCTTGCTCGGCCAACCGCCGCGAGAGAAGCGCTGTAGGGCGACGCCACTGCCCCCGCCGAGCCATGAGCGAACGAAGATCCCGCCTTGGAGGGAGGGAGAACGACGAACGCCGTTGCTCCTCCGAGAGAAGCAAGCCACAGCAATGAGGTGCTCGCAACGGCTGTCTTCATGCTTGCTCACGAGTCGCGCTGCAAAATTGCCGCGTGTCTCGTTCGCAAAAACGCGACTCGCTCCTTCCCAACAGGAAAATCGTGAGGGTGCAACCGCCACGAGCGAACACGGGTGACAGCGAGGACTACGTGCCTCCAGGAGGTGGCGATTATTAGGGAGGCGCGCAGCGTCGGTAGCGTCGCTGTGCGAGAGAAACGAGGCACCAGAACCGCACGAACACAAAAAATGGGTTTCAACATATAAAATGTTGGATACAATTTTGGGAAACGGGGACAATAGGTTTGTAACCGTGAAAGACATTGTAACCGTGAAAACAAAAGCACGGCGTCGTCGTCACATCGCACATCGTACTACCACGTATCGTGTCTCATACATCGCACATGTTATCACTACTACTGTACTTCTGGTGGCCCTCGGCCACTACCCTGAGAAGCAAGCGAACTTTAGCCTCCACGAGGAACGCAGAACGAAGTATCGCGCAGCCTGAAGGTTGAATATCGATCAACTTTTTTTGGTGGTTGACATGTGATAAAAAAAAATAATCACGAACAATACGTTTCGCATTTCGAGTGTAACGAACACGCCCAAGCCCCCCCGCCCTTTCACCCCCCCCCTGCGCGGCAACTCGACAGCACGACACACGGTGGCTTTGGGCGAAGGAACATCATAAGGAAAGCTGTACGTAGATGAACGCGTGCTTTATTAGTATGTGTGCAGGTGTACTTTCCGTCCTCCAGCGGCACGCATTTTTTTCGTATTATATCGTTTTGAGAGAGTTTTGAGCGGAAAGCAGACTGACTTATCCCGCGGTCATCATCTTGATCAATGAGCTCCCTACTCGTAAGTACGAGCCACAATATTGAAACGTACCCACGTACCTGGTACCTGGCACGAGTAGTAATCGAGTAGGGGTCACGTATGTAGCTCAAAACATTAATCGCACGAGGATTCAGAAACCGTCACCGAGGCGGCATCAAGTACAATCGGCACTTTCAACTGGCGCCAGCTTTACTTCTTCCTAAATTACCGGCAATGCCCGGAACCTTGAATGGCGATGCTGGTACTGCAGTTGCCTTTCAGAACGTTACGATTGACAACCACTGTGTGTGGGTGCACATGCGCACCACCATCAGCCGAACGTGCTCAACCGAGCCTTGGAGACACTATATATACAGTAATGGAGCACATCCCCTGCTCGAGTTTTCTACATCATCCGTAGAACACTGAGCTGACAATCGTTGTGGCCTTCGCCTACGATGTTGCCAGTTCCCTTGTCGTCACCTTTCGCGTCGCTTCTTCTGTTGCTGCTTCCCTATGTATAGGGCGGCCGATCAGCGGCTACTACACCGGTCAGGATGTGGTGCGGTGGTAGTGTGGTGGCGAGGATAGTTGAACTTCGAAGCTTGACACGCCTTGCAAATGCACCAAGCCCCGCCACTGAAAAAAGAGGCTTATCGAGCAGACACACGCCAACGTGTGCCTCGCGGGTACTGCAGTAGCCAGCCAACCACTCCCCCCCCCCCCCCCTTCCGAGATGTTTCCTGTGTTCAGGTTGACCGGAGGTTCGAGATCGCGCCCACCCTTTTACCCTACTCGTATCCCCTGTCTGTGATAAAAAAATCCGAATGTCGGCGCTAAAACGGGTGGACGGACACCCCTCGCCCGCCCCGCCCGGCTCCCCTTCGGTCACAACATTGAAAACCACGCCGTACCTTACGGTGAGGGCACATTTATAGGCTGAAACTCATCACAACGTCAGCTCAACCAGTATACTTTCAAATCTGGTTTTGACGTGGTTTTTCAAGGTAGCCTATCTTGTGTCTAACAGACGAGTGTTGCTTCGTGTTCTCTCTGTGGCAATGTACAGCTGTTATGGTAACCCCTCTCCCCTGTTGCGCGCGTTACGATTTGTAGCAAGCGCCCCCTCATCATTACCTGGCTGGTGCTGTCGCCTGCCTAGCTGATGAACGCCTCGTCCCTTCGTTCAGAAGGCATCT
This sequence comes from Macrocystis pyrifera, assembly GCA_031763025.1. Lineage (NCBI taxonomy): Eukaryota > Phaeophyceae > Laminariales > Laminariaceae > Macrocystis > Macrocystis pyrifera. Next base: position 266,211 of record JASSKH010000019.1, read on the forward strand.
GGCGAGGCAAGCAATAACTAATACAAAATACTGTAGCTTCCAACATCGTCAAGCACCTTGTGCTAGTGGCCAGGGCAGAGCCAGAAGCACACCTGCTAGCAGTTCTCGGTCCCTAGGTCCATACTGCCCTTACACTTGAAACTGACGTTGTCTCCAGGACCCTTTTGGCACCAGTTCGAGGTCTGATTTTTTTTCCCGGCGAAAACCTGGCTATTCGCTTTTGTAACCTGTTTTTTTTTCAGCTTTTAGCTGTTTATTTGATGTCTTCTCTTTTTGTTTGCTGCGTTCAAGAGTATGATACCGCCGCCGCTTCCCGGCGCGTCGCGCGGTGTGAGACTGGTGCAGCAGCCGCTATGATATAGGTCCATGCCATGTTGGCCCGCGCGACGTAGGGGGCTTGTCGTGCTTTCATGGTCCGCCTGGTTGTTCGCTTGTTGGAAACACGAACATTTGTGTCTCTGCTATATTTGGAAGTGCCACAGCCCCTCTGTCACTGATGGAAACAGGTAGACTCTATTTCCTTCTACCCCCGCTTGCCGCTGGTTCGACTTTTCAGCACGCTGCAGGCTCGGACACAGCGACACAAGCGCGCTTGCTCCAGAACGGCGCTCCGGGCAGCCGGTTCCGTTGTGCGCGCAGCAGGATATAGTCGTCCTAGCCTTTCTCTCGGGTGTATGATGTCCGTCAAGCTAAAAATCCGAGCAGTCGTCGGTCCCTAGGTTCATACTACCCTTACGCTCAACACAGCCGCGTGTTTCAGTCAACCAACGACAAAAACGATTCGATCGTGACCCTTTTGAAAAGTACGTTAGGCGAAAGCAGACCCAACGATATACCGACTGCTCTGCCATCGCTCTCATCCACTTCCTTCTCGTCCTTCCCTGCGTGACTCGCGAGTATTGAAAAATTGTTGGACGCGATTCGACGAAAAGGGAGAAAGGGCTGCAGACTTCTCGCGATAAAAATGCAAGCCGCGAATGGGGGGAGGAGAGCCGGCCATGTGATCCCCAGGTCTGAGTTACGAATAGACGGGAGAGAGAAAAGAAAAGAGCGAGGGTAATAAACGGCAAGAGAGACAAAAAAGGGGTTGAGATGCTGATGCCTGTTGCACATAAGCATCGCCTCTTAAAACGATATATTTGTATACTTCGTCGCCTCAAGTGCTCTTCACAGACGCTTGTGGTGCCACCTCTCTATCTCTTGCCACGGAGACAGAGCCTCGATCTTCAAAGTTATCTCAACTTTTGCACGCGCCTGTTTCTCGCTTCACGCGGTTTTGGCAGTACCTACGGACACAGAAAATTGAGATCCTTGACGCGTTCTACGATCGAGGTAGCACGTTTCCGCTAAAATGTTTTCTGAATGACGGGGGCCCTTAACCCACAATCGCCGGAATGCCAATCTTGTTTCGAAAAATCACCTTTCTTCGTATGCTTGGGCCATGCGATTATTCGTCGGGATGCAATTCGATTTTTTGCTGCAGTCAGTTTTCGGGCGAGGTATGGAGCTCCTTAAGTGAGGAGCCTCAGAAAATTTAGGGTGAACCCCTATCGTAGAACGCCTCCCTTACATGCCATTTTTCTCGATTGTGGGTTATTCCCCTCGAAGAGGTTGTCTACCGTGAAGTGCTTGGAACATAGAGCCGGGGTAATTGTTCAGGTTCGACTTGTAGTGGCGGCAGGAAAAGGGTACAGACCGAGCGTTTTTCACCGGCTGCGGTGCATTTTTCTTCTTGGCATGACAGAGATGCGGGGGGTCGCGGGCCGCCGAAAATCCGTTTTAGACCATCGTATATATACACCGCTGTTGTTTTTTGCATCTGGTACCTGCTCGACACATGTTTTTGATACCCAGGTGCGAGCTACGATATATAGGGGTACGTACGCAGCACGTTTTGTCTTGCAAGGCGAAATAATTTTTTGTGACTGACTGATGGTGCTTCTCAACCGAGAGGGGGCTGCCTCCAGTCTCGTTTTTTTTTTTTACAGTATAGTCATCGATGTAAACCTACTACATACGAGGCCACCGGGATCGGTACACCTTTTCTAGATAATCCGTTCTGTTTTGGGGGATCTATTCGGCTCCCTCACGCGGAGAGCTTCAGGGAAATCGCAGGTGCACCGCTACCGCCGCATACGACTACTACGGGGGTCCATAGTTAATAAGACCCATGGTACACATAAAAAAACCTATATATTTACCTATTTTTGCCAACAATATTTGGTCCTATTAACTATGAACCCCGTAATACTACAGCCGCCGTTATCAGGTACCGTACCCCCACACCGCATTCCAATTTCTTAGGATAACATTTCGTATGTATATATTCTCGCATCAACACCGCCCTGTCGAGATCGCCTACCACGGGGGGACATAGTAAATAGGACCAAATATTGTTAGTAAAAATAGGTAAATGTATAGGTTTTTGTGTGCACCGTAGGTCCTATTTACTACGGTCCCCCGCAATAGTGCGTGTGAGCACAATTCGGCGTGCGAGTCGACGAGGGAAGGCAGTGCTAATTTTTTTCGGGATAAAAATGTTAAGATCAAGCGGGCGAGACACATTGTATCCCTGCACAGGTTTGCCTATTAAGTCGGTACTCGTTGGTACTCGCGTGTCTTGGTTGCTTAGAGATAGGAGAAGAGCAGCTTTATTCCTGTCGTGCACGCGGAGACTGAGACCAAGCTTGTGCCCCTCTGGAAAACCCTGGTTTTCCACCTAAGATACGCCTTCCAAGCATTACAAATACGATCCCGGTGCCTGAACCCAGGAAATTGCCGGGCTTTCAACCTCATTCAAGACAGTATCATAACACTAGCCCACTCTGATAAGCCGTATATACAGAATTATGGGAAATTCATGGAAACCCTGATTCCATGAACTAGAACATGAGTCGAAGATGCGACTCCTCAAAACCCACTCCCACACCTCTGAACGGCAAGGCAACGAAGCCGACAAAGTACGTGAAAAAAAAATGAAAGAAAAGACCTAGCCTTAAGGGGCAGGAAGAAATCGTCAATGAAAGCCATCGCCATGCCACCCGCACGGGGGGGGGAGGCGAGGAAGATGCATGGAAAAAAAAACGAAAAGTGAACACCAAAAACGCGAAGAAAAATAACACGGAAGACGGCAAGAACCACCTAAACCCAGCCCACAACTCTGGAAACGCGTCCTGGGTCACAAATGAGTGGCCCGTCCAAGCATCGAACCAAATATTCTCCATCCGTTGGCGTAGTTGCGCTGATTTTCCCGGGGGAAGGCTCTCAGCTGAGGCCCTTGCCTTGTCGGCACGACGGGTCCTCGTGGCGCTGTTCGCCCGGGCAGCCCGCAGAGCTTCACTGGCGCGGGAAATTTAATCCTGCGCACGGGAGGCGGAGCGCGCGGCGTCCTCGGAGGCCGCGGCGGCAGCCTTCGAGGCGCGGTCGGCGGGCGCCGAGGCTCTGGCGGCAACTGGTGCCTCTTGCTCGGCCGCCGTGCGCTCTAGCGCCCGGTGTCTAGCCGTTGTCGGCGAGGCAGTCCCGAAGGCCTCGGCGGCGACCGAAGCCCTCTCGGCCGCGACGACGTCGGATTGGTCGTCAGCGACAGCAGGAGTCCGCTCGGCCGCGGCAGCGTCGGCCTGATCGGGCGCCGGGCGTTGTGCTGTGGTCCCCGCGACGAGGCCCGAAAGGGCGGACCAATGCTGGAACACAGCTTCCTGGTCCTGCCGACGACGCCACTTGTTAAGATCAAGCGGGCGAGACACTTTGTATCCCTGGACGGGTTTGCCTGTTTCGTCGGTGCACTCGTTGGTACTCACGTGTGTGTGATGTTTGCTTAGAGATAGAAGAAGAGCAGCTTTGTTCCTTTCGTGCACGCGGAGACTGAGACCAAGCTCGTGCCCCTCTGGAAAACCCCTGGTTTTTCACCAAAGATACGCCTTCCAAGCATTACAAATACGATCCCAGTGCCTGAACCTAGGTAATTACCGGGCTTTCAACCTCATTCAAGGCGGTATCATGACAAAAAATTCAAGGCGCATACCGAAGGGGGGGAGGGACGGGGGGGGGGAAGCCTGCTCTGTAGCCTCGGACCTGTGCTCCAGACTATTGATAGGGAGAGAGTGGGAGAAAAAAAAGGTCGAAGACAACACAGATGGGATGGGGGAAAAAACAAAAGAGGCGCACATGTTCGACGATAGTAATATAACCTGGTGATCACTGGTACTGCTGTAAGCTTCCTTCTTTGGGATCCCCGGATGTTTTTTTTTCATCTCTTGCTGTGCCTTTTCAGGAGGGTTCGCCGTTGAGTAATACCTGCTTGCTGGTACCGATCTGCCCCCTAAATACAAGTGATTTTTTGTTTGAAAGTTAGTGTACTAAATGTCCTTATATATAGGGACAGAGAGGTAGGGGTTAATCGTCTCGGGACTTTAGACGGCTGCGGCGACGCCCACTACATGATTGTGGGATGATACGAGTAATATTACTGTCGGTGCAGTGTGCCGTCTGACAATGTGTACAGCGTGAGTGTCCACAAGCAAAAAGGAAAAACATGATGAAATAAAGAATAAATTTTATAAAAAAATCCAAGGCGTGAAGCGATCTTGCCAACAGCCACGAACCGATTCAAAACTGGTGTCCGGGTTACCGTGAAAGGGCCCGCGAGGCACGGGGCGGAGCAACATGATCCCCCCACCCGTGAATTCTAGGCCCTCACGCTACTCGTAGACGGTTGATTGAGAACACCAAAAGGTATACATCTGCGTTTCCTGCACAACGTCGGGAAGGGAAACGTTTCCACAAATCGGTACACACATACATGACCGATCGATCCCGACTTCGTGATCTACAGCAGTTTTTTTTTTCGGGGCTGATAGATGTGTATCCCCTGATTGTGACGTCTGTAGGTGTAGCCCCATCCCTGTTGCCCGACGGGAGTCGCGTAGCACGCTCTACATTGTCTGGCACATGTTTCCTGGGTTGGGTTTGCACTATAAACGAGCATGTATACAGATCCTGCACATCATACCATCACGGCAGAAAAGGACCCATGGACAGAGTATCTACCACACAATGGTTGCCCTGTCCGGGTTTTGTGGCACAACGTAATCACGACACGAATGTTTTTGCCCAGCACACTGATGGCGCGTACATCGGGCCTGTGGGCGCGACTTAGGATTCGAGGGTAGAAGAGCAGAGGAGCGCACGCATTGAGACGGGAGGAGCAAGAGAAGCGGTTGGAGAAGACAGAGGTTAACCCTTTTATTGCCGGGGACCATAGTAATCAGGATCCATCATACACATTCCGGTATTCTTACAGAACATTTTTGGTCTTGATTAATATATTTCACCCGTAGTAGTGCTTCTCTTCGCATAAGCCTGCGTTTGACTCTAATTCCAAGTGCTTTGTTGCCACAAAGCGAGCGCAGTCCTGAAGGGTGCTAACCGGGAAGGAAGCAGGTACATAAAAGGAGTAGGAGTTACGGTAGACTTCGCGCATAGGTTCCCTCCTTGTTCTTTAGGTTTCCCTCGTTTTTGTTTTTCGCTTCGGGGGAATGTTTGTGAGTGGTCAACGCTGAAGCTCCTGCTAAAACATTTGTCGGATGGCAAGCAGAAAAACTCACGACTGACGCACGCCCCCCCCCCTTTCGTCTTCCCCCTCTCCTCTCCGTCTCTCCAGTACCCCCCCCCCCCCCCCCCCCCAATGATGGACGCCTCATGGGGACGCGTTCTACGATAGAGGTCTGTAGCACATTTCCGCAAAAACGTTCTCTGAACGACGGGGCTGCTTAACCCAGAATCGTCGGTACGCCAATCTTGTTTCGAAATATGACATTGTTGTATACTTGGGCAATGGGATTATTTATTCATCGGGGCGTGATTTGATTTTTGCTGAAGTCCGTTTTCGGATGAGGTGTGGAGCTCCTTAAGGTCAAGTGAGGAGCCGCGGAAAAATTAGGGTGAACGTCTCTCGTAGAACGCCTCCGGGTAGGACGCGTTCCACAATAGGGGTGATACGGAGGACCATAGTAAATAGCACCTGCGGTACACACAAAAACCCATATATTTACCCACTTTTACTATTAATAACAAAATTTGGTCCCATTTACTATGGTCCCCCGTAATAGCACTTTTTTAGGCCGAATTATTCATCACTGATGGGGGTCCTCAACTGAGCAGTTACCCAATGTCACTGGGATTATCAATTGTGTTTTTAAACTTTTTTGCTATTTGATAGAGCACCTCAAGTGAGAAGCCTCATAATATTTAAGGAACACCCCTATAGTAGGATGCGCCGTTGACACCCCCCCCCTATCCCCGCCAGCCCTAGCAGGAGTAGCAACGGTGCTACGAACAGTGCTCCGTCTCGAAAGGGGTGTGTGGTCGATGGTCAAATGACTAGAGCAGGCAACCGAACGAGTACCCCCCTCCCCTCCGCCAGTACGGAGAAATGGATTGTGGAAGAAGTTGTTGGAAACAGGGATCAGAGGAAAGATGCGGCGGCTGATGAAAAAATCGACGGAGCGTGCGAGAAGTGCTGTGATACTGGACGGGGAGCTGTCGAAGTATGTGTTGATACTTTACAAGGAGTTGCACGGGGATGTGTGCTATCGCTTAATCTATCGAAGGTATATAAAGTTAACGACCTGATAGTAGCAGTCGAAGCAGCCGAGCAGGGAGTCACGGCGAGGGAAGATGCGGTATCGGGATTGATGTTTTGGGGTGGCTTCGTTGGGATGTCAGAAACACCCAAAGGGTTGCAGAAACGAAAACAGAAGACACTATTACGGAGGACCATAGTAAAATGGGACCAAATTTTGTTAGTAAAAATAGGGAAATATATAGGTTTTCGTGTGTACCGTAGGTGTTATGTACTATGGTCCCCCGTAATAGCATCCACCAGGAAATGGAAGGTGAGAGCGGACGTGAACAAGTGCGCAGTAGTTACAAGTAACGAAGATAAGGTGGACTTGGAAAAATTCAGTTGGAAGTGGGGAGAAGACGAATTACTGATCGTACACCAGTGTGATACATACGTACCTCGGCGTAGATATCTCAGAAGACTGCTTGCGGGATGCACACATAGCGAGAGTAATAGGAAAGGGTAAAGCACACGTAGGCAAGATGGATGCGATCCTAACAGACACGCACCTTGACTCTATCAGGATTAAGAGATGTATCCTGACGAATGTGATAGCACCAAAGCTAGAATATGCAGGGTTGAAGTATGGGAAGGGCACGCGAAATTCGTAAAGCAGCTGGAAACAGTATAGATGATAGCAGCTAAAAAACTGCTATAGAAGTAGGATGCTCACAAGTACGACGAGTAATATAGTAGCAACCCTTTTAGTACTCCAGTCCCTTTTGGGGGACAAACCAGTCAAATTCCGAGTGTTTTGTCCCCAAAACGAGACTGCAGTTCTAAAAGAACTGGGAGTGTACCCCCTGAAGACAAATACTACTGTAGAGACGTGCGAAAGATGAAACGGCACTATAACGGTAAGGAACATGCCACAAAAAAAAAAGGTTGCCAGCCATGGTTGACAGAGCTATATGGGAGAAAGTAACAAAAGGGAGAGCTGCAGTATGGCGGGATAGCGCAGTCGCAAAAGTACGGAAGGATATAGGAGGAAAACAAGAAGAGATGATGCCCATAGAGAAGTTTGGCAGGTACAAGGCAGAAGTAGAAGAAATGATAAAAAGAAGAGAAAGACTAGCGCCAAGAAATAAGGTAAACTCGGAGAAACACTTGGGAGATATACGAGGAGTTAAGCGAAGGAATAGGAATGGAAACGTATTGGCGCGGCTTAGCGAAAACACTGAGACTGCGATTTCGTGTAGGGGAGCTGAACTTGCCAGAAAGAAGAAAGAGGTAAACCGATAGCCGGGAGGAGGAGGACGTAGATGCACAGGGAGGAATTAGATGTACAGATGTGCCCGTATGGCGAAGTAATAGAGAGTAGAAGTCACATAGTAGGAGAATTGCAATAATCAAAGAGGACCGGGATGTGTTAGAAGAGGAGATGAGGGAAATATACGCATGTGACATGGAGGAGTTTGGTATACTATTAATAGATAGTATCGAGAAAACGATCGCCACCCTAGGAGATAGATGGTGGCCACAGGCGGCGAAAAAGATTGGCATTTTTTTCGATGTAACATATGGAAACACCGTAGTGAACGCCCAATTGTTGGAGGTGTCTCTATTTGGAGTGGGAACGGTGCTCCGTTCCGAAAGGGATGCGTGGTCAATGGTCAACTGACTAAGGTAAGCACCAAATGAGTACGCCCCTCCCCCCCCAGATCACAACCCCGAGAATGATACCCATCGAGGTATTATTAAGCTTTTCATCGGACAAAGTGCAGCATAATAACTTCAGCCGATCGGTCATGATAGTCTCAGGAACTAGAAGAAAATCAAGGACACACACAAAAAAAGAATCTAAACCTATGCACGCACAGCAGTCGAACTCCATTATGTGCCTACTTCCAGGATAACATCGATCTACTCCTTGTGTTTGATCGCCATTTCTACTTTCCAACTCGACTCGCGTTCGACACTTTACTTTCGGTAACCTTCAGGACAAGTCATGGTTGCAGGGATCTTTCGCCCCCCCCCCCCCCGATCCCCTCCCCGCTGTCATTCATATGCAAGTCCGCCTCACAAGCGGTTCTTAGTAGGATGCAGCTCACCCTTCATGCGACTCGCCGGACACCTCACGGCGCTTGGCGGTTGGTGCAGGCAGCGTTTGCCTGGTCGGTGAAAACCCGACGCGCTCCGTCCCGGCATTGTAGGGATGCGAGGGTCTATGGTCATGCGACTACGGTCATGCATGATAACGAGTCCCCCCCCCCCTCTCCCCGCCCCCCGAGTGCTTCCCTGCGTTTCTATCGCGCCAAGTATAGCTTGCCGCATTCCCACTGCTCATCGATGCTTGTCGTTTTATTTAATCGATTTTTTGTCTTGTCAATCTCGAGCTCTTCTGGCAACGCAAAGCAGCACGTTTTTCTTCTACCGGGGTTCAGATCCCCTAACTTCCTACAGAACAAGGGGTTACTATAGACATAGAAGGTAGCCAGACCTCAGCATAGGTTTCATGCGTCGTTTTTTTTCTTTCAGGAATGTTTTGAGGGATCAACGTTGAAAGCTCACATGCTGCACACTGTCGGATGGTAAACATTAATAATAATAAAAACTATTTAGTCTACCGGACTTACCCTATAGTTTGGCCTCCGATAAAATATCGTACATGTTCATACATGTTCCAGTCAGACGTGATGAATCGAATATCGACAAGTGCTGGGGTCGCGGTGCACCTGCAACTTTTGTTTTTAAGGCTCCTCAGTTGATTACGGTGTAAGAGCTCTGTACCTCACCCGGCCCCTGACCAATGAGAAAATAATCCAAGCCTTACATGTTCGACGAATTACATCGGAAAGCGCTCGCAGTGGCATTCCGACGGTGGTACCGGGTCGGATTTTTGAGGAGCCCGGTCCGTCGTAAATGCTTCGACCAAAAAAAAGTGCTACTTGTGTACCCCTTTCCAAGCGTACTTCCGTCCTTTGGTACCGTAGTAGCCTACTCTCTTGTTCTGTCACTCTGAACCAACGCACATCCCGCTTTCCCCCCCCGTATTGGAGGCTCCACCATTGACGCCTCCCTCCCCTGGGCAAACCCTCGTACTGATGTGGGTATCAGGAGGCTGGGTACCAGATATCGCCAGTGACTGCTGTATTGACTCGAGGGATCGGCACTGACTGTGATGAGTGACGTAGGGCTGCGTTGTGGATGGGCTTCACGGCTGTACTACGGCCGACTGTGATGAGTGAGGTGGGGCTGCGGTGTGGATGGGCTTCACGGCTGTACCTACGGTACACACAAACACCCATATATTCCCATATTTTTACAAACAATATTTGGTCCTATTTACTATGGCCCCCCGTAATAGTTGTAAAGTCGGATGTGGCGAAGTATTGCCAACTAACTGGCTATTTGTCAGCGCGTATTATTGCGGGGGACCATTAAATATGTATACATATTAAAAATAAAAATTACATAAATTATATATGTAGTAAATCAGAACTCACGATGGACCCAAAAACAACTATTCCCCTATGTTTGCACGCCCAATTAGGTTCCGATTACCGCGTCCCTCCGAACCGACAAAACCAAAAACTCAACACGAGCCACCGAGCCACAAATAAAATCACCAGCGAGGTACCACAGGATCAGATACCAACAACAACAAAAAAAAGAGAGACGAAGAACTTACAGCAGCAGCAGGGAAACTCTTGCCGCAAGCTGAAAAAAAACAACTATTACGGGGGTCCATAGTTAATGGGACCAAATTTTGTTAGTAAAAATAGGTAAATATATAGGTTTTTATGTATACCATAGGTCCTGTTAACTATGGACCCCCGTAATATTAATAAATGCTTACACTCAGCCAACTAATATACTAGTCGACGGCTTCTGTAAGAACCCTTTTAGTAGGACTGACTGCAGTCAGTCCCGTCTAGGGGGACAATGTTACGATACTGCTTTAAATGAGGTTGAAAGCCCGGCAATTACCTGGGTTCCGGCACTGGGAACGTATTTGTAGTACTTGGACGGCGTATCTTAGATGGAAAATCAGGGGTTTTCCAGAGACGCACGAGCTTGGTCTCAGTCTCCGCGTGCGCGAAAGAAATAATACTGCTCTTCTTCTATAGCTAAGCAACCATCACACGTGAGTACCAACAATTACCGACTTAAAAGGCAGACCTGTCCAGGGATACAAAGTGTCCCGCAAGCTTGTCTTAACAACAAGCTGCGTGGTGTTTGAAGTGGTCCGTCCCGTTTTCCCCCCCCAAAACAGGACTGCAGTCCCGAGAGGGTCAATAGTCAGCCAGCTCGAATGTTCGCTGACGAGGGACGCGTCGCTTCTATTACGGAAGGCCACAGTAAATAGGACCTACGGTACACACAAAAACCTATACATTTCGCTATTTTTACCATCAATATTTGGTCCTATTTACTATGGTCCCCCGTAATAAGACCTTACAGTCCCGTTTTAGGGGACAGACTGCTTAAAATTTGAAGTGTTTTAACGGGACTACAGCAGTCCTAAAGGTGTGAGCGGTCAGCCAACGCTGGCGCTTGACCCATCTACTATTACGGGGGTCCATAGTTAACGGGACCAAATTTTGTTAGTAAAAATAGGTAAATATATAGGTGTTTATGTATACCATAGGTCCTATTAACTATGTACCCCCGTAATAATAGGACTGCAGCCCCATGCCAGGGACAGACTACTCAGAAATTTGACTATTGCGGGGGACCATAGTTAATAGGACCTACATGCACACAAAAACCTACACATTTCCCTATTTTTACTAACAATATTTTGGTCCCATTAACTATGGTCCCCCGTAATAGTTTGTCCCCCCAAAACGGGACTGCAGTCCTACCGTGTATCACACCGGGTGATAAGATAACACACCCCCTGGGACAAATTTCAGACCCGTTTTTTCGTACTATTACGGGGGTCCATAGTTAACAGGACCTATGGTGTACATAAAAACCTATATAGTTGCCTACTTTTACGAACAAAATTTGGTCCCGTTAACTATGGACCCCCGTAATAGGTCTGAAATTTGTCCAAGGGGGTGTGCTAGCATCTTGCGTGTTAGACCGCGGTCTCGTTTTTTGGGGACAAACCGATTCAAATCCTAAGTAGTCTGCCCATAAAAACGGGACTGCAGCCCTACCGTGTATCACACTGGGTGATAATATATCGCACCCCCTGGGACGAATGTCAGACCCGTTTTTTTGTACTGGGTCTGAAATTTGTCCAAGGGGGTGTGCTATTATCTTGCGTGTTAAACCTTTAAGGACAAACCGATTCAACTTCTAAGTAGTCTGTGTATAAAAACGGGTCTGCAGTCCTACCGCGTATCACACTGGGTGATAATATATCACACCCCCTGGGACGAATTTCAGACCCGGTTTCCTCCATAGACATGGCGGGTACATACACACAACGAAAATGCTGTGCCTTCGGAAAGATTTCGTCGAGAAGGGATGCATAGGCGCGTCGCTCGGCGCGTGTATGTACGCCCTCCCCGTTCTATCGAGAAATTCAGCTTTGAAAACCGTTCGAGGGGGGGGGGGGTGTTATCTTATCACCCAGTGTGATAGTGTTGTACGGTAACCTCCAGTCCCGAAACAACTAGGGTCCCGTAAAAGGGGCTGCTTAGCTACTGCATAGAAGGGTACGTGATCACCTGATTTTTCTGAGGCTTCCCCGTCGGGGGAGCTGTATAAATTCGACGAAACTCGACGAGCAGTAGGAATAATGAACCCTACAATGAGCGATAAAAAAGGAAGGCATGCATCGGGGGGGGGAGAAGGGAAGACACCTCTGACCACGGCTTGTCCAGAAGAAGACCGCTGAGGGTGAAAAAGCTCCGACGAGTTGAGCTGGAAAAATAAACATGATTATTATGATACCGCCTTCAATGAGGTTGAAAGCCCGGTAATGGACTTTGTAGGGGCCCGTCCAGTTGAGTGAGAGTTTGGCCGTGAGGACCTTGGCGTCCGTGTCGGGTTTCGCGCCCTGGCGGATGGTAGCCGCCGTATTGTACACCCACACCCAACCGCCAACGTCAAATTTGGGGACCGGACGCAGAGCGTTGGAGAAGGCGAAGTTGCGGCGGTTCACGCGAGCAGCAGTGAGGGCATGGTGCTCGCGAACGATATCGTACGCGCGCTGCGAGCGGCCCGTCGCCAAGTCGCAGTAGGCGAGATGGTCGCCGGCCACCAGCTTTGGGGAGGTGGGATTTCTGCTCGGTGTGTTTCTGTTTTTTTTTTTTTTCTTGGGCTGGGTTGGGGATGTTTTCTGCGTATTTTGTCCTGCCTACCCCCCCCGCTCAGGACATTCATTTGTGACCCAGGACGCGTTTCCAGAGTTGTGGGCTTGGTTTGGGTGGTTCTTGCCGTCTTCCGTGTTATTTTTCTTGTCGTTTTGGTATTCACTTTTCGCTCTTCCATGCATCTTCCTCGCCCCCCCCCCCCCGTGCGGGTGGCATGGCGATGGCTTTCATTGACGATTTCTTCCTGCCCCTTAAGGCTACGTCTTCCTTTCAATATTTTTTTAGTACTTTGCCGTCTTCGTTGCCCTGCCGTTCAGAGGTGTGGGAGTGGGTTTTGAGGATCCGCATCTTCGACTCATGTTCTAGTTCGTGGAATCGGGGTTTCCATGAATTTCTCATAATTCTGCATATACGGCTTATCAGAGTGAGCTAGTGTTATGATACTGTCTTGAATGAGGTTGAAAGCCCGGTACATACCTGGGTTCAGGCACTGGGATCGTATTTGTAATGCTTGGAAGGCGTATCTTAGGTGGAAAACCAGGGGTTTTCCAGAGAGGCACGAGCTTGGTCTCAGTCTCCGCGTGCTCGAAAGGAATAAAACTGCTCTTCTTCTATAGCTAAGCAACCATCACACGTGAGTACCAACGAGTACCGACTTTATAGGCCAACCTGTCCGGGGATACAAAGTGTGCCGCCTGCATGATCTTAACATGATGATCCCCTCCCCCCAAAAAAAAAAAACTCTCCCGTCAGCCGACCTTGAGATAACTTGTAAGCCAAGACCGATACATATTCCCATGATGGGCTATGTATGTTCTTGACTAAAAACACATTGAATCCAGCGGTATTGGGGAGATTGAGAGTTGAGGAGCCCGGTTTCAGTGAGAAAATGTTTGGGTTCAAAAGTGCTACCCCTAATTGCAATAACCCCTGATTGCAAACGCCTTATTGAAAACCCCAACTGCAACCCCTAATCGCAACCCCTACCGTGGTAGCACGGGTCAGTTTACTTGTATCTCCAGAGCGTATCATATGTAATGTAGGTGCAGGTGTGATGATGATGATGATGATGATGATGATGATGATGATGATGATGATGATGATGATGATGATCTTGATGATGATGATGATGATGATGATGATGATGCTCTCAAAATTGCCTACTTCCCTGAAACCCTGCCCGTCCGTGGTGACAGAAACAGGCTGTAGCAAAAAATCTATCTCTATGGGAGAAAACAAACAAGTACCAAATAGTTGTTACGTCAGCAAGTATCATACGCACCCGTAAGGGAAAAGGCGGTGCTACGAGCTGTGGTATACCATCCCGTATCACTCGCAACCTCATAATAAACTCCAGGAACATATTCATGGCCTTATGTGTACACTCGAAAAAAAAAACAAAAAAAAAAAAAAAAAATACACACAAACGAAGAGAGAAAACAAGGATGAAAAAGAAAGAAAGAAATTGGCCGAATCCGAAAAAAAAAACGGTGCTCAGGGGGGTCATTTTTTAATCCCCCATTTCTTTTTGCCGGCTTAGACGCGCTCGCGCGAGTGGCTATACAACATACCAGCATTTAAAATTACATGATGTGTACCCATTTCCTTCCGCTGGTCGTTGTGTGCTTTTCGTATTTTGGGCTGTACAGACTTCGAAACTTCAACGGCTGTGGCGGGCGGCCTTTTTTTTTTTTTTTTTTTTTTTTCCAAGCTGCTCAAAACTGTTACGTATATCATACTGGGTGATAAGATATCACACCCCCTGGGACGAATTCTCGGACTTTTAACTTGCGGTTCAGTCACACCACGTCCGAGCATGCCTCCGAAGGGGAGCCTCTTACTATACCGAATGCATATGTTTGCAGTCTTGAGTTTTCATTCTGGTTGGCTTCGTGAGGTTCACCGCCATATGGGGTCAACCGGTCTATCTGCATAACTCGGTTAAATCATCCATTCCCACCTCATGATCTAGACCTTCCAGGGTAGACATATTCCTGATCTGTGTGATTTAGCTCGTGTTGCCCGGTGGGTGGGAGCCGTATAACCTGCATGACGTACAGGTATAGCACATGTTTCCTGGGTTGGATCTGTACTACACAGGTCCTGCGCAACCTCTCACCACGGCAGGTGAGGAACTAGATGATCTACCTGTAGATTATCTATCTGATCTATCTGTAGATGATCTATCTGATCTATCTGTAGATAATCTATCTGATCTATCTGCAGATGATCTATCTGATCTATCTGTAGATGATCTATCTGTGGATGGTCTATCTATCCGAGTTGTAAAGGTACGCTGCGTCAGACAAGAAAAAAAAAAGTTACAGTCCTGTTACTGAGGTACGGTAGTAGCGAGAACGGGGGTACGCCCCTTCACCGCAGCCGTAGCCAATCGCAGCGGGGGTTGTTGTGCACCGGTGCCAGGTAATAAACCATTCAAACCAAGCCCTTGGGATCGATCAGTAGTGGCAAGGCTTCGTTGGAATACTCGGCAAAATCCGCAGAGTCAAAGAGGCTAGATATACCGGTGAAGAATTCTGGCTGTGGCTGGAACGTGCAAAAGACAACCAACACGTACGTATGGTGTACGCGCCAAGAAAACCGCGAGATGTTTTCCGGGAGACGCTTACCGCGACATGGTTATTGAGAAGTCGTTATCGAGAGATGGTTATCGCCAGACGGATGACGCCAAATGATCACGGTTAAACTGGTTGCCACGAGGTGGTACCGCGAGACGAATACCACAAGGTGAGTTCCTCGAGATGGTTGCCGCGAAATTGGTCAACATGAGGTGGCTACCCGAAACTTGTCACCCCGAAACGGCTATCGCGGTATATTGCCGCGAGGCGGATGCCGCGAGGTCGTTGTCGCGAGACGGTTATCGCTAGATTAACTATCACGCTACGAATATCGCGAGATGGCCAAGAGAGATGTCTGTCGCGAGATTGTTACCGCGAGATGGTTAGTTAGGTGGTTATTGCGAGATCACTATACCGCGAGATGGCATCCACCAGATAGTTTTGTCCGCTGTTTTGCACTGTCCATCGTGTGACTACATGTAGGCTAGTGGTTAGTGCTCGAAACCAGGAAAAACAAAATACGTTCGAGTCCGACAAGTTTCTCAAGCTAGCATTGACGTCAGGGACCCTTTCTTCGCCACGTACATCTATGCTTCTCAGAGGGAACTGAAAACCCTCGATAATTTTTCACGTCACTAAAAAGGAGATGGTTGCGACGCCTAGGGGTTTCACGAAGGGGTCGGCCATGCCCATCCCGGAAACCCCCGCGAAGAAACAACCAACCTCCGCCGTGTCGGCCGTCCGATCTGGACGGTGCGACTGTCGGGTACTCGGAGGGGTTGGCGGTCGGGTAGTGTTCTTGAAAGATGTTACGTCGTGGACAGAAATTAAAAAAAGAAGAAGAAGGGAGTTACCGTAGATTTTGTGCTTTGATACAAAAGGTTTCCTTTGTAGTTTTGGTTTTCCGTTGTTTTTTTTTTTTTCTTCTTCTTCTTCTTCTTCTTCTTCTTCTTCTTCTTCTCCCGGGGAATGGTTTAGAGCGATCAACGTTGACGCCCACGCCGCGCACTGTCGGATAGCAAGCACTACTCGTACTGTAGCAATAAATTTGCATGAATCATACGACAGTAGTTTTTACCTGCTACAGAGGTCATGCGACTACGGCACAGCAAATAGTCTGGCACATCATCAGCTATCCTGACTAACTTGTGGCGGTATCTCCGGCATGCATGGCGGTTAGACTGGAAGCATTGCTTACGCGGTTTACTGTTATTGCACGCAGTTTACGGCTAATATACGCAGTTCAATGCTATTTACTCTCCAGGTACAATCTGTATGATCACCACAGCACTGGACCTCCGGATGGATATGCCATCGAGAGGGGGAGGCCCCGAAGCGCTATCTATCTTGAGGTGCACACTTAGGACTGAGACCCAGCTCATGCGTCTCTGGAAAACCCCGCCTTCCAAGTACTACAAATACGTTTCCAGTGCCTGAACCCAGGTAATTACCGGGCTTTCAACCTCATACAAAGCAGTATCATAGCAGAGGCTCCGAAGCGCCATCTATCTTGAGGTGCACACTTAGGACCGCAACAAACTCCATGATGTCACGTGCGCATGCCCGCAAGCGGCGGTTCGAATGCGCGCGAACAGCACTGCACTCGATATCAACACATTCACGAGTCAGGTCAAACCCCGCGGGTCGGTCGGGTCGGGTCAGGGTGACTTACCCGACCTATGAGATTTTGAAAACATCCTTACCCGACCTGACTCGAGACCCGTGAGATGTCACCTGGACCCAACCCGCGAAGAGCCCTGGATATTATGGATCAACCACTGCTTCCACTTCCACAGAGCTTGCGTCTCTTTACGGTGAAGAATCGAAACGGACACTGGAGGTGCTGGACGTCGACGGGAGTAGAAAAATCGATCTATTAATAATAGCTACTTTAGTTTGAATACATGCATACACACACTCCCATGACGCAAAATCGCAACTACTACTACTATACGCTCGTCCGGGCCCGGTGTTTGTGTCCTATCCGGAGCTGGAGAGCGTGTCTTTCGACGACCGACGCCATAAACGCCACCCTCACGGTGGAAGTCCTTGGACCCCTCGGAAAGGAAGGCAGTGGATTTTAATCGTCCGGGTGGCGGCGAGCGTCCTAGAAGGGACGGACCGAGCGACCTTCCTTTCGGTCAGTTTAAGCAAAAAAGGTGGTTCTGTACAATAAGTCTGCTGAACTTGTTTCCGAACGATTTCGGTGACCATCCGGCTCGATCTTTCACTCCGGATTCGCCGAATAAAGCTCAAACTTGCGCGGAGGGGGCATCGTCAGGCTGCGAGGGGTGGAAGGGAGGAAACGGAGACTACGGTAATACTGTACTACCGGTAGCGTGTGGGTGGCATGCACATGCGGCGTAGGACATACCAGGCACACGGTACAGCCGTATGTATGTCTTGGACAGCACAGGGAGGGGGGGGGGGGTGTGTGCTCGATAGGAGAGATGTACTCGATCTCATGCATGGCCGTAGTCGTATGACCATAGAGGAGGGGGCGGGGGGGTAAAATGGTGCAAGATACAATGGTACTGTAATTTGATGAAGAAGTACTATAAATATTGTTACTATTACTAGCGGTATACTCTCTCATGACGGGGCGCCTTCAAATGTACCAGTGCAGTATATAAACCCACGAACAAGAAATATAACCGTGCTGCAATAATAACTTCAGGCTCACTTTGGGGGGAGGGGGGCGCTAAGAAAGTTGGGAACACAAACCGCTCTCAGCGGCCATTACTATTGCGGGGGACCATAGTAAATAGGACCAAACATTGTTAGTAAAAATAGGTAAATAAATAGGTTTCTATCTATACGATAGGTCGTATTAACTATGGACCCGCGTAATAGCGCTATATACTACACTAAATCCTACCCGAGGTACTATATAATACCGGTAATAGCCTATCTACAGGTACTGCTCACACAAGGTTGTTCAAGCAAGGTGTCACAGCAAGGTTCTAAGGCTTGCTCATTTAATTACAGTAGGTGTTGCTTATTGGCAGGCCCTATTCTGTACCAGGTATACCTACTGCTGTGGTCCCCGCGCGCGCGTACCATGGTAGTTCCACAACTGCGAGCGAAATTCGGACTTTTGGGTCTCGGCATTACGGTATTATCAAGTTGTCTCCGCGAGATATATACTTGTAGTAAGTAGCAGGTATGTACTGCCGAACGAGTGTCTACGACTCATCAACTAACTGCTGTGATTGATACTTGATTGAAATCTGCATTGACTTTTGATGATGTATGTGAGCACTGATTTGTGGATCGGATGTCAACCGAAAACAACCAACAAAAACAAGCGCAATGCCCGACCTCCCACTATCTACGACCGCGACCGCGTATACTTTCGGATGTACTTGTACAGTACCGTAGTTGATAGAAATTAGTTGTCCCCAGAATGCCTAGAAAACGGGGGACTTGCGCTCCCGGTTTCTCATGTCCATCTTGCTGCTCGTTCGGGGAGGTGGCAGGTGATCATCTGGAAATTTTAGAGGCGCATCTATCTATCTGGAGGGCGAACGGTTGAAAACGAAAACTCTTCGTTCTTCAGTTTGTCGCAGCAGCTTCGACAGCGGATTGAAATCCTTGAAACATGGGGTGTGGTGTGCGGCGTTGCTGCGCTTTTTAGTCGGCATTATCGCTGTTATTGTTGCTACAGCAGTATTTACTAATACAAATTATTAACGTAACAGGTAGTAGGCATATTGCTGCAAGCCTGGCGAGATTGCTGTGTTTTGTGGCCCGGACAACGTACGTACATGCTCTATTATTATTATACTCGTTCGTACGGAAAACGCGGTGCAAGTATATATATATACTAGGCGAGTGCTACATTTAATACCACACGCAGCAACGGTGTGCTCGTAGTATACTGTTGTAGCACAGCATTACAACGGGTCTACAGCAGCAGCAGTATAGTACCTGCAGCCAGTCGGAGTTCGCTGTGTCTGCAACGCGAACGAACGTGCGACGTTGCGAGAGGCACTTGTATGCCATAAAAATAAATGATAATAATACTCGTATACACGGCGTACTTCTTCCACGAATGTTTTGAGTAATCAACGTTCAAGCTCTCACTGCTCATGCATGCTGCACAATGTTATTGTCATCGGATGGCAAGCACAATAAGATATAATACTGAAAACATAAAAAAAAAAAACGAAACTACGAGCATGTACGTCGTACGAACAAAAAAAGTACCAAAAACAAAGTTTTCGGTACAGAATATATAACCTGCTGCTACTTACTGCTGCCGTATTAATAATATGGTTCGAAACCTCACACCTTTCTTCGTCGACGTCCTAAAACGTGCTGAACCTCTGCTCTGTCCTCTTACTTGACCTCTCAGCTCGGACTCTGTTTCGTGAGCGAGTTTACGAAGCACAGCATAATACACTCGACCGACGCATAACCCATTTCGTAGAGTTGGCAGTTTATTACCTCTGGTATTATTAATATTAATAGTCAAATTATTAGCAGACGAGAACACACCCACCCAAAACGTGCCACAAAAATCACCATCCATTGATTTTTTTTGTCCTACCGCCACCCACCACCCACACGATCACACACCATATATATATGTAAATAAATCCAAACGGCTGCTTGTGGAACAACTCGCGTAGAAGAGACCTCATCGTGGTATCATCGCACTGCTGTGTTACCATTCGCTCGATGAAGCGCTGCCACCACCGCTTGGAGCTCAGCTTAGGGTTCGTCGCATGCGCGCGAACTAGCGCCATGCCCCGTGGGCATGTATTATGTATACCACCCACAGGAGGATCTTCGACGACGACCAGATCCGACCCAGAGCAAAAATATATAATAGCCGCTTGCATTCACCGATTGCCGGTGCAGCCCTCTAAGCCATACCGCGGACAAACCAGTACGAACACCACATGCGGTAGCAACAGCCGCTTGATTGCCCATTGATGTCCACGGCCGACGTCCACACGATTATCACCGGTGGTACGTCTACTGGTCTGCTGCCGTCAAAAAATATACCAGGTATGTACAGCAGCTATACGTATCATGCGTACATAATCTCGTACGACCAGCGCTTTTTGAATTTTCACTGGGGGAAGAATTCGTGTACATTCCCGCTTTTTGAGCCGAGGCGTTATTGGTCCTGCCGTTCGTTCGAAGAACCAAGCCTGTGCGTGCTTTCGTACCAAAACATCTCGTACTCGTATTTACCTCGGAAGCAAGGCATTGAACGCCGGCCACAGCAACCGCTGCTCCGCTCCCGGGCAGACCGAACGCAGACGGCGAACCTTGCCCGAGTCGCGACAGTGCTCGCGAACACTTGAACACCTCAAGGGAAAAGGCGTGCGACTAGTACTTGTCTGCGCAAAAGGAAGGCTTCTATCGTAGCAGGTCTGCAGACTACATCGAAGCAGTGGTACATCACATAGAGCCCTTCGAAGTGCTGCTGCTGCTGCTGCTGCTGCTGCTGCTCCGTGTGCCTTGGGAAGAGGAGACTACCGCCGCCGTAGCCGGGGGAAGGGAACGCCGCAGAGCCCAAGCCAGCGGCCGCCACAAGTGAACCATGTTCGACGACGTGATATCGACGGGATTGCAAGCTGTCCTGGCTGAGATCTTCGAGTCGGTCGATAAGAACCAGCTCAATGTGTCCCTTGTGGGCGACATTTTCAAGGAATCACACTTGGAGCTCACCGACCTGCGGCTCAAGAAAACTCTGCTGAAGGACATGAACCTGCCTGTGGAAGTCAAGGAGGGCCTGGTGGGGAAGCTGGTAATACAGGGGCTCAGCGGTGAGGACTTCGCTTTCTGTGTCTGGGGGTATGGAGTTCGTTCCGTGCACGTGTGTACGTTTGTCTGCTGTGTTTAGTTTCTTGCATGGTCTACCTTTTGCCCTGCCTTTGTTTGGGCTTCATTCCCTTTTCGCTTGTTTGACTTGAGACTAGATCAAACTCGAACTTGAAAATATGATGAGGAGTTGACCATAGAGCCGACGAGCATCCCCGCGAGTTCGCGAGTAGGCACGTAAACACAGCAGCATTGCCACCAGCACTTTTAAGGAGCCATGACATGAAGACCGCATGGCATACATCTCGAGCTGTCGAGCTGTCGATCGACCTGTACGTAGAGCTCTTGTCAACTCGACGACAGACTCTACGTATATATTCATAGCTGGCAAACCAGATGCCATGATAATAATCGCCACCAAAATACATGCAGCGTTGCATACCACTCGATGACCGATAATATAATGACCGTTTAATATGAATATCAAAGGTTAAACAGGCATTATGTTCCCGGAAGGATCAGTGTCAGGTACGAGTATGCATACCAGTATCGCAAACACTCCTTGTCCTTTGCATAAGAAACGAGCTGCATTATTCCACGTGACACATTTGGCATTATTGATGAAATCTGCACTTCATATTTTTAATTTGGAATTTGATTATCTGCTCGTACGTACAAGCCAGCAGCAGTACGAATCTGTTTCTGTACGTAGTATTAATAGTTTGTCTGAGGACCTTCTGTTCTACCAGCAGTATCGCATACCAATCATACCAGTAGTGTGTCATATTATATCATACGAGTGCTGTACTGTGCTGGGCTCCCCCTATGTGCAGGAGCGGCCTGCAGAAAATTTCGTGCGTGTTGTCAATTTCAACATTGCACGTCCCCCCAGACCAACCCGACCCTTACCCTAACACTAACCCTTTGTGGGGCTCGAGGTCGGCAGGGGCAGTCAGGCGGATCCGCCGCGTGTTTTGGGGGCGTTTTTATTTCCCGAAAAACGCCGGGCGGCCGAAAGACGAGCCTTGACCAACAAGAGAGACCCGCACCCTGCACCAAGTTATGCGCAGAACGCTCCTGAGGCAAAGGGCGAGTGGTACTGCTGCGTAGCTCGAGAATCATAATCAAGAATCACCGGACCATCCATACGCACAGCTGCTGCTGCTGTGGGGGCTGTGGGCGTCCTTGATGTTGATGATTGATGTTGGTTATTGGTTTTATTGGTTATGTTTTGCTTCTTTTCATCATACTCAATCATATCAGGCAGCAGCGACGAACAACATATTTTGCCGTATGCTACGTAACATGGTACAACAATGTAACATGGTAAGATACAAGTAGATCGACAGCGCACGTATCAACGTAATCCTGTAGCAGAGCGATGCATTGCACAGACAGATGCACAGGCAGGACTAAACCGACAGAAATCGCAACATCAAAAAGTTTTCAGGGAAGAGGTAGATTTTTCATGTTACCCGAAAGATTGTACAAACCGATTCGCACACGATAGACTCGTAAATTTACGAAGGAATTTTGAAGTTTTTTTCGAATCGGGAATAATAAAAAAAACATCTTGGAATTAAAATTGTACTGGTACTGGTTGGTGTACTGGGTACGATCACCAAACCAGCCGTCAAGTGAAGTAAAATCCCGAAGGTTTCGGTTTTTCGGTCGATCGCCCGCAACAAAAGCGCCACGAGATGAAGATATGCGTATTATCGTTATCGTACCATATGTTCAACCTGATATGATTGATATGGGAAGGCAATCCGGGCGTACGAAGGGTGGAAGTGATTGCTCCCGTTTTGCCCTCATGGTGTGATTGATGTATTGTCGCAGTTGTATGTTGTACCATTTTCCTTCACGAGGGTTTGTTAGAGATCACGCCTTGCTTTTGCTTTTGACAGCAGTTGACAGCGAGTGCACAGCTTATATCGTAAGCGCAAAAGAATTTGCTACGCACGACAACCTATGAATTGATAGAAAAAGACTGACCGGCGCAGCAGCGCAAGCAGTGCAGTGCAATGCACAGCAGCTCCGCATTTCTGCGGCACCAATCAATCAATGAGTTCAGGTTAAGTAATGTCTTTTTATTTGTCAATATTATACTTCTTAACTCCGTGTCGTAGTTTTGTGGCCACAGAGCTTTTATCTCTATAGGATTGAAGAATCGGCACGGACACTGGTGGTGCTGGATGTCGACGGGCAGAAAGAACAGTTTAACGTGAAGAACACAGAACACAACACATATACCAACAAAGGCACCAGTGGAATGTTGTTGAAACACGAGCGAACAAGGCTCAGAGGCCACTTTTAGGAAGACCGCAACTTTTCCCACAAAAACCATGAATATTTATAAAATTAAGAAAAAAGAAAAACGGCTGTGAGATCGAGGATTTGGTCGAAACTCATCTTTGCAAGCTGTTGTGTGATACTACTAGAGTATTAAATAGTGATACTTCGATCGCGTGTACTACGGGCTTGATGTTTTGCCTAATGCAGGAAAACAGTCCGTATATGAAGAAGACAAAATCTGAAGCTGCAGAATTTCAAGGAGTGGGTGTCTATATTCGAACATGTACGAACCAACTAACGAGCTCATCATATATTGTTGGATTTTGGCGCCTATATATAGGTCAAGATAGGGGGGGGGGGATTATTTATTTTCCGAATTCGAGGAGACGAAATACTGGTCCAAGGTACTTAATTACTTGCTCTGTACCTGGACCAAGTTATGTAGCAGCAGTATGTTACGAAGTATTGCACCTATTAAGAATCACACGCAACATAATCAAAACCGGTACCCGGTACCACCACAACATGACAAACCACGAGCAACAAATAACTGCCAGCAATGTGGTCTCTGTCATCATCATCGGTATTCCGATTTCACAAGCTGATGCGTTTGTAGTACGAGTACGCACCAAGGCACCAGGGCATGTATGTGTCAAACGCGGCATCACGTATTATAGAATACCACACCCAGCATCTCACGTGAATCGTGAGACTACTCTATCATCAAGGTGTGACCACGATAGTGAACACTCCCAGGGTAGCGATTTAGGCACTTCTGATTGGCTAGGTACAAAGGTGTATTATATGCGGCTCAATCACCCAAGGGTCTTTTCCACGGTCACAGCCAGTAGTGGACAAACCTTGATAGTAGATCTTCCTGGGGTAGCTAATTAGGCACTCTGATTGGCTAGGGGTATGTTTTACGCGGCTTAATCAACTTTCGAGTCTTTCCCAGCCACAGCATCCCGAGTCATCCCGAGTCAACCTAGAGTCTTCCCAAGCTCAGCATCCACGCCGGCCGAGCCAACCTAGAGTCTTAACAAGCACAGCATCCCAGCACTGACCACTGGCATAGGGTTCGGGTTCGGGTTCGGGTTAGGGTTAGGGTTCGTGTCGGAGGGTCGGCTTCAGGCGTCCAACACAAAACCCCCATAAAGATCTACTATCAAGGTCTGTCCACCCCTCGTCACAGCATTCCGAGCCGGCCGAATCAACCAGTCTTTCCAAGCACAGCATCCAAGCCGGCCGAGTCAATCTAGTGTCTTGCCAAGCACAGCTTCCAAGCTCTGACCACTGACGTAGGGTTAGGGTTCGGGTCGGAGGATCGGCTTTAGGCGCCAAGAACAAACCTCCGTAGTTAATCTCACTTCCAAGGTGTGACCACCCCCTCTGACTACTACTGCTCCTTTCTTCATTCGTGAGGGTTTCCGTTTTATGGATGGCGTTTTGCTAGGAGTACTGCGCGTAAGTTTCTATTGGTTTCATTGCACTGCTGTGTTTAACTTATAGCTTATGCTCTCAGCCAGTATAGGTATACTGCCAGTATGCTCGTACCGACAGCATATAACCGCGCCAGTACCCAACCCTAACAATGCCGGATCTTAGCACCGTGCGCTGTCTCTGCTTCGACGTTCGCGCGCTCTTGTACACGAGGATTGAGGATTGCTCTAAGCACACGGGGGCCCGAGATGATGCTTTCAATAACTTGCAAACTTGGCCATTATATTTTTTGCCAGCAAACATAAGATTATGGGCGGCCCTAATTCTATCACCTTTTATCACCTTTCGAATACGCTCGAGCAACACCAATGTTGGGCTAACCGAGGCTGGCGTTTCATGTCGCCGTCTTGTTTCTAACGCCGCCGAAACACGCGGCGGTACCCGGTGTTTTTTTTCCTTGTCTTTCCTCAGAGGGTAAAACGCGGGCCATAACGAAAGAGGGTTTGGTTTAGCCGAGGGTAACCCAAGGTTTTGTACATATATGATCGAGGGCATCTATAAGGGTATAACGGATGGCAACCCGAGAGTCATGTGTACAATACCCGAGGGCGACCCAGGCAAGGGTCAAGTACGCGCCGTATCACACTGGGTGGTAAGATCACACACCCCCTGGGAACACGAATTTCAGACCCGGTTTCCTCCAAAACATTGGGGGCACAACACAACGAAAATGGTAGCTTTTGGAAGTATTTCGTCGAAAAGGTTGGATGTATTCGCATCGCTCGTCGTACTGAGTACGCCCTCGCCGTTGTCGAGAAACCCAGCTTCGAAAACCGTCCGAGGGGGTGTGTTACCTTATCACCCTAGTGTGCTATTACGGGGGACCATAGAAATAGGACCTACGGTACGCTCAAGAACCTATGTGTTTCACTATTTTTACGAACAATATTTGGTGATATTTACTATGGTCCCCCGTGATAGTGATACACGGTACAGTGGTAGTGTCGGCTCTCTCATAAGAAGGCGGACCTTGATAATTCTAGCCTAGAAAATTGCCAAAATGAAAGAATGTGTGTAGCCTACCTAGGCCGTCGCCGTCTATGCAGGGGATTGTTGGAAGTAGACCCCTTATCGCTCCGCCGGGATAAGCATGTTAACTTATCATCTGATGTCATGTTTTCTCACGGGAGGGGCGATACAGCTGTAGTAGCCGAGGGTATGCCCCCAAGAGAAGAAAAGCTCAGCTGTGAGATCGAGCAGACTCGAAAGCCGTCTCTGCGAGCTCGGTGTGATGCTTGGATCAAAGCGTGGTGCGGGGTTGTGTGGGTTTCGAAAGTGGTGGGCATATTCTGACACGCTTTTGTACGCAACGAATTCGCTACCTGCCAGGTATGCCATAGAAGGCAACATGGCTACTGCCGCGGTTACGGTATGATACACTCAGTGTATAGCGGTATACCTGGTACGTGTTTGCTCATATTTTGCTGAGGGTAAAACCTACCGGTTGAGTGCAACGCGAGGGTATAGCCGAGGGTAACCCCCGAGTTTTACACGTAGGTGAGGGCACTAAAGGTGCACGTGTGCTCACAATTTTGGTCAAGGGTACAACCCGACCCAGAGAGTAGAAGGTACCAGGAACCGTACCTATCATAGCTTCCTTTGTTCCCACATCACATCGTCTCCACAATCTGGTCCGTGGTCACATGACAGGCTCCAATACTCCGGCAGTAGTGTATGATAATTGTATTACGTACCTGGTACGAGAATACCGGTAGTACTTCCAGAGAGTCCGTAGGGAAGACCTAAGGGCGCCACGCACCCCCCCGCCCCCCAGACGATAGACAATCAGGCAGAACTAAGCCAATCCGCAAAGCGGCGGTAGCGGCAGCAACAGCAACAGCAGCAACAGGCACAACTCCGACGAAGAGCGTAACAAAACTATAGGGTATCTTAATCATGAAGTCATTGTTGTTTTGTTCTCACATGATCTCGTCGCCATACCATGTTACGGTGTTTCGTATCATGATGAATCAGAACAAAATATTTGTCCTTAAACATGGGCGGATAATGTGGTTGTGGGATCTTTCGTGGGTTCTGGTGTTCTGGTTACGATACCTCCCCTTAAATTCCTGGCAGTAGATACAGCAGTAGTGCGTGGTCACGAGAACAGGCTCCGAAAATATATACCTGGTACGTCGGATTACCCATGGAGGTTTACGCTAAGCAGTTTATTTTTATTTGTTAAACCCCTAGGCGGTACTGACGCATTTTTTCGTCCTCGACTTGCCTATATGCGTCCGCGGTCATTATGGGCATGCGCGGAGCCGTGGCGGGCGCCAGGCCGCCGTAGCGAAGCCCCCCTTGTATTGCGTATCATATCGTACTGCTGTGTGGTTTCTTATCGCATTCATAGCTACTACTCGTACGGTAGTCCGGTCACAAGAAAGGCTCTAATACTGCAAGATATTCGTGCTACTGCTGTAGTTCAAATTGGAACGAGTAGGTATAGCGGTAGTACCTCCTGAGAATCCGGAGGGAAGAGTCAAGGGCGCCGCCCGCCCCCCCCGCCCGCCCGCCAGACGGCAGGCAGTGATACAGGACAATGGCAACAACGGCCGAGGCGGCGGCAGCAGCAGCAGCAGCAGCAGCAGCAGCAGCCAAACCTTTGTTTTCGTGTGCAGCATACCACGCAGCAGTCAGTACCCGACTGCACTTTTAACATTTACAACCCTCTTGCTGTTGCACTGTACGTAAGGTAAAGAAGAAAGACACGTAAAACTCTACAGTAGTTACAAATATGAATAGTTTGTCCTCGAAACGGGAGTTCTGTCCTAAACCGGTTAATAAATTGGGAGTTTAACCCATTTAGTACTGAGGTTGACAGAAACCTAAATCCCACACTAATTCCAAGGGTTTTGTCCCAACATTGAGACTGCAGTTTTTAAGGGGTTTCCATCACGTTTATCCCGTTTTTTTCACGAAACATAATGAAACCATGTATATATTTTAATTGGAAAGCTTCATACATCCTGCCTCGCATACATGCTTGAAAAACCACAGAATCAACAGCTGTAAGATCGAGGATTTCGTCGAACATCATATTTGCTATTACGGGGGGCCATAGTAAATGGGACCAAATATTGCTAGGAAAAATAGTTGAATATATGGGTTTTTTACGTATACCATAGGTCCTATTAACTACGGACCCCCGTAATAGCTGTGTACTACGGGTTTTGTATTTTCTCATGCAGGGTATATATACAGTCCGTGTGCGTATGAGGAAGCCAAAATCTGAAGCTGCAGAAATCAAGGAGTGGGTGTTGGCTGCCACGTGTACGACGGGGGTGTCTATGGACTCATGCAGGATATACATACGGTGTACGTACGAGGAAGACAAAATCTGCGCCAATAGCCGTAGAATTCAGGGAGTGAGTTGTCTTCACATTATATCGGTCTTTCTACCCAGCTTCATTAGTTCACCCAGTGTCCGTCCTCATTCCTTATCCTAGAGAGAGATGCCGATTCTGTGGTCACAGACTGAGACAGAGCAAGACGACCAAGAACAAAAAAATAGGCGCAAATTCAAGAATTCAAGGGTCAGGCAAGTGAAGTAAGTGCCAGCGTACCGGGTACGAGAACACAACAACACAAGCAAGATCAGAAAAATAAGAACATAAAAGACGGAAAGTGTGTGTGTCCATATATATTTGGAAAAATCTTTTTTCTGAGGCTGTACGTGGTTGGCCACGAGTGGGAAATATTTCCGGTGTGAAGTCCATGCCTGGATGTATGCAAGGCTCCCTGTCGGGATTGTGGTTGACTTGAAATCCGCGCGGGCGTCGCAAGGTGAAAAAGGGCAACACAGAGCAGGCGTTCGTTCGTCGTACGTATATACCGGGTACCAACTACTCGTACTCGTGCGCCGCCACCGGGCAAAGAACGGACAGCATGTAAAAAAAGGCGCGCCTGAAAGCTTTGAACCCTTGTAAGGACTGCAGATCCGTTTTCGGTGACAAAACGAGTCAACAATTCTATGTAGGTCGTAGTTCTAGGTAGTTTGTCCCCGAAACCGGACTGCAGTCCTTAAAAGGATTTTGAAAAAAAAAAAAGAAAAAAAGTACGAGCTCGTAGCCACCGGGCAAGTAACACCGACCAGCCCAAACGAGTTTTATTTTGTTGGTTCTATGGGATTGAGCCTACTGTACAGACAGCTGTAGTCAGACGTATTGTAATGGTATATACCAGGTACGAGTTTCTTGAATGGTTCCTCGTGCACAAATGCTGTACCTCTTGACCCGAAAAATATAGGGACAGTTAGCATATAAATATCTAATACAAACGTTCCTTAATATTTTGGGTCAGAGGTGATATTTCTATAAAAGTAGTGGTGCCCTGTTCAGGCGTACCAGGAATATCTGGTGATATTGATATATAAATGTTCCGAGTGCTTTTCGTTTCGTTTTTCAATGCTCGGTGGACCCCTTTGCTGTGCGTCATACTTCTGATGTTAAATACTGCCTGTGGGGGGGGCCTACAGGAACTCAATGCTCGGTGGATCCTTGCTCTGCGCAGCAGCCGTGAATTCCGCCGTGTCTTATAAGGCATACTTTCTTCAGAAGTGCCCGAACAAAAATGATGCTGTTGTTCGGGTGGGGGGGGGGGCTTGTGTCGCGAAACTGCAAGGTTTTTTTTTTTCCCGGTGGTACTTTATGTTCGGGCTTCGGCTCACGGCGGCCACCACCCCGACCCGGAACTCTCGCTCTAACCCCAACCCCAACCGCGGGCCTACTTGGTGTGCTCTGCTTGTAGTTGTGCTTGGAAAGGGGCTATTTTTGCTGTTCGGGCACTTCTAAGGAAGTTTTATCATACATGGTGGATTCACGGAGGCACTTGCTTTGCGCTAGTACGTACGTGTACTGACTGCTGTTGATGCTGCGTGGTGCGTTTGGTAGGCTCTGGCATATGGCGGCGGCACATCCGCAAAAAATGTGAAAATACGAAGAGAGGCGCTTAATTGTCTAGCCGTCACCACGTGGCTTATGAAACTATTTTTTTGGAACTAAGAACACAAAGAAGCAACAGCTGAAAGGCCGAGAGCAGGAATCTGAAACAACAGAAAGAGCCGCGCATGAAGTCAATCCAATCACCCCATCCTGCCCCCAGTAGCAAAAAAAAAGCACACGGAACGGTCCTTCCGCCCCCCACTGCTGCTGTAATCTGTTGTTTCTCTGCTGGTACTCGTTCACTCTAATTCTTTCGCTGCTGCGTATACTCTACTCTTTCGCTGCTGCTTATACTCTGTTTTATCGCTGCTGCTTGTGCTCTATTATTTCGCTGCTGCCTGCTAGTGCTGCCGCTGTTGCTGCGGCTGCGTCTGCGGCTGTGGCTACCTTAGTATCTCGAGCGACCGGCTTGAGGGATGGAAGAGGCTTGGGGGGGGGGGGGGGGGGGGGGGGGGGGGGGGGGGGGGGATGGGAGACCTTCACGGCCCATATAGACAGCACAAACAGCCATTAATAACACTGTTGAGTATTTGTAGTAAATACCATAGTAGCAGCGACGAACATGGGATGACGACGGATTTGCAAGGGCAGCAAAGAGCCGCACTCGACATCTCCGTCGCACCCAGAGATGCAAGCGGGTGGAATGATGGTGCTGCTGCTACTATCTTGTTTTTTTTTTTTTGCCAGGAATAACGTATTATTGTATCGTTAGGGCTGTTCACCGGGTCAGGTCAAAACCTCGCGGATCGGGTCGGACTGCGTCAGGGTAATCTCGCCCGACCCCGTGAGATTTTGAAAACGTCTTGACCCGACCCAACCCGACCCGACAGGACCCGACCGGACCCGACCCGTTATAGTTTGAAGACCTTCTGACCCGACCATCGGGTCGGGTTATGACTCGTGAAAAGCCCAGAATTATTATACCGCTGCTGCTGCTACTGTTATCCTTTGGTTCTGCGTCGCAAGTAGAGGGGGGTGGCGGGGGGGGGGGGGGGGTTGGGGTGAAACACTTGCACAGCCGAGAACATGAGCATCAGACAACGGCAGCGTGAATATTAACAGCAGTAGAGCGGTAGAGCAGCAACAGCGAGCAGTTCAGTGAGACCACGTTCTTTACCCCAGAGCAAGATGAATGCCCCCCGCATTTGTTTGATGTGTGATTTTGATTGATGTATTCATATTGCAGAGCTGCCGGGGGTTGAGGGGCGTGGATGTTGATATCATTTTCCGCGCCTTAATTAAACTGCAAACGTAGAGCGAGTTTATTTAGCACTACCGCAGTACTTGAAACCCCTCCCCTACACAGCAAAATGTATCAAGTAACCTTCTCTTGTTATTCCGAGTTCTGGTTCTGATTCCAAGGTGGTTCGTCCACGAATCGTGGTTTCCCTTAATGACCAAATCATTGAATAGATTAATCACAATCAAAATCAACTCCAAATAAAAGAAAGTAAGAGTAAAGTATCAGACCAAAGTAATAAAAATAAATGTCTAATAGGGATTACATTTTCGGCCAGAGCGGTGCGAACACGTGTGTCCCCGAGACCTGGGTGCTTTTGTGCTAAAACAAACCACAGTTAGTATTTCCAAGTATGAATATGTATATATAAATGTTTCCCTCGACCAGTACCGTTTCAAACATTTTTTATTCAACGTTTTCTCACGGAATGAACCGTGGACGCTGTTAATAGAGGTGTACCCCCTTCACCCATACACCGGGTACTCGCGGGTATCACCCGTCCCGCCAATACTCGTGACGTTTTCGAGTAGCGCTGAGAATACTCGCCGGGTTTGTCTCCCGGCTACCCGGGCACCCGCGGTTTCACCGTGGAATGTCCCCGGGAAGGGCGATTTATCATCCCGTAAATCACGTCCCCTGCACAGTATTTCCGATTAAAAAAATCACAGGAAACCCATTCCAAAAGTTGTGTTGAACGATTTTAGAATTTCATAGTGGAGGGGTGCACCCCATTTGCCAGAAACCCGGGTGTCGGCGGGTACCGTACTCGGCGTTTTACCCTGGAAACCCCGGGTGTGCCAACTTGTCATCCCTTAATCGCGTCCACCTGAGCAGTATTCTTACGTAACCTCTACCTACCCCATTTCGAAGCTGTTGTCTTCTTGCATGGACACACCTGACAGGTCCCGGCGGGTATTCGGGTACCCGGCTGTCGGACGGGTGGGCACTCGGGTACCCGCCGAAATTAAACGAAAATACCCGCGAGTACCCGGGATACTTTCTATAATATAATTTGTCGAGTACTCGTTGGCCACGAGCACCCGTCGGGGTACGCTAACAAGCAACGCCTACGTTGAGCAAGCTGAGCTGAAATGGTAGTGCGACGCCATTCTTGTGCATAGGCAAATATTTTTTTAGGGTGAGTGTGGCGCTCGCCGCTGAGCATGATTTGTTGAGCTGTGTTCCAAATTTCATTTTTTTCATTTTGTTTTTTGTTTTTTCCAAGTTTCCAAATTTTACTTGTACGGTATTGAGCTTTTTTCTCTCTTCACCAGCAGCAACCCTTGGCGGTAAGCTTTGGGATTTTTTCCGGAAATGTTGGAAATTGGGGAAAAAAAAAGGCTAAAACTGTGAACAGCGCTTTTCTTAGCATCCCGGGTAGAAAGAGGCTCTGTTTGTTGCTGGGCTTTGGATGCTTACTGCTGGGGGTTTAATTTTTCATCCCATCTATTTCCTGTTGTCCTACTTCTCCAGCTCCGTCCCTGTCATATCTCAGGTCCGGGATCACACTGCAGGCACCCCTCCCCCGTACCTCTTCAGTGCGTGCTTTCATATTTATTGCGAGAGAGAAGATTTCAGCAACGTCCCTCGTCGAGTAGAGTGGAATTGTGGGTGCACAGGCTAGGCGGCGTTCTGCGTTGGTTCATGTACGACAAGGCAACGTCCCATGTGTTGTGTTTATATTCTTCGCACTGCTGTCGGAGTTATTCCTACCTGTAGACATCCAGCACACCCAGGAGTGTCTCGGCCTTCATCATTTTTGAGAGGTATGTACAAGGTCTGCTGTGGTCACAAAACTACAGTATTAAATAGGACACAAGAGAGGATACACTTGTTAGTCACTGATTTCTGTTTGCTTTTTCCTGGAGGTTGAAGTTGTGCGGTCACACGCCGGCGACACAGAGAAAACATGACAACTGGTGGGTTGTGTGTTTTATGGGAAACAGCAGCAGTATACAAGTATACGTACGTACGGAATATATATTTATAATATATACCAGGTATATACCAGGTATATCTGTATTATCATGGTACATCATACCCTTTACCTGGTAGTGCTGTACCGGTTACACAACAGTAGTCAGTTCAAAAGTTGTGTATCTAGGTTCGAGTGCCTGGTATAATGCAAGATGGTGGGGCTGTGAACTCGCGCAGCAGGATACTTGGATCTGTCGTGAACTTTGTGCTCGTTGGTAGAGTAGTAGTAGTAATTAGTAATAGCGAAAACACATGGTTTGTGTTGGTGGAAGGCAGCAAAAAGACACTATTACGGAGGGCCATAGTAAATAGGACCTAAGGTACACACAAAAACCTGTATAATTCCCTATTTTTAGTAGCAATATTTGGTCCTATTTACTATGCCCCCGTGATATTGGCCGTGTTCCGACTCTTTAGTCCCCTGTTGACACCCCCACGCACCCTGCGCGAGCCAGGTGCTGGTCACATCGACTATTTTCATACTGGTATATACCAGGCGTGGTTAGGACCCGTCTTAACGAGAAACCTTTTTCATGATAATCAAATGGGAAAAAAAATATTTGATTTGATTTTAATAGAATAGAATTTCGTGAATAAGATGCCTTTGGGCCCTATCGAGGACTAGCGTATTTTTCTGAATGGTCGAATAATGCACGAGGGTCAACGAACACCCAAGGGCAACCAACGAGGCGAGCGACGGCCCGCGTCCTCCCCGGGGCGCCACGGTCAGCGGCCGATTGTTTCTGCCGGCACCACCGAAGAGGCTAACGCTATTGGGATGTCTTGGGTGGCTGGCTCAGCCCCGAAGCCCCACGCAGGCAGCAGCGACGAGGATACTAGCGATCGAACTTCTGAGCGAAGTCGTGACCTGGTCGGTGCTTGTGTGGTTTGCGAGGCAGAGAGGGAGTAAAAACTGGGTTTGCGACGGCCTTGCAAGTTTTTGAGGCGCCGTGGATGGTCTACTCTGTGCTAGGGGCCGTCGGACCTTGCGCTGCGGCTGCTCCGGTGGCCCTGTCTCTCGGGAATGGTGGATCTCATCTGTGAAGCAGTCGACGACACGGCTCAAGTTTTCGTGTCTTGCTTCGGTTTCAGCAACATGCCACGTCGACTTGGACAAACTCCCCAAATCGAATAACACGAAGAGCAAAATAAGTCCCATAAGACTTCTTGTCTATTTCATTTGATTCGAATCAAAAGTCAAAACGCCTGCTTTTGGTGATCCACTTGTCGACCAATCAGATGCAAATCATATCAAACGAAAAAAATGTTGGCGGAGTATCATGAAAAAAAGTGTCTCGTTAATACGGGCCCTTACTATTTTTCTTTTTTTTTGTTTTTACTTTGCTTGTTTTTTGTATTACGTATTCTTCCCCTCCAGAAACACTGGAGCCTCTCTGTCGTAGTTTTTGTGACCACAGAGCTTGTATCATCTCTAGGATTGAAGAATCGGCACGGACACTGGTTTTACTGGATGTGGACGGGTAGAAATAACGGTTTTACTGTGAAGAACACACACTCTTACTTGTGACCACGAGCTGGATGCTGACGATGGGGTCCATGTGAGAATACCTACTCACGCGT
Source organism: Macrocystis pyrifera (assembly GCA_031763025.1). Taxonomy (NCBI): domain Eukaryota; class Phaeophyceae; order Laminariales; family Laminariaceae; genus Macrocystis; species Macrocystis pyrifera. The sequence goes on from JASSKH010000019.1 coordinate 300,938, forward strand.
CGACGGCTTCTACAGCAGCAGTAGTGACATCATAGATCGTCGTACTATTTTTGTGATGAACAACACTCAACCCAACCCAATACGAGTAATCATCATATAAATAGCTTCTATCAATACGAGTACAAGCAGTAGTTAAATTATGTAATGATGTCGATATATAATTTTAGCCCTTTTCGAACTGCAGTCCCATTTTGGGGACAAATTACTTAGAATTTGACTGGTTTGCCCCCGAAACGGGAGTGCGGTACCAGAAGGGTTAACATCCACTATGGTGCGTACTGCTTTGTAGGAGACGAAGGGGCCACCAAGGGCACGAACCCCCATGCATGAATGCATGAAACAGCAAAAAACTTCAAAAATCAACATGCAATCAATCGCCCATGGTTAGTCAGATACGTCGCCCGCGTTGTTCGAAAAATATCGGTATCCCAATTAGATTTTGATTTTTCCTCTGTTCACACTCTTTTTTGTTTATCGCCCCATGTATAGTCTATGAATACTTTACCCATACGTACGGAGTGTCACTCGCTCTGGTCGGCAATATAGTCACCATTTGGACTGTGATGTGAACAGTAAACGAGCATTACATTCCCGACCAGTCTCGTTGTTGGGGACAAAGCAGTCAAGCTGTAAGTAGTTTGTCTTCAAGACGGGACTGCAGTCCTAAATGCTCACAAGTTTCGTATCACCTCTCGGTTTTTTTTTCGTGGTTTTTTTGTCATGGGTGACATGGGTCTTGTTACTCCTTGTATTGGTATCGTGGACTGCTTGGGTCTATTCGAACTACAGTAGTAGTGCTGTACGTAGACAGCAGTGCTGCGTTGTTTTGTGTCGTGTGTTCGGGGGGGCAGCACTGCCGTGTGTAGCTGCACGCAAAAAATGTGGTGAGCTGCACCAGCTGCACCAGCCGCACAGCGATGGGTATCCCATGTAGCCAGCCAAGCCAACCAGCCAGCCAGCCAGCCACCCCCGCCCCTTTTTAACTCCGCTTCGTCGCTGTTTTGATTGCAGGTCTTTCGTTTGATCTTATGTTTGCACCACAGGTGTGTATGGTATCCAATATACTTGCCTATACACATATTTTATTATTCACTTTTTTATATTTTTACAGGGGACCATATTAAATAGGATCTACGGTAGGCACAAAAACCTATATATTTACCTATTTTTACTAATAATATTTGGTCCTATTTACTATGGTCCCTCGTAATAGCAAAATAAAAAAAATGACAGCTATTCCGACCGGGAATACAGCAGTATCCGTTCGTGCTCTGATGCTCTGATATAAATGTATGAAAGAGCTTACATTCCTGGTCACAGCAGCAGTGGTATACCTCGGTATCAAACTTAACGCCTTTAGGACTGCAGTCCCTTCCTGGGGACAATCCGCTCGAATTCTAAGTATTTTGTCCGCGAAACGGGACTGCAGCACTAAAAGAGTTGAAAAATAACGCAACCCGTCGGACGGTTTTTGAGGCTGATTTGCTCGCGACGGAGAGGATGCAAACGCCGAGCGATGTTTTTGTCCCCGGAAAGATCTCGATGAGAACTTCCCAACGCCGCCATTTGTGTGCCCTCGAGTTTCGAGAAACTCGTCTCGGCCCCCCGAGTTTCGGAGTACTCGTCTCGGATTTTCGTCTCACGCGGCGTGTCTTAGGACCGCAGTTCCGTTTCGGGGACAAACCACTTGGGATTTGAGTAGTTCGTCCCCAAAACGGACCTGCAATACTTTTTTATTAAAAACGGACCTGCAATACTTTTTTATTAAAAACGGACCTGCAATACTTTTTTATTATAATAGTATTATTACGGGGGTCCATAGTTAACAGGACCAAATATTGCTGGTAAAAATACCGAAATATATAGTTTTTTATGTATGCCATAGGTCCTGTTAACTATAGACCCCCGTAATGGAAGGATTTCGAGTATTGCACGGCGTACGTACTGGTATGAATTACGTAAGACATATGGATATACCTTGATACCGGTAAGGACATGGATGGCAAAGGAGGCTGGCTATGCATGGATGGCACTGGTTGAAAAATTTCAAACGGATTCCGGGGAGTGTCGGAACGATGTGGAGTACGTACTTCGTGCCACGTGAGTGGTACGTACGTAACATGGGTAGTTGTATGAAGCATTGATATTACGGAGGACCATAGTAGATAGCACCTACGGTACACACCAAAACCTATATATCTAAAGGCTATTTTTACTCGCAAAATTTTGGTCCCATTTACTATGGTCCCCCGTGACGTGGTTGATTCCTTTACGTACGGCGTGCATGCGTTACGAATTATTGTGTAAAATTACCGGTAGCATGTGTACCGGTATCAGCATTAAATAACGTTAACTCCTTGGACTGCTGCTGTCCCTGGTCGTAAAAATACTGCCAATAGTGGAGAGGTAAATGAGGCAAGGCGGCTTCACTCTCCGAGCCGGGCATCGGTTTTTGGGTGGGCTTGACGCCCTCCCTTCCGCCCCGCTACGTACGACCTTTCCACCGCTCCCTTGTTTAGGACATACCTGTTATTTTATTGTTTTATTTTTTTTATCCTTGCAGCAGGCCGTGTGCGTTCGATAAAAAAAAAAGCAAAACAATAACAAAGAAAACACAAATGAAGTGCCGCGGCACACTCAGAACACACCATCACGGCAGCCCGGCGACTGCCGCCAACTCGAGACGGCGTGCGAGGTAGCCACTCCCACGCGCTATAGCCCAAGCTCGCCCGGGTTTTGTGGAAATCGGTCACGTACAGCTCTCTCAAATCAGTGATAAAAGGAAAACAGTCAGACTAAAGTGCGCAAGTACGTACAGACTACTCTATTACGGGGAAACATAGTATATAGGACCTAACAATAATGTTGGTAAAAATAGGTAAATATGTAGGTTTTTGTGTGCACAGCAGGTCCTATTTACTATGGTCCCCCGTAGTGGTAAGATACTGGAAGCCTGCACGCACCCCGGCGTGAAGATACTTTTTTGCCTGCACAGGGAAAAAGCAAAAACGGCCTCATTGTAGGCAGTCAGTTCGTCAGTAGTACGATACGGCCACTCGTTTGCGAGCGTTACGGTGATTGGTCGACGACTCCCGAATCTCTCCGATGCCGGTCCGCTTGCCCCCTCTTGGCTGTGGGTAGTCGTACGGCGGTGTTTTTGTTGTTGTTGTTGTTGTGCGTATAAGCCGTTGAAAACCCCTTTACAAGCGCGCATTCGTGCCTATGGCAAGTATTCGTTCAGCATTGTGTGTTTCACGTTTCATGCTCCTGTTTGTCCGGACATGTGCGGGCCGTTTATCATATGATATGATATGTGTGGTATTTTATCATGTGCGGGCCGTTTATCATATAGTATGATATGATATGATATGCTATTTTATCATGTGCGGGCCGTTTATCATATGATATGATATGATATGATACTTTATCATGTGCGGGCCGTTTATCATATGGTATGATATGGTATGATATTTTATCATGTATTACATACCAAGTATCGTATCACACCTGGTATGTCGTATAATATCATATCGTATCATATCTTATCATATCTTATCATATCATAACATCATATCGTATAATGTGTCCTATCGATCGATCAGGCGTGATGACCGGCGACCTACAGCAGTAGTCACCGTGGCCACGAGCGAGGTGTTAGTCCTCCTAGCGCTGCAAATATCGTGGCGAATATAATCATATTATGTCGAATATTGTTTATAATTTTTATCGCATGAAATCGTATGGTATCGTATCGCCGTATCATATCATATCGTACCTTATCGTTTCGCAAGTTGTCGCACATAAACATAACATGTTTGTACAACATCGTATCCTACTTTGATCGATCAGGAGTGATGACCGGCGACCCGGTCACCGTGACCGTGAGCGAGGTTTTAGTCCTCCTGGCGCCCGGAGCAACCCTCTCAGACGCCGAGGCGGGTCTAGCGGCGCGGCGAATCCTTGCGACTCTTCGCGAGATGTTCGCCAATCGCTACGGGGACGACTTTCTCGAGGACGCGCTGGGGATCAAGCCGGAGGACCGGATGAGCGTGTGAGTAGTGCTCGTACGAGCATATAGACACCGCGGAAGTTTTTGCACACATGGGCCGATGTCACGATCTGTGCAATAGGTCATCTACAGTAGCCCCTACCGCTGCCATTGTGGGATGCTGTGCGGGACGTGTGGAGACACAGATCGAACCCAGGAAACATGTCCTACTACCGTAGATCGTGCGGGTTGTACGGCTCCCACGCGGCGACATGAGCTAGATCATGCAGATCATACAGATCAGGAACCTATCTGCCCTGGAACATCTTGATCATGACCTGTGGATGATATGTCCGAGGCGTGGAAGGTGGTAGGTACAGTATTTGGTGTTGGTGATGGTGTTGGCGCTGCCGTACTTGTTGTTGTGTTGGTCCTGTTGCTGTGCTGGCAAGCAAGTGCCTCACAGCGCGCACCACCAACGGACTGAAGCCGCGCATTTTAGCGCAAGCACGCCCCCTTTTTCATCCTGCTTCCCGTGCACGTGGGACCACAATCGTTGTTGTATTTGCGTTGTCTATGCCGTGCCCACCCCCCACCCCACAGTCCAAACCATTCCCATCCTTCCCTCCTCCCGCCGCCTCCGCCACCTCCACCCACCCTCACCCCCGCCCCCTCTTTCTCCCTAACCCCCACCCCCCCCCCCCCCCCCCCCTCCTACTCTCCGACCGTACTACCCACCCTCAGCCCCGTCCGATGCTGCATCGTCTATGCCGTGCCCCCCCCCACCCCCCAGTCCAAACCATTTCTATCCTTCCCGCCGCCTCCGCCGCCTCCACCCACCCTTACCCCCACCCCCCTCTTTTTCCCTACCCGCCCCCCCCCCCTAGGCGCACAGATGTGCCCGTGTGGCAAAGCAATAGAGTAGGACTCACATAGTAGGATAATGTGAAATATACAAGGAGGAACGGGATGTGTTAGAAGAGATGAGGAAAATAGACGAATGTGACATGGAGGAGTTTGATACAATGAGTAGCAGCGAGAAAACGATCGCTATCCTAGGAGATAGATGATGGCCACAGGAGGCCAAACAGGAAGGGGATAAGATTAGCAAAAAGTTTCTATGTAATATATGGATACGACGTAATGAGTGCCCAATTGTTGGAGGTGTCTCTATTAGGAGTAGGAACGGTGCTCCGTCTCGAAAGGGATGTGTGGTCAATGGTCAAATGACTAAGGCAAGCAACAAATGAGTACGCCCCCCCCCCTCCCCTCCCCCCTATCCTCATCTCCGACCGTACTACCCACCCTCAGCCCCGTCCGATGCACTACCCACCCACCCCCATCTGATATCCCCACCCCTAGCTGGTTGTTGAGAAACCGACACTTTCCGTGCCGGCTTTGTAGGGATGCGAGGGGCTATGGTCATACGGTTTCAGCAATGCATGATCAATGAGTACCCCCCCCCCCCCCCATCCCCTCCCCCTCTCGCTCACTCTTACCCCCCTGGCTGACGCTTGCTTGCCTTGTATGGGCAGTACCTTACCATGGATAGCACTTTATGTGGTTAGCACCTTGGACGCGATCTACGATGGAGGTAGCATGTTTCCACTGGAGGTAGCATGTTTCCACTATTTTGTTTGTGAATGACGGGGTTCCTTAACCCGAAATCGTCGAAATGCCAATCTTGTTTCGAAAAATCACGTTTTGGTATATACTTGGGCCATGGGATTATTCATCGGGATGCAAATCGATTTTTTGCTGAAGTCAGTTTTCGGGTGAGGTATGGAGCTCCTTAAGGGAGGAGCCTCAGAATGTTTAGGGTGAACCTCTATCGTAGAACGCCTCCTTATATGGGCAGCACCTTGTGTGGGTAGCACGTTATATGGGTAGCACCGTGTATAGGTAGCACCTAAATTTGTGAGGCTCCTCTTCACTTAAGGTAACCCAAAAACTGATTTTGAGCGAAGCGAAAAAGTGCAACCCGGGCGAAAAAAACCCAAAGTCTGTACGTGGGTGTATGATATCCCGAATACCACTTGTAAAATACTGGTGGTATTCTAAGGGTATTGGGGTTAAGGAGCGCGGTCAATCGGATTTTTTCTTAGCGAAAAATGCTGCCCCCTATTGTTCGTGTGCTGTCCCTCACCCCCCCTCCTACCCCCCGCCCTTCCCCCCCCCCCCCCCCCTCAGCCAATCAAAGAATAAGCTCAACCGCAAGCTACTCCGGCACATTGTGAGGAAGCTGCTGGCCGGGATCAGCATCAACCTGCAGACGGTCCACGTTCGCTTCGAACTCCCGGCTGGGGGGCTTCAGGGAGGGGTTCCGGTGAAGGCGTCGACTGGGGTGGGGGGAGGGGGCGCCTGCGACGCGGTGGGGGTGATGCTGCCCAGCTTTTCGGTGAGTAGTTTTGAGGCAACGGGTGGTTGGTGGGTTGGTGGGTGGGTGGGTGGATGGTTAGTGAGTTTGTTGACTGGGTGATGAGGGCGGGGGGGGGCGAGGAGGCAGTGGGGGGGAAGGGGGGGGGGGCGTACTCGCTTGTTGCGTGCCTTAGTCATTGAACCATTGCCCACGCATCCCTTTCGAGATGGAGGGTTAACGAGACGTAGGAGGTGTGGGGTAGGGTGAGGGAGGGGTTGGGGGAAGAGTGTAAGTTTCTGTGTAGATGGAGTTCCGGTGAAGGCGTCGGCTGGAGTTGGGTGGGGAAGGGGCGCCTGCGACGCGGTGGGGTGATGCTTCCCGGTCTTTCAGCGATTTGTCGATTGGGTAGAGGGGATGGCATGTGATGTCGCGGAATAGTGTGATGCGTACAACCCTGCCTCACTCTGGACGGAAATGTAAGGACCGTTTGTACGTGAACATGAGTACCAAGCGGCCCTTATGAACACGCTCAGAGCGGTAGATAGAAAACGCCGAAGGACAGGCAGGTTCAATTAAGACTGATCCCTCCACCCCTTATCATTCGTCTTTCCGAATCTGGGTGTCCTCCGCCCCCCCCCCCCCCCCCCCCCCCCCCCCCCCCCCCCCCCCCCCCCCCCCCCCCCCCCCCCCCCCCCCCCCCCCACTCATCCCCAACTTCCCCTTGCCCCTTCCCCCCCCCCCCCCCCCCCACCACCACCCCCATACACATCAGCTACGCACGTGCAATACAGACCACCCTGCGTTCGCAAAGTTCGCCTCTTCTACGCCTCTCGATAGGGTCACTAGCACCAAGAAGCGCGTTGCAGCTGGGACGGGGGCGGGGGGTGGGGGGGCGACGGCAGCGGCGGCGGCCGCGGCGGCGGCAGCGGCAGCGGCCTCAGCAGCAGCGGTAGCGGCGGCGGCGGCGAAGCAAGCAGAGATCGACAAGGAAGAGAAGAAGAACTTCGTGATCGTGAGAAAGCGAGCCACGTTCGCGAACCTTCAGGTTTACTGCGACTACGGTGTTGATAGGTGAGATGGAGTTGTTGGGACGGTGAGTTGGAGGTGGGAGGGAGGGGGAGGGGGGGTACTCATGTCATGCATGGCCGTAGTCGTATGGCCATTAACCCTCGCGTCCTTACGATGTCGGGACGGAGCACGTGGGGTTTTCACCGACCGGGCAGACGTCGGAATGTTTTTTTTTTTTTGTGCTTGCGTCTCATGGTTGTGTTTGGTTGGCTGATTGGGCGTTTTGGGGCTGGACATACTTGCAGTGTTGTTGATGTTGTGTCTTTAACGTTGTGTCTTTGACGTCGTGTCTTTGACCCGGACTGTAGGCGTCGCGCGAAAACGATGCGGCGCCAACTCAACCCAACCCAATGCCAACCCCAGCCCTGACCCCAAGTCCTACTCCACCCCTAACCCCAACCCAACCCCGTCCAACCTCATCCCACCCAACCTAACTCAACCCCTATAAAGCCAAACCTAACCTTAACCCCAACCCCAATTGTAACAGCCCCGACCCCAACGACCTAATCCCCAACCCCAAGTATAACAAACCCCAGCCCCAACCCCAACAACCCCATCCCCAACCCACGCCTGCAGCTACGCGACGGCCATCGGCGCGGCGGTGTCAGCCGCCAGGGCCAAGGCGACTAACCCCCGTTCGGGTTCTCTCGGCGGCGGAGGCGGTAGGGTGGAGGGAGAGGGCGCGGGGGCTACCGGGGGCAGGGGCGCCGCGGCCGCCGCCCGCGCGGTACGCATGCTGTTCTTGCAAAAGTGGAAGTCGGAAAGGCACGCGCTGCTGTTTAAGCCTCTGGCAGTGGAGGTAGGGGTGGAGGTGCACCAGTGGGATCAACCTGGAGGCAAGGCCATCACCCCGGTCTATCGCGCCGCCCGCGTTAATGTTGGTGTTGGGGAACTCCAGGTGAGGGGGTTGGGGAGGTTCGGGGGGGGGGGGGGGGGGGGGGGGGGGGGGGGGGGGGGGGGGGGATTCGGGGGGGGGGGGGGGTATCACCCTCGTCTATCGAGAGAGCTCGAGTTATTGTTGAGGTTGGAGAGCTCCAGGTAAGGGGCTGGGGGTGGTTGGGTGGGGTCGAGGGGGGGGGTGATTGGGGGCCGGGGGGTGGGGGTATCACCCCCATTTATCTCGCCCCCCGCGTTAATGTTGGGGTTGGGGAGCTCCAGGTCGGGGGGTCGGGGGGGAGGAATGGGGGAGGGAAGGGAAGTTGTTAAAGCTCAACAATGCCAGCGTGAGTTAGACAAAAATCAGGAGGACATGAATTGGTGCTAGATTTCGAATGCTTTTATGTTTCTTTTTTCGTGGTTGGCATGTTACACGTACAGTAAAACATTTTTTGTCTCTTGTATATAGTTCTATATGCTTGTGTTTTGTTTGACGGACATCATCGATCTAGTGCTGTGTGGTGAATCATAATCATTCCCACCCTTCCCTACCCTACCTGACCCCGCTGTTGACCCCCCCATATGCAAGAAAATCCGCCTCTATAGCGGTTCTTAGTAGGATGCAGCTCACCCTTCATGCGACTCGCCCAACACCTCACGGCGCTTCGCGCAACCAATGTCTGCCTGGTTGGCGAAAACCCGACGTGCTCCGTCCCGGCATTGCAGGGATGCGAGGGTCTATGGTCATATGACTACGGCCATGCACGATAATGAGTACACCCCCCCCCCCCTATGGTCACACGACTACGGCCATGCATGATAATGAGTACACCCCCCCCCCCCCCCCTTCCCCCCTGTTTATTTTTCGCAGGCGATAGTGGATTCTGAGCAGGGCAGAGTGATTGGTGTCGCCGTGGATGCGGTGGTGAACCTTATCCGCCGCTCCAGGTACAACCGGTTTGTGCCCCAGGCGTATTTGCCTCTGCGCAACCTCCCCCCCGCCAAAGGTGAGACAGCAGTCAGTGCGCACGAAGGTGGTGACACTTGACGGGGGTGGGGCGGGGGGCGGGAGTTGGTAGTGATAAGGGGGGGGGGGGTAGTAGTCTTGGTAATGGTGTCGGTGTTGGTGTTGTTTTTGTTGGTGGTCGTGGTGTTGATGGTGACGGTGGTTTTAGTTGTGGTGGTTTTGGTGATGCTATAATAGTGGTGAGTGCGGTGTTGGTGGTGTTGGAGTTTGAGTTGGGGACTGTTGTTGGGTACTGATATTGTTGCCTTTCTGGTGGTTGGAGGCCTGCTGTGCTATGTCTCGCCTGAAATTTCGAACCGGAAGGTTCTGACCGCAGGAACAGCCGGCCCGCTCTTGCGCTTCTTCCCAGAACGTGTATCCCCGCCCTTGATAATTTGTCTTGGTATTGACCCAGCACCATCTCCGTGAACCTACCTACTAATATGTCCACCCTATTCAGCCCCTATTAATAAGCGCACTCCCTTGCGCCCTCTTGTGCGTTTTCGTACACCACTTGTGCGTTTCCGTACACTTTTTTAGATACAAAAATCACATTGAAACGCTTACCGCATGACCCCCCTCCCCCCCTCCGGTCCCCCCCGATACAACATACGAAACAAAGGTCCGTCCTCCCAAGCCGGCCAAAGACGGGGCCCCAGCAGGCATGCTTCCTTCCGTGGAAACCTGGAGTTGGAGTTGCGAGTCGGAGGCGGGACGGGCAGGGGGAAGAAGCGTGCGCCCGCGATCGGCAGCTGAGGCAGTCCGCTGCGGGGGCTACAAGCACGCGGATGGTGCGTGGGCTCGGGCGATGTGGAGATTTGCGGGGGCGTGCGTGCGTCATGACGTTCGGTGAGGGTGGAACGGGGCGGGGTCGGGGGCTGCTGGGAGGGGGGCGGGGTTCAAGCGAGGTTGGGGGGGTGAGAGGGGGGAGAGGGTGCCTTGCTGTCGGGGAGGGTGGAGGGAGTAGTAGGGGGGGTAGGGGGGGGTAGGGGGGGGGGGGTAGGGGGGGGGGGGTACTCATGTCCTGCATCACCGTAGTCGTATGACCATAGACCCTCGCATCCCTGTAATGCCTGGAGGGGTGGGAGAAGGACTGGGGGGGGGGGGGGGGGGGGGGGGGGCGTACTCATTTGTTGCTTGCCTTAGTCATTTGACCATTGACCACGCATCCCTTTCGAGACGGAGCACCGTTCCTACTCCTAATAGAGACACCTCCAACAATTGGGCGCTCATTACGTTGTTTCCATAAATTACATAGAAACTTTTTGCTAATCTTATCCCCTTCCTGTTTGGCCTCCTGTGGCCACCATCTATCTCTTAGGATAGCGATCGTTTTCTCGCTGCTATTCATTGTATCAAACTCCTCCATGTCACATTCGTCTATTTTCCTCATCTCCTCTTCCAACACATCCCGTTCCTCCTTGTATATTTCACATTCTCCTACTATGTGAGTTCTACTCTCTATTGCTTTGCCACACACGGGCACATCTGTGCGTCTACTTCCTCCTCTTCCCGGCTACTGGTGTACCTCTTTCTTCTTTCTGGCAGGTCCAGGTCCCCTACACGAAAGCGCTGTTTCAGCGTTTTCGCGAAGTCCATAGGGCCATGCAAATACGTTTTCATTCCTGTTCCTTCCCTCAATCCCCCGTATATCTCTAAATGTTTTTCCGATTCCACCTTGTTTCTTAGCGCTAGCCTTTCCCTTCTTTCTATTCTTTCTTCTACTTCTGCCTTGTACCTCCCAAACTTCCCGGCGGACATCATCTCTACTTGGTTTCCCCCTAGATCCTTCCATACTTTCTCAACTACGCCATCCCACCTTATTCCAGCTCGCCCTTTTGTTACTTTCTCCCATACAGCTCTATCAACTATGGCTGGCAACCTCTTTTTTGGCATGTTCCTTGCTTTATATTGCCAGTTCATTTTTCTCATGTCTCTATTTGTCTTGAGTGGGCTGGGGGGGGGGGGGTACTATTTTGTTGCTTGCCTTAGTCATTTGACCATTTACAACGCATCCCTTTCGAGACGGAGCACCGTTCCTTCTCCTGAAAGAGACACCCTCAACATTTGGGCCTTACGTTGTTTCCATATATTGCATATAATTTTTTTGCTAATCTTATACCCTTCATGGGGGGGGGGAGGAGAGGATTACTCCATGCCATGCATGGCTGTAGTCGTTTTGGACGATATGGGAAGTGGGGTTAGGATTGGTGGATGGGTGGGGGGGGGGGGGGGAAAAAAAGGTTGGGTGGCGGGTGGATAGGAATCCATGAACTTCCGCTCGTCCGTCCGTCGATGCCGTGGGAGCTGCAGCCAAACAACCCCCACCCCTCCCTGAGGATGCTACATCTTATAGGGGGGTTATACCCCCATTTTCATTGCCGCGTTTAGGCTACTGGGGCGAGTGGCTCTGTGCCTCACCCAAAATCTGTCTTGATAGAAAAAGAAGTGTTGGCGCGGCGTAACAAAGAAAAATACCCTCGGCGGTGCATGTAGCTGTACCCTACAGCGTAAAAAAAAAACCTCAAAACCGCAAATTGTTGGGGGTAGTCACTCGACCGAGTGAATTCTGAGCGACTGAAAAAAGAAGGACCTTTAAGCGACCCCCCCCACCACCACCACCACCATAGCCTTGGTCTAAAGTTAGTTATATGCATGCCCCGAGTTTGCAGCCGATCTTTTTTTTTACCACTCTCCCCAAACCTAGAAAATACCACAGTCCGGGGCGCACAATGACACTGCGCATATCGCTGCCGGTACTCGAAATACGAATCGCGCAGCTCGAACACTAATATTTCTTCTCAACCGCACCCTCTCGCTTCCCCCTTCTCTTCTTGCTCCCCCTCGCTTCTCCCCTCCCCCCCCCTTCTTCCTCTCCTCCCCCCCCCCCCCCTCGCCTCCCGCCCCCTCACCGTGCTCCCCCTCTTTTCCCTTTCCTTCCCTCTACTCCGCCCCACCCCCACCCCTCCCATCCCCAACCCCCCCCCTCCTTCGCCTTCTCCCCCCCCCCTCCCCCCCCTGCTTCGCAGCATGGCAATGACTAAGAAACTCCCCGCTTCCCTCCCGCAGTGGAATGGAACTCTGTCGCCGCTCCCGCCTTCGGCGGCGGCCAACGGTAATAACGGTACCAGCAACGGTAGTTACGCTAACGGTAACTTTTGCGGTAATAGCGGTAACTTTTCCGATGAGGAGGCTGGAGCTGGAGCCGGAGCTGGGGGGGAGAATGGGCTGGATTCTTGGAGGGTGGGGTACCTGCGCCTTCATGCGAGGACTCTAACCGCTAGGGACGCGAAGAGCACCGCCCACCGCGTGCCGGATGTGCGCCGGATGGGTGTGCCCAAGGGCCGGGAGCCGCTCTCGCTGGAGGAGATGTGGGAGATGGCTAGGGTGGAGTCTTTTGCCCCGGGAGATGAGGTGGTTTTCCTAAGGTGCGTTTGGCGTTTTTGCTTTTTTTTTTTTTTTGGGGGGGGGAGGAATTGTGCTCATTCATGGCTGTAGTCGTTTGACCGTATAGACCCTCGGGGGGGAGGGGCGTTTTTCAATGTCGTTTGCGGGGATGGCCACGGTGGAGTCATTTCCCCCGGTGGAGTGGACGAAGTGATTTTCCTAAGGTGCTGTGGCTTTTCGGGCGTTTTTTTTGCAAGGGAGTATGTTTTTCGAAAATATTTGGGGGAGAGGGGAGCGAGGGGGGGGGGTGTACTCAATAGGAGAGATGTACTCGATCTCATGCATGGCCGTAGTCGTATGATCATAGACCCTCGCATCCCTACAGTAGTGCCGGGACGGAGCATGTCGGGTTTTCACCGACCAGACAGACATACCATAGCTATCGCTGTTGAAGCAGCAGACGACTCCAGCCGGCGTATTATTATACGTACGTTCGCCTCACGGCTGTACTACCGAGTGCTGTACTGCTGTGTCGCTGTAGGGCCGTATAGGTGCGAGGTGGGAGTGGGGGCCAGAGGGCCGTAGTGGCCGAAGTCTTGCCACGCAAGGGTGAAAAACCACGCCACTTAAAACGTTGTGGCGGACGTGTTTCGGCGTTATGGCCTGTTTCGTGGCATACGGCAAGCCATGCGTTGTTTGCTTATGCTGACGAGGTGCGGGCTCTTTCCTGTTTGTTTTTCTTGCCCGCTGACGAAGTCCAGTCGGAGGTGCTTTTTTTAGTCGGTTACTTGTGGAACCTTTCTGTTGGTGGCCAAAAGCTAGAGAAGAAAAAACTCGTGGAAGCACCGGAGGAAGAACGGCTCTGTTCGGTAAAGGAAGGGCCGTTAGTTACGAATATTCATAGCTGCAAGTAACGCCGTCCGTAGTTACACATGAAGAAGAGATTGTGATCCACACGGAATGCAATACGTGTACGAGTGTTGGCGCTGGCACTGATTTTCCAGGGTAGAGTAGTGCCGCATGCAGGGGGGGTCACATACCTACCTACTCTTATGTCCTTCGCCGTGCATGTCCTTTTGTCATTGACGAGGAAGCTACTACTACTACTACTACGGCTACTATTACTACTACTACTGCTACTTTTATTAATAGTACTACCGCTACTACCATTAATAGTACTACTACTGCTATTGGTCGTACTACTGCTACTACCACCTCTACTACTACTGCTACTACTACTGCTGCTACTACTAGTAGGAACTATTGCTACTACTACTGCTGCTACTACTACTAATAGTAACTATTTCTACTGCTACTACTATTAATACTACTACTACTACTACTACTACTACTACTACTACTACTACTACTACTACTACTACTACTACTACTACTACTACTACTACTACTACTACTATTAATAGTACTGCTACTACTACCTCTACTACTACTACTACAACTGCTACTACAGTAGTAGTACTACTGCTACTACTACTATTAATGGTAGTAGTAACTACTGCTACTACTACTACCACTACTACTACTGCTACCTGCTACTGCTACTGCTACTATTACTACTACTACTACTACTACTACTGCTACTACTACTTCTACTACTACTACTACTACTTCTACTACTACTACTACTACTACTACTACTACTACTACTACTACTACTACTACTACTACTACTACTACTACTACTGCTGCTGCTGCTGCTGCTGCTGCTGCTGCTGCTGCTGCTGCTGCTGCTGCTGCTGCTGCTGCTGCTGCTGCTACTACTACTACTACTACTACTACTACTACTACTACTACTACTACTACTACTACTACTACTACTTTGTAGGTAGATTCGACGCATGGACGCAGCTTGCAAAACTCCGAGTATCAACCCACTTTTGGCGGAACTCGCAGGTTTGACGCATGCTGTTGGTGTTCTCTGTCTGCGCTCAACTCGTATCTATTCGCATCAAAAGCACAGACAGTTGCGTAGGGATATTACGCCTAAACATTTTCAGAGAGAAAAAAGAACGGGAAAGCTTGGAAACGAGGTAAGAATACGCTAGACGCCGAAACCTTTCGAAGAGAAGAAAAGGCAGAAAATCTTCGAAAGCCCCAAACTTCGAACGTGAAAGGAAAAGGAACATACCTCCGGGCAAGTACCGGGCAAAGTTCATACGGACCATTGCATACGAACCTATACCTTTGTTTAATGACTCCCCAGACTTGTAGTCTAGCGGTATCTCCCCCCCCTTCACACGCTTTCCAACATTAAGTAATGACGTCACCCCATAGAATGTGTAGCGTATTCTGGACTCCATCTGAAGACCAAGCCTGTGCGACGGACAAGAGACCAGCGATCGCGGAAGAAAAGGCTTCCCTTGGAACGGCCAGGATGTTTCGCAGTTATCCTACACGTGCTTCACCGTTTACGCTGGGCTTTTCTTCCTGCATGACGTCTCGTGTCTCGGGCGCACGTAGTCAGGGCTGCGAAGAAGCCCTGTACGAGACACGCGACGTTGTGGAAGAAGAGAAGGCTAAACTAAACGGTTAAAAGTGTGTGTAAGATGGCAGCAAAACATTCTGACCGTCGAAGGTCAGACGGTCAGAATGTTTTTGCAGTTATCCTACACATATTTCGCTGTTGAGCTTGTGGCTTTCTCTTCATGCGTGATGTCGCGTGTCTCGTGCGCACGAGACACGCGACATCTATATTACGGGGGATCATAGTAAATAGGACCAAATATTGTTGATAAAAATAGCCAAAGATACAGGTTTTTGTGTGTACCGTAGGTCCTATTTACTACAGTATGGTCCCCCGTACTAGCAAGAAGAGAGAGCTAAACTAAACGGTCAAGTTCGTACCTGGTACGTGTAAAATATCTGCAAAACGTTCTGACACTAGGAAGAGAATCCATTCCTCCGCGCGCCCGCTTCTTCGAAATCTTGGCCGTCGTACGGACTCGGTCATCCGATGGAGCTTGGGTTATCCACACGTCCTTTTTTTGGGGGGGGGGGGGGGGGGGGTGAGGTAATTTATATATTTATTTTGGAGACGTAAAACATTCTACCTTATTTTCCCGTTGTATAGTGGAAGTGGTATGGCGGCGCTTGCTGATTTGATGTTCACTTTTGTAGCCTGCTTATGAAGTATATGCATGGTGGTGCATTCTGCCCTCGTTTTCCGTTGTAGGCTATTACGGGGGACCATACTCATAGTAACATAGGACCGAGTTTTGTTAGTAGAAATAGGGAAATATTTTGTGTTTACCGCAGGTCCTATTTACTATGGTCCCCCGTAACAGTACATGAAGCGACATACGCTGCCGTTTTTTACCCACTTTTGCGTCTCTAAAATCTATAAACTGTACGACAACAGCGTGCTGTTTGTTGTACAATATTAATAGTAATCGTGCTGTCGGGGTGTGGGGCCTTTTATTCGCTTATTTATTTCTTTCAAATTTCTTCCGTAGCCAACAACATACGGGCGCATGCCGCCCATTTTTCTCGTTGTACCCACACATATTTAATTATTTTCCAAATATAGACACACACACACGCTCCTTGAAATTCTGCAGCTTCAGATTTTGTCTTCCTCATGTACGGGATGTATTTCCTGCGTGAGGCCATATAAAAGCCGTGGTAATCGCGGTGGAAGTATCACTATTAATAGTATCACACACAGCTTGCAAAGATGATAGTTTCGAGGAAGTCCTCGATCCCACACCTGTTGTGTTTTTTTTTTTGTAGTGATATGGTAGGCGGCGCGTAGTGCTGCCAGCTATGTACGAGTATATATATGCGTTTTTTTTTTTTTCTTGTTCCCTCTTGTAGCGGGATGATTAACGTAGTATTTAAACTTTAAGAATCACTGCTCGCGCTGACTCGTCCCACGGTATGATTGGGGGTGCGTTTTTTGGGGGGGGGTCAATATTTTCTGGCCGGCTGTGTGTGTGCTGTGCTCCTCGAGTGAGCGACTAGTAATACCGTGAATCATGATACTCTTGCCTGCAGTAATCATACTACTCCGACCGGACGGAAATATAAGGATCGTCTACAGCAGCAGTCTTGCATGTTCATACCCCCAATGCTTCTTACATTTCCTCCCAGCGGGGTTGATGGTTTCAGGACTACAGCAGTGACGCATAGAAATGTTGGTCGGGAACACAGTCCTTTATAGTTCCCATGTCTCGGGGTGAGATATTGAGCTCCTCCTGTGAGCGAGTGCAGGCAACATAGCACCAACTCTCCTTCGGGGGGTATTGGCTGGCCCTCACCATTGTCCGTGTATCATCGAAATTGAGTTGGCATATGTTGCGTCGTCCCCCAATCACGCAGTGGATTTTCCTGTAATCGTCACTTTTTGATTGGTCAAATTTTCCCTGTGGAGTTCCTGAAGGGCAGCCAGGGTTTCCTCCCGCTAAGAATGGCGAAGAGCAAACAATGTATCAGTATACATTTGTCTTGTCGACGACGCCAATGTGGGGCGGAGCCCCGGGCGGGTTCTCTCTCATGTGGTTGTGGTGTGGAGGACACACCGAGGTGGGTTGGTGTCTCGAGTCTTCACGGAACGGAGTGAGTCACCTATGTTGACCTTGAACTTGTGTGTACTGAGGCGGTACAATCTAGGGGAAGGGGACCTGGTATCCACATTTGTCCTCTTCCTATCCCCCCACAACGTATCGAGCACCCAACTGTAGAAGGTGTCTCTATTGGGAGTAGGAACGGTGCTCCGTCTCGAAAAGGGATGCGTGGTCAATGGTCAAATGACTAAGGCAAGCAGTAAATCAGTATCCCCCCCCCCCCCCCTACCCTCTACCCCCCCCCCCCCCCCCCCCCCCCCCCCCCCCCCCCCCCCCCCCCCCCCCCCCCCCCCCCCCCCCCCCCCCCCCCCCCCCCCCCTATTCCCCCCCCCCCCCCCCCCCCCCCCAATCCCCCCCCCCCTCCCCCCCCCCCCCCCCCCTATTCCCCTATAACGAACGGCGGCCAGGGTTTCCTCCCACGACGAATAGCGAAGATCAAACACTATATATTTTCCTCTTACATTCCCCCCCTTCCCTTCCCTTCCCACCCCCACCCCTATCCCCTATTCCAGAACGGCAGCCAGGGTTTCCTCCCACTACGAATGGGGCCGGACGCGCCGCGCCCGCGCGTCGGCTAAGAGCTCGGGTAGTCAGTGGGGGGGCTCGACCGGGGGGGGGGTTAGGGGTGCCAATGTCTGCAGTGTGGACAGCTAAGGATGATGCCACGGTGCTGGCGAACTTGGACGCGCTCAGGGTCAAGCGCGCGGAAGCTGTGATCGCGGAGGAGGAGCTTGCGCGGCGCGGTGGTGGCGGGGGCCGGGGGTGGGGCGGGGGGGGGGGGGCGCGGAGGAGGAGGATGATGATGATGATGTTGAGGTTAGTTTTTTCGTCCAGGAGGGGCGAGGGGGGGGGGGGGGGGGGGGGGGGGGGGGGGGGGGGGGGGGGGGGGGGGTAGAACGCGGAGGGTTTGTAGCTTTATCGCCAAGTATTGCGTGCTCTTATCATTGCCACGCTCATAGTGGGAGGAAACCCTACCTGCCCTTCTGCAGCTGGGGAAAGGGGAGTGGGACGATGTATTTGTTTTGTGCGGGGTGTGGGGGCGGTGTACTCATTTCACCGGGCGGGGGGGGGGGGGGGGGTGTTTCGGGTTTATGTTTCGTTGGTTGTTGGTTCTAGGGTAAGCATATGAGTTGTGATCGCGGCGGAGGAGCTGTGCGGTGGGGATGGCGAGTACGGTTGCGGGGGCGGGAAGCGAGACAGAGGAGGAGGATGTTGAGGGTGATGTATTTGTGGTTGGGTGGGAGGTTGTCGTTTGTTGGCTGGTTAGTTGGTAGGGTTGGTTGTCTGGTAAGTATCTTTCTGTAGCTCTGGTATCTCCGTGCTTTTATGCTGGTGGTGGTGGTGGTGGTGGTGGTGTCGGTGTTGTTGTTGTTGCTGTTGTTGCTGTTGCTGTTGTTGTATTCTACCATCACTGCTGCTGTTTCTGCTGTCTGTTGCTGTTGCTGCTGTCTACTGCTGCTCTTGTTGATGTTGTTCTGACTACTACTGCTGCTGTGTATTGCCGTGTGCATTGATTGTGCAGATCGCCAAGATGGAGTTTTCGGCGAAGGCTTCCAGTGGCTTCTCTGACGAGGGTGAGTAGCGTACTGGTACTGCCAGCTATTGTCATACGCTCACCAACAGCACCACCGCTGCTGTATTGACAGTATTCGCTCCGCTATTATTAATATTAATAGTTGTTCTATCAAACTGCATGGCGCCGACCTCGCGGCGATACACTTTGTAAGTCCACTACAGCAGCAGTATCGATATAATATAATAATATAATATTAGTACAGCATTTCAGAACATTCTGAATAATAGGTTATCAGGGTACATTATACCGTACCTGGTATATATGTATCAGCACCAGGTACCAGGTACATATCTTTCAATATCGATATTTTCTCTGCTGCTCTGCTGTGCTTGCCCTGATAGCTGCATTAGTATTTGAAATGCACTATTTCGGGGGACCATAGTAAATAGGACCAGATATTGTTGGTAAAAATTGTGAGGTATGTAGGTTCTTGTGTGTACCGTAGGTCCTATTTACTATGGTCCCCCGTAATAACATCAGATTACCCTGAATTTTGCCGGTGCATTGTGCTCGCCCCTTGCTGAGATAAAACAATAGCATATCTTATATCATATCAATCATATCATATCATAACATATCATATCATATCATTCATGTCAAACCATGTGATGAAGAGTATCATATCATGTTGTGTGATATGATTAACATGGTATGGTATCACACCATATCGTTACCAACGAAACCGTCCTGTTGTGTGATATGCATGCGCAATCATAGACGACGAGAGCGAGTCGCAGGAGACGAGCCCTCGGACGGAAGACATACAATATCTCATCGTATCACATCATATAGCACATCATGCGATAACATGTCATAGATAGACCGCATGATATCATAGCATATCATATCCTAGACCACGTCATATCATATCATGGCGTCCCCGGTGGCTTGGTAGGTGGTCCGCGTGCCTGTCAAGATCAATTTCACGGGTTCAAGTCTCACCGAGTGCATGCCCATAGGGACTTTTTCTTGCATACAAAATTGATAGGCGGAAAGCGTGAAAGCGTGAGTTGGCTACATTCGATGTAAATCGACGAGCAGTGGGAATGCTGAACCCTATGCGCGACAAAAAATAAAGGCACGTACCGAGGGGGAGAAGGGACGACACCTGTGACCACGGCTTGTCCAGAAGATCGTCGAGGGTAAAACCTCCTACGAGTGGGCTGGAAAGTAAAAGTGATGAAATATCATAGCATAGCACCCGTAGCACATCGTGAATCACAACATATTATAGCGTGTAATATCATACCAGGTAGACGACATCATACCATAAAAAAAAAAATCATCAAATCATAGCATACGATATATAAGATCGTGCCTGTATCAACCAAAACTTTTATGTACTATCATACATACCTGGTAAATCACATCGTATTGTACATACCGTAGCATATAATGTCAAATCGTAGCATATCACATCACGTCAGATCATGTCGTTATCAACTAAAACCTTTTCGTGTGCGATGTGGTATGATACATTACCTTTTTTTTCATATAGAGGACGAGAGCGGGTCGGAGACGGAAGACGATTCCTCGGACGACGATTCCGACGACTCCGAAGCCGAAGCTGCCCTAGCTAACGGTGCCCGAACCGGAGGCGGAGCCGGAGGAGGGAGGGCGGGGGCGCGGTTCTCCCTGGCCGATATCGCTGCCAAGGCTAACGCTTCTTCGGCTGCGTCTGCGCAAGCAAGCGCTAACGCTTCTGCTGCTGCCGCCGCCGCCGCTGCCGCGCGGGCCACTGAAGCGTTCGCCGCTGGGGGGAGGATGGGGGGCGCGGGAGGAGCGGGAGGCAAGGCGGCCAAGCTGTGGAACAAGTTGCTGCGGCTCCCTCGAATGGTTTTCAAGGTAGGTTGGATGGCATTGTTTGGGAGGGAAGGAGGAGGAGGAGGAGGAGGCTAGGCGGCCGAGAGCTGTGGGGCAAATTGCTGGGACTTCCTCGAATGTTTTTTTTTTTAATGTCTTTGTTGGGGTAGGGGGTGGGGGGGGGGGGAGGGGAGAAGGTAGGGGCAGGAGGCAAGGCGGCCAAACCATGCAGCACGTTGCTGGGGCTCACTCGAGTGGTTTTCAAGGATTGTTTGATGGCGTTACAGATGAGGGGGAATACGGTGGGGACGGGGTGTTGCTGCTGGTGGTATTTGTGGTATTGATGTTTTCTGTTGCTGGTGCTGTCGCTGTTCGCGTTGGTGTTATTTTGTGTCGGTGCTGCTGTTGCTGTTGTTAGTGACACTGCTGTTGCTGTCGGGGCTGGTGCTTGTTTTGCTGGTATCGGCGTTTTTGCCGGTGTTAGTGGTTGTGCTGTTGTTGATGGTGTTGATGTTGGCGCCTTACTTCTATGACTTGCCGCCGTTTGCTCTCTGCGCTTTTAGGGGGGAACCTCCCCCCCCCCCCACCCCCCAATACATCCACCTGCAGATAGGGGTAGGTGGTAAATTTCATACCTGGTGTAACACCTGGTATCAATCTTTCCAGAAATGTAAGGACCGTTTGTGTATGATTATGAATACCAAAGCGTCGCTTACATTTCCGGACAGACTCGTACCCGGCAGTAAACATCCAGGAGTTTCTTTTTATGCCATGATTGTCGTTGTCTTCGCCCATTTTTTTTTTCGAGCGAAAAATAAAGAATGAGTTGCTAATTTCCACGGCCTGCAAAAATGACAACTCTGTTCCATGATACACGTTCTGTTTGCATATTACTATATATTCCAAATGTTCCTTATATTGGGGGACATAATGGTAGTTGGTAGAGAATAGGGCATGTTTCACCCTCGTTGGGGGTAGGGCACGGCTTAACGTGGTAGGGGATAGGGGATGCCACCCCCCGGTAGGGGATAGGGGATGCGTTACCCTGATAGGGTATCACCAGGTATAGGGAATGCCTCCCCGTGGCAGGGGATTGGGGACGACTTAACCTGGTAGGAGATAGGGCGTGCCTTGCCCTCGAGAAGGGGATAGGCGCACCTTACTCTTGAGCTGGATGAAGCCGGCGATCCGCGCCGTGCGACCTAAAATCTCCGAAAGCTCCTAGTACGGTGGACCATATTAAATAGGATCTATGGTACACGCAAAAACCTACCTGGTACATATTTACCGGTTTTTTCTAGCAATATTTGGTGCTATTTACTAAGGACACCCGTATTACGTATGTGATGTCAATATCAAGCGGCGATTATTATATTTACGACGAGGGAGTTACCGGGTATTTTTTGCCAGAATTATCATGGTTAGTTATGTTCGAGACGGGACGGGACGGTACGAGTCAACGGTAGGGTGAGTTTGTCGACGGGACGGGACCACGGTGCCATTTTGACGACGTTTTTACCGTCCCGCTCCGCCGCTACCGTCACTACCGGAGCTGGGTTCACCACTTTGTAGATATTAATATTATTCCAGGAATATTCCTATGCTCTGTGTATGCTTCTACGTGCACGTATTGCGACTATAAATAGCCTAAAAAAACGTAGAGGGAGTGGGGGGTGGGGGGGGTGGGGGGGGGGGGGGGCGGAGGGTGATATAGCTTCGCGGTCTATGATGCCGAACACCATGAATTCGATGCTGGGTTCAATTCCCGGGTTGCGGCGCTTTTTTCTTTTTTTGCATCCGACGATTTCTGACCGTTTACGGTTCGCGCTTCGCGCTCACGACCTCTGGCGATTCCTGCGGAGGGCTAATTATGTATCTGCACCTTGTGGGTGGGAGCAGGGTGCCAAATGGGATCAACATCCGGGTGAGATCAGGAGAGCCAAACGGGGGCCTGTTTTGTTTTCCCGTTTTGTATGGAGAATATATTCTTATTTCTGTACAAGATGGAGAACTCTACTGCAGCAGTACCGTCCCGTCAAATCACCATGGTATGCCTTGATTTTGTTGCTTCCTTTCACCATCGCGCGCAGTTATTCGACAACAGCAGTTGCCAATAACTCGTAAACTATAGTTATTCACTATTAATATCAAAAGCACGAGTTTCTGTTAATAGAGCTAGCCACGTATACGTGATACGTACCGCGTGCATTTTCTTGGTGGCGTTCCTGGTCGCAGGTGGAGTCCGCGGGCATTGAGCTCCGCACGCGCATTTCGGGTGGCGCAAGGCGTCCGCTCGTGGCTCTGTCGGCTGGGGGTCTTTCCGGGACCATGGAAGGCGATGAGGTGGGATTTGTCTGCCGTCGGGGTGGCGGTTGAGGAGGGGGGGGGGGGGGGGGGGCGGTATAGGAGCGGTGTGGTTTTTTGTTGCAGGCTACCAGGTACTTCGCCTTTGTTGGTTGACGCTATTTCGTCTCCCAGCAATTCCCACAAGAAAAATGTAGTTCATGGGTGCAATGTTTCGTCTCCCTGAATTCGGAAAAATAAATGATCCATGGATGCAACTGGATTATGCCTTAATTTTTTTTTCATGACTCGTAGAAACGTGTATATACGTGAAAAAAAAAAAAAAAAAAATGCGCGGAATCGAAAACCGCGCGAAACTCGTGCATACCTACCTACCTCCCCCCGCATGCGGGAGAGATGGTTGTCCACTACAGGCGGTACCACGTCGTTCACTTATCCTTAGAGCAGAGTTGGATGTTGCAAAGGGCGATGTTGTGGTTTATGTTCAAATATTATTTAATTTTGGTCTGTGCTGCATATGACCATGCGTGGCTTGTTGTTGCTTTTCTCACATTAACTCAGCGCCGAAAAATGTAGTCCGCTGTCGCAGGACAGGCTGCAGTAACCGCGGAGTGGGAAGGATCCCGTAGCAGGTGGTGGTATGATGTAAGCTGATTCGGTTTTCGTTAGTTTTATGCGAAATGACGATGTGTGGTTCTTTGTGTTGCAGGCTCTTTCGGGTCGTTTGTTTTCTGCCCTTGAACCTTTTAGGACTGCAGTCCCATTCCGGAGACACGCTACTCAAGTTCCAAGTAATTTGTCCCCCAAAAGGGACTGCCGTCCTAAAATGGTTAAAAGGGGATATGGGGTTTCGTATGTTAGACTATTCATCTTGTCGATGTATGCTTTTAATAAGCCTTAATGACGAAATATGTCAGGAGACCATCATGTCAAGCCACGCAAAATGTGCGCTGTCGAGGGTGTAGGGCCGAGTGTTCCACACTACAACCTAGTATTTTTTGTGTCAGTGAAGGCATGCCAAGGCAAATTTGCTGTCTGTCAAAGGGTGAAAAAAGTGCTCGTTCCTGAAATGTTCGATAAATGATGAAGCGGGTTTTTATTTAGAGTCGGGGTGGCGGTGTGGAGGTGGGGGCTAGCTGGCGTTGTTGGCGGTGCACGCTGCCTTCTTTTTTTTATTATTATTATTGCCGAAGTGGGCGATGAACCGACATACGTGGTACCGCACCGCAACCGCCTTTTTTTTGTGAGATTCCACCCTGCAACCTACCCGCGTAGTATACCCCCCCCCCCCCCCTCTCTCCTCCTCACCTCTCTAACAACCTCTTGAATACCTGTGTACCACACTGTCCCATGGTTCTGGGGGTGGTTGTTGTTGCCGTCGTTTTTTGGGGGGTGGGGCTATTTTTGCAGCTGCGCCGCGTTCTGTGGTGGGAGCTGAAGGTTGGCAACGTGACACTGCGCGACCTCTGCAGCTCGTGGGGGGTTGGGGGGGGGGGGGGGGGAACAAGGCTCCCGTTGCGAGGACTGTGTTGTCAGGATCGGCTTCCGCCGAGCAAGGGCGCGAGTGGGCCGCTGGTGGAGACGCTTCGGGGGCCGCGGCAAGGTAAGGGACGCGGAGGGGGGGGGCGGAGTTCGTATTGTATTTTTAGGCGCGCGGGGGGTGTGTGTACTCATGTAAGGGGCCTGGGGGGAGGGGAGTTTGTATACCGGGTAGTATTTTTGGGCGCGAGGCGGGGGGGTGTGCTCGAGATCATGCATGGCCGTAATTGTATGACCGTAGACCCTGGCACCCCTTCAATGCCGAGACGGAGCACGTCGGGTTTTCACCCACCAGGCAGACGTTGACGTTGCCTACACCAAGCTTTGCGAAGCGCCGTGAAGTGTTCGGGGAGTTGCAGGGTGGGCTGCATCGTACTAAAAATCGCTTGTGAAGCGGGCTTGCAGTGGGATGACTGCTTCAACGAGATGACTTTTTTTTCGGTGTGGGCACTTCCAGGGACGGGGGGATTTCGTATAGCTTTTTATGTTAGTTGGGGATTGGGGGGGGGACTGGGGGGTGGTTGTGTATCTGATACGAACATTATTCAATCGGTTTCCTTCGCGGGCTTTTCCTTGCTTTGCTTCGTAATGCGCATGATACAAATATACAGGTACAGCAGTGTGATATAATTCTATTGTGTAAAAAAAACGAGTTATGAATGGTGGTTTTAAACATATGCGGGGTACCATTGTTTATTGGTATCCGCTTACCAGTACATGCTATGTATGCCCCCCCCCCCCCCCCCCCCCCCCCCCCCCCCGTCTCGAAAGGGATGCGTGGTCAATGGTCAAATGACTAAGGCAAGCAACAAATGAGTACGCCCCCCCCCCCCCGCCCTATTATATTTAGGTTGGGTTGGCGTCGGTTGGCGACACTGCTGTAAAACATGCCGCTCACTACTTGAACTAGATTTTTGTTTTTTTTTCGGCGATTGGTCACAGCTGGTGGTCTAGTTATAGATCGTTTGTGCGAGGTGAAGAGCCTTTACTCCGCACAGAGGGGGATGATCGTATCACGTAGTGTGCATATGGTGCGGCACGGCACCCAAGAGGCAGTTACATAGGAAACCCATTGCTTTCTCTGGAAGTGGCTATATACACCGGAAATTGAACTAACGCATTGAAGCTGTCATCCATATGTAAGTCTGCCTCACGAGCGGTTCTTAGTAGGATGCAGCTCACCCTTGAAGCGACTCGCCGGACACCTCACGGCGCTTCGCGCTTGGTGCAAGCAATGTCTGGTCGGTGAAAACCGACATGCTCCGTCCCGGCATTGTAGGGATGCGAGGATCTATGGTCATACGACTACGGCCATGCTTGAGATCGAATACATCTCTCCTATCGAGTACACGATCCCCCCCCCCCCCCTCCCATCCCCCCGCCGATGTCGTGCTCCATCTCGAAAGGGATGAGTGGTCAATGGTCAAATGACTTTTTGAGGCTAGCAACCAATGAGTACGCCCCCCCCCCCCCCGCCTATCTCGCGCTTTTTCTGTTTTTTTTTTTTTTTTGTTTGATGGGGCGGGTGGGGCGACGCAGATCTTTCCTTGTGGCAAGGGTCGTTCATGATCCCAACCGACTGGCCTGCGGACTGTTCCAAGGATCGGCCTCGTCCGGTGCCGAGCTGAGGACGCACGTCGTGCTTGGGTGCATCACGGGCAAGGTACGCGTCCGTAGGATAGGATTATCGAAATCACGTTTTCCCTCTCGTTCTCGCTTTTTTTTTATGCTTTTTGTTTTCTTTTGTTGTGTCTTTCAGGCGGGGATGTAAAAGTGTCCGGGTTGTTTCTGCTGTCAGAGATACACGGGACATCGTTCATGGGGCCACCATATGAAACCCGCAGTACGGACGATCGAAATATGACAAAGTTTGGTAAGATGCGCTTGCCGAGATGAGATTCGACGATATCCTCGATCTCACACTTCCCTCCCCCCCCCTCCCTCCCTCCCTCCCTCCCTCCCTCCCTCCCATCCATCCCATCCATCCCATCCATCCCACCCGATCCTTCCAGATTCCATCCCAAGTCCTCGCCGTCTTCAACGCGGCAGCTCGTGATATCGTCCTCACCAAGAAGGGGAGGAAACCATCCATCCCCCCCTCCAATCACGCCCCCTCGTCCTCCCCTCCCACCTCACGCACGCCGCCGCCGCCGCCGCTGCTGCCGCCGCCGCCGCGGCGGACGATAGCGCGAGGCAACTGCGCGTCGCGCTTGGCTCACTCCACAAGGCTATCGCGAGCCCTAAGTCGATCACCTTCAGGCCTAAGAAGAGGCGGGGGCCTAAAGCGGCTGTACGGGCGCTGTCGCTGGCGAGGGGAGCTGTGGCGGGGGGTGGCATCGATGGTGCCCGTACCAGGTGGGTGCGAGGTTAGGGGTTGGGGAGGAGAGGGGGAGAGGGGGGGGGGGGGGTACTCATGCCATGCATGACCGTAGTCGTATGACCATAGACCCTCGCATTCCCTACGATGCCGGGACGTAGCCCGTTGGGTTTTCACCGACAAGCAGCCGTCGCTTGTTGCACCGAGCGGGGGGGGGGGGGGGGGGGGGGGGGGGGGGTGTACTCATGTTATACATGTCCGTAGTTGTATAGCCATAGACCCTCGCATCCCTTCAATGCCGGGACGGAGCAAGTGGGGGCGGGGGGGTCAAGGTTTGCACGGGGCGGGGGGGGGGGGGGGGGAGCGCTGGTTACGACTTTCAACACTGTTAGTAGCCATGACCCGACCGCCTCGGAATTTTCTCGGAATAATTTTGTAATATTGACAAATTAGGGTGGACTATCAACCACTTTGTCGAAGCCTGGTGAAGTCGTGAGCTCTACTGAGGAGAGGGGGGGGACGGGGCGGGGATTGATTGGGGCGGCTGGGGGGCAAGGGGTATGGTGTATAGGGCTTGGGGGGGGGGACCGGCGGTTGTGGTCCTCAGTTTAGGATTTTTCTCGTTCGATGCGAAAGCGACGCAGCCGCGTTTCAGGCCCGTTTTTGCTGCTTTGGGTTTGGGGGTCGCAGGAATTAGGTTTGGTCTACGCCCATGCCTTTGATCCCGCCAGAAAGTGCTTGCTAGCCCAAAAACATTAGAGGCCGACACGTGAACAGGCTATACCCCCCTAAAAATCCTCCCGCTCATATAGAAAGAGTAGGTTTTGCAATCTGAGAGGTAGGATATTTAGGGGTGTTTTTGACTTGAAAATTGCGCAGCGCGCGTCTGCACTTCGGAATCATCGTCCGCAATTGGGAAATTTCCTGGTTCGATGCAAAAAAGCGGCGCAGCCGCGTTTATGGCCAGTTTTGGCCCGTTTTGGCTGCGGTTTGGGGTCAGGGTTAGGGTTGGGTCTTCGAACAAGAACCAAAATACCTGAACAGCCTACCAACCTGAAGATCCTTCCTCCCAGATTGTAGTGGGACCTCGATAGAAAAATGAGTACTCGTACGGTATATATGGGATACTCCTCTATGTACCTGATATACGCTGTATTTTTCTACATGAGCTAAAAATAAAAAACCCGTCACCTGTCCCGGGTACATCAGTCGCGCGTTTCCTACGTTCCTCCGCGAAGGGTATTCGAATATTGCCGAGCTGTTCACCGGTCATGACCCGACCCCCCGACCCGATCCGACCCGACCCGCGAGACCCGACCCGCGGGTCGGATCCAGAGGTCCTCAAAATATCACACGGGTCGGGTCGGGTCGGGTCGAGTCAGGAGCGCTTCAGTATATCACGCGTCGGGTCGGGGTCGGGTTCGATATTCCCACCCGACCCGAAATCAGACCCGACCCGCGAGACCCGACCCGCGGGTCCGTTCAGGAGCTCTAAAAAGTATAAACGGAGTCGGGTCGGCTCGGGTCGGGTCAGAAGCTCTTCAGTATATCACGCGTCGGGTCGGGGTCGGGTTAGGTAGCCCGACCCGACTCGACCCGATCCGACCCTCAAGGTTTGACCGCTCCCGCGAATAACCCTTGAACGTTGTACACAGCAGTACGCACACGTACGTACGCGTACGAGAGAAAGGCCATTCTTATGGAATTGGGTTGTTTTTTCCTTAGTTCTCTCATTTTTTTGTCAAGCAAAAATACGGGGAAAAAATCCCAAGTCAGGAAATGTGCGTAGCGGATAAAAAAAAAATCGGGAACACATACGTAGGACAATCCTCTTCAGGGCAGGAAAAAAAAAATCAGGGAAAGCAGGGGAGGGGGGGGGGGGGGGGGGGGGGGGGGGGGACTCGAGGAAAAATCAGGAAAAAAAAACCGTCAAAATGTTGTTCGATAATTATGTACCAGGTAAGGAGTGTTCCTAATATGTTGTTATTTTTCCGCGTTTTTTTTTTCTTTGTCAAGTGCATTTGCGCCAGGAGCACATGACGATGAACGATCCAGTGAAGACAGCGTAGTCATCGAATACTGGTGCTGCTGCTGTGTCCAATCTCGTATGACGTCATCTGCGCGCAGCGATCGAGGGAGGCAGTTGTTCCTCGGGCTGATCAGAGGAGAGGTCAAGGGATATCTCAAGAACCGAACCGAAACCAAACCGAACCGAAACCGAAACCGTAACCGAAACCGTAACCGAAACCGAACAGAGCCGAACCGAACCGAACCCAACCAAACCAAACCAAACCAAACCAAACAAAACGAAACGAGTGGAGTCGAAACCAAACTAACCAATCAAACCAAACCAAAATTGTTACTCCCAGTATCTGGCCATACTATTATTTGTGGCTGCACTACAACCTCTGTACTATCATATATGATCGGCTGCATCGTTCTTATACCGCTCGGACCCGAAATAAAATTCCGTTGTGATTAAAAACGGCAGTGCGCATTTGTTATTGTGTCGCGCCGTTCTACACAGACCCAGTGGTACTTACGTACTCGGAAGTATTGCACGGTGGTGAAGGTGTTGGAAAGCATGCTTCGCCCCCCCCCCCCCCCCCCCCCTCCCTCCCTCCCTCCCTCCTCCCTCCTACTGTGGGAGATGGTGGTGGCCGCAAAAGGCGAAACAGGAAGAGAGGGATAACGTGCAAAACATTTCATGTAGTACGTGTATACGTGGAAAAAATGTATTGAGCGCCCAAATGTTGGAGGTGTCTCTATTAGGAGTACGTGGGAACGGTGCTCCGTCTCGAATGGAAAGCGCGGTCGATAATCGAATGACTGTGGCAACCAACATGTGAGTACCCCCCCCCCCCCCCCCCCCCGCGCGCGCGCTTTTCATTGAAGCTGTCATCCATATGCAAGTCCGCCTCACAAGCGGTTCTTAGTAGGACGCAGCTCACCCTTCATGCGACTCGCCGGACACCCCACGGCGCTACGCGCTTGGTGCAACCAATGTCTGCCTGGTCGGTAAAAACCCGACATGCTCCGTGCCGGAGTTGTAGGGATGCGAGGGTTTATGGTCATACGACTACGGCCATGCATGAGATTGAATACATCTCTCCTATCGAGTACCCCCCCCCCCCCCCCCCCCCCCCCCCCCCCCACTCCCCCCCCCCCACCCCCCCCCCCCCCTCCCACGTTTTCGTCCCGGAGCGTATTTTTTTTGTTTTTCTCCTTCCCGCTTATTTTCCTCGCTCTTATTTTCTGTCTCCCTCCTATGATTAGTCGTGTGTCAGATCCATGGTCAATCGCGAAGGAGGCTTTTCTCCCCCCCTTCCCACTACGGTCCGTGCCTTCTTTTTTTTATCGCGAGAGAGAAGACTTCAGCCGTTTCTTCCGTCGTCGACTCGCGTCTGAGTGCGTTTCTACCATTCTACCATACCCACGCTACGCGCTCTCAG
The DNA here is from genome assembly GCA_031763025.1 of Macrocystis pyrifera. Taxonomy (NCBI): domain Eukaryota; class Phaeophyceae; order Laminariales; family Laminariaceae; genus Macrocystis; species Macrocystis pyrifera. The sequence goes on from JASSKH010000019.1 coordinate 331,196, forward strand.
CAGTTGATTCCTATGTTTTTTGTTTTTGTTTTTTTTTTGCGACTAAATATATTACTACTGCGGTGGGAATTCGAACTCAAGGAACTAACTCCAGCAGCATTCGAGGGTACCGCTGAACCACGGGGGCGACCGGTGCTACGGTCGTGCGACTACCATTCTCCGGGCGTGAATGCGAGGATCGCTTATTAGTAGTATTTCTATGAATGTATAAACGATCCTGATAATTCCGCACCCCCTATATATATATAGGATGAATTTCCGGGGCAATTTTTTTCGAAAAAAAAAAAAAAACAGGACCAAAATGGTGGCTTTTGGATATATATAGAGTTCGCGGGGGTATTTCCGTAGATTTATGGATGAGATACATGGGTTGGCGTTTGCGCTCTCTGCTCTGTCGAGAAAAAATCAGCTGGGGAACGCATCCGGGCGGGGGGGGGGGGGGGGGGGTGTTATCTTATCAGATGTTTTAACGCGGTTCCTATGCTTGACAATGAGTACACCCCCTCCTTCCCCCGCCACCTTGCACATCGAACTCCTTACCTTGTCTCCCGTCCGTCCGTGTGCGTCTTTCGTTCTGCTGTTTTTTTCGTCCTTTTTTTTTTCTTCTTTTTTTTCAGCTCCACTTCTTCTGGAGAGGTTGACTCTAAGGAGTTGTACAAGGTGGTAGCAGGCATACTTCCGGGGGATTTCGAGGTTCGGGTTCACACCTCGCAGGTGAGAGAGTTTTTCTATTCTTTTCTCTCGCTTCTTTCTTCGGTGATTTTGGAGATTTGTGAAAAATGTTTTTAGTACGTGTATTGACCGTTTTAGGTTTTAGATCTTTCGGTTACGAGTTGCGAGATAGTTTTTTTTTTGTTTTTTAATCCTCCAGCGGATTGGTAAAAATAAAGCTTAAGCTCTCACCACACTTCCACGTTCAAATTTCGTGTCGTGTGCCAATTTAACCCATAGTTCCCGTTGCAACATCAGAATAGTCTGCTGTTGCTCCTGGAGCTAGGGCACGTTGACCCGACCTCACCCCCGAGAGGGCCAGGTGCGGTGGAGATAGCCACCCGGGAGAGTAATCTCTTCCGGGTAGTGTGGGACTTGCGCGAGCTCACCCACTAACAAAAAACCTAGGCTATGAGGTTGATTTTTTTTTTTTCAGTTGAAAGTTCGCTTCCCTGTATTGTACGTTTGCGTGTTTTGTCACCACCCTACTCGCACTCCCACTGATCCACCCCTACCCCCACTCCCACGGACCCTCCCCCACTTTCACTCATCCACCCCACAACCCCCACTCGCATCCTTCCAAGCGAAACAACCCCTATCGCCCCCCCCCCCCGTGACCCCCCCCCCCCCCCCCCCCCCCCAACTCCAACAACCCCACAACCCCTTACCCCGCCCACCGACCCCCTCCCCCCAACTCGCACCATACACACCTCAACGCGCACACCACGCTCTCTGGTTTTACCAACTGGTAGGTGATCGTTCAGGTGGACTCTAGAGCGGAGGACCTGCTCACGGCGGGCAAGGTGGCCTTGGAAGCCATGGGAGAAATCGGGGCGGCGGCGGGAATGAGCGCCGGTCCCGCCGCCGCTGACAGCATTCAGCTGGAGGTGGGTTAATGAGTCCAATTTTACCGCCCCAGAAAAAAACAACCCCACACAAAATTTCGAGCATCCTGCCCCATAAACCTCGGTTGGGACCCACTCTGCCAAAACGAATCCCACACTCGTTTCAGAGTACTTGTCGTCACGAAACGTGAGTGAAAACTGTGGAGGGGTTTAAGAGGCGACAGTGGAGGGGGGGGAGAGGGGAGGGGGCTAGTCAGAAGAGGGAGGGGGGGGGTGTGCTCGATATCATGGCTGGTAGTAGTGGTATGACCATTGACCCTCGTATCCGTACAATGCGGGGACGGAGCACGTAGGGTTTTCACCGATCAGGCGGGCTTGGTTTGGTTGAACCAAGCGCGAAATGCCGTGAGGTGTTGGGCGGGTCGCATGAAGGGTGAGCTGCATCCTGCTGAGAACCGCTTGTGAGGCAGTTTTTCTTGCGTATGGATGACAGCTTCCATGAGATTATTTGTTTCCCGGTGTAGCCACTTCCTGAGACAGCAAAGGGGGTAAGGTAACTTGCATCTCTCTGCCTCGTGGGTGCCTTACCATGAACACTGCGTAATGAGATCAGAGTGAGGGTTCTCCACCCCGCACAAATGATCTATATCTCGTTCGCCATCTGTGACCGACCGCTCCCCCCCCCCCCAAAAAAAAAAAACAAAACAAAACGGTACTCTGGTTGTCTAGTGAGCGGCATGTTTTACAGTGGCGTTGCCGACCGACGTTAACCCAGCCTATATATATAATATACAGGGGGCGGGGGTACTCATGTAATGCGTAGCTGTAGTGTTACGGTAGGCCGTAGTAAATAGGACCAAATATTGTTAGTAAAAATAGGGAAATATATAGGTTTTTGTGTGTACCATAGGTCCCATTTACTATGGTCCCCCGTAATAGTGCGACCATAGACCGGGACTAATTGGATGGTGCGGGGCTGGTATTCAGTGTTGCTCTCGAGGTTGGAATTTGGTGATGGGCGAGGGCGATGTACGGGTTTTGGTGGCGGTGGTGGATGGTAATGATGACTATGGCGATAGCGATAGTGATGTTGGCTCGGACGATGGTATGATTACAGATGATACTCGTGGTGAGAATCGTGTTGGTATCGGTGGTGGTGATCCTGATATGTGTCTGTCGACCTCTCCGCCTGTTTGTTCCCGTGTCTGTCTTGTCTGTGTTATCTGCCCGCCTTTTTCTTGAGTCTAACGGACTGTCTCTGTATGCCTGTCTGTCGATTTTATTTGCCTCTCGTTTCTGTCCTTGGGCGTGCCTAATGGTTGGTACGTCCATTGTGTCTGTCTGTCGGATTGCCTTGTGCAGGTGAACGTCAACCCTGTCAAGATCGACGCCTGCCGGAGCTCGCTCCCCAGCCCAGAGCTGTGGGTCGACACCGGGATCATGCGGTGAGAGAAAACAATTCGAGCGATCACGCCACTTGAGAGCGAAAAAATAACGACACGCATCAGAAGCCTCCCCCTGCCCCCCCTCCCCTCCCCTCGGCTTAGGCATAACTTTTCCTCTGTCCCATACACTTGATGTCCCCCGTCCCATATTACCTGCCGCACATCGCCTGTCTCATATCCCGTGTCCCGAGTACCGTAACTCCCTCCACTCCGTCCTATTGGCCCGTGTCCCCCGTCCCATGCCTCTTGCCCCCCTGGCCTCCGTACCATGTACCCTGTTCCTCGTCCTGTATCCCCGGTCCTCCGTCCCACATACCGTGTGCCCCCGTCCCACACCCCGTATGTCCGGTTCCCTGCCCATTACTCCTTGTACCGTATTCCTCGTTCCGTCTGCCACGTCCTGGGTTACCTGTCCAAAATCCCGAGTCCCCTGCCCCACATCTCCTGTGTGTGTTCTTTGCATTGAACCGTTTTTTCTACCCGTCGACATCCAGCACAATAGGTGTCCGTGCCGATCGCTGAGTCCTAGAGAGATAAAATATCTGTGGTCACAACAGTACTGCATTGTTACGTAAGCAGTAAGCACAGCAGTAGTAGACAATGCAGTGACATGCCATCATGCTGGATATGACAGGCACAACATGCACCTTCTATGAAAGAGAGAAAACGAAAGAAACAAGAAAACAAATGGGGAAAAAAAATGAAGGGAAAAGAAAAGAAAAAAGTGTCTTACCCCCCCCCCCCCCCCCCCCCCCCCCCCCCCATAGCTCCGTCCCGGCGTTGTAGGGATGCGAGGGTCTATGGTCATACGACTACGGCCATGCATGAGATCGAGTACATCTCTCTTATCGAGTACACCCCCCCCCCGTAGAAAATGTTGCAGGCAATAGAGAACGAGTTAGAAAAAAAACAATACAATACCACCACATATAAATAGAGTTTGCACTTGTGTTCCCCCGTATCATGTGACCCCCATCCCATATCCCCTTTCCCCCGTACATGCCTTGCCTCATATTCTATATCCCTCGTATGGTACCGCCCGTCCCATATTCCTTGTCCATCTTCGCTTGCCCTCGCCCCATATGTCGTATCCCCGTCCCGTATCCCTCCTCAATTTCCCTCGCCCCATGCCTGGTATGTTATCCCCCTGCCCATATCCCAAATATCCCTGCGCATATCATCAGCCCAATATCCCATATATCCCTGTCCGTATCCTCTGTCCCATACCCCGTATCCTCCGTCCCACGTCCCATATCCCCCGTCCAATGTTATCCATTATCCCCCTCCCATATATATGTGTCCCATGTCCCACGTCCCATATTACATCCCCCCCGGCCCATTTTACATATCCTGCGTCCCATATTACATATCCCCCGTCCTCATGTTCCGTATCCCTAGTCCCATTTTTTAGTAGCCCATATCCCACCTCCTCCGTCCCATACAACATACCTCTTGTCCCATATCCTATATCCCCCGGTCCCATACCCATACACCCCCGTCGTCGCACATCTCATCCCCCGTCCCCTACTCTCGTTTTTATTTTTTTCATGGTTTGGCAGCGCTAAGCTGCGCGCGCCGGAGAAGGCGGTGGAGGCGGTGGTGACGGCGCTGTTGAGCTCGGCGCAGAAGACCAAGGCCGCCGTCGCTCTCTTGTCGGACGCTGCGGATGAAACTGCACCGACTGCTTGACTTGGCTTTTTGGTTGGTTGTTCGGTCAGTTGATTGGTTGAGTGAACGGGTGATTGGTCGAGATTTTGGGAACTTGAGAGCTTGATTGCTCGAAAGCTTGGAAGCTTGAGAGCTCGAGGTCTTGACTGCGTGAGAGCGTGATTGCTTTGAACGCTTGCCTGCTTGAACGATTGATTGCGTATACGCTTGATTGATTGAATACCTGACACCTGGTATTTCGCTTGAACGCTTGATCTTGTGTGAACTTGTGATTGCCTGCTTGATCGCTTGGACGCTTGATTGGTGATAACGTTTGATTGCTTGCCTGATCGTTTGAACGCTTGATTTTGTGAACATTTGATTGCTTTCTTTGATCGCTTGAGCGCTTGATTTGTGTGAACACTCGATTGCTTGGACGCTTGACTGCTTGAAGGCTCGATTGCTTCGAACGCTTCAATCCTGGGTCTTTTTTGTCTAGTGTTACTTTCGGTTTGGGTTGGCGTCGGGTGACGTGAGAGGTGGGGTGGTTTTATTTGGTTCGGTTTTGTTTGGAGTCTGGTGCGGGCCCTGTTTGGGGGGGCTTGGTGCCGGCTGTGTGTAAGGGTTGTTTTGGTTCGGTCGGGCTCGGTTCGCGGTTTGGTTTGGTTTGGTTAGGTTTGGTTTGGTTCGGGGATTTTCTAGTTTTGTCAGGGATTTGGTTCGGGGCGGTTTTCGGATGAGAGAGAGTTTGAGTGGGGTTCCGTTTGGGTTTTGGGTTGGGTTAAGATTGGACTGCCCAACCCAAGGGTCAGCTTAAGAGAACCTTTTGTTAATTAATTTCTATTTATTCCTGCACGCGAGATCCCTCTGGGATCCAACTTAAAAGTAAGGAAGGCAAGCAATTACTATTAATAGTAGATGTTCCGGTGTTTCGCTGGACGGCCGTCGCTTTTTTAATGTTTTTAATTTGGTTGTTCACGGGTCGGCCGGGATCGCAAAAGGAAAACAACCTGTTCGTGCATCGTCGTCGACTCTTGTTTCTGGTTGTTTTTTGTTTTTTTGTTTTTTGTTTGTTTGACTTTTCATTTTGTTTTGGTTTTGGTCTTTTTGCAGTTTTTTTTTTTTTTTTTTTTTTTCAGTTTTTTTTTGTTGTTTCGCTGAGATGTTTCAACCTGCTTTTTTCTTTCGTGCTTTCGTGTTTGTCTCGCAGTCAATCGCCCGAGCAAGCGATTCAGCAGTTGAGTGGTTAATCCGTCGGCTGGTTGGCTGGACATTTAGTTGGTTTGTCGATTGGTTTGTAGATTGATCTGTTGGTGAGTTGATCAGCTTGTTGATTGATCAGGTGGGTAGTTGCTCAGTTCGGCTGGTTGATTGATCAGTTGGGTGGTTGCTCAACTCGGCTGGTTGATTGATCAGTTGATTGATCCGGTGGTTGGTTGGTCGATCAGTTGATTGGCTGACCAATGAATGGGTTGATAGGTTGGTTTCTTGGTTGGTTGGTTTTGTGAACGCGGCGTGATTGATGATCGATGCAAACAAACAATCCGTCCGCATCGATTGTCTGATTTGACCCGATCGAGTCACGGTGTGATTGGATCATGACGCCACTTCGACTGGTTTTATTTTTTGTGTCACGATTTTTTTAATTAACGCGATATAACTGATTCCCGATTCGGATCGTGGTGTAGGATGATGACGGGAATGATTTGACGCGAATTAACACGATACGACTGATTCCCGAATCCGATCTGGTAAATGGTGTGGGAAGCGAATGACACGGAGTGTATCCCAGGGTCGATTGGAGTCTCTATTACGAAGTTCCTGCTGTCTGTCTTTTTATCCATGGGAGTAGAAGATACAAACCTATCAAAGCTACTCTATCTTCGGTAAGGTGTACACTCTGGATACACTCGGGTTGTTTTTGGAGGGCGGGCCCTATTCGCACGCCGGGAATGCAAATTGTACTCTGCACACCCTTCAGTATAAAAGGCTCCTTTTACATATATATATATTTTGCGGTGACCTTTTTTCGGTGAAAACCCTCGATTTTTTGGTGGATTAGGTCGGGGTGGTGGGATCAGGGTGGCCGGGGGTTGTGGCCGTGCTCCTACAGCCGACCCACCCGAGCCGAACCCCAAATCTAGTTACCTGAACCCTATGCCAGCAGGGTGGAGGTGTGCAAGGCTACAAAATTGCATATATATATCCGGTGTAAGATTAGGGAGGATGTTTATTTGTACCCGAGTGCGACCAACATATTCAGGTTTTGATACCCGGGGTGCGCCTAGGCGTAAGTGTAAGGACCGCTTTGTATTGATATTATTGTTTTAACGGTCCTACGTTTCCGCCCAGAGTGGGCGAGGTTTCAGGGAAATGGGCGTTTTTTACGGGGGGCCATATTAGCAGTGATTAAAACCCACGATGGACTCAAAGAACCGGCATCTGCCCATGTTCAGACACCCTGTTTGGTCCTCATTACAGTACCTCCCTCGTAATAATTCGGGAACGCCAATGAATCATCGGTATACCCTCTACTACTACACACCCTTCGGGTCAACGTGCCCAAACTCCGGGGGTAGCAACAGCCTGTTCTGACGTTGCAACGGGAGTTATTGGCTAAATTGACACACGACACGAAATTGGAACGTGGAAGTGTGAACTCAAGCGTTTATTTTTGCCAATCCGCCGGAGGATAAATAACAAAAATATATTTAAAAAAAACTACACGCCCTTCAAACGTGGTACCTCGCATACATTTTTTTTTTTTTTTTTTCAAAGAATGAGCTGCTGTGAGATCGAGGGTTTCGACGAAAACTCTCGTGTTTCGCAAGCTGCGTCTAGATGGTAACTTCAATCGCGCGTACTATATATACATACGTAGTACGGGTTTGTTCGACCTCATCACCTATCATCATCGTTTAGGGTTGAAGGGGACACGTAAGAGTATGTATGTGCTGTGCTGCTTACGCTTGGTGTTCATCGGCCTCTCAGAGCTCACGGGTCAAAATCCACGATCGATTGAATCCCCTGCCGGGAGAGTACCTCCTCCTCGCCAGGTTGGCGCTTCGGAGCTGCCGCAGGGAGAACACTTTTTTTTGTTTTATTTAGTGTGTGAAGAGCGCGCTGAGTTCGTGCAGGGGCGGGTGCGTTCGATTTTTCGGCGCTCGATGTCTCCAGAAACGGGAAGAAGGTTCTGCCAATACCCGACCACCGATTTTTCGGCGCTCGATGTCTCCAGAAACGGGAAGAAGGTTCTGCCAATACCCGACCACGAGGTGTTTTCGGAAGCGTCTGGTCGGGAGCCTGACTTCCGTAAACACAATGTTACGACCTTATTAGCGCCCCTAGCATTTGTGTCGAGAAAAAAAAAAAAACATCAAAAGCGCTAAAAAGCCACCGCTCCCCCGTGTGCAAAGTCGGTGCTTCTTTACGGGTAACTTCCTTGCCTTGTAGGGGTAGGCAGGAGTCCACGAAGAAAAAAAAAATATCCCCTCGACACCCTACTATTAATACCCATTTTGGAGGCCTGGACAGGGGGGAGGGGGGGGGAGGTATACTACTGTAAAACCAAGTGAAATACGAATATGAAGACAAAAAAGTCGTTTTTTCGTAAATTTCGTCCAGAAATCCCAAATCCCAACGAGCTGGGTTGTTTTCCAGCTTTCGACACTGGGAGGGAGTGAGTGTAGGTCGTTTTTTTTTTTTTTTTTATCGAGCACCCTTGGGGTAGCACCTACCAGTACCAGGTAATTTTTTTGGAGCCCGCCTCACTCGAGGAGAGCTCCAGTAACTCAATTCACCCAAAAAAAAACTGACTTTTAGAGAAAATATGCAGGCTTTTTCACCCGAGTAACAACCCGGTCTGGCCGGAAATATAGTTACCGTTCGATATTGACCCCAGATACGAAACGGCGGTTAAATTTTCGATCAGAGGTAATCGTTCCTCAGTTGAGAACGCCCACCGATGAGGAATACTTCGGCCAAAAAAAGGTGCCACATGTATAATATACCGTGGTCGTATATACATGGAGTGCGTCCAATGCTGTGGGGGACACTTTATTTATCTACCCGAACCCAGAATCAGACAAAATGGAAAAAAAAAAACACTTTTTTTTTGTCTCGTTTATCCCCTTTTGGGGACCCCGAGATAAAGAACGAAACAATGGTTGGCATAGTTGGTGTTACCAACCGTCTGCAGGCGGCGTGAGCGCCTATAGGATCATGGATCATGGCGGGTAGGACCGTGTTGGGCCCGTCCCGTGCGACTATTACAGGGGACCATAGTAAATAGGACCTACGGTACACACAAAAACCTACCTGATATATATTTCGCTATTTTTTTACCGACAATATTTGATCCTATTTACTATGGTCCCCCGTGATAGTAGGATTTATAGAGTGCATACCACTACCACTGGTTGAGCTGTGTTTCTTGAACCGGGTTTTCAAATTATTCGCGCTAGTCTGAGCCGATGTTTTTTTTCTCTCAACACAATGTTTTTTCAACTGCGGGCGCCCACTCCGTACCCCTGCCGCTGCATGCATGCGTCGGCAACCCATCACACGACAAAGCGTTAAAAAAGCGCGGTCTTTGCCAACTTTCTATCAGGAAGAGCGTGCGAAAATACAAACAAGTATCGTCATGCTGCGCGCGTGTCGCACATCATCCAGCCCTGTGCTCACACCAAGAGCAGGAGATGTTGGGAAATCATCCCCGCATTCCCAAAATGGTAGGCACGGCCTTCCAGACACTACAACACCACCCAGCGGTTCTGTCGCACATATTGTCCTTCGCTTAGTTAAACCAAGAGCAAGGGGTGTTAGGAAATCATCCCCGCATTCCCAAAAGGTAGGCACGGCCTTCCATGACACGACAATACCCAGCGCTTCTGCTTGGCTGCTTGTGGCTGTACACTGGCAGCAAAGAGCATGGACACCCCCCGAGAAAAAAAACTATGTACCTTGGTCGGGACACACCCCCCACCGCAAGAGGGGTGGACAGACCTTGATAGTAGATCTTTATGGGGGTTTGGTGTTGGACGCCTGAAGCCGACCCTCCGACCCGAACCCTAACCCGAACCCGAACCCGAACCCTATGCCAGTGGTCAGTGCTGGGATGCTGTGCTTGTTAAGACTCTAGGTTGGCTCGGCCGGCGTGGATGCTGAGCTTGGGAAGACTCTAGGTTGACTCGGGATGACTCGGGATGCTGTGGCTGGGAAAGACTCGAAAGTTGATTAAGCCGCGTAAAACATACCCCTAGCCAATCAGAGTGCCTAATTAGCTACCCCAGGAAGATCTACTATCAAGGTTTGTCCACTACTGCCCCCACCAGCCCGGGCGCGACTTCGTGTGCAGCGTCACTATAGTCCGGCGTTTTTCTTCCCCGCTTCGTGAGTTCCCGAAAAGCTTAGTAGCAGTAGGCTACTTCATTCACGCTCACTACAAGCAGGTAAGCACAATTGTCGCGGTAACACAGCCGGCATGTCGAACGGACCCAAAGCGATACCGAGCGACAACCATCCCACCGACCGGCAACCAACCAACCAACTGACTGAGCAACCAACCAACCAATCAACACCCAATCAACGACCCGACCAATCAACCAACCAACCAACCAACCGATCACCCGACCGACCGCAAAAAAAAACAGCCAATCAGCCAACCAGCAAGGCAGCTGACCAATGAGCTATACCCAGGTATCCGCTCGCGTATGGATCCATCCGCCAATAACAAGACAACCAGCCTCGTCCCCGGACCCCTCCACACCGTGCAAATAGTCCGGCGGCGAGGGGACTCAGCAGCTGCACCACCAATCAACCAACCCGTGAACAAAGCAATACCGGTATACAGTATTGGTAGCAACAACAACAAAACAAACAGCTATGAAACGGAACCGAAAGTCACGAAACGTAACGAAAATAAGCGCGAATCGAAACGGAAACGAGCCGGAAAAAAAAAACAGCTGCAAGAAACGTTTCAACCCGCCGTAGCCTCCCCCCCGAACCCACTCCATCCCATCACTCGGCCCAACAAAATCGTCACAATCCCCCCACCCCATACCATCGCATCAACGCACCAACCGAACCGTACCAAGCCCAATCGCATCTACCATTGCATGTGGCTCGCTGGCCACCAGCCAGGGACGCCACGAGCAGGGGCACCGCTGTCCCTCTCCCCCCCTTGCTCCTGCTGTTGTAGGCCCAGCGTGATCGGTCAGTCAATCGCTCCTTTTCCATCGGTCGCCAGTCAACCGAACGGCATCGCAACTTTTTCCCCGCTCGAATCAAAACAACCACTCACATCACATCAGTCACCCGTCCATCAACATCACGCCACTGCTGCATTACCCAATGGATCAAGGATGATACCCAATCGATCACTCAATCAATCCATCAATCGACTGGTCAAGAACTCAATCAATCAACCGGTTAATCAATCAATCAACAAAACCATCAATCAATTCGATCAACTGCACAAACCAACCAATTGAATAACAAAAGTAACCAATCAATCAACCAGTCGATCGATCAATCAATCAACCAATCAAAGAATCAATCAATGGATCAATCGTCACTAAAAGAAGCTCGATGACCGGTATTTCACGATGCGCCAAGGCCTTTCTCGGCAGCACTCGCACGGGGGCGGTCAGCGGTCAGCGGTCAGCCCCGGTACTCGTCTCCAACGTCGCCGATGACCTTCATCAGGTCCCGCGACTGCTCGGTCACCGCCGCTATCCTGCACAAAAAAAAAAAAAAAAACATATGAAAAACAAAATCAAAAACACATGTCGCGTCGAGAAAATGAACGCAAGACAGTAACGAAAGACATCAGAAATACAGTAGAAACCAGATGGAAATTTTATCGCACGAGGGGGTGCGGCCGTTTTTTCAGAGCGCTTGATTTCTCCTCTAACAACGGTGATAAGAGGGTGCTGAAAAAAACGTCGAACGATAATTTTTTCGGAAGGCTCTCTCCCTCTCTGCCAGATTTTTTTTCCGAAAACACCATGGTTGTTGTTCGATATCAAACCAAACATGTCAGGAGGAGATATGTCAAGCCACGCAAAACGTGCCCTGTCGAGGATGTAGGGTCCGAGTGTTCCACACTAGAGCCTAGCAGGTTTGGTGTCAAGTCGAGGCGTGTCTGTCGAGGGGATGAAAGTGCTGTCTCCTGACATCTTTGTTCGGTACTATAAGCAACTTTCCCGTTCTGGAAAAATCGAGCGCTCTGTCCCGAAATATAGTAACTACTTACGCACTAATATTCAATATGAAATGTCTTTTATATTGAGGTGTGTACATGCCTTGAAAAACGATCGCACCCACCCCCCGTGCGAAGTCAGCGCTCTGTAACCCTTTTAGTACTGCAGTCCCGTTTGGGGGACAAACTACTTAGTATTTGACTGGTTTGGCTCCAAATACGGGATTGCGGTCCTAACTAAGGGTTAAGGTAAAGCAAAAACGAAACCGAAACTGAAAAAGGGAAGGATCGAGGACCGAAAAAGGACGCGAAACGAAGCGGACACAAACAGGAACCAAATTTATTAGAAAGAAAGAACAAGAACGAAAACGAACGAACGAAAAGCGGAACACGAACTGAAACGAACGAAAGCGAAACTCAAACGGAAAACAAAACAAAAACGACACGAAACGACACGACCGAACGAATCGAGACCGCGCGGGACCAAACTGCCGCGTATACCGAAACGAAAAAAAAAAGGCCGAAACCGAACCGAACCGAATCGAACCGAACCAAACCAAACCAACAAAACAAAACCAAACCACACCACACCACCACCGAACCAAACCAAACCAAACCGAACCAAACTTAACAAACCGAACAAAATCAAACAAAACCAAAACCAAAAGAAACAACAACGACAATGACAACGAATACGAAACGAAACAAATAGACAGAGAAAAAAAAAAAAAAAAAAAACTGACGAAAGCGAACCAAACACGGACAATTTCTCTCCAACGCGTTCTTGAAACGAAACTAACCTGCTTCGGTCCTCATCGTCGAGCCTCAGTGCAAAAACTCTCTTGTTATCCTCAGAGTGGTCTTTCAGCCCCAACCGAGTTCCCACGATGGCCCCGGCCACTCCCGGCCTGCCAAAGGAACGCCAACCACAGTGGAAACCCAGGAGGGTAGAGGTGGGGGGGGGGGGGGGGGGGGGGGGGGGGGGGGCATGAGGTTGACAGCAAGAACCAATAATAGTGCACGAAAATGAAAGCCTACCAGGTATACGGCAACACCCTGCACGAAAACGTGAGGATTGTTTGGGAAACAAGAGAATAGGGAAGTATGTGAAGAGCTAAACAAGTCCTTAGCTTTCCTAACAGAGTGATTTCATATACCAGTCTGACCCAAAATACAGGGACAGTTAGCATATAAATATTGAGTACAAAATTTCTTTATATTTTGGGTCAGAGTGGTATATATATACATATATCATATAAATGTATATGTGTATATGTGTGTGTTGTTGTCATGCTCACATTACCTCATCGTCAGAATCCAGCCCGTGGTCACAGCACAGGCTCCCCCAGCTCCCGGAGTGGAAGAACGCCTCTCAGGAGAAAAGTCAAAAACACACCTGTACCTGGTACCCTGGTGTATTTCGTTGCTGTCCAAAAAGCGCCCCCCGGGTTCCTCGGTCTTTCTCTTCATCCGTCAAGAACAAGGTATCAAAGCACCTTGGTATGTTTTTTTCAGCCGTCAAAAAGTATCGCGCCGCGAGACCCCCGGGCCTTCTCTTACCTGTCGAGGACCCATCGAACCCCAACGTTGGGGATGCTGACATCGTGCTTATCCGCAACCTCCTTGACCGCGGATAATAACTCCTGGAACAAAGGCCACCCCCCCCATTGACGGATCATGTTGAAGTACTGGGAGGCGGGCGGGAGGGGAGACGTTGAGGAGAGCGGGGGGGGGGGGGGGGGGGGGAGGGGGGGGGGAGGGAGGGGGGGAGGCGTGTGATGCGCTGTTGGGGGTTGCAGCGGCGGTGGTAGTGGCGGTGATGAAGGATAAAGTAGGTGATGTCTGGGTTTTGACCGAACCAAGTGCTAGGATTGTAGCAGAACCAGTCTTAAACGCCAACAGCGAACAACAGTGACAACAGCAGCGGACAACGCGTGAACAACAACAGCAACGAAAAAGAACAACAACAGCGACAGCGACAGCAACATCAACAACACCAACAACAACAACAACAACACCATCAACACCACCAACACCAACAACAACAACAGCAACAACAGCAACAACAGCAACAGCAACAGCAGCAGCAACAGCAACAGCAACAGCAACAACAGCAACATCAACATCAACAACAGCAACATCAACATCAACATCAACAACAGCGACAACGTCTGTCAAACACCCTCCTCCAAATCTATCAACACAATCCTCGGGCACCGCGGTAAAGTTCTTCCCGCTCCTCTCCCAAAAAACAATGTCTAGGAATAAAAAACTCCGGAAATGATCCCCTTCTCGGAAAGGCAAAGTTCTTCTTTCCCCCGCCCCCCTTCCTCAAGCTCCCCTGCCACAAAAAGAAAAACTGCACCCAAACAAAAAAAACACACGCGCACAAAACTACCACACATACATCACCTTCTCGAACACCGTGTTAAAGCCACTCCTCCCTCTCCCTACCCCCCCCCCTCCCCACATAAGCAACGCTACGAAACGTCTCCAAACAACAAAAACACACACAAAACTATCACCTGTATCTCGGACACCGGGCTAGGCAATCCATCCCTTCTCCTATCCCCCTTCCCCTGCCCATGAAAGAGACTAAAAACGCCTACAAAACGAACAAAACACATCCAAAAACACAAAACCACAACCTCGAGTACCAAGTTTCGAAAAGGGATGCGTGGTCAACTGGTAAAACGACCACGGTACGGCGAGCAACAAGCGAGTACCCCCCCCCCCCCCCCCCCAACCCCTCCCCCCCCCCCCCCCCCCCCCCCCCCCCCCCCCCCCCCCCCCCCCCCCCCCCCCCCCCCCCCCCCCCCCCCCCCCCCCCCCCCGTTGTCCACCAAAACAAGTAAAACCGCCTCCAAACTGGAAAACCAACACACACACAACTATATATCACCTTCATCTCGGACACTGTGGTAAAGTCCGCCCTTGTCGGCTGCGGGCGGCCCATCCACTTCTCCGATAGCAGCCCTCCCAGCACCGTCCCGTAGCAGAGGAGCTTCACTCCCCGCTCTTCGCACAGCCCCGCCATCCGCTTCCCGGGGCGCTGGTCGAGGATGCTGTACTGAACCTATTCGTTGGAGGGGGTGGGGTTGAGGGAGGAGGTGTACCCGCTATCATGCATGGCCGTAGTCGCTTGACCAGGTGGTGGTGGGGGGGGGGGGGGGGGGCGTAGTCGCTTGACCAGGTGGTGGTGGGGGGGGGGGGGGGGGGGGGGGGGGGGGGTACTGATTTAGTGCTTGCCTTACAGTAGTCATATGACCATTGACAACGCCTCCCTTTCGAGACGGAACACCCTTCCGACTCCTGATGGAGGCACCGCCAATATTTGCGCCCTCGATACTTACGTTTTTCTTTTAAACATGTTACGTTAAAAAACAAACTTGCTCATCTTACCCCTTTCTTCTTGTCGTCGCTTTTTGTAGTGGCCACCATCTATCTCCTAGTATAGTGTGGGGGGGGGGGGGGGGGGGGGGGGGGGGGGGGGGGGGGGGGGGGGGGGGGGGGGGGGGGGGGGGGGGGGGGGGGGGGGGGGGGGGGGGGGGGGGGGGGGGGGGGGGGGGGGGGGGGGGGGGGGGGGGGGGGATACAAGGAAGGTTATAATTGAAATACTTCAGAACTGCACCCAGTTTTGAATATCACACAAGCTGGAGAATTGTGTGGGGGTATGTTTATCCTCGAAAACTTATACATGTTTTTTTTTTTAAACTAACCCCAGTATTTTTTGGTGCCAAGAGGAGGTACTTTTCGTACTAACTAAAAAAAAAAAGTACGTGTTGTACTCCACGTACGTACCAGGTACACGATATAATTTTCGATTCTTGCACAAAAAAAGGTGATACAGGTACGAATTACGAATAAAAGGTACGGAGGCTCGTGACGCTGATGGCTTCATCCTTTCACCTTTGAAAACTTATTCCGCTCTAATTTTTCTTAGTTTGCAGCAGCGGAATACATGGGTGCACGCCCAAATGTTAAGACTAACGTTCAAGAATGTTGTGCTCCGTCCCGGCATTGTTGGGATGTGAGCGTCTATGGTCATACGACTACGGCCATGCATTATAACGAGCACACCCTCCTCCCCCCCCCTCCCAGAAAAAAAGCCCCCCCCCCCCCCCCCCCCCCCCCCCCCTCTCTTTTCCCTACCCCCCCCCCCCCCCCCCCCCCCCCCCCCCCCCCCCCCCCCCCCCCCCCCGACTATATATAGGTTAGGTTGGCGTCGGTTGGCAACGACACTGTAAAACATGCCGCTCACTACGTGAGCTAGACATCCAGGGTACCGTTTTTTTTTTTTTTTTTTTTTGGCGGTCGTCCACAGCTGGTCGTCGAGTTAGATCATTTGTGCGAGGTAAAGAACCTTTACTCTGCACAAGGGAATTGATCGTGTCACGTAGTGTTCAAGGTAAGGCACCCAAGAGGCAGGTATATAGTGCTCCCATTGCTGTCTCCGGAAGTGGCCACACCGGAAATTAAACTAACTCATTGAAGCTGTCATCCACACGCAAGTCCGCCTCACAAGCGGTTCTTAGCAGGATGCAGCTCACCCTTCATGCGACTCGCCGGACACCTCACGGCGCTTCGCGCTTGGTGCAAGCAATGTCTGCCTGGTCGGTGAAAACCCGACATGCTCCGTCCCGGCATTGTAGGGATGCGATGCTCCATGGTCATACGACTACGGCCATGCATGAGATCGAGTACATCTCTCCTATCGAGTACACCCCTCCCCCGTCTACCCTTCCGTGATGGGGAATTCGCTTGGAATTTTGGAGTTTACGGTACTGCTGTACCTGGTTTGACGCGATTTGGACCCCCTTGTCCGTGACGTACTGCAGGTGCTTCGTGTCGAAGTTCGTGAGACCGACGTGCCTGATCTTGCCCTCCGCTTTCATGTCTTGGAGGTGGTTCAGGGCGTCCAGGTAGTACGGAACGTCGTAGGACCACCAGTGAAACTGGCGCAGAGTCCGTCGCACAAAATCCACCGCGAGGCGTTGCGATCGGTTAGTTTCAACCTGGTGCTGCAAGGTACTATTACGGGGGGGCATAGTTAATTGGACCTACGGTACACACAAAAACCTTTTTATGTTTACCCTTTTTTACTGACACTATTTAGTCCTATTTACTATGGGCCCCCCGTAATATCTGGGGACGGTGTTGGTTGGTTAGTTGTACGCCTGTTCAGATGAGGTTGGTTGCACGAAGCACGCGTGTTTGAGATTGGCTTCGGCTAGCATCCCAAAAGCGCTGCGATTGGTTGGTTTCATCCGGGACTGTAGGTGCTACAGTATGCACTGACTGGGTGTACGCCTGTTGTGATTGGTCAATTGGACACGGCACACGCGTTGTGATTGGCTAGACACAAAAACAACGCGCGCTTTGATTAGATACACCCACCACACTACGGTAACAACAGTAGTGGAACCGCCATAGCGTTATTACGGGGGACCATAGTAAATAGGACCTACGGTACACGCAAAAACCTATATGTTCACCTAATTGTACTAACAAATATTTGGTCCTCTTTACTACGGTCCCCCGTAATAGTTCGTTGCAAGAAGCACGAAAAGCATTCTGATTGGCCAGTCATAGAAACCTCGCGTGGTGTGATTGGGTATTACAACCATTCACGCCACCACCACCACCACCACCAGCTACACGACATATTACAGTAGTGCCGGTATGCGCTATATAGCCAACAATACCGGCACTATATATAGCGGCAACCAACCGGCACTAATTACTCCGCACACCGCCACACCGGCCAATCCCATCCGTCTGTGCCACGCGATTCCACAGGCACTTTTATATGTGCCGGGCAGCCTGCACACTATTAAGGGGGACCATAGTAAACAGGACCAAACATTGTTATTAATAGTAAAAAATAGGTAAATATATCGGGTTCTGCGTGTACCGTAGGTGCAATGTACTATGGTGCCCCGCATACGTTGAAGTATAGAGGGACCAACTATTTCGCACCTGCATCAGGTCGAGGGGCTCCGTCTTCATCCTCGCCAGGGAATGCCCCACCCCGGCGTCGACGGTCGCTCGGTCCATCCGGGTAGGTCGCGGCACCCACTTCGTGAAGAACTGGCAGCGGCGCCGTTTGATGGCAACAAAAGAAAACAAACCCGCCCGCCCGCCCGCCCGCGCGCGCGCGATTTTCCATTTTTAGTGTTGGACGCGTGTAGTACCAGGCATGCATGCCAAGTTTCGAAACACGTTTTTTCGTTTTGTGGGTTTCGACGCACGTTGTGTTCCCCATGTTTTTTGTTCTTACGAAAAACAATACATCCTCAAGTAAATCCTTAAACCTTTGGTTTTATTAATGCGAACATGACCACACACTAATTCCAATCACTTTTGTGCCCCAAAAACACACGGGGTGCGGCTTCTAAAGGGGTCAAGTTTGGACGTGCGATATTCCCTATTTCATTTTCAAGCTTAGACAAAAAACACCGTCCCATGCAAGTCTGGGCGCGCTCTTGTCTCCACCGTGAGTTTGCGCCAGTGTCGTTCCATCTTGTTGGGCTTGCGTGTTGTTTCAGGTCAAGTTGACGCCGTGTAAGTTTCGGGTGGGCGCTGTCTCATGCATGTTTGGACGCCTGCTCCATGTCTTAACGTTACGCACGGTGCCCCATGTCACCTAGGGGCGCACCTCCATCTTTTTCTGAGGCCCCTCACTCAAGGAGCTCCGTACGTGTTTGTAAGTCGCCCAAAAAAACGACTCTTGAGAAAAAACGGCACGCTTTAAGGCCGCCATTATCGGAGACTTTTTTTTTTTTTCTCCCGATTTCCGCACTTTTGTGAAATATTTTGCCAAAATATGTGATTTTTTTTAAAAAAAGGGCAACATATTCAGGTACGTTAATTTTTTTTCACATGAACCGGAAAGTATTTAACAAACATGGGAAACAAAAGCTCTCCGATAAGAACGGCCCTTGAACCCGATGAGCAATCCCATGGATATTGTAAAATTCGAATGTGATTCCAACCTTAAGGCATGTGTCATATTGGGTAGTTCCTCAGTGCCCTTAAGGAGTCCGCCTCATCAGCCATACATGTTTTGGCTGACGACGCATCAATTGTTTCATGAAATTTTAGACGCGTCCAGTCCGATGGGAAAAAATCAGCGCGAGGCGTTCCATTAAACCTTGGAGGCGTTTGTTGTTGCATGTCAAGTTGACGACGCACTTTGTGCCAGCTGATAGGCTTGGGGTGCGTGTTGTTTGTTTCATGTTCAAGTTGACCAACGTCGTCACCTGTCTACGTGTCGCTCCAGGGTTTTTGTCGCTCGTTTTTCTTTTTTTTCAAAAGCTGACGCGTGATTCCTCTCAAATAAGTTAGCGGACGCTGTCCCCATGTATAGTTGACTCGCGTTTCTACACGTAAAACGTAACCTGCGCTGAACATAAAATATAGACGGAAGCTGTGCACACGCCGGACACATCAATCATCTAAATCATCCACGGATAGATCTTCTGGATCTACAGATAGATAGTCTACATAATTTACAGATTGATCATCTGGATCATGTACAGATATATCATCTAGATCATCCAGATCATCTGCAGATAGGTCATCTAGATCATCCAGATCATTTACACGCATATCATCTAGATCATCCAGATCACCCACAGATAGATAATCTAGACAACCTACGTTGTGCAGGACCTGTACAGCACAGATCCAACCCAAGAAAAAACAAAATCCTAGGTCATCCTGATTATACGACTCCCACCCGGCAACATGGGCTATAGATTTACAGCTCAGGGATATATCTTCCGCTGAAATGTCTACGGTAGATCATGATCTATCTGTACACGATCTGCTCGGAACGTACCTGGCCCTTCGCAGCCTGCGCCCGCTGTTGCTTCTCAAAGGCGCCAACGTAGTCCTCCGCCGGGCCGTAGTGGTCGGCGAGGTCAAACGTAGTGTAGCCCTTGTCCACAAGGCGTCCCATCGCCTGCGAAAAAATAAAATAAAATACAAACCACAGGAAACAAACAAACGTAAGAGAACAGGGTGTGAGCGGGGTGAAGGAGGGGGAGGGGGGGGGGCAGGAGGTGCACTCGATATCATGCATGGCCGTAGTCGTATGGGAGGAGGGGAGTACTCGATATCATGCATGGCTGGAGTCGTACGACCGTAGACCCTCGCATCCCTACAATGCCGGGACGGAGGACGTCGGGTTTTGACTGACCCGGCAGACATTGCATGCACCAAGCGCGAAGCGGGTGATCACCACTATCGTCCCCTGCTGCCGCCGAGATATATCAGAAACAGCCAAGTTACAGTAGTACTCCCGGGAGGGGGAGGGGTTTTGCTCTTGCTCCCTCCATCGTGAAAACAAGGGTTTAGATATTGGCGGCATTCGCTCCCCCCCCCCCCCCTTCCCCCCCTCCGCTCTCACTTGTAATTTCAACGGAGAGAATTCGCCGTTCTAGTGAAAATTCTTCACCAAAAATATATAGAGAGCTTAGCGAGTTAATGCGCAAACACTTCCGTTGGTAATGGTACGTATGTTCTCTACAAACTCCGCTCCCCTAGCCCCCCTCCCCCCCCTGGTACAACCAGAGGGGCCAGCCAACTGGGGCCACCCACTAAAAATTACACAGAAGAGGCCACGGAGCGCTTAGATGCCCGAGGCAAACATACAAGCGTGGGCAAAAACGTTTGTTATGGGGGCCTGCCACCCTCCCTTCACTCTCTGATGCTACCATGCTACCAGAGAGCTTAGTCGCCTGATACAACACCTCAAAAGGCACAGCAATAAGAACAATGCCCCCACCAACAACAGCAGCAACATTGTCTTCGAAAACAGCAACGACGAACCGAGAGCAATTGGGATGCTGCAGACAGAGAGCAAGCCGACAGCATGCGGGCACTATTGGAGACCCCTTGCGGACACCATGCAGGTGTTATGTAGATGACATGCAAATCATCACCAGGCGGATATCATCGTGCAGTTATCATCATGCAGATATCATCATGCAGTTATCATCATGCAGTTATCATCATGCAGATATCATCATGCAGTTATCATGCACACGTTATACCAGAAAAAAAGTCCATGTTGAAGTCATGCAAACAACGGCGCAGACACAGTACCAGTTCAGACATCATGCAGACAGAGTCCAAGCACGCTGCCACTCGGCACAGTGTATCCCAGCTGCGTGTGGGGTTTCGGTATACCTGGAGGGCGGGCTTTTCTTCGGGGAGGAATCCGTGAGCGCCCGAAAGCTGCCACATTCCATTCAAAACGCGGCAGGTTTTCATGTCTCCCTGTCAACAGTCCGTATCAAGTGTCATCCCAGAGTCCGCGGGGGGTGGGGTGGCAAAAACGAGAGAATGAGAGAAAGTGTGTGTGTGGGGGGGGGGGTCAGAGAGGCTGGGCGCGGGGGGGGGGGGGGGGGGGGGGGGGGGGGGGGGTAGGCAGGGGGGGGTAACAGCTGTTCACATCCCCTGAACTGCGAATTGCGACTTTGGAATATTCCACGCCACAGTGCTTCATCCCTTCGCACCTCCACCTACATGTCTGGGGTTAATTACTTGGGATCAGAGTAAGGGGATTTTTGCAGTAGACAAAAAGGTGGAGGGCTACTGGCATGCCTATCAAGAATCTGGAGGCGGGGAAAGCGGAGGGGGGGAGGCAGTGTTTGTGTCCCCGACTGGGGATGGTGGCACCTCAATCAAAGAGTGTACGGAGAGGACTTGCGGGGAAAAATGAAAGCTACTGCTACTGCTACTACTGTAGCAGAATGTACAGTAGTAGTACTACTACAGTAGTAGCACCACTATGTCCACTACTACTACTACTTCTACGTCTGCGTCTACTGCCACACTACCACCACCACCACCACCACCAACGCCTCCAACACCAACACCCAACACCACCACCACCACTTCCCCTGCCACAACCACCACCCCCACAACCACCATTGCCGCCACTACTATTAATAGTATAGGGGACTATAGTAAATAAGACCTACGGTACACACAAAAACCTGTACATTTCCCTATTTTTGCTAACAATATATGGTCCTATTTACTATGGTTCCCCGTAATAACACTATTAATATGACACAACTGCGGGTAGAGAGAGATGCATGTTACGGGAGGGTACACGCCGTTGCCGTACCCCTATCGTGGTGTAAGCCTCCGCCGGGAGGTCATCGGAGGCGGCCAGAACTGCGGCAGGCCCCCCTTGCACCAATGATGCCCCTGCTCGTCATGCGTGGCCAAACAAGGGGGATGACGATGGTTGGGGGGGAGGGGTTGAGGGAGAGCTGCGCGGATACATTACCATTGCGCCGCTCCATCTGCATGATCAAGACTGCCATATGATTGATGACTCTGTTGGGCTGGGTTGGGTTGGGCTGTGTTGGGCTTGGCTGGCAACCCTGAGTCACCTAGCTCACAGTTCTACCTATTGGTCAATTTTTGTCTTGCACGTCGGCCCTGGCCCAACTCTAATCCTAACCCCAACTCTTTGGGGAGCTAGAGGTCGGCAGGGGCGGTCGCGCGGCTCCGCCACGTGCTTCGGTGGCGTCAAAAAACAGAACAAAAGCGGTCGGTCGAAAGGCCAGCCTCGCTCAATCAGGCAGCAGTGGTGTTGCACGAGTTTTTGTTTTACGCGTGGTGTTGCAATTAGGGCTTCTCGCACACGCGCAGTGATACAGCAACTACTGCTGTACCTTGGTACAGATTTTTAGACGCGTGGACTGTGTGTAGTTTTCAGGCCGTGTTGTACGTACATCGAAATTAAACTCGACATACTTCCGTTGTGTCCGAGCGAAGCCCCTGCCGATTTGATGCACCAAACAGCACCATCGCACCAGCCGGCCGACAAACAAATGCCGGCACAGGTCGATATAACCCCTCCTTGGACCGGGGTGCCTCTGATTTTATAAATTTTGAAATACGTCAGCTGTGAGCTCGACTGATTACATAGTTGATACTCAACTTTGGAAGCTGCGGAATACGTCTCGTCTATATTCCATTTTTACCGAATTTTACCAAGTATTGAGATAAACCGAACGCGCGTATTCTATATGTAATTCCTTGTCAAAGATGTAGGCCAGCGGCTCCCCCGGATACTGCCCGGGTCAACAGGACAATTTTAAATAATCATTCTGCGCACTGATACTATATAACCCGAACAAGGGATAATGATAGGATGTTGCAACATGTTGAAAACACCGTAGTGCAAACATGCTCGCGTCACACCTTTTTAATTTGGTGATTTTATTACATTTTGGTCCATCCCCGTCCAGACCCAACCCGACCCAACCCTAGGCCCTGTACACGTACTCGTACAATACTGCTGTAGCACTATCCCTATAGTCCCCAAACCCTACGCACTGTTGTACGTACGTACGAGTAGCTCCAACGTTGGGCTCGAGAGTGCCGCCGTGTTTTCGGTGGAGTTTTTTTTTATAAATTTTGAAATACGTCAGAAAAAAAAAAAACGGCCCGCTAAAAGACCAGCCTCGACCAATCAGACGGCAGTACTTGTTTTGGTGTTGCACGAGTGTTGATGCAAAGTGGTGTTGCAAATTGGCAATCGGGGCCTCTTATTTGGACTTCAGACGGGCAGCCACGTTTCGGTGACCAACTACTTGGAAACCAACTACTTGGAATTAGAGTGGATCATTCTTGCGGTTGAAAAAGATGAACGTCTCTCAGCAGCAGTTCGTACCAGCGGATCCAAAGCACTCGAACACACACCGACTGCCACCATTGCAGTGCTGAAGATTTAATGGCAACAGCTAACGAAGGCAGAAGCTCTCCCTTCTCTCTGATGGACCATCAGGCTCACCGGTAGTAGCACAGGCCGCGGCGGTGGCGGCTATCCCCATGTTCTTCAACACCTCGCGGCGAGTTAGACCGTCTTCGTCAGCACGTTCCGCCGCGTTCATGACCCATCTCCTGCAGCTGACACGCCCGCCGCCAGCAGCCGCAAGGGGAGATCTGACTCCCACCGTGGAGAATCCAAGAGCGGGGTGAAGGGATAGACCCAACAACACGGTAGTGGAGGCACGCATGTCTTCGGTAGAGCACTCGCACGTGTTCGTACCTCGGAGCAGAATACCAAGGGGATGTTCAGTGCATGTTACCGACATGGGCAAGGCTTCCACGAAAACAGGAACAGTTTGTACAAGTTATAGCATGTTTACAGTGAGGGGGTAGGGGATGAGTAGATTGCGTTAAACGTCCCCTTTTCCCGATATTATTTAGACGGCGTTCTGGTTTACACAACGTCAAAAACCTCGACCCGACCCAATTCACGAGGAGGAGAGCATCGTGCGACTACGTGTTGTGGCCGTCTTGAAGAAGCAGGTGAGGGTGTTGATCTCTGTGGTCGAAGTGCCTTTCCTCCCTCCCTAGCCGCAATGGCCACTCGACGCCTGTTCCGGTGGTCTCCCCAAACACAACCGCTGCGCAATCAACGACGACCTGACACATGAGCACACGAGCTGAGCTCCGCCGTCCGCACGAGCTCACAAACCTCAAAGCTTTACGAGTACATCTGCCTCGGTACCGGAGGCTACACGTGACCAAGCCCTTTACGGATGCACGCGGCATCGATTCTTAGGGTGGCGTACTCATGCGCGCGTGCCGTGTGCCTCGTGAGCGTCGCTCGATTCTTGAGCTGCGAGCTTTCCGCGTTCGAGTCGCACCGAAAATAATGAGGATGCTGCTGCTGGCTAGTTGCAGTGTCGCTCTGAAAGATGCTGAGCATTGGGCGCCCAGCGGTGTTCGCCATATCAGGAGGGATGATCCGCTAGTAATTATCGGGCTGCTTTGGGACGTCAGAGCGAGCGTTGGTATGTTGGTTTCGGGGCAGGCCTTGCTCTGTTGACTGTACTTCATGCTGCAGCTGCTGCTGCTGTGTGCGAGCCTCCGCCGTTGCGATTCATGTTGGATCGAGTCGCTCTGTTGCTGTATCTCGTACTTTCAACTTTCTCGACAGCAGTTATTTCGTACCATCAACTGCTGTGCTCTCCCGTTCTAAAAGCAAGTGCATTTTCTGCCCCAAGGATCGATCAGTGATGGTGCAGCACCTGATCATCCCATCATGCATGTACGACACTATCGGTACGGCAGCACCAATACTCCTGGCGGTGTACAGGTACATACCAGGTGCCAGGTAGTAAACAAGCACGAGCATGTTGAACGCGGTACTGCTGTTATACTATTAATACTGACAATCGTTTATTGTCAACATAATGTAGTTGCAGCAGTGCAGAGTATACTGCTCGTACATGCTGCTTGCTGTCAGCAAGCACAATTCAGTGGAACCAAAAGTGGCTCTATGTATACACGGGTAAGCTCACAACCAGTGTGTGGTGGTGTCATCGTCGTGTGAGATGTTCCCACGTGTCATGATCTGTATCGAAGATACGGGGGAGAGAGGGTAGGCGAATCGGTTTTTGTGAGGGCAGCGGGCGACCACCTGGTACCTGGTACTTGGTACCTGGGACCTGATTCATTTTTTTTTCGGCGGTCGTGGTATGGGTATACGATAAATACTACTGCTGTACAGCAGTAGGTGTACACGTGTTGTACGGATATCGTAGGTGTATCGTGTTCTTCCACACCCTGGACAGCTCAGGAGCTAGCTCATCTATCGTGTACCTGGTATAGCTCAAGCTTCGAAAACATGTGCAGATGAGCTATTATACCGCCTATAGCTCAAGCCGGGGGAAACATGTGTAGCTCATGTAGCTCCTATGGCTCATCTCGGGGGCAGATGAGCTAGCTCATGTAGCTCCTATGGCTCAGCCTGGCCAAATGTTGTATATATGAGCTATCCTCTACAGCTCAAGCTTTGAAAGCATGTACAGATGAGCTACCGCCTATAGCTCAAGCTAGGGGAAACATGTGTAGCTCATGTAGCTCCTGTAGCTCATCACGGGGACAGAAGAGCTAACTTATGTAGCTCCTATAGCTCAGCTTGGGAAAATATGTGTAGACGAGCTATTCTCTGTAGCTCAAGCCTTCAAAACATACGCAGATGAGCTACCACCTATTGCTCAAGCAGGGAAAACATGTGCAGATGAGCTGTCGTCTACAGCCCACCCCCGCAGAACGTAATCATAGCTCATGTACGCAGCTCATTGTAGCTCCCTCTCGCCAACACATGCGTGTAAGATAAGTAGCTGAAGAAGCCCACCCTACGGGACAAGCGCGAATGTATAGGAATAATATGGGTTGTGCAGCTTACCATGCATATTTCATTTCAACGACGGTACGAGCGACAGCCAATATTGATGGTATTATTAGCATTTTCCGCGTACTTATAATTGAGTCATATATAAAAATAACCTAAACCTGGTTAACACGGCTAATGCTAGTGGTGCGCTGCAATGCCAGCGAAAAACCAACCCGCGAACCCACCCACCCGCCACCCATGCATAAGGCTATATTGGATCACAGCATCATCTGAATCACGGGCCATATCGTTCCAACTGCCGTGGCTGGGGCCTACGACGAGGTGCAAAGGCGAGACTTGGAGGCAGAAACAAACAATTATCCACATGGCCAAAAAAACACGCAGACAAGTAATGAGCTGTGAAGTCCCATCACAAAACAAAACACAGAAGGTCCGCCGCTGCCCCCGTTAATTCCCAAGGCGTCTACGTGAAGCTCGAGCTTTCCCCTCCGCGCTCGTCGAAGACGTCCTCGTCGGACCGGGTAGCTGTTTTGCCGGGGTAGGGTACACCGCCTGCACCCGCTTCGTGGTGGCATGTCACGAATGGCTGTCTCCTTGATCTCCTCTTGGAGGAGCGCAGCGTGAGAAGATGATGCACAGGACGCGTAAGAGCGCTGAACAAGCGAGGCATCTCGAGCACACATCATGTACGGTACTGGTGTATTATGTGAAGAATCAAAATAGTTAAACGTCAGCTGTGAAAGAAGCGTAATATTACGGGGGTCCGTAGTTAAATAGGACCTATGACATACATAAAAACCTATATATTTAACTATTTTTACTTGCAATATTTGGTCCCGTTAACTATGGTCCCCCGTAATAGCATCAGCCGCCGACAAGAAATAACCACGTTACGAAACAAACTGCTGTACAGTCATCGTTGCTGCTGTGCTCGTTCGTGCGAGTACATTTGGGTTTGTAAACACAAAACACCGGGACGAAAAGTGACACCCCGCACAGCTACGAGTACAGTTCGCTCCATACATGTACACCTACCTTGCGACTACAGTAGTAGTACAGCCACCTACCCTTCAACTTCTCCAGAGAGGCACACATATTGGATGATGTAGCTCGAACATCAGCACCATGCTCTAGGTGGGCAAAGTCACACGACCTCCGAAACACGCACCTTGCTTTCGGCCTGGGTTTGACTGTTGTCCTCATCATCCACATCGATGGCGTTGTTGGTGGGGTCCACATCCATCCATGGCGTTGTTGGGATCCACCTGCTGCCCGCCGCCAGCCTGGCCTACGGCCGAAGCGCCGCTAGAGCTGCTACCCCGGTCGTGGACATACTATTACGGGGGACTATAGTTAATAGGACCTACTATGTACACAAGAACATATATATTCGCCTATTTTTACTAACAATGTTTGGTCCTATTTATACCTTACTATACCATACCTTATTTTTTATCGTACCTTTGTTTACCTTACTCATCGTGACGATTTGCTGCACTGCCCCCCCCCCCCCCCCGCCCTGTGTTCTGACCGCGGCTTCCTGCTCCATATGTCCCCGCGGAAACATCCTGGGTTTCTTTTTTTTTCTGTCTGTTTTTCCTACAGGGTTATCTAAAACTTTCCGGGAGAATTGCTGTTAGGCGCTTTTTTTTATTTCTCGCAGCGACCGCTAGCGGCTGCAGGCAGGAACACAGGAAGGCTTTTTCTAAGTTCGGGGAAAGGGAAGGAGAAAGAATCTACCAGGGTACACACTAATCCTCGAGCTTATTAAAGAGACGAAGAAGGGGGGGACAAATTAAGATCAAGAAGAAAACAAGCACACTCTCTTCGTGTGATTGTTTTTTGTTTTTTGTTTTTTCTGTTCCTTTTTTCTAAATACGACATCGCGATGAGGGCTTCTTGCGTGCTGGCGGCAGGGACGGCGTTTTTTCATGGCCTCCACGGAGGCGTTCGTCCCTCCAACTCCCGGTGAGAGCCCTACCTGGCATTCAGGAGGCGTTTTTCGTTTGCTGCTCCTCTGTCACGACGCAAGAATGTCTAGAAAGGACAATGTAGACCCCGGGGCGCGTTGTTGGTGAGGTTGGCGATTGTGGTGGTTGTGGTCGGAGATCTGGGCGTTCATGTCTTCGTCCTCCCATGTGATGAGCACCTGGAGTTCCGCGCACTTGTGCCAGTTAGAAAAGATTGCGGTGCGGCAATCCTGAAGATAGACGCGGAGGCGTTGGGTGCCGCGGAGGGGACGGGAGCGGTCGGCGTGGGAGAGGGATTCGAGGTGTCCACGGTGGTCGTCGAAGAGGAAGCGGGGGTCGCGGCGGTGGGCCGTTCCCTATCTGCTGTCCCTGTCGTGGGATTTTCTGACTCCTCATTGGCAGGTGCTGGTTCGAATTCCGCGCGTTCCTCTTTGATGCTGTCAGGCATGGTTAGGTGCTGGCAGAAAGAAATAATTTTGGGGGGTGTGGGGGGTGGTGAGTCGGGAGTAGGGGTGGGGGAGGCCGGGCTTTATCCAATACGTATATGTTGCTGTCGTTCCGCAAGGCGTGATTCGATGTCGGCGTTTCCGACGGCAGCAGACTCAGAAGGTTGACCCGAGGCCTGACCCGACCCGAACCGACCCGGGCCGACTCGTGAGAAGTGATTCGGCCCGTGAAACGTCCCGGCTTTCCCCCCTCTAAAGGTCCCACAAGAAAAAATAATCTTGATGTAAGACGTTTTACTCTTTTAACCCTTTGAATTCTCACGAAAAGGGGAAAAGGGGGGCAAAAGGTGTCGACAAGTATTGCTATTGTCCAGCAGGCGTGATCCGGGTGCCGGCATTCCTGACGACGGCATATTTTATATACACACTCTACAGCGGATCGTACAGATTATTTACAAAGGGGGTAGGTGTATCTGCCCCGGAAGGTCATCAAGGTCATATCATGGAACGGGGATCTGATCTTATGTGTCGTCCCGCCGCAGGCAGTATCGCCCGGTGTAGGCATTCCGGACGACAGCAGACCCACGAAGGGTTCACCAGAGACCCGACCCGACCCGGCCCGCCCCGGCCCGCGAGGAGTGACCCGAGCCATGGAAACCCCTCTGTTTTTTTTCCCCACTTGAATTTCTACCATGGTTTGCTCAATATTGATAGTAATCCGTGGAATTTGTTCGTGTGTACCTGGTACGTTTGCTGTTGTCCCGCAGGCGTGATCCGGTGTCGGCATTCCCGACGACAGCAGACCCAGCAGGTTGCCGCTGAGTCTGATGTCGCGGGGGGTGCGTGGGACGGCAAGAGCATGCCGGCCAAGAGCGCTAAGCATGAGGCCATCCCGACCGACGCGCGCAACTGGGAAGTTGAGAACGAGCGCGACGATGTGAGTCGGAGTTTTTATTTGGATGGAAACCTTGGGGCGGGGTGGGTGGAGGAGAAAGGGCGCGCGGGGGGGGAGGGGGTGTACTCGATATCATGCATGGCCCTAGTCGTATGACCATTGACCCTCGCATCCATACAGTACCGGGACGGAGAGCATGTCGGGTTTCACCGACCAGGCCGACATTGCTCAAGGGGAGGCGGGGGGGGGGGGGTAACGTATTGGGGGGAGGGGAGGGTTGTTTTGGAGGGAGTCTGTTTACCGG
This sequence comes from Macrocystis pyrifera, assembly GCA_031763025.1. NCBI lineage: Eukaryota > Phaeophyceae > Laminariales > Laminariaceae > Macrocystis > Macrocystis pyrifera. The sequence goes on from JASSKH010000019.1 coordinate 360,839, forward strand.
TACCCTTTAGCAATTAGTAGCGCGAAGAGATTCCGACCCTATCTCCAATAATCTGTTCCCAAAAGGTGGGCGCAGTCGTAAAATTGTCCGCAGGTCGTACAGGTCACGATCTATCTGATCTTCTATCTACAGATCATCTTGATCCTAACCTGCTGCTATAATATGTTGGGCAGGATCTGCATGATACAGATCCAACCTACAGCAGTACAGATCCAGCCCACAGCAGTGGGTAACATGCTGTTAGACCAGGCAGATGATACGGCGCCGAACGGCGCCCGCGCCGCAACATGAGCTAGATCCTACAGACCAAGTAATATATCTGTCCCTGTAAGATCTGTAGATCATCAAATGGGAATGATCTGTAGATGATCTGTTCGACGTGCGTGAAACGGTTCAACCCTTAGTACTGCAGTCCCGTTTTCGGGGACAAACCACTCAACGTCTACTGTAGGTAGTTTGTTCCCAGAATGGGGCTGCGGTCCTCAAGGGGTAGCAGGAAAACGGGGCGCGCGGGGGGGGCAAGAGAGGGGGCAAGTTGGTGCAACTACAACTACACTCGTACTCTTAGGTCGCTCTACCTGGGTTCCAAAAGGGTTTCATGTACGTGACCGCTTTTTTGGAAAATCGGAGGGGAAAAGGTGCCGACGAAAAACGACGATTGCAGCATGGGTCGTAGTAAGCTTGGCTGGCTGGTGAGAAGGTTGCCGTGCAGCACGGAAGGTAGCACCCCCCCCGGTGATGGCATGTTGATGACGCCTGAAAATAGTATCACCGGATGTGCTGTTGTGGAGGGTGGGTGGTGTGTGCTGTCTATAGCGTATTTCCCGTGACAACGGCATGCGCCTCCAGACATAGCACCTATCTATCCCCACTCAATTTTGATCTAGGTATCTGAGGGCAGATGTGTTTTGCTGATGTGTGTGGTATATGTCTAGCTAATGTTACCGGGGTGGGAGGAGCCGTGTAGTCTGCGTGGTCTACTGTTTTGCGCAGGTCTCCTTGGTTTTGTTTTGTGCGATGGAGATCCCGCACAGCAACCTCCTAACGACACTCTAGGACCTGGCTGATCTATTAATATATCGTGGTGCGATCGACGTGTGGAAGTGCATCGTTACGCAGCGTTATACAACGCGGGCGAAGCAAGACTTGGTTGTTTCGCTGCCCGCTCGCTCTTGTCGTATGCGGTCTCATTATGACGAAAAATATCGTTTTTTTTTGTGGTGGCGATTTTTGAGGGCGTGTACCGAAAGGTTTTAACACGCCTCGGACGGACAGATCATGTACAGATCATTCCCACAATTCGTGATCTAGATCTTTCGAGCAAGATATCCTCCTGGTGTTGTATGATCTAGCTCATGCTGCCGGGTGTGACCTGTCTAGTTCGCATGATTTTAGTGCATGTTTCCTGGGTTGGATCTGCAGTGTACAGATAGATCCTGCACAACCTCTCACAACGGCAGTTGATGAACTAGATTATCTATCTGTAGATTATCTATCTGTAGATGGTCTATCTGATCTATCTGTCCGAAGTATCAAAAGGTTACGAAGCTCACGACACCCCCCAATCCTCACCCTCGGCTGTTGTCCGACTGGGCGTGCCAGGTGTGGGAGGACATGCCGAACCCGGTGGAGGAGCTGGCGTGGTACAAGAATTTCGCACCCAGCGATGAGGAGGTGAGGAAGGCGGCCGCGGTATGGTGATATGTGTCCGTGGTTGTTGTGTGGTGTTGACGTTGTTGTTGTGGCAGTTTTTGAGCGGTGGCGGTGGTATTGTTGTTTTGTGACTGTTACGGCAGCTGACGAAGTTGGTATTCTTGAAACCAAAATACGGGGACGATGGAAGGTTGTCCCCGGGTTGGAGAACGCCTCTTGATTGTACAGGGAGATAGTACTACTTCCACCGTGATCGACCCTACAGCAGCACGAAAACAAATAGAAGAGCGGCTAGAGAAAGCAGAGCCCACCGATCATGTCGGACGCAGCGCGCCAGCCGGTTGGACCCTCCCTACCTAGGTGACGGGCCCGTTCGCTTGCTGCGAGCAGCCAGGGTGTGCGAGGTGGTCCAAAAGTCCTGAACCCATAGTAAATGATCAGCTCGGACGGATGCACCAGCCTCGACCGAATTTCCGTGTCGGATTGCGTCGAGCTTTTCACGCCTTTGGTGGGATGGCTTAGGCCATTAGAAGACCCCGTCCTTCTAGTCGATGACCGACGCGACGGTTGCGGATGACGCTATATACCGTGGGCACGGCAGCCTGTCGCGAAGCAGCGGGAATTCGCACCATGGCAGGGCGGGGGGGAGGCGGGGGCGGGGGGGGGGGGGGGCTCGAAGACCGTTGCTACACGCGAAAGGGATCACGGTGTTGCGCGACAGCCTTTTCGCAAAGCGGCGGGAAATCGAGTTATGGCAGCGTGGGGCCTCGAAGGCCTCGAGGCTCAGCTGCTTTGGCCTCTTTTGCATGTAGCAGAGCCCTGCGGCGTCCGAGGTACTGTTGCTGTCATGGCTCGAGGCCCCACGCTGCCATGCCGCGAGGTCCCGCCGCTTTGCGAAAGGTTGCCGTGCCCACGGTATATAGCGTCACACGCAACCATCGCGTCGGTTGTCGCCTTTAAGGACGACTTGTCCGGGTGGCCCGAGGCATCCCACGAGAGGCGCGAAGAGCTCGACGCGATCTATAACACGGAACGCTTGGCCAGGCTGGCAACATCCGAGCGAGAAACGTCGCTAGCCGTCCGAGCGTGGCGTCGGGCAGCAGTGCAAAGTGTCGGCCCGGCGGGCAATGTAAAAAGCGGTGTACACGGCAGCCGTTCGCAAAGCGGTGAGACCTCGAGTCATCGCAGCGTGGGGCCTCGAAGGCCTCAGGGATCTGCTGCATGCGAAAGGGGCGGAGGCGTTACACCTTCGCCTTCGCCTCTCTCGCATGTAACCGCTCTCTGTCACGTTCGAGGCCCCACGCTGCCATGGCTCGAGGTCCCGCCGCTGTGCGAAAGGCTGCCGTGCTCACGTTAAGTAGCACCTCCGCCCGATCCGCATGTAGCGCTGCCCTGATGCCTTCGAGTTCCCACGCCGCCATGGCGCGAGATCTCGCCGCTTTGCGAAAGGCCGACAGGCCCACGGTATAATCGCGTCGCGCGCAAACCATCGCGTCGGCGATCGCCTTGAAGGTTTACGTGTCCCGGTGACCCGAGCCATTCCGCGAGAGGCGTGAGGAGCTCGGCGCATGCCAAGACGGAGATCTGGGCGAGGCTGGTGCCGTCCGAGCTACAAACGTTGCTACTGTATCTACCGGGGGGTGGGGTTGGACAGCGGCAGAAAATATCGGCCCGGTGGACAACGTAAGAAGCAGTACGCAGCAGCATCATCCCTAGACAGCAGGCCCGCATCGAAGGTTAATTGTGCCCATGGTGGGCCAGCTCTGGAAGGTGGACGACTGGGATTGCTCGACAAAGGGGGGACTCCGGTGGCCAGTCCTGTTTGACGGGGTTACGACAGCAGTCGTTTGTGTAGGGGCGGCGGCGAGTGGGTGTGGGTGTGAAGCAAACACCGCCATTTTGGTGGCCATCCAGCTGCGTGCTCTACCGCGAGGCATGCGCCGACGCGCACATAGATGCTCTCCCACAACAGCAACGCGGAATCGCAATGGTTCGGGACGTTGCCGTTTTCCCGCGGGGCTTTTTCCACACGATGGAGCGCGGCTTGGAGCTATATCGGTAGCGGTTGTTTCCGCACATTTCGCAGACGACGGGGGCGGCGACGTGTCTTTTTTTGTCAATTTCTTGCTCGCAAATATTTTTGTTAGGTTCTTCCCGAGCCGTTGTGGTAGGACACCATCTCCCATCTCTACTGTGGACTGCCGCGAAATTTGCGCGGTCGCGGCCGTGCTCGAGCGCGCACAGGCTGTGGAATCCAAGCAATGGTCACTGGCAGAGGGGTCAGGGTTCTTGTTTGCGACGGTTCTGTTGATAGAAGGCGGGGAGAAGGGGGGACCCGACGTTGACGCCGGCGCAGATGACCACCAACCTCCAGATCCATTTGCGGACGGCGAGCGCTGAGGATTCGAAGTGGCCCACGATGCGCTCCTACCGGGTGGGAGGGGTGGCGAGCCATAGCATGGACGGCACATCCATAGGCTTTCTTGTGGAGTGCGTGGGGTAGATTTCCGCAACCGTCGCGAGCAGATATTTTTCGTAGGGATGAGAGAGAGTCCGCGGTCGCGCCGGGGTTCAAGCGTTCTCCCGAAGCGGCGTTCATAGCGGCGACGCCCTGCCGCTGTCCGAGCAGTTTGCAAGTTTCATGTGCAGTCTTCCCACGTGACAGTTGAAGCCGGGCCCTCTATAGCAGATGCCAAGGTGGAAGTTTGGGTGTACTAAGGACGAGAGGCAACCCGCGGGAAGGATACTAGGAGACAGCTATGCTACGGCGTTGGGAGAAAGGCAGAGGGACACCAAAAATGGGTGTGGTATCATGCCGCACTGAGAGGCCCCATTGATTCCAAACTAAATGCCTGGTACGCGTTAAGGCGATTGTGGGCGACTCAATGCGGGGTCAGTAGTCTTGGGTGAGAATCTCCGGCTGATCGCAACAGGGGGGCCTCATTGATCCCAAAACTATACCTGGTACTTCGTGTGCCGGGTACTTCAATGCGACGACGGAAGGTTACCACAAAATTGTTGGGTTTTTTTTTTGCTGTCATTGTTCTCGTACTACATGATTCCGTCGCCATTTCCTCCCTTGTATTCGTAGTCCGTACGTACAAGTGGACGCAAGACAAGGCTAGGCTCAAAAGCCCTCGAAGCTCAAACCATATTTTTTATCGTGTTTACATAATGGAATCTGAACAGGAAACGATCCATTAATCATCGGCCCTTGTACAGAACACACCAAAACAAATTCCCACGCTCTGCTCAAAACCGCTTCCTAGTCGTGTGCTATTTTCGCGATCTCCGTTTCTGAGTTTCTATGTTTCCCATTCCCTGGCCCGTTTAACGGTTTCTTAGTGCTGCTATTTTCGCGATTTCCGTTTCTAAATTTCTGTTTTTTTCGTTCCCTGCCCAATAACCGTTTGTTTGTGGTGCTATTTTCCCGATTTTCTTTTTGATGTTGACGTTTCTTCTTTGCAGCTGGCAGCGGCTGAAGCGGGATTCGACTGGACTGACGAGTGGTTCGAGGCTGCGGGGATCACTCCCGAAGACTCCCCCGACGCCTCCGCCGGAAAAAAGTAGTCCAAACCCCGCTACGTACTACGTACATTACCCCCCCCCCCCTCTTTCTGAGCGGTTACTCCTTTTCGACTCGTTTCGTTTTGTGCTTTCGGGATGGCTTTTGCGAATTTTATTTTGTGTGATGCGTTTTGTCGCGCGTTTGTGATGGTTTTTGGGGCTTTATCGTGGTTTTGCCCCCCGCCGCCACCCACCTCGCGCGAGCATCGCATTGCCTCGCGTCACGAAGAGGAAACCGGACATCAAAACGTTATCAAACGTCGGTGGCGTAATAGAGCAGATGAACCAATGCGCCTACAGTGCAAAGAAAGAAGGAGTAAAGGGAGAGGACCAAGGGGGGCGGGGGGAGGGGGCAAGGGATGAGGGGTGGCCGTCTGTCGGCTGTGGCATGATATCACACAATGGGTGCCCTACGGTGTCCCAGGTAAGGCGTTTTGTACGCGCCGTAAATGGGTGGGAGGGAGAAAGAGAGGGTTTCCCCGCTGTTGTTGGCGTGTTTGTAAGGGGAATGCGAGAGGGGGGGGGGGGGGGGGGTGAGGTGCCGGGCGAAACCGTCGGGGGGTCGATCATTCTCCCCTCCCCCATATTTAGTTGCGAGGCCTTGCTTTTTGAATCCCCTCGTCAAGGAACGCATTGGCCGGAAGTGGGAAGGACGATGAGGGGGACGGGAGGAGCAGGGCTCGCGCGAGTCTTAGGTTCGCTCGATGATAAATAAGGTCGTCGCGAAAAGTGAGAGAGATAACGCGCGGCGGTTACCTTCGTCGCCGGACATTGGGCGGGGGTATTTAGTTGCGAGGCCTTGCTTTTTGAATCCCCTCGTCAAGGAACGCATTGGCCGGAAGTGGGAAGAACGATGAGGGGGACGGGAGGAGCAGGGCTCGCGCGAGTCTTAGGTTCGCTCGATGATAAATAAGGTCGTCGCGAAAAGTGAGAGAGATAACGCGCGGCGGTTACCTTCGTCGCCGGACATTGGGCGGGGGGGGCGAGGGGGGGAGGACGGTGTTTTATTTTCCCTCATACGTCTGTTGCTGTGAGCATTGTTGCTTGCTTGCTTGCTTTCGTATTTGTGCTTTCATAGGTGGGCGTTGAGGCAGGCAGGGGTAAAGGGGAGGGGGGGGGGGGGGGGGGGGGGGGGGGGGTGGGGGGAGTCGGCGGGTTTGCGCGCAAATGCCGCGGAGGTATTAGCGAGCTCCCGTGATTTGTCATAACTTTTTTTCTGTTGTGCTGCATTATCGTTAGGAGAACTGGGTTGTGATGGGACGGTACCTCTGTTCTTTTTTTTTTTTTTTTTCAAGAGTACCCCCAGCCCCCGTGACTGCAAGCAAGAAAATCATTTTTCCGTTTTCATCGTTTCATGCGTGTGCGGGGAGTCCAAAAAGCCGACTCGGGCGCATAGAAAATGGGATTGGGGGGAGGTGGGTGCTGCCAGAGAGTGTTTGTACGCGCAAGCCTTGCTGGCCGTAGCTGGCAGGGAAGCGGGGGTGTGTGGGGGGGGGGGACTCTTGTTTTTGCCATCTCAGCAACGAGCGAGGCGTGTCTCGGTACGGTGGAAGGAACGCGTGTTGTTCGAAAGCGTGTATATACAGCTGCTGTTGTTGCGGTTGTCATGGCCGCTTTTGCGCGGGGGCTGACGTTTTCAGATCGAGATCGTGTGGTGACTTTTCGCTTGGTTGATGATTTGGACAACAATCAAGGGTTCGGATGACTGGCGGGCCGGAGTCTGTCCGCCTGGCTGGCTGGCTGGCTGGCTGGCTTTGTGACTGCTAGTGCTGTTGGTGCCAAGTAACGTGACGGGAAGAGTCCACGGCGGGTCTGTATGCGCGGCTGGCATGGGCTTTTGGGAATCTTGTGGCCTGCCCGGGTTTTTATGCTCGCTGTCTGAAACTGTGTACCCACCCCACTTTTGTTTTAATGCCTCCGCGACGAACCAATCGCGTGGTAAGATCGGCTTTCACCAAACTCAAAAAATGGTATACCTGTTATTATTTGTAGATAACTCTGACAACCTACGCAGCACTTAGAGCGCGCGATCGAATTATCACCTCTACAGTAATTTCACACCAGGCTTGCAAATATGGGTTTTGAGTAGTTATTCGATCTCACAGCTTCGATCTTTCTATTTTTCTGCATATACAAGAGTCTTCGTCGTAACGCTGCACGAACGAGTACTCTTACCGCCGCAGTTTTTTTTCAAGAAAAGATGTCACAAAATCAGAAGGAGGCGTAAAAAACGTACAAAGCTCACGCTGGGAACACAATTCGAACTTTGAGTGCCGTAGTCGCTTTCTGTATCGACGTGAGCGGTTAATATGTAGATTTGGTGAGTTCTAGCGGTCGCACGAAACGGTTCCCGCATGCATCTTGATTGATTTTGGATTGATCCGACGGCGTTGTACGTTGCAGACTTAGTACCGCGTTTCCTTAACCCTTGTGGCGGCGGCGCTCGAAAAAAAAGTCCTGGACTAGCACTCCATTTTTTTCATGTTTGGCCTTTTTGGCTAAGGGGGGGCACCAGGCAACTACCCCTCCCCAATCAATCCCTGCATCCTATATATATATTTTATATATTTGTGCACTAATATTCCGAGATAAAATAAACCAGAGGCTTTCGAGGGTGGATTACCAGTAAGCGGTTTGAAACCAAAAAAAACGCGGGGGGACTCTTTCCTCCACCCCTGCCGATGAGGACACCGTGGCGCACAGGCACTCACAACCGGCCTATGAGCTCTGCGGAGGGTGCAGCAGGTACAGCGGCACCTTACAAAGTGCTGGCTTGGCTGGATAGCCACTGCGAGAAGAGGCAAGACCGCAGTGAAGATCTCGTGTGGGTTTGTTTGTCGATGTGGCAAAAATTTCGGTGGCATCTCTACTATCGCCTTCGATGTCGCGCATTGATTGAACTTGATCATAGAATTGCACGGGGTTCGGCAATTCTCTAACCCTGATTATATCAAAATGGGCAGCTGACGTTCTGCCAGTGCATAGCTCAAAGGCAACTACTTTGTCTGCGGACTGGTACCTGCTGGCACTGGCTGGCGTCACATACCTGGTATCAAACAACGCACACAATAAGAGTATTGCACTGCTCGTACTGTGTCTCACGGTTGCAGACGGTATACATTCACCTCTACTAACAGCCTTAATCAATCATCATAATCGATGTGCAATCGATTGATAACATGAATGTAGGGCTAGCTGTAGCTGTATTGACAGAAGCACAAGAGCTTGGGCAAGGTGGGCAAGGTAACGTTCAAGGCTTGCCAAAGCGTTTCCACAATATGGCTTTTCAGAACAAAACTCGGGCGAAAATAGTTCTTTCGGCCCGTCGCCGGGGGGGGGGGGGGGGGGGGTAGTGTTGGTCTGGCAGTCCCCCCCCCGAGTACCCTCGGTTGTGGAACCCATGTTTAGATAACTAATAACGCAGGTTTTTAGGGCCGTTTTTAACGACACGTAAAATAGCAAAAAAAAATCCTGCCGTTACAACACCGCCACGTGACCCTGTTATACTACTGCTGCCCTGGTGCCACCGCTATGCAACACCCTCCCTGCCTGACGCATAACTATCGTCGGAACAAAGTGGACATCCTGGTCACAGCCCGGTAACAGCGTGGGCACCTTCCTCCTGCATCCCTTACCATCGACCTGGCGTTGTATTACACCCTCTGACCCACGCATAACGATCGTCGGCACAAAGTGGACGTCCCGGTCATGACCCGGTAACAGCGTGGGTGCCTTCCTCCTGCATCCCTCACCGCCGACCCGGCGTTGTAATACCCCCTCTGCCCGACGCATACCTATCGTCGGACCACAGCGGGCATCACTGACGTCAGGCCCGCCTTTCCCCACAACCGACTCTCCATGCCGCCCTGCGCCTGCTGCCGGCGGGAAGCCTCATTCTCTGCCTTGGGTGCTCCGGCATTTCGTAACCCCGCTGTTCACTTCGTGGCTTCGGGAGGACGTGCCGTCGGAGGCAGGTCATGAAGGAAATGCACGAGATGGAGGATTGAGATTACGAAAGATGCTGGTGATAGAGGCGAGGGGCATTGCCATGCTCGTACTGCTGAGGGGCCTTGGATGGTCAGCTTGACGGTCTGGGGGGGGTGAACGCACCGGCACAGGTACCGTGCGACCATGGGGGGGCGGGTACATGACCGTTGCATGCTGAAACACAATCGTATTGCACTCGGGAACGCAGACCCGTGGTCTTGACTCGCGGGCCAATCGGAATGGTCGTTGGGACGACGACCTCCCCACCCGGCGGAACTTGCCCGATAAGTACTTGGTTGGGTCGTGATACCTTAGGTCTACCTCCAGAGGCTTGCATTAAGTGCCCTCGTCCACTAGGTTGGATACAAGCCATTGACCGCTAACGCCAACTGATACGTGCACCCAATAACCGTGCCCAAGACGTTGTTTTGCGCCTTCGGGGAAGACGGCTCTATGTCGGCTCCCGTGTGAAAGAAGTCCTTATACACCTGGGCCCTGTTTGAGATGGACGCTTGGCGAGATGGTGAATCTATTTACGAGGATAGACAGACGCGTCTAACGCGTTCAACTCGGTCCTACGGACGCCCATGCTCGAACAAGTGGGCGCTTGCACGCCAGCGCTTACGAGGTTTTTGTCGCCAAGTGCTATGGTGAGAGGCCCGCCTCAATATTCTTCTAGATGGGCTCGATTGCAAGGACTAAGCTCGAATGCTTCCGTGGGGTGCAACAAGGAGACGTTATGGGGCCTGCTCTGTTCTTCCTGTGTTGTTCAGCAGGATTTGAGAGGAATACGAGTCGCAGGAAGTCGAAGCCTATGCGGACCTCGACGACATCACTATCGCTGCCGATAAGATATCACCAGGGATGGTGGAAGTGGTGCTCTTCCTCCAGCGATAGTTGACAGCGAGAAGCATGCACTTCAACCCGGGGAAGATGGTTGCCATGGCCCCAAAGGGACAGGCGCCCACACCGGAAGGTGTATCACTTTGGCAGGAGGGGATATCCGCATCGCGGACGAGGGAGGGATACAGGTGGTTGGGGTATCCATCGGCCCTGACGAGTTTCGCGATGGAGAACGCAATAGGGATCGTGCGAGCTGGAGAGCTGGAGGGGCGGAATAACTAACGCGGGTGCTGCCAAAAATGCCGGATCAACAGGCGCCCAACCTCAAAGCCACCGGCTCTATAGTGCAGCGAACAGCGTATGTCGAGCGGGTGAAGGATCCAAAGCTGTCCCTGCCAGCTTGTCGATGGGCAGATAATGGCGCAATGTGGATGCTCGAAGTCTTTCGCGAACTTCCTGGAATGACGGAGAGATCGTCGTTCTTGAAGGAGGGGTGCATGGCGGAACGGCTTGTACTGCTACCCCGGCAACGGGCGCAGGCTAGCTTGCCAACGGGGGCCGGGGGGTTCGGGAAGTCGTCGGTAGAAGCGTGAAGGTTACTCGCATCGATAGGAGAGCTTGGTAGCAATGTTACCGGCAGCCCTGGTTGACCTATCCGGTAGTTTGGGGGAGAAAGTGCAGAGAAACCTACCAGATTCAGAACTAGTGACCAGTATTTGCGAGGGAGTGCGAGGCCTCCGAGATGAGGGTGGGGTCATTGAATAGGAGATGGGGGAAGTAGTGCCGAGGGGCTAGAGGGACAGGGCATTCCGCCCTGAGGAGGTAAGCGCACCCGGGAATTGGGATAGAGAGGTGTTGGCAGCACACGACACTGAGACAATCAACTCCGACAAAGCCCAGGAAACAAATCAGAGACCAGGGGTAAAACGTACCAGTAGAGAGAAAACGGGAAACGGGCCGCATAGGCTCCGTACGAATTGGGTCAGCCAATATAATGTTTCAAAGGAAGATTGGCCATGCCCCAACCAATTTTACGAACTTGGACTTGAACTTTGCAACGCAGTTCGCGGGTCATGACCCGACCCGCCGGGTCGGGTCAAGAGGTGTTCAAAGTCTCACGGGTCGGGTCGGGTCGGGTCGAGTCAAGAAGTGTTCGAAATCTCACCTGTCAGGTCAGGTCAAGAGGCTTTCAAATCTCGCGGGTCGGGTCAGATCGTATAGAAGAAACATCGAACCTCAACGGGTCGGGTCGGATCAAGATTTTTTCAAATCTCACGGGTCGGGTCAAGAGGCGATAAAAAGCTCACGGGCCGGGTCAGGTCATGACTCACGAGAAATGGGTCACTCACGGGTCGGGCCAGCACGACCCATGAGTTGTTTTCTGCTGACCCGCGGGTCGGACCCGCGCATCCGGCCCGCGGACCCGACACTTAAAAAGCTTCTCTATTTCTTCCCAAAGGCTTCTCTCGCACCACTACTCAGAAATAAGGGACCACCAGGCCGCTAGGGGAAGGGAGGAAGAAGCCGGAGGAATGGCGGAGGAACGCGACCTTTGACCTGGGGATGGAACGTTGATGAGTAATAGGATACGACACATACCGGTAGCTAAAATGGAATGATGTGGGGAGTGGAAATTGGGAAACGACCGGCAGATAAGTGTATGAGAGGGATACTACTGATTTACGGAAGGATATTGGGTTTATATAGGAGCTCCACATCTACGCTACCAGGTATATTGTCGGAAGGCAAGCCTACTAATAATAGTAGTACTTCTTCTGATTCTTTGGCATCATATTCAAGCATTAAAACACCACCAAATCTATATACGGCATGCCCGCATCAATCTATACCCACAACGGCAAGGCCAAAGATTGCTGCAGGGTTCAAAAATCAAACTGTGTTTTGTTTTTGATTTGTCGAACCACGGGCCGGGTCCGCGGGTCGAGAGAAACGGTCCCGCGGGTCGATGTTGCTAGAGATACACCATATCCACTGAGCTAACTGGCTGTTATTAGCTCAGTGGGCAGGGTGTATCTCAGTGGTCAGAGACTCAGTTTCACTAAAAATAAGAATCGCAATCTGTACACCCTGTCAATGTTATTGATTTAGGATTTACTGCTGTAGGGCTTTAGGATGAAACGCGTGGTCGGACAAAACCCAAACACCAGGTGGACCATACTTCCCTTTTTTATCAAAAGCACCCACACCGCCCTCACCTTGATCAAATCTGGCACCCTGCTCCCAGCTCCCACTAGTTAGTGCCAAACAAAATGAGCCCCCCGAAGGAGCCGCCGGCGGGCTAGAGCGCGAAGCGCGACCCGTAAGCGTGTGGATTGCAACTAATGCTGCAGTTCTAGGGTTGCAATTGGCTCCGCCCAGCCTGCTACTCCGAAGGCGGCCACAAAGACTTATCATCACACGCAGAATTTCTTGCTTGTTGTCTTTCTTCCCTCAGTGGGTTCCAGTGGCAGCTCTCTGGTCTGTCTCCCACTCGAACAACGCCTTCTTCTATTACTTGCCGGCGAGCCTTTCCCTGTTTTCATTCTTGTTTTAGAAAAGAGCCTTTCTTCCTGATTTGTTTCCGGTTTTCGTTTCTTTCTTCGCCTTTATTTTTTAGCCGAGAGGGAGAACCAAAGAGTAAATTTTCTGAGAAGTTCTGAGAAGCTACCCAATTGCGGGTAAAATTCCAGATATTTCGTTCTTTTTTTTCGTAGCCGAGAGGGAGAACCGAAGAGTAACACTCTTAGGAATTTGCCCAATTACGGGTAAAATTCCAGTTTCAAGCAAGGCGGGCCTGCCGCACGGCCAAAATTCCGCAACTCCGACAGATCATCTGTTCGGAGTGCTCACGTACTCGGCGCAGGGATCCATGTGTAGTGGTATTTGGGAGTTCCACACAGGAAATATGCGTGTTTCTGTGTGGAGCATTCAACGGCTTGTGACAACGTTTTGTCCGCCACTTCTTTGACTCTTCCTTTTCTTCATTTTCTTGGGTGTTCTACGTGGAAAATATATTTACCCCGAGGGGTTTCTATACGTCATGAGCGCCCTTATACGCACCGAGTCAGGCTCGGCCCATCACGTCAGTGAGTGTATCAGAACATCATCGATTTCCACTTTATCTACAACAGTAGATATTTCAGGGCAGACAGAATATCGATCCGTAGGATATTTGCTCGAGTTCCCGGTCGCGTGCCGGTAGAAGCTGCATGATCTAGAGCATGTTCCCGAGGGCTGAATCAGCACCGCACAGACCAAGCACAACAAGACGTCGTTACCGTAGATCAGGATCTATGGACGATCTACTGTACAGCAGCAGGTAGTGCTTCGTCCGAGGTGAGCAAAGTTTGTAACGGCTGTTTTATTCGCTACGAAGTAACTGCCACCCCTGCTCTACAACTAACTGCATCCATCCACGTTTCGCGCGTAAAGCTGCCGGTACTGCTGTACTTGGAATCAGAGTCGGGCCCTTTGGGAAGCAGTTCAGGCGCGAACAGTTTCGAGCACAAAGCGATACAGTAAAAAAAACAGTAGTACATACGGGAAAAACAACGATTCTTGGCCGGATTAGCAGTCTGGGCACGCGCGCACATGATCGTATCGCGCGGCCTGCTGGCGCTACAACCAGTTTCCCCGAAAAACAAACTCGCCACATTGTGTGATCCGAAACGGAACAGGAGGCAGCGCACATCATACCCGCATCGCACCGATGCTTTCGGGCAAGAGAGCGCAACCGTAAAACAAACAAAACGCCTCTTTGGATACGTCGACCGATCGATGTCCCGGAGGATGAAAATCGGCAAGAAAGCAACCCCCCAACCGCACATCCCGCCTCCGCCCCGCTGAACGACTCAGACCCCCGGCGGTATTCGGCCTGCATCCTTCAGCCAGAACCGGCGGCGATTCAACTCAAAATACGCCTCGGTGCCGAGGCAGCCGAAGCGCCGTCGGAGACGGGAGGTAGATTTTCCGAGGTTCCAACCCCCAGTCCCCCCCCCCCCCCCCCCCTCCGTGGTTCACCCACATGAGTAACCCCCCCCCACGCGATCGCACCGCCCGACCAGCACAAGGGGTCAATTCAGGGATTTTAGAACCCATTAGGCATGCGCGTCGTGAGAACCGTCTACCGCCGCCCGTGTCTCCGACCGCACCTCACGTCACCCATCCCGCCGACCCCGCACCCCCACCCGGCCGGTACAACGGAGTCAATTCAGGGGGTTTCCCAACCGATAAGGCATGCGGGTCGTGGTGAACATATTCCATCGCCCGTCCCCCCGCTTCCACTGTCTTCCTTCTCGTTCCTTCCACCTCCACTGTCCCCGCCGACCAACCGACACATAGTCGCGGCGGTATCAGAAGCGGCCGGAAAAAAAAAAAAAAAAATTGTACGCTTTACTCGTCGTCCTCCTCCTCTTCCTCCTCTTCCTCCTCTTCCTCCTCATCCTCTTCTTCCGCGTGCACAGACCAGTCGATGTCGTGGTATTGTTTCTGACGTACCAACGTAACATGTTACATGTTTTTACCGGGTCCACAAAATAGGGAAAAAATGGATGTTGTTTCAAAGTAACAAGCGCGGAGAACGAAACAGAGGGGGTGGGAGGGAGAGAGGGAGGGCGGGAGGAGGGGGGGGGAGGGAGGGAAAGCAACGGAAACGAGAGGAATGTTGGTGAGGAGGGATATTTCGGCGACAAACGTGACATGGGGGTAACCGGTAACCACAGTCTACATACTTCATCCAATGGTGAGGTGGGAGGAGAGTTTCTTGGTTTCTCGTATTCGCACGGCTGATCTATTCAGAGCCAATGGAGCTGTACTCACCACTTACCTCCCGGTGACGGGAGTTGAACTCAAAAGCGATGCCCCCCCACCCCCCCCCCCCCAAAAAAAAAAAAAAACGTCTCATTGTTCCATTTACTGGCGTTTTCATGCTCCAGTTTGTCAATGGTTGTTCACCACTCACCCCCCCCCCCCCGGTGGAGAGAGTTGACCAAAAAAAATCCCCCCCCCTCACCCATAAAATAACGCCTCACTTGTGCCATATCCAATGTTTTTTTTGTGATGAATGGTTTCTCGGGGTTGTTCACTCATACCCCGGTTGAGGGAGTTGGACTCAAGAGTCAAGCGCGATGCCCTCCCCCTCCGTAGAATACACGCACCATCCCCCCCCCCCCCCCCATAGGTCTATGTAATTTATGGAAACAACGTAATGAGCGCCCAATTGTTGGAGGTGTCTCTATTAGGAGTAGGAACGGTGCTCCGTCTCGAAAGGGATGCGTGGTCAATGGTCAAATGACTAAGGCAAGCAACAAATGAGTACGCCCCCCCCCCCCCCCCCCCTAGGTCTATGGTCATACGACTACGGCCATGCATGAGGTCGAGTACATCTCTCCTATCGAGTACATCCCCCCCTAGTAGAATAAACGCCTCATTTCTCCGCTTTTTCCTCCCTATAATAAAAGCATCATTCATGTACTACGCGCGTGCTTTATCCGGGGTTGTATATCACTCACCCCCCGGTTGAGAGAGTTGAAGATAGCATCCCCGACCTTCCCGTAGACGAACTCGAGGACGACGCACCCACCGATGATGTACGTGATGTATAAAGGGTTGCTCTGCGACGAGAGAGAGGTAGAGGGAGGGACGTAGGGAGGGGAGGAGGGGACGGAGGGAGGGAGGGAGAATAAGAGAGATGCGAGGAGGTGGGTGGGGGGGGGGCAGGGTGGTTGGGGGTTGGGAGGTGGTGCTTGCGGTCTATAGACGTGCAGGAACGTGCTAGACGTGCAGGGCCGGACAAGACAGGACACGGACGGGATACCACCACTACCGCCCACAATACCATCAACACTAACGCAATACCAGCACCAATAACACCAACACCATCACCACCACCACAACCCCCGCAAACATAACTACAGTAACACCCGCAAGCTCGTAGCCCCCCTCCCCCCCCCGCCCCCTTCCCCTCCCGACGCACGACAACACTGACCTTCCACACGTTGTTGTAGGCAGCTTTAAGAGCAGGGTTAAGCTGCGTGGACATGCCTCTAGCCCCCGCCCCCGTCGCGAGAATGCCTCCCCGCGCCGCAACTCCCGTTGCCACCGCCGCCGTTGCCGGTGCACGCCGAAGCGTCGCCGCCGCTGCCGTTCGCAACGATGCCGACATGACCGAGCTCATCTTGTCTGGTGCGGTTCGGTGTGATGTATAGTGGTGCCCGCTATATAGACTGTCGGGAAGAGGCGGTGGAACGGGGGGGGGGGGGGGGGTGGACGTGGGAGGGGTTTCAGGAGTAGTAGACACTTGTAAACCACATAGTTTCACCCGTCATATTAGCTGGTGTGATGCGATATGATGGGGGGTTGATGTCATGTGGTGCCTGCGATATAGACAGTCGGAGGAGGCGAGGCGGTAGACAGGGGGGGGGGGGGGGGGGTTCTCATGTCATGGATGGCCATAGACTTATGACAAAATAGACCCTCGCATCCCTACATGCCGGGACGGAGCACGTCGGCTTCCACCAAGCAGACATTGCTTGCACCGGGGTCAACAGAAGTGGGCATATACACGCCTGCAAACTGCATAACTCCACGTCACAATGTCTGGTGTGGTGTGGTGTGGTGTTATGTGATGTGCTGTGATGTGATGTGACGCCATGTGATGCGGTGTGATTCGATCTGACGGGGCGTTATGTAACGACATGTGTGATGAGGTTCGAGGTGACGTGGATGTCGTGCCCGCCTTAGATATGCTACTCCGAGGGCGGTCTTTAGATGCCGTCTAATAGTGTGATCGCGCAGCAGCACGAAGTGCGGTAGTACTCATGCTTCAGGCGTGAGACCTGTCTCGGGCGATCCGAGCGGCAGCCGTGTGAAAGTAACCCCGGACAGCCCTGCTCTTTCTTAAAGGAGCTTAGACTTTCGTCTGCCAAAAACACTTCTCGTGTGACCATTGAGGACCCTGAGGGGAACATGTTTCGGCAGTATCTCGGCAGATCGCCGGTGATATTAATCTACGAAGACCTTGGGACCCCTAGTTACCGTTCATACGACTAGCCATCTCTCATGAACAGGTTTCACCGAGATTTACGGCTATTGCTGGATCCTGATATTACGGGTAACGCTGTACCCTGTTCGTACGGTACTGCTGTACCAGTATCGTGCAAAGTTGAGACTCTGCAAACTACCGCACGACGTCATGGGGGACCCTACCACGACCAACAACAGCGGCTATCTAACCAACGCTGCCATAGGACTCAGGAGGTTTGATGGCCGAAAGCAAAGCGACACTCATGGTTGACAGTGTTGACACAAGAAACAGGCCGTGATACATGGTGTAACGCGTCGAGACATAGCAGGCCTGGCCGGTCAAAGGGCGGCACGGGAACCTCCCCCTGCGCTTGCTGGTGCGCATGGAGCTCGGGGGTCTCTGGAGCAGGACATCACTTGAGTCCGACAGGGCGAACAAGGTCCTCTATTCTGCGCAATTTTGCATTTACTAACAGAGAAGACGGGATCACTTTTCGTTACCAAGCTCGAAAACGAGAGTGGGACTAGCGGAGATTGACAGAAGGTCATGTAGGAACTACTGTAGTCGATGAGTACAACAAGGTGACGGATGAAGTCATACGCGCAACGACAAAGAAGCTGGTGAGCACCAGCATGAAGCCAGGTCAAGACCGCGACGAGAATACCTTCGCCAACGCTGAGCTAGCAAAGATGGCTGAACCCACAATCTTCGTCGCAATTTCAATGCCATTTGCATCCAGCGGTTTTCATCCGACTATTAAGGGCACGAAGCTCATCATGTACTGCGATCCTATCCTACCTTCGACATGCGACCGGACGCAAACATGCAGCATATCTACTATTAGGGGGGACCATAGTAAATAGGACCTACGGTACACACAAAACCTATATATTTGATTATTTTTACCAACAATACTTGGTCCTATTTACTATGGTCCCCCGTAATATACCTCGGTCATCTTTTGCGCAACCCCGGCGGCAAAGGAATGATCGCCGGTCGTAACGCAGCAGCCATGTCCGCGGAAACACCGGCCTGCAGTCACCGCGGAAAAGGAGGGGCATCTCGTCCGCAACCGCCGGAAGAAAAGACGGTCGGAAATCGACAAAAAAATCTACCGGAACCAAAAGACAAGAAACAGTAAGAACAAGAATTATTCGGGGGAAAAAGGCAGGAACCAAGAGAGCCGCAGGACCAAAAGTGGTTTTCCGTCCACAAGTCCACAAGATTGCCACCTATCACATCGGTGAGGGGTGTTACGAACCGGGAGCGCCACGTCGGGACCGCTGGGGTGGGCGCTCAACCTCGCCTCTACTGTATTGAATGCTGGCGCCCCACACGCCGACGACGACGACGACGAAGAGAAACCATCCCTCGGTCTTGACGATTGTTTCTCACAAGGGCTTCGCGTTCTCGGGACTGACGGCAAGAACTCGCGGAGGGATCTCAAGACTTCAACTCGGACAAGTCCACCGTGCTGGCGGATAGCGGGCGCGCCGGATCCTTTCGTGGACGACGAGCCGACCCGAGGGCTGCGGCAAGGCATGGAAGAGTACAAAAAGCTGGACCGGCCAAAGCCCCTTGGAGACAGCCGGTAACAGGAAGGTGTTCGCGACAGCAATTGACACCATCTGTGGACACATCATCAACCAGTCCGGTCAGCCTCTTCCTCTCGTACGCATTTTCGCCATGACCGTTCGAGGGAAGGAACGCCACCTCTTCTATTCTGCAAGAGCAATGACGTCGGGGGTAAGTAAACACCATCCTCAAAGCGGGAAACCTCCGACATCCAGTTCGACATCGAGACTTCTCCCTTGTCGAATGAACACCACACGGACGCGGATACGTGCTCGTTTGACGTGTCACTACGCGCCTTGGACGGCGTGACCGATACGTCATCAACGCCTACGGTGGCTCTCGGCGTACCAGTAAGCGCTGACACTTGGCACAGGCGACTGGGACGCATAAAACCCCCTGCAATATGGAGCATCTTCGCAAGACGGACGGCAACGGTGTTGAACACATCGGCAGTGTCGGACTGTGGCAGGTGCGCGGTGGGCAAGGGCACGCACACGACGAAGGACAGGCACCAGACTGACGGGCCCATGGAACTGGCGTATACCGACCTAATGGGGCCCATCAAACCCGCAGCAAGAGGAAGACACACGTGCGTCAGCCACTGTAGTGATGCACTTCTCCCGCATGAAGGAGGTCTTCCTCAATCCAATGTACAACAGGCAACTTAGTCTGCCGTGTACGGTATGTTGCGACAGTAAATAGTCCCAAGTGAGAATGTGTTATCATCTGCAGTTTACAAGCAGCGTCATGCCTGAGGTATGTGCTAACTACGTATCGTACGTACGTAGACATGGAACGAGACTGTCATGTCATTATTTAGTATCCCTCCGGGAACCAGTACAACGGCCCGGAGATAGCTTTGGGGCAATAGGCTGTTTCCTACGCGATTCAGATTTTGAGCTTCAGATTTAGACCCGATCGCATTTTCAGCTGTGCAGTTCGCAAGTAGAGACGGTCTTCCTAAGCGGAAAAATCGGATGTATTGTGTGTGCAGAGATTTGAGCAAACGCCGAGACCAACTGCTGTTGTTGTGGTCTGGCACCGCGAAGAGACGCGCCGAGTGCGCTGCACGGCGCGTAGGTCCGAGCCCACGCTGACTGCCTCTGGTTTGGCGGCGAAGAGACATGCCGAGTGCGCTACGTAGAGTCAACCTGTCTTGGTATTTAGTATTTCACTATGTGACTGATTGCTGCTGCTGCTGAAGCTGCTGCGAATCCACGGAGAGGTGCGCGCCGAGTGTGCTTCTCCTGGTCTCTAGGCCCGAGCCCGCGCCAGCCGACTGTAGTCTGGCCACGGAGAGACGCGCCGCCCGCCGACTACGCGTCGGGTGCGAAGCAACGGCGCTATCCAGCTGCATCACCATCCAACTCATCGCTCGTTCTGCTGCTGCTTGCTGTCGTGGATAACGCTTTGAATTTAGAGACCATGCCATTTTCGATTTGAAAATCTGATGGCCCAGGTCGTCGGATTTTGGGCCAAAATATGACGACTTGGGCCATCGGATTCTCAAATCGGAAAAAAAAAAATCCGGTCGGATTTTGCCTATCCGGACTGCAGAAGCAGATGTTTCATTTTTGGCATCGTAAATTACAATCTGAAGCTCGAAATCGAACCTCATAGGAAACACCCTTTGGCAGGTTCATGTAATCTAATTTATTTTCTATCAATAGTTGTCGGAGTAACAATAATGCTAGGGTCATGGATGGCATGGATCGGTTGGGATCATATCATTTGTCTGGGTTTTATCGAGCCGCGAACGCACACGCGCGTCGCCCGTACGAGCTCACTCCACTTCTGCTCATCAGTTCTGTCTGTTGAGCACAACAATCAAACAATCAATGGCATGGGCCTGGGCGCACCAACACCGCCTTCTCTTCTATCAAAGCTCTCATGTAAGTTGGCTCAAGCGTTAGCCTGTCGAAAACAACACTCAGCAACTGGTCGGCACCAGCGTCGACCACTTTAATTTTCCGACGCATTCAGGTACACCCTTTCAATGTACAATACCAAGTAAGTCTCGAGATCGCTTCATAATCGACGTCAGCGCAGAGACCTTGTACGAATTGCTGAGGTATATACCAGGAACCAGGTACATCAGTACGTCTTCGACCCACAGGTGAGACTTGGCTTGGCTTGGGAGTTTGCTCTTCGAACAGCCCAGAGTGTTCAGTTTAGCGCCATTGCCGCTGCTGGTTGGATAGATACCGGAAATGGAGGCGGTGTTGCCGCCATGGACGACTGCAACTACAGTTCACGGCCATGATAAGTTCACGGGAGGACAACAGCACCTGTCTTGCTTGTACATCGAGCTGCCTGCTGTGTTGTCGAACATTTCACATGGGGCCTGTGATGCTCTTGTCCACCTCTCGTGGTATGGCTCGAGCACACGCTTGCATCGTCCGCCCACCGGGCTTCCATCGTGCGCGTGAAGCGGTCACGCTTCTCGAATTTCCTGGGATATTGGAGCAAAAGCGATCGCTGCCCATGCTATGCCATCTACGCTTGCGTGCTTGTTCTGCTGGTATGTCCTTGTCGGACAGCGCACAGCGCACTCTCGCGTCTCTCGGGCCGAAGTAACCGCTGGAAAGTGACGATAGAAGGCAGAAAAAAAAAAATCGCGTGTGGTGTTTTTACGTCGCAGGTTGGCATTCATTGCGCGAAAGCTTCCGTTCCCCTAACGGGAACGGGGGGGGAGTATGGATCACTTACCTCGGGTGCGCAAGGTCTCCTCCAGGTAGTGTCTTCTTTGCTTCCTTCTACGACTCACCACGGGTGTGATGTGTTTGGCGCTTCTAAGGGGTTTCAGAGTTTTGCGGAGGCTGTTTCATCACGGGACAACAGGGAGGTTGCGTATCACGAAAACTGCTGCGTGCGAGAGAGCCGGAGCACTCCACTGCTGACAGAGGAAAAAGGCCCAGTGAATAGATTGACAGACTTAATAGAGGACACCAATTTCCTTCATTAACCGGGCCAGGCCTCTCGGCGGACCTCGTCGGTGAGGGTCCCGAGCGCGGCTGTGTAGCACGTGCCTGAAACGGCTCGTCTGACCTGAAGTTGCGAAGCAAAGTAAAAACACGCCAGTGAGTGACTACAGTGACTTAACAAGCCGACAGGGCCAGGAAGAGGGCACGTGTTTATCCCTCGAATTTAGACGCACGTAAGCATGAGAGGACTCCTCCCTCTAACGAGCGTGGTGCTCCTGGCGGGACCGGCGTTGGCGGGAGTGGAACCGAGCAGCAGCGGGAGCAGGACCGGCGGGGTGGCGGGGGGCAGGTCTCGCGCACCTTCACTGGCATCGCCGTGGACGTCGAAAGGTGTGTTACATGCCGTACGCTGTACCAGAGATATTCGAAGAAAATTATGAGGTACTCCGGTAAATTCGTACCTGTGGTAAGACACTGCCGCCTCGTGTAAACAAACACTGCTTCGGCTGCTGCTTGGGAGCGTCTCCTGTGACAAGCTGTACTTGAAGCTTGTACTCGGGGCGTGGGTTTTACTGCTGTGTTTACGTTGTGTCACAGCTCGGTTTAGGTCCTCTCCGGTCGCGCTTCGAGTTACAAAAGCATGTTCTCGGCGACCTTACGAGTATTAAATAGCCTTCGTTGATAAGGACTACCTTGTGCTTTACAGGCCGGGTGTAGGTGGGGTTGATATTGCTCTCTTTCTGGAAAGGGGCTCTTTGGCGCGAGTTTCGTCTTTCGTCTCACGTTGCACCGCAGCAGTAGCAGCAGGAGCAGGAGCAGCAGCAGCAACAGCAGCAGCAGCAGTGCTTCTGCCCAACCACCCAACACCTTTTACCCTACGCCCAAGCTAGTACGTACTGCCTAAACACCGCCCGGCCCCCGGACTACGTATCCAGACGTCAGGCGTACGTATCACTGACACACAACACACACAACACACGACGCACCTGGCAGCATCCTCCGGGGGAAAGAACGAGCCGCAAAGTCTTGCCGGGGGGGGCGCGCGGGGGGTTCCCAATACCCTGGTACCTGGCAAGACGTACGTATTCGTTCGTAGTCATTTCATGCTCCATGTCCGCACATGTATGTACTGATACCTACACACAACAAGGGGTTTGGCGGGCCTAATAGTGCGCTCAAGTAGACGGGAAAAGTGCGTTTTATCAACTCTATTAATAGCATCAAAGAGTTGTTGTTTTTCTTACAATGCCACAATGCAGTCCGCAGTCACAAGACAGGCAGGCTCCAATAAGTCTGGAGTGGAACCAGGCAAAAACGCCTCGGGCTGCTTGCTTCCTATGCGGTTCGATTTTGGAGCTTCAGGTTTTGACGCGGTCGCATTTTCAGATGAGAACTTGGCGAATCGAAACAGCAGTCTTCCTATCTATGCGGAAAAATCGGATTTACTTGTGCGTGCAGAGATTCGAGCAAACGCCGAGACCCACTGCTGTTGTCGTGGTCTGGCGCCGCGAAGAGACTCGCTGGGTGCGCCGCACTGAGCTTGGGACCCAAGCGTCCCAGCCAACGCTGACTGCCTTTGGTCTGGTGGCGAAGAGACGTGACAAGTGCGCTAGAGTCAACATGTCTTGGTATTTTGTGTTTCACAATGTGACTGCTGCTGCTGCTGCACGAGTCTGCGAGTACATTTGCACGGAGAGGTGCGCGCCGAGTGCGCTTCTCTTCGTCTCTAGGCCCGAGCCTGCGGCAGCCGACTGCAGTCTGGCCGCGGAGAGACGTGCCACCCGCCGACCGCCCACCGACCGGGCGTCGGGAGCGAACCAACGTCGCTATATAGCTGTGTCACCATCCAACTCATCGATCGTTCTGCTGCTGCTGTGCTTGCTGTCGTGGATAGCATCTTGAATTCCCCTTTTTCGATTTGAAAATCTGATGACCCGAGTCGTCGGATTTTGAGCCAAAATCTGACGACTTGGGCCATCGGATTCTCAAATCGAAAAAAATCCGGTCATATTTTGCGTATTTGCACTCCATAAGCAACTCTATCGGACGTTCATCCCAACTCTTCGAGCTCCTCCTATGTTCCTCTTCGCCTCTGGATAACCCGTATTTCGTGTTACCTCACACCAATTCCGTTCAAGTAGAGTGCTGTGGGACTTCCCGAAAACGAAATGCGAGAACGGAGGTATATCGGGATCTCACTACTACTGCGATTTCTTTTTAATTTGTTATTTTAATTTGACTCAACAAAATATCACGCGCTCTTTAGCTCTGCTCTTTATTTTCTTGATTTCGTTTTTTTTTTTTTTGTCCCTCGTTAGGACCGTCCTTACAGACAGGTGCAAGAAATCGCGTACAGCAGTATATACAATAGTACCTCGGACGAGACGAACAAGACAATACGAGCGTAAATCATGTGAGCGCGCAGCAGCACGAGCTACCCCAAATCAGTCTCTACTTCTTTGTGTTTTGTCCCACGGGAGTGCGGTCCTCAAGGGCGCTCAAATAACGTACGTACGTACCGTCCTAAAAATGTGCTCAATATGGCCCGAAATATAATGGACGTTTGGTATTGATATATTCATAGTATTAATGGTGCTTGGTGATGATGGGGCGCGAGCTCAGTAACTGCAGTAGTCGAATCTGCGATGCATCATGCCGGGCGAATACGGATCGTTGTGCTTCGTCAACACGAACGAACATATACGTACGTACGCGGTCGAATTTTGGGTTCATTCCTTCATTCTTTCAAGAAAGAAAAAATCGTCAACAGCAGCAGCAGCAGCAGCAGCAGCAGCAGCAGCAGCAACAGCAAAACAGCAGAGCAAAACAGCAGCCGACGTGGCGGCGGCAGCAACAGCAGCAGGATTAGTAGGGCACACGAGGCCGCGGTCAGCGTCGCTGTACGCTCGGCTTGTCGGTCTCACCCTGAACCCTTTGTACTATTACGGGGGTCCATAGTGAACAGGACCAAATATTTCTAGTAAAAATACCTAAATATGTGGGTTTTTATGTATGCCATAGGTCCTGTTAACTATGGACCCCCGTAGTAGCGCTCGATTTTGTTGTGTGTTTCCCGGTTCCCCAACTCGAAATTCGGCTTAATTTGAAGACGAGCAATCTGCATCTGACATGTATTGTCCAACAGAGAGAGCTTTTCGTAGCAGGTGCCACCACTGCTGCTGCTGTATGACATCTACAGCCGAGCTTCTCCGCCCCCTCATCAGTAGGAGGAGGGTGGGCCTGACAATACCACCGGCAGCATGTGTTGAGGACAGGACCCAAGCATTGCTGTGGACATAAACATTCTGCCTACGAGTACTCGTTAGAGTTGGGTTCCGTTCGGTAGAACAAGAAAAACGAAAAACCGTTGTGACACTTGACGGTTCTTTTTTTTTTTTCAAAACCACGGCCTAGCCATGTGCCTACACACGCTGACGCTCCTAGCTCGACCAACTCTGGACGACTTTCAACCGCACCAGCACGAGAAGGTTTCTTTGATGCGTGTGCGTGCAAAGAGCGCGCCGGGACTGGCATTGGCGCCGTGTGTGTTGGAGGGGGGGGGGGGGGGGGGGGGGGGGGGGGGGGGGGGGTGTACTCGATAGGAGAGATGTACTCGATCTCATGCATGGCCGTAGTCGTATGACCATAGACCCTCGCATCCCTACAATGCCGGGACGGAGCATGTCGGGTTTTCATCTACCAGGCAGACATTGCTTGCACCAAGCGCGAAGCGCCGTGAGGTATTGGTCGAGTCGCATGAAGGGCGAGCTGCATCCTACTAAGAACCGCTTGGGAGGCGGACTTGCACATGGATGACAGCTTCAAACGTGTTGATATAATTTTGCGTTGTGGCCCCTTCCGGCGACGGCAACGGGTATAGTATACTGTGTACCTGCCTCTCGGGTGCCTTTTCCGTAAACACTACGTGATACACTACAGCGACCGCGGCTGCCCCCCTCAAATGCTCAACAATCTATCAACTCCTAACATGCTCTTGTCCACGTGCGTGATTTCTCTTGTCCGCACGGCGAACCCCCCCCCCCCCCCCCCCCCTCAACAATAAAAAAACGCACGGAAGACTGGAGAGGAAGCAGCGTTGCCAACAGGAACACTGACGGGAATGTCGGCAGGAGCAGGAGCAGCAGCAGCAGCAGCAGCAATAGCAGCAACAGAGGCGGCGGGACAATAGTTCCCCGCGCCCACACCCCCGCCCGGCTCACCGCCGACTACTCTGTAGGAGACCTTGCCGCGGCCAGGCTTAGAGGGGGCTGGCTCGGCGTTGATCTTGTCCAAGAAATCGCAAAGGCTTACCTTGCGCCGGGAAAGAAAAGCGGTGGCGGCGCGGGAAACAAGGGGAAAGGGGATGGGGGCGGGGGCGGGGCGGGGGCGGGACGCGGCGAAGGAAGGAGACAGGCGGGGGGAGGGAGGGGGGCGAGGGGGCGGGGTCGGGACGGCGGGGGTGATGAGCGCGTCGAAGGCTGGAATTCGGCAAGGGTGAGTGGATCGTCTGCCTTTGCCGCTATTTATCGGGTGTATTTTGAAGGGGCGGGGCAGGGAGGGAGTGTCTCGTATTTTCTGGAGGCATTAGGGGCACGGGGGGGGGGTCCTGCTTTCGCGTGTAATGATATGCCATTATGGGGAGTAGACAGGTTGCCGTGTGTATTTTTTCTGCAGTTTCGTTTTTTTTTTTTTTTTCCGATTGCGTTTTCGTTGATGCGTTGGTCAATATTTTTTCGTTGATATGTGAGTATTAATAAGTTATTGTTATTATTAATATAGTTGGCGGGAGAAAGCGTGTTTTCTAACGCAAGGGCTATCGCTTTGTTTTTGTTACCTTGTTTTCCGCTTTTGTTCCCTTTTTTGTCAAGTCAAACATGTACAAATGTCGATTAAATGCGTCCGGGGGACAGAAGTTAACGACCCCCCCCCGGTGGGGGCAACGCCGCGATACACAAGGAACTCCCGCCAGCACCGCAGCCTCGCCTCCCTCGCCACTTTCCTCCCCCCCATCACTGGTCAAATGACTGAGGCCAGCAGCAAATGAGTACCCCCTCCCCTCCCGTGGCCTTATCTATGGACCGAACAGGTAGCGGAGGAAGAGGCTAGCTCCCGAGGGGGAAGTGGAGGAGGAAGAGGAGGGACAGGAGGCGTTCCTGGCAAAAAGGCGGGTGGGGGCGAGGGTGTACCTTACCCTCGAGGTCAGTCTTTGCAGGAAGACGGTCGACCTCGTGGCGACAGCCGTGCCGATGCCCGCGGTAGTCACCACGGTGATAGCCGCGGGGACAACCGGGGTGGCGGTAGTAGTAGCAGCAGTGTTGAGGAGCAGGTGGAGCGTTTGAAGATGGCGCTGCAGTACGCAGCCGCTGAGGATGCCCCCGCGGCGGCTGGGGGAGGAGGGGGGGGGGGGGGGGGGGGGGGTGGGGGCAAGCGGGACGTCGGGGGGTAGCGGGGAGCGGGGTGATATAGGCGGCAGCGGTAGGAACATCGGCGGCGGCGGCGGCGGCGGTGGTGGTGGTGGTAATGGCGGGAGAGGCGGGATCAGGAACGGCGACCGCGGCTCACCATCATCTTCTTCTCACTCTTCTACGTCGTCGACTGGGTTTCCTAGTGATGTTGCGGGCTCGACAGGGGGAGGTCGAGGCAACGCGGCCGGCGGCGGCAGCGGTGCGGGTTACCTTCCCGAAGCTGGCCGCGGGCCTAGCTCGGATTTGTGGGAGGAGGAAGCGGGGGGATGGCTGGATGGGATGGACGGGGAGGAGGACATGGAGCTGGGGGTTGGGAGAGGCGGTGGGGGGGGGACGGGGCGGGGGTGCTCCGAGTGGGGAGGAAGAGGAGGAGGACGAGTTGGCGAGGGCGCGGGCGGCGGAAGCGAGAACGCAGCGCGAGATCGCAGTTCTTAGAGAGATGGAGGCGGTGAGTTTGGAGTGGCGTTGTTGGGGGGAGAGGGGGTGGTGATGGTGGTGGCGGCGGTAGTCTTCGTTTTGATGCTTGTGGGGGTGATTTTGTTTGGTGTTGTTGTTGGCGGTGTTGGTGTAGTGTGATGGTGTTGCTGTTATTACGGGGGCCCATAGTTAATGGGACCAAATTTCGTTAGTAAAAATAGGTAAACATATAGGTTTTTATGTATACCATAGGTCCTATTAACTATGGACCCCCGTAATAGTTGCCGGTGTGGCTGTCGCTGCTATTGGCGTTGTCAGAAGTGGTGGCGTTGTCAGTGGTGGTTGAGTTGTTCGTGTTCTTGTTGGTCTTGGTGGTGATGCTGGCGGCGTTGCTGGCGAAGATGTCCCCGAGGTGTCTGCGTTGTGGCCGCTGTGCTGAAATCGGACACAAGAGGTATGAGTGACGGCGATTAAAACCCCAGACGAAACCGTTCCGCGGGAGACCTCCACCCAGAGACGGCCTTATGAGCCTGTCCTACGCCGCCAGCATTGGAGTGCTCCACCCTAGTCTCCGATTGCTGACACCCCCGTTGCCGCACCCCTCCCCCCCCACCCCGCGCTATCCTACCCGCCCCCCTCAAGCCTGTCCGCTTTCTCCATGTTGCTACCAGGTATGTATGAACATCGAGTAGCCCACTCACTCCACCCCCATCCTCCCCCCCCCCCCCCCCCCCCCCCCCCCCCCGTTTTATTTTCTTGCTCTTCCATCCTATTCTTGCCTTCTTCCTTTCTTGATTTCTCTTCAATGTTTTTCGTAAAGATGAGCGGCGAGCACCGGGGGGCGGGGACAGTCGCGATTCCTCCCCTGGGGCAACACACGCGGACTGTCGTCACC
The DNA here is from genome assembly GCA_031763025.1 of Macrocystis pyrifera. Classification (NCBI taxonomy): domain Eukaryota; class Phaeophyceae; order Laminariales; family Laminariaceae; genus Macrocystis; species Macrocystis pyrifera. The sequence continues at coordinate 389,189 of JASSKH010000019.1, forward strand.
GAAGCCATGCCCGCGCGTTTCGTGGATGAGGTCGGGGCGCACATCGCCAGCGCTCTCGCCGTGGCGGCCGTGAAGGGTCTGGTAAGAACTTTAAAGCCCTTCTTGAAGTGCAATCCCCAACCGGGGACAAAGCAGAGGCGTTCTACAATAGAGGTTCACCCTTAGCATTCCCTAGGTGCGCTGCGGAACTCAACGGGGATGGACATATGAATACGACTGATGGTTGGGATGTGTGGGGCGTCCACCTTCGGTGCTTCCATGCACAGACATCCCGGACGAACTGTGGCACAGTTGTGCCTTCTTCAACTGCCGAGCCGTTACGGACGCCGTGGCGGCTCTCACCAACTTTTGTTTCCCATCTGCTGTGATACGTCTATCGTGGAGCGCCTCACCAGTCGAAATGGGAGTAAGTTTTGTCCCCAAAACGGGGACTGCGGTCCTGAAAGGGTTTTTAAGCCCTTCCGCACCCCCAACAGATCAGATAGATCATCTTCAGTTGATGATCTAGGTCTTTCGCGGCAGATAGGTATGTTCCTCATCTGTTGGGATCTTGAGCTCACGTTGCCGGCCTGGGACATGTTTCCTGAGGGTGGATATGTACTGTTCGTATCCCGAACGGCATCTGATTACGGCGGGTTAGGGGTCTAGATGATACACGAAACGAAAACGATGCCTGGCGGTTCTTCACTGCTCGCTCCCTGCTCGGGCGCCTGGCCCTCTCCTGCTCGCGCCGAGCGGGCCTCGCCCGATGGCTGTGGGATGCTCTCTGGTTGTCTCGCTTGCTCCCGATGCTCTCGTATGCGCTCGCTTTCTTGTTCGAAGTGTGTTTTTGTTAGTGCATGTTTCCCTCTGTATCTGCTGGAATACAATCGGTCATCTCTACGGTAGTATTACCCCGTAAGTAACATCCCATTGTTTCTGTGTGAAACCCAGCCGTTCGTTCTCCAATCCACTACGTGGTAGTTGTTTGTATTTCTACCGTTTGCCCCCGTTCCAAACATGAGGTTGTCTCTTTTAGACAACCTTTCTCACCTACAGCAGTAGTTTTTTGTTTTTTTTTTCTTCTACTTTTTTTTCTTCGTTTTTTTTTTCAGGGGGGTTTTCGTGTCGTTTGAACTCGTTTTAGTTGTTTCGTGCCGCACAGCAGTTTGTTTTATTTTTGGTCTTCACGTTCAAGTTCGTGTTGTATGTTTTTTTTTTGCATCGTTTTTGTTTGTTTTGTGTTTCTGCGCTCAACGACAGATTCACGCCGTTGTCAGTCTTCGCGGCCAGAAAAAGCCGGAGAAGGTTCTTTTCAACGACGTTGTCGGCTGCGACGAGGCCAAGGACGAGGTCAAACAGGTGACACAATAACAGCAGTAGCCGCATACAGACAGCAGTAGCACCCACCCACATATTGGAATAGATGAAACAGGTGGCACGAAAACGGCAGCAGCCGTTGCGGAAGAGGGCAAGCAGGTGCCACAACACCGGCAATAGCCTCATCCACATATTGGAAAAAGGCTCAGCAGGTGACCCAATACCAGCAGTAGCTTGCGTGGCCACATATTGGAAGAGGTTAAGCAGATGGCACTCCACCAGCAGTAGCCTCCTCCACATGTTGAGAGAGCTCAACGAGGTGACACAACACCAGCAGCACGTAGCCTTTATCCGCGTATCGACTAACTTACCTGGTTTGGGGTTAACGTCCTCGCGGAACAGCCGTGGCCTTTTGTACCGCAGCAGTGTTCTACTGCTGTACCGCCACAGCAGTATGTTACTGCACCACAGTGGTGTGCACGTTTTATGCCATATTTCCAGGTACTTGGTGGTGGTACGCTATTGTTTCACCACGATATGGTATTGTGTTTTGTGTCACATCAGTATGAAGAGTGCGCTCAAGTGCCACAGCTGTGGCGTTGTACAACAATAGGCTGCCCCGACAGAGCACGCTCCTGAATACCTTGATGCCGGTATACCACAGCAGTCTGCTGTGGTGCCACAGTGTTCTACGTAGTCTGTGTACCGTACCTGGCAAATATGTCAGGAGACCATCATGTCAGGCAAGGGAAAACGTACGCCGTCAAGGGTGTAGGGCCGAGTGTTCCACACTAAAACCTAGCAGTTTGGTGTCAGTCGAGGCATGTCAAGGCAAAGTTGCTGACCGTCAACGCGTGAAAGCGCTGTCTCTTGACATCTTTGGTACCTGATAGCTTTCAAGTGCCTTGCATTTTTTTTTTTTCTTTCTTTCCCGTCTATCTTTTCTTCCCTTTCCGGTGTGCTGGCTTATTGCACCGGGTAGCGCACCGTATCTTGAACCATGCTGGTACGCTGTATATTGTTGTGTACCATGTATTGCATCTTGGCTTTACCCGCGAGATCATGGAGTTCCTGGTGGGCCCCCTCCGCGTAGGACAGCCTCGGGGCGTCGTCGACTTCCACTGCCTTATACCGTATCTTGAACCGTACCGGCATATTGTATCTTACACCGTACCATATACTACAGTAACTCATACTGGTATCTTGTAACCGTATATGGTCACCATATCTTTGTTTTACCCGCCAGATCGTGGATTTCCTGGTGGACCCCACCGCGTACGACAGCCTGGGGGCGACGAGACCGAAAGGGATTCTTCTTGTGGGCCCCCCGGCACCGGTGCGTAATTTTCAAAGTGGATTGGGTTGAGTTGGGTTGGGTCGGGTCGGGTCGGGTCGGGTTGGGCCGGGTTGGGTTGGGTTGAGTTGGGTACAGGAAACACCATAATGACGAACTCGAAGCGCCGCGTAGTATTGTTTATAATATATTTGCTTACCCCCCTCCCCCCCCCCCCCCGACCCCCTGCTTCGTTGTAGGGAAAACCCTGATCGCGAAGGCGTGTGCCGGAGAGGCTGGCGTCCCTTTCCTATACGCCTGCGGGTCGGACTTCAATGGCATGTGAGTTTTAGCTTTTTTTTCGTTTCTTCACTCTTTTTAGATCGTGGACCCGTGTTCCGTGACAATCCTCGGCTTGTAGCCGGCTTATTGCGCAAACATCCACCGGGTCACCATTACCTCTCTGATCGAAATGTCAAGTGTCGCTGTCCCAAGCAGGCGTGTGGATTTCTTATTTTACAAATTTTCCCGTAGGGGATGCACCCCAACCCCAGCCGACCTCCGCACCCCCTTTTCCCTCTCCTTTCCTCTCTATAACTTTTTTTTTTTCGACGGGACGGAACGGATCGGAATGACACGAACCGCAGGGAAACGAAACGGAACGGAACATAACAGAACAGGAAAAAAATAAACCGAACTGAACTAGAATAAACCGAACGGAACGGAACGAATGGAAAGAAGACGGGACGGATTGAAGCCAAACGGAACGGAACGAAACGAAGGGGAACGGTCTGATCAAAGCGAGACAAATTGAACAAACTGAACGAAACGAAACGGATTAAAAATGGAATAACCGAAAACGAACCGGAACCAAACGAACCGAACGCAACAACCCGAAACGGAATGGGACAACTTTACAACACGAAACGAAACGAAAGCGAACGAAACGGCACGAAAATGAAATAAACCAGAACGAAACGGACCGAAACGACACGAAACTTGAACGAACGAAACGGAATAAAAATAAACTGAACAATTAAACGGAACAAAACGAAAGTAACTGAACTGAAAACGGAACGGAACAAAACGAAACTAACTGAACTGGAAACGGAACCAAACGAAACACATCCGTTTTTTTTGCGCGCGTGGCAGCTACGTCGGCATGGGAGTTGCGGCAGTAAAGAAGCTTTTCGCGAAGGCTCGGAAGCACAAGAAGAGCATTATTTACATCGATGAGATCGACTACCTTGGGCGTTCTAGAAACAGGTGGGATGTTTTTATCGGTTTCGGGGGGGACGAAGGAGGACGGGACTACGTAGGGAGGAGGGGGGGTTGGGGGGGGGAGGTGGGAAAAGGAGCTGCAGCAACAGCCCCCTCTGCCCCCTCTTCCCTCCCCCCTGACAACGCCGAGCAATACAGTTTGGTGTTGTTGTTGGTTGTTGGTTGTGGTATCGGTATTGCTGCTGATGGTGTTGGCAGTGGTGTTGATGGTGTTGGTATTGGTGTTGTTGATGTTGGTATTGGTGTTGGTGGTGTTGGTGTTGATGGTGTTGGTATTGGTAATGTTGGTATTGGTATTGGTGTTGATGGTGTTGGTATTGGTGTTGTTGATTTTGGTATTGGTGCTGATGGTGTTGATGGTGTTGATGGTGTTGGTATTGGTGCTGTTGGTGTCGATATTGGTGTTTTTGATGTTTTTGCCATTGTCGTCGTCATCGTCGCTGTTGTCGCCCTCCCTGCTGTTGCTGCTGACGACATTTGTGCTGCCGTTGTTCGTTCTTCATGTTTATTTTCGTCCACTATCCCGATGATGACCTTGAAAAAAAAAAAAAAAACAGCGGCTCGAGGGACACGTCCGGGGCTACCCAGGACAGAGAGGCGACTCTGAACCAGCTGCTAAGCGAGATGGATGGATTCGAGGGAAAGGACGGCATCGTCGTAATGGCTTCCACCAATCGCAAGGTACCTAGGAAGGAGATAAATATGGAGGCGGTGATGCAGGGGGGGCCGGGGGGGGGGGCGTACTCATTTGTTGCTTGCCTTTGTCATTTGATCATTGACCACGCGTCCCTTTCGAGATCCAAGGGAGTGGGGAAGGGGTAGAGGGAGGAATAGGTGGGGTGTGGTAGGGAGACAGGCCGGGGGGGGGGGGGGGGGGGGGGGGGGCAGGGGTAGGCGAGATAATTATGGGAGGGGGGGGGGGGTGGTAGGGGGGGTGTACTCGATAGGAGAGATGTACTCGATCTCATACATGGCCGTAGTCGTATGACCATAGACCCTCGCATCCATACAATGCCGGGACGGAGCACGTCGGGTTTTCACAGACCAGGCAGACATTGCTTGCACCAAGCGCGAAGCGAAACGTGAGGTGTCCGGCGAGTCGCATGAAGGGTGAGCTGCATCCTACTAAGAACCGGGTGGCTGGGGGGGGGGGGGGGGGGGGGGGGGGGGGGGGGGGGGGCAGTGCTACATAGTCTATATTCTGCGGACGGGGGAGTGGTGGCGAGGGAGAGAGAGAAGGGGGTAGGGGGGGGGGGGGGGGGGGGGACCTATAGTATGCAGCAGGGGGAGAAGGCAGGGGTGACGAGGGAAATATACAAGGGTGTGTGTGTGTGTGGGGAATCACCTATAATGTGTTTTGGGGGGAGAGGGGGAGAGGGGGCGGTGGAGAGAGAGAAGGAGGGAGTTGGCGTGGGCGACATTGACTTCGAATGTGCTGTCCTGAGATGACGAGGGAGAGGGGAGGGGAGGGGGAGAGAGAGGGGGGGGGGGGGTGCACTAATTTGCTGCTTCCCTCGGTCGTTTGGGGGTTGATGTATGTTTCTCGACGGTTACGTTGGTTGCGCTGGCACCTGGACAGAAAGAAGGCGACAACAGAGACAAAAGAGAGACCGAAACAAATACAGAGAGAGAGAGACAGCTTGATAGGAGGCAACGAAGGGTAGGAGGGAGAGATGGCGATGTAAAGAGAGATATAGAGATGAGAAGTAATGGAGGTGGGAGAGATAGAGAGATATATGAAGAGAGCTAAAGGAGCGAGAAAACGAGAGAGATGAAAGGGCGAGAGAAAGAGGGAGGGCTCTGTGCCATCGACAATCGACAACGATGGTGACGGTATCGGGCACTCCCCCGCGATCTGTAACTCATGTATAGGCATTATTTTTTTTTTCGGTTGTCTTCATTTTTTTTTAATATATACTCATTTTTTGTTTCTCGGTGTTTTTCCTCTTCTCTACCCCCCCCCCCCCCCCCCCCCCCCCCCCCCCCCCCCCCCCCCCCCCCCCCTGGTCTGTGAAAACCCGACGTGCTCCGTCCCGGCATTGTAGCGATGCGAGGGTATATAGTCATATGACTACAGCCATGCACGATACTGAGTACACCCCCCCCCCCTTTTTTCCCAATCCCCGTTGTATGCGCTGTATGAAGGAAATCCTGGACGACGCTCTGCTCCGCTCTGGACGCTTCGACATGCAGGTGCGAGAGATATGCTGTAGATAGTATGGATGGTTGGTTATATTGTTGATAGTATGGATGGCTGGTTGTACTGTAGATAGTATGGATGGTTGGTTATACTGTTGATGATATGTATGGTTGCTTATATCACTGTAGGATGGATCTGTAGTTGAATGGTTGATTAGTCGGTTGGTTGGGTCGTCGGCGTGGTTTGTTGATGTGTGTGTCGTTGCTGAACGTTTGTTGACGTTCTCCGGTTATGCGTGATGTTTTTTTTTTAATCATGTGCCTTAGTCCTTAGCATCAACACCAAGCTTTAACCGTTCGTCTCCTTCCTGCCTAGCCCTATCCTCAAGCTCGTCCTCGTCGTCATTATTATTGTGCTTGTCCTTACCCAAATCCTCGTCCACGTCCTTGTAGTTGTCCTTAGGAGAGTAGCTTTTCCGTTTTCGTTGTCGTTTGTGCTGTTCCTTGTCATGACAGTATCCGTATCGTTGTCCTCCTTGTCCTCATGATCATGTTTTGCCCTCAGTTGTTATTGTGCTTTATCATTTTCCTCAGCATTAACGTTGGCATCGGCCTCATCCTTGTTATTAACCATAACCTCAACATTACGCCTATATTTTAGCTCTGTCCTTGTCCATGTCCTTGTCCGTGTCCTTGTCCTTGTCCGTGTCCTTGTCCTTGTCCTTGTCCTTGTCCTTGTCCTTGTCCTTGTCCTTGTCCTTGTCCTTGTCCTTGTCCTTGTCCTTGTCCTTGTCCTTGTCCTTGTCCTTGTCCTCGTCCTTGTCCTTGTCCTTGTCCTTGTCCGTGTCCTTGTCCTTGTCCTTGTCCTCGTCCTTGTCCTTGTCCTTGTCCTTGTCCTTGTCCTTGTCCCTGTCCTTGTCCTTGTCCTTGTCCTTTTCCCTATGGCAGGTTGATGTGGAGCGTCCCGACCGAAAGGGGCGGCAGCAGCTCTTCTCCAAGTACATCGGCTCCCTTAAGGTAACGCTGGGAGCTTGGGCGGGGGGGTTGTTGAGACCTACCGATAGTTTTTATTTTTGTGTGTAAACATCGAAGCTGCTGTCGGATGGCGAGGGAAGGGAGGGAGGGAGGGAGGGAGATAGGAAGGGGGGGGGAACGGGATGAAGAGGGGCCGGGAGAAAACAAGAACGGAACCTCTACAGCACCATCTACATACTCGGTGCATACTTCGTACCGGCATGTATGCTGTGTACCGTGTGTACGTGGGGCTGGGACAAACGTACAAAATTCCACTAGTCGGGAGTAGGATGCCAGGTGTTTGTGGTCATGTCAAAGTCCGCAAGGATTATATTCCTGGCCAGAGTAGAAGATCTCTGTGTGTTGTTTGTGATCGTTTCCCTCCGTTTCCTTGTGTGTTTTTACTCTTTCGAGTGAAACCCGTCGCATGCCTTGCTTGGCCTTATTGTGAGACCCCCCGCTTCCCCCCCCCCCCCTCCAGCCTCTTCCTGTAGACCTCTCTTGTTGAGTATCCGCTTCATTTTGGTGCATGATGTTGATGGTAGATTGGTTGATTCTTTGATTGATTGACTGGTTGACTGATCGATTGACTGATTAATTGAATTATTTGATTGATTGGTCTGCCATGGCTCACCCCCCCCCCTTCCCCCCCCCCCCCCCCCCCCCCCCCCCCCCCCCTACCTCCCTCCACCCCTCCGCCCTCTTGCCCCCTCCGTTTTCTCTTCACGCAGCTTGCCGATGATGAGGATTCAGAGAAAGGCGCAGCCGTGCCCGGCCAGCCCAAAGACGGAGTTCGACATAGAGGGGGGCGTTCTTTTGGCATGGTGGCATCGGCGCTGGCCGAAGAGAAAGAGAAGCAGGCCGTGATCAAGAGGCAGGGGCTGCGGGACGACATCGCCCAGGAGCTGGCGGACGTGAGTGTGCTTGCTTCGTTGCTGGATACCATGAAGATGATACGTTTTTTTTTTTTTTTTTTTTTTTATGTCGTTATCCATCACCTTTTGGTTTCCAGCTCTCTGGACTAGCCGAGGTCACAGGGGTCTCCTCTTATCCCCCTAGGGTACTTGCTTCATGTTTGTCGCGCATATATATATATAGGCCCCATTCAGCATTCCCAGTGCTCGTCGATTTTCGTTGAATTTTTCTGACCCGCTTTTCGCTTTTCCCGTGGGTGGGGTGGTTTCAGGGTATGATTTTGACTTGAGGGCGGACAGGGACGGGGTGTGGGGGGGGGTGTACTCGATAGGAGAGATGTACTCGATCTCATGCATGGCCGTAGTCGTATGACCATAGACCCTCGCATCCCTACAATGCCGGGACGGAGCATGTCGGGTTTTCACCGACCAGGCAGACATTGCTTGCACCAAGCGCGAAGCGCCGTGAGGTGTCCGGCGAGTCGCATGAAGGGTGAGCTGCATCCTACTAAGAACCGCTTTTGAGGCGAACTTGCATATGGATGACAGCTTCAACGAGTTAGTTTAATTTCCGGTGTGGCCACTTCCAGAGACAGCAATGGGAGTACTATGTAACTGCCTCTTGGGTGCCGTACCTTAAACACTACGTGATACGATCAATTCCCTTGTGCAGAGTAAAGGTTCTTTACTTCGCACAAATCATCTAACTAGACGACCAGCTGTGGGCGACCGCCAAAAAAAAAAAAAAAAAAAAAAAAAAAGAAAACAATAAAAAAAACGTACCCTGGATCTATAGCTCACGTAGTGAGCGGCATGTTTTACAGTGTCGTTGCCAACCGACGCCAACCCAACCGGGGGGGTGGGGGGGGGGGGGGGGGTAGTTATTTGTTGCTTGCCTTAAACATTTGGTCATTGACCACGCATCCCTTTGGAGGCGGAACACCGTTCGTGCTCCTGACGAAGACACCTCGCAGGGGGGAGGGGGGAGGGGGGGGGGGGGGGGTGAGTCAGTCGGGCGGGTCTTAAGAGACAGTTGTGTTGCGTGGCGTGTCGAGTTGTCGATGTCTGTCCTTCCTAAGGCCACTGGCATGAACTCATGGTATCTTTTATGCACACCTCAGCTCGTATCAATATATTCCGGAATGAACCACAGTTACCCCTCAGTTCGACCACGATCGATTTCCCTTCCTCCTCGTCCGTCGCGGTTTGTTTACACGTGTTTCTCTCCCCACTCCCTACCCCCCCCTCCCTCCCTCCCTCCCTCCCTCTCTCCTTCCTCCCGCGCTTCCTCCCTCCCTCACTGACCTCCTTGCCCCCCCCCCTCCCCCTTCTCATGCTCCCCCTCTGCCTATGCTTCCATCTTGCTCCCCCCCCCCCCCCCTCCTCCCCCCCCTCCTCCTCCTCCTATGCGTCCATCTTGCCCCACCCCGTTCTCCTCTATGGTCGTACGGCTACGGCCATGCATGAAATGAGTGCACTCCTCCCTCCCACCCCACCGCCTCCCTCAGCTAACGCCCTACATGACAGGAGCCGACGTAGCCAACGTGTGTGCTACCGCCGGGCGCATCGCGGCAAGAGAGGGGTCTAAGGCAGTCTCCCTGGTACACTTCAGCGCGGCGGTCGACAGGGTCTGCCACGGCCTGGAAAAGCCTGACAAGGTATATAAAACTACGTGCTTTATATGGAAAAAAATCCTGACAAGGTATCTAAAACTACGTACTGTATATGGAAAAAAAAGCCTGACAGCTTTGCCGTAAAACCCTGATAAGGTGTGCGGGAGAAGATACCCAGACGGTGTTAGAAACAAACGCCTGGCAAGGTGTTGGGATGCCGGGGTTGGTGTAACGGACGCCACCACCGCCATCACCACTACCGACGCTAACGCCGCCGCGGGCTACGACAGACGTAGCACTTTTTTTTGCCTTAAGGGCAACGAGGGTTTTTTTTTTCACTTTTTTTTTTTTTTTAATAAATGCTCAATCGGGTTGCGCTTTCGGTTTTCTCGAGTTCAGGTTGTGGGTGGGGTGTAGAGCTCCAACACTATCATGAAGTGAGGGGCTTCAGACACGTTAAGGTCTATAGTAGTGTGCATCAACCCCCCCCCCCCGCCCCCCCCCCCCCACCGCCTCTGGAAGTGGCCGCGCCGGAAATTAAACTAACTCATTGAAGCTGTCATCCATATGCAAGTCCGCCTCACAAGCGGTTCTTAGTAGGATGCAGCTCACCTCACCCTTCATGCGACTCGCCGGATACCTCACGGCGCTTCGCGCTTGGTGCAAGCAATGTCTACCTCTGGTCGGTGAAAACCCGACGTGCTCCGTCCCGGCATTGTAGGGATGCGAGGGTCTATGGTCATACGACTACGGCCATGCATGAGATCGAGTACATCTCTCCTATCGAGTACACCCCCCCCCCCCCCCCCCCCCCCCCCCCCCCCCCGACCTCCAGTAACCACCACCGCCAGCCCAACAACGGCCTTTTCCCTCCACTACCGCCACCCCCCCCCCCCCCCTCGCTACAATGGGGATGACGGACTTAGTAGGATGCACCTCTCACCCTTAATGCGACTCGCCGAACACCTCCATGTTTTGCTTCGCAAAGCTTGGTGCAAGCACATGTTCATGCCTGGTCTGTGAAAACCCGATGTGCTCCGTCCCGGCCTTGTAGGGATGCGAGGGTCTATGGTTATACGACTATGGCCATGCATGATAATGAGTACCCCCCCCCCCCCCCCCCCCTCGCGTATGGTCATACGACTGCAGCCATGCATGATAATGAGTATACCCCCCCCCCCCGTCCCCCTCGCGACAATGATGACGGACAGGTGGTGCCGCAGGAAGAAAAGGAGCGTACCTCCATCCACGAGGCGGGCCACGCCGTTGCGGGCTGGATGCTTCCATGGTGCGACCCCGTCGTGAAGGTGTCCATCGTTTGGCGCGGCAACGCCCTTGGTGAGTGTGTGTCAGAGAGAGGGGGAGAGAGGGGGAGAGAGAGATAGAGAAAGAGGTAATTGGCTTCGCCTTTTTGTTTGTGTGTTTCAAAGGGTTTTATTAGTAACCAAAATCAGGTATGCGTGGTCCTTTTTTGACCAAAAACAGGTTCACACTAAAAACAAGTAAAAAACACGCACACACACACGCGAGCCGAGAGCCCTACCATTGGCCAGGCTCACATCGTACCTTCTTTTGGGTTGAACCTGGCCAGGTACACCTGGGTTGCCCACTTGCCCACTTTTGTCTTGCTGTTTTTGCCTGGTTTTGAGCCAATCAGAGGCCATACGTACCCTGTTGTATCGCATGCGGTCTCCGGTCCCCTCGTTTGCAACTCCTACTGTTTGTGTAAGCTCGGTACGTATGTATCTGGGCATGCGCTCGTACGTTGGTTTCAATTTTTCTTCTTTGGGTGTACGATGTGCTGCAATTATGATGTGTACTGTTGTTGTTTTCGACGGTCACAGCACAGTGGACACAGACGGCAAAACACCTGCGTCCCGAGCAAGCGGTTCTGCTAGAATGGCAACGGGGGGGGGGGGGGGGGGGGGGGGGGGGGGGTGGGGTATTTGGGGTATGTACTCGATAGGAGAGATGTACTCGATCTCATGCATGGCCGTAGTCGTATGACCATGGAGCCTCGCATCCCTACAATGCCGGGACGGAGCACGTCGGGTTTTCACCAACCAGGCAGACATTGCTTGCACCAAGCGCGAAGCGCAGTGAGTTGTTGGGCGAGTCGCATGAAGGGTGAGCTGCATCCTACTAAGAACCGCTTTAGAGGCGGATTTTCTTGCATATGAATGACAGCATCAATGAATTGATTTAATTTCCGGTGTGGCCACTTCCAGAGACAGCAATGGGGTTACTATGTAACTGCCTCGTAGGTGCCTCACCATAAACACGCTACGTGATACGATCATCCCCTTTGTGCGGAGTGAAGGTTCTCCCCGCACAAAAATGATAAAAAACTTGACCGCCATCCGTAGTAACCGCCCAAAAAAAAACAAAAAACAAAAAACAACAAAAAAAAAAAACGGTACCCTGGCTGTCTGGCTCACGCAGTGAGAGGCGTGTTTTACAGCGTCGTCGCCAACCGACGCCAACCCAACCTATATATATATATATATATATATGTACCAGGTATGTAATATAAGCGCAAGGGGGGGAGGGGGAGCACCAGAAGAACATCTGTTGGCGCCCCCGCCGTGTCGAAAGAAATTAACCCTGGTGATCCTCCGCAGATCCGTGTGGACCCCGTGGAGCCTACCCAAAAACGAAAAAAGTTTTTTTTTTTTTTTTTGTGACTTTCTTATGGCCAAAAACACCCGTATGTGGCGTGTGCTCTTGACTTGGTTTCGGTTTTGTACCTGCTTTTGGCCCAAATGGAACCGCAGGTGTGTGCCTGGCTTTTGACACTTTGCCCCCCCCCCCCCCCCCCCCCTTTTTTTTTTTTTTTTTTTTTTTTTTTTTTTTTTTTTTACCCTTTTGGCTCATGTTATAGGACTGATGACGATCTACTTGCGTAGGTATTTTGCTTCCTAAGTTCACGGAGGCCAATAGTAAACAGGCCCAGAGTAAAATGCCAAAAGCCCCTCTTTGGGCGCGTGTGTGTCGAGAACAAGGGCGTGAATCGAAAAAATTTGTCTCCGTAGAATGATGCGGTTGATGACGGGCTTTTCATCGAACCTACGTCTATTTTTCTTCAGCCGTAGGTTGGGTTCAATTCCCGGGTTGTCACAATTTTTGCTTTTTTTTTCCGCATCCGACGATTCTCGATCGTTCGACGATTTCTGACTGTTTTCGGTTCCCGCTTCCTGCTATGGGCTAATTATGTCTCTGCACCTTGTGGGTGCCTGCTGAATGGGATCACATCCCGGTGGAATCAGGACAGAGCCAAGAAGGGGCCTGTTTTATTTTCCCCGCTTTTTATGGAAAAAAATCCCAGAATGTTTTTTCATCTACAACATGGAGAACTCTACTGCATGGCATATGTACACCCCCCCCCCCCCCCCCCCCTTATACCTGGTAATACGTACGCTACGCTACGCTTTTTTTTCTTTTCTTTTTTTTTTCTGTTTTTTATTGGAGAGAAAATTCCCAGAAAGTTTTTTGTCTTCAACATGGAGAACTCTACTGCGTATATATACGACTACGCCCGTGCATGGCATGAAGTACACCCCCCATACGTACGTACGCTTTACTTTTTGTTTTTCTGTTTTTTTTCTTCTTTTTTTATCTAAGACTTTTTTGTTGTCATTCTGACGACTTCTCACGAAACGCGCCTACAACACAAACGGGTTTCTTAGGTTTCGCCCAGACGGCCGTGACCGAGAGGCTGAGCGACATGCGGGAGGCGGTGCTGGACAGGGTTTGCATGACCTTGGCAGGCAGGGCGGCGGAGGAGGTGCGTGCTTGTGTGTGTGTGTGTGTTTTTTTTTACCAGTTTTGGTGCTTGTGAGCCTGCGTGCTTGTGTTTGTTTGTGTGTGGTGGATGGTGGATGGTGTCGGACGGGGTTTGCATGAGGTTGGCAGGCGGGGCGGCGGCGGGGAGGCGTGTGCTTGGGTGACTATTGTATCGTTGTGTGCGTTTGTGTTCGCGTGCTTGCTTGTGTCTTTTGTGACCCAGGAAGATTGCGAGATAACTACTCGCAGCATGTAGTCGATGATTTGTGACCAGACAGAGATACAAGTAGTGGTGTGCTAGTCCATTATTTCCGGCAAGAGAGATGCTGTAGTAAAATACCAGGGAAGTATTAGGTTGGTCGTCCATGATTTTGTGACGGAGATAGAGCCGTATGCTAGCGGCCCACGTATGATTCGCGAGGGAAGGAAGGGAACCCCCCATGTACTGCTTGTGTGAGTGTGCTTGTGTGCTTGTGCGCCTTTGGGCCTGTGTGCTTGCGTGCCTGCGTGCTTTACGTGTTTTGCTTGCATGCGTGCTTTGCTTGCGTGCTTTGTGTGCTTGCGTGTGGGTTTTTTGTTTTTTGCGGTGGAAACCGAGTGCGGGAGGGGCGTTGGTCTGATCCTGCTGAATACGCACCTGGCTTTTTTTTTTTTTCCCATCTCTTTCGTTTTTTGCGTTTTGTTTTGTTTCGTTGTTATTGTATAGTATAAAACAACGTTTCGACTCTTCTTGTTCTTAACCTGTTTTTTTTTTTTTCGTTTTTGTTCGTTTTCATTATTTTGTTATGGTTCGTTTTTATTGTACAATATAAAACACCGTTTCGACTATTCTTGTTCTTCCACCCCTCCCCCCCCCCCCCCCCCCCCCCCCCCTTATTTGTTTTCAGTTGTTTCATTTTCGTTCTAATTTTCTCATGTACGATGATATTCGCTTTTTTTATTCGTTTCTTTTTGTTTTGTCCGTTGCTCCCGGCCTGAATGTAACAGGTGGTTTTCGGCACGATAAGCGGAGGAGCGTCTTCTGACCTGAGACAGGCGTCTCGGACCCTGTACAGTGCCATCACAGAGTGAGTATATACTGTTTTGCTACTGTAACACATGATGGCCTGCCCTCTACAGTGCGGGGGGGACGGGGACGGGGGGGGGGGGGGGGGGATTGATGTTTCTTGCCGCCTTCTTTTTTTTTTTCTCTTGCTCACGCGATTATTCATGGATTTCCTCTCTGGGCGTTGTGGGATGCTGGAAGGCGTTTGCTTGGCCCGTTTTGGGGATTGTTGTAGGTAGTGGGGTTGGTTTTTCTGAGCTGTTGTTGTTGCTGGTGTTGGCGTTGGTGTTGGTTTTGGTCTTGCTGGTGTTGCGGATTATTGGTGTTGGTGTTTGTGCCGGCGTTGTTGGCGTTATTGTTGTTGGTGTTGGTGTTGGCGCTCTTGCTCTCGCTGCTTCAAGTCATGCGCCACTGAAACTGCCCCCCCCCCCCCCCCCCCCCCAACAGCTCACCCTTCGTGCGACTCGCCGGATACCTCACGGCGCTTCGCGCTTGGTGCAAGCAATGTCTGCCTGGTCGGTGAAAACCCGACATGCTCCGTCCCGGCATTGTAGGGGTGCGAGGGTCTGTGGTCATACGACTGCGGCCATGCATGAGATCGAGTACATCTCTCCTATCGAGTACACGATCCCCCCCCCCCCCCCCCCCCCCGTCATCCCTCTTTTCCCGGTGTCTGGCGGTGGTATTGTGTTGGTGGTACTTGTGTTTTGTTTCCTTGTCAGGGTTGGCTTCGGAGACGGAACCGGCCTGCTCTCTCCAGGAAACCGACAGCTGAGCGAAAAAGTTATGGCCGAAGTGGACCAAGAAGTGCAGGTGAGGGTGTGGCACCGGCCAATACATGGGATATAGTATAGGAAACCCGAAACGTCGATGGCAGTCGTAGGGGGGGGGGGGGGGGGGGGGGGGGGGGGGGGGGGGGGGGGGGGGGGGGGGGGGGGGGGGGGGGGGGTGGGGGGGGGGGGGAGGGGGGATGGGTGGGGGTGGGTGGAGGGGGGGGGCTGGCTTTGAGGGGACTGCCTTTGATTTCCACTTGCATCCCCGAACGAGCGTTCGAGATGAAGGTGAAGAGAGTTGAGAGACGTTATGGGAGCTTGGGGTGCCGCTGTTGAGTTGAAGGTGGAGAAGTGAAGAGTTTTCGCCGAACTGGAGGCGTGCACGGCTCACGGGGGGCAGGAAAGGGAAGAGGTGTTGGCGACGCGCCCCATGCTAGAGGCGCGTATTACGGGGGACCATAGTAAGTAGGACCTACGGTACACACAAAAACCTATATGTTTCCCTGTTTTTACGAACAATATTTGGTCCTATTTACTATGCTCTCCCCGTGATAGCACTGTTTCGGCCAAAATATGTGTCCTTAACCCGCAATCGTCGGAAAATTGTTTTTGTGTTGCAGTATTTTTCTTTGTTTGCCTATTTTTAGCCAATGGCAGTGCTCGTCGGGTAGCGCTTACACTTTCCTCCAAAAACAGTTTTCGTACACGTGTCACTGCGATCACTGGGATATGGAGCTCGTTGAGGTCATGTGAGGACACTTTTATCAGAAACAGAAAAGGTGCACCGCTATATACCATAGCATGCCGCTCACCGCTTCCCCTGTAGCTTTTGGACCAACCATGCACCGTCGGTCGAAGGGCCCTCGCGGTTTCGTTCGAATCGAATTTTTGTCGTCCGATCCCACTCTCTTTTCACCTCTTTTTTTTCTTATTTTTGGTCCCCACATCCGCACACCCACCCCACCCCTATTTCCACCCCCCCCCCACTCTCCCCCCCAACATGACTACGGCCATGAACGATAATGAGTACCCCCCCCCCCCCCCCACCCCCCCCCCCCCCCCCCCCCCCCCCCCCCCCCCCCCCCCCACCCTCCCACTCCAACTCCCTACCCCTTGCCCTCGCGACCCGCGCCCTCTAACACTCTCAGAGGATCTTGGCGGAGCAGTACCTACGCGCCCTCAGCTTGGTCCGCGAGCACCGCGGCAAGATCGACGCTCTTTCTGACGCGTTGCTATCGAAGGGCGTGGTGCACAAGGCTGAGCTCGAGGCCCGTCCTCGGAGAAAAGGTAAGGGAGGGAAGGTGGTAGGTGAGTGGGGTGAGCCTTTCATATTGGAGTCCTGACTTTTTCCTAAGGGTACGAGGAGCTGAAATGTCAATACCATCCCCAGAGGAAAATCGCCTGCAGATTAACGAAACCCCCTCAAACAGGGGACACAAACGGATCTTCCCCGGAGTCAAAACGCCTTTAACAGAAACCCCCAACCAGGGGGACACGAAGAAAGGGTCCTCGCGAGTAGTACCGGGGTGATAGCGCCCGAAAGTTTACTGTAGTGCTCCAACGGTCAACAGGAAAAACATTTTGTTTGTTTTTGGGTTGTGACGTTTCTTTGAGCGAAAGTTATCTCAATAAAACAGAGAAATGTCGTCAGAGAACCTGCGTGGGTGGGTGGGTGGGTGGGTGGGTAGGCATAGCTGAGATACACATGAACACGTTGATAAATGACGGCTAAGATGTGCTCAGCTCGTGTGTACGCTCTGGACACTCACTCACTCACACAAGGACCGGTTGATTTCGCGCAGCAGGGGTGCGATCGTTTTTTCAGCGCACTGCTGAGGGTTTTCTTTTCTGGACACGAACGGCAAGTGAGGGTTCTCAAGGCCGACACTATATTTTCCAGGGCTGTCTCTCGTGCTCAAGTCGAACATTGCGTTGTGTTCCAGGGCTGCCTCTCGACCAGATAGCCCCGAAGAATCGAGCGCGGAAAACACGATCGCATTACCCCTCCTGTGCGAACTCAACCTTCACGGCCCTTATATTTGCGCCCAGAGTTATATATTCTCAATGGAAGTATGACGAGGTACGAAGAGTGGGTCTTTCGGCGAAGGCAATACGCTGCTTCAACCCGGGGGGACAAGGGGAGGGAGAGAAGTGGTAAGTTAGGTGGGTGGATGGGGTGAGTGGGCAGACGGTTTCTGAAGCGTGAGACCCTTTTCAGAGTTTTTAGAGAGGGAAGGACATCGGGAAGTGAAAAAAAAAAATGTGCGCCTCACGGGATCGGCCGCACAAAGGAACCTTCCCCCTTTCCCCCTCAACCCCCCCCCCCCTCCTCCCCCCCCCACACTTATTTCCCCCCTCCCCCGCTCCCGAGGGTCTTATGTTCATACGACTACGGTCATGCATAACATCGACACCCCCCCCCCCCCCCCCCCCCCCCCCCCCCCCCTCCCTCCCTTTGCCCCACCCCCTTCTATGGTCACACGACTACGACCGATCATGACACGAGTACATCCCCCCTCCCCCTCCTTCCTTCCCTCCCTCTTCTCCCCCCCTTTGCCTCTGCCTCCTCCTTCTCCACCCTTGCCCTCGCGCCCGCCCGTCTGCACGTGTGACAGGTGACCGTCAAGTCCGCTGCAGCTGAAAAAGCTCTCCAAGCCTTGTCATCATCATCATCGTCGTCCTCGGTCTCGACAGATGAAACTGCTGGTGTATCGGTCGGATTGGAAAACGCCTCACAAGGTGGCGGTGTGAAAATGCCGATGTAACCACCTGGTTGGAGAACGCCTCACGAGGTGGTGGCGTGAAACTGCAGGTGTACCTGTCGGGTAGGAAAATGCCTCGCAAGGTGGTGATGTAAAACTGCCGATGGAACCGTCGGAATGGAAAACGCCTCACGAGGTGGTGGCGCGAAATTGTCAATGTAACCGTCGAATTGGAAAACGCCTCACAATGTGTTGGTGTGAAACTGCCGATGTATCTGTCGGGTTGGAAAACGTCTCACAAGATGGTGGTGTGAGGCTGCCGATGTAACCGTCGGATTGGAAAACGCCTCACAAGGTGGTGGCGTAAAAACTGTCAATGTAACTGTCGAACTGGAAAACACCTCATAATGTGGTGGTGTGGAACTGCCGATGTAACCGTCAGGTAGGAAAACGCCTCACAGGGTGGTCCCCCTTCCCCCCCCCCCCCCCCCCCCCCCCCCCCCCCCCCCCCCCCCACTCGAGACGTTCGGCGCTTGAGAGTGTTTGGGCTTCGCTTGAGACGGCTAGCCAGTATTCCCTACGAGTGGTTCGGGAAAAGTAGGCGGTGTGGGTGGCGGGGGGGGGGGGAAAAGGGCGTGAAGAACGTTTAGGCAATGCAAGGCAAGAAGGCAGATCAAGAGCCCCCTCCTCCCGCGTTTTGCGTTCGCATGGTATGGTAGCACGAAGAGTTTTCCTAGTGCTTTGAAGACGAGGCGTTGTGGATGGAGGGCCAGGGTACGGAGCAGGGTTCTCACCAGCGGACCAGGGCCGGCACAGACGTTTTGTTTGGGGGGAGAGAGGGTAGGGACGGCGGCGAGGGGGGGGGGGGGGGGGGGGGGGGGGGGGGGGGGTTGTTTACTGTTTGTTTTTCCCCTCCGGTGGGTCTTGTTGGGGGGCGGGGGGGAGGGTGCACTCGATGGGGGTGGGGATGGGGGGGCAGGAGGGGGGGTTGGAGGGAAGGGAGGGGGGGCGCTGTTTTTCCCCAGCTGCGCGATATTGTGAGCGAAGGTGCGACGGCCGGGTTTACCGTCAAGGCTGGCTGACTGGTACCGCAGGCTGCCGAATGTGCGTGTCGGAAATGAACGGAAGCTGTGGCCTCGAGGGAACGAGGGGTGGGGTTGGGGTGGGGAGATAGATGGGAGGGGGGCGGCGCGGAGGGACGGGGGGACGGGGGTGTTCTTATCCGTCTGCAGGAGGGATGAGAGCACGTATCTACCCGCCCCGAGATTCCCCACCATCTTTTCCTGTGCTTGACGTGTGGAGAGTTTTGACGAGATGGTGCTGGAATGCCTTGAATTGTGCGAGAGAGAGCGTGTTTTTTTTTTTCGGTACTCGTGATTGGACAATTGTAGGTACGATTTTGATAGAATGTTATTCTTTCCCGACGAAGATGTGTAGTGGGATGAAGGGGGGGGTGGGTGGAACGAGGGTATCGATCTTCCGGTGGCCTTTGAGGGCCGATACGCAGCCTTTCAATGACGTCGGGGCAGAACACAATAATAATGCTGTAGCACACGAACGAAGCAGAGGGGCAAACGAGCGTGCACAACAAGGTGATCAGGGATGATTAGCGTACTTATGAGTACCTTGATCGGCAACGATCGGCACCTTCCATGGTACCTTTTGCTTTTTGTACCTGCCGACGAGGGAGAGTTTCTATTAATAGTTCACTGCCGTGGTATACAAGTGTTCGAAATTGCGTCAAATAGGTAAAAATTCCCCTTCGAACGTGTGGGGTCACTCACGCAAGGTAAAAAAAAAAACGATCACTTTTTTTGCAGAAAAAAAACTAAATTTGTTACAATTACGTCAACTACTTGCGAGTTTTTTGTTGCCCAGCTGAAGAAAATGAAAGGCCCATCAGCCGTTGAAAGTGTTGGCGTCTAGTACAGCCCAATGAACGAAAAGCACAACGACCAGCGAAAGTACAGGTCTATTCAGCCCGATAAAACGAGAGGTTGTAACGACCAACGAAAATATATCGGGATTCTCTACCGTATGCATTATACAGGTCTACCTACGTAAGGACCTCCTGTCTGTATGTAACGGAAAGTCCAAACGTGTACGGGTACGGTTTAAGGTGGCACCTAGAGAACAGCACGGCGAGCATAATCGTCGTCGGTGCATTCTACGATACTAGCGGTGCGGTCGCGGCTCCGCCCTTCGCGCTAATGTACCTTCTACAATATGAATACACCGGTCACGATCATACAGCAGTAGTACGTACTACTGTAGTTTTCGCACCATCATGCGTACGTTTACATAATAATCATGACAGAGTCGACCGCCACACACACAAAAAAAATATCTCTCCACAAGTGAAGGACGGGGGCATGGTGACTGAACAAGTCGGCGTGAGATCGGAATATCATACTCGTGCGTAGAACGGTTCTCGGAGCTGCGGAAGGCCTCGCGAAGGTGGTCACCCGTGTTTGAAGCAGCAGGCCTTCAGCGTGTCCGAAAACGAAAAGCGGACACCATGCTGCTGCGGACACCGATGCGGGCACGCCGAACCTCACCGCTCGTCATCGAAGCAGCGGGCCGGAGGTATAGACAGACGACGACGACGCAGTTTTCGTACCTCTGGGCTGTATCGTCGTCGCAAGCGCTGACATTATGTCGGAGGTCGAACGACGGATCCGACTGGCGAGGTCATGCTACAATCGGTTCTAACGGGGGCTGCATGATGATACCTGGTATATATATATGGAGACCCTCTGCTTTACGGGTGCGTGATGTGGACTGTCCACCTGGAGCACTCACTTCGCTGAGCTTCGAACAGCACACCACGTATCAAGCAACGGATCATTGGCTTCTCGAACTCCAAGGCCGGCGTCCCTGGTGGCTTGGTAGGTGGTCCGCGAGCCTGTCAAGATCAATTTCATGAGTTCGAGTCTCACCGAGTGCATGCTCATGGGGACTTTTTCTTGCATAAAATTGATTAGCGGAAAGCGCGAGAGCGTGAGTTAGCTGTACATTCGATGAAAATCGACGAGCAGTGGGAATGCTGAACCCTATGCGCGATAAAAACTAAAAGGCACGTACCGGGGGGGAGAAGGGACGACACCTGTGACCACGGCTTGTCCAGAAGATCGTCGAGGGTAAAACCTCCACGAGTGGGCTGGAAAGTAAAAGTGATGATTAAAAAAAAAAAAAAAAAAAAAAAAAAAAAAAAAAAAAAAAAAAAAAAAAAAAAAAAAAAAAAGCGCCGACGACGCACCGACCGGCCCATGCCGTACGTCAAGGCCTGACGAAGGCACACGGTGCAGGAGCGTTCAAGTTGAGACGTCCATCCGCAAACGACGCCTCCTCTTCGCGGGGGCCATACAGCAGACGATCAATGCGCGACGACTGACCTGTCGGGCGGTGTTTGGGACGATGGCTGGTGGGGAGAACCCAGGACCAGGCCGACCGGAAAATAACTGGGCCCAGTGTCTAGCAGAGCTCAGGGTTTTTCAAGCTGCCGAGGGGTCCACGGAAAGCTCTCCTTTTGTGTTGGGAGCAGAGACGATGTTGTGGCCGAGGGCGGCTACAGAAGGATGGGAAGTGGTATCGGGGGGTCGTCAAAAAGCGGGACTTTTTTATGGCAAGGTGGCACAAGAGCGAGTTGGAGAGGAGCTGGCTACGCCACGCAGCTTAGACCGCAACGAGCAGCGACAGGGAAACGGGGGGGGGGGGGGGGGGGGGAAGACGTGCTGTCGCAGCTATCGACGAATGCAGATACGAAACGATAGATCGGGTGGCCTGATATCGATCCGATGAGCCCTTGAATTCCGATAGTTTTTTCTTTGTTCCATATTGACTTGTCCAGTGGGGGGGGGGGGGCGACAGCGGTAGTACTGGCACTTGACACTGCTATATACGAGAGTAGGAAGGAGACAGCAGAAGGAGGAAGGAGACAGCAAAAGGTGTGGCACAGTTCCCGTTCGGATTTGTAGCAGAGACAGGGACCCATGTCACAAGCATCGCCTTGAATACGATTTCCTCTTTTCTCTCTTCTGTGTTTTTTCTTGTTTTTTTTCCCTTGTTTCTCTCTTTGTTCCCTTTTCACTCCTGCCGTCTTTGTGCCGTTAGCCCCCCCCCCCCCTCCCTCGTGTTGTTTCGTCCGTGCAACAGTTGTATGTTCATCTTGAGCACGTATGCTTTTCTTCTAGCAGCCTTTCTGACCCCCCTGGCATCATTTGTACTTTGTTTTAGTTCATCATTCTTCCTGTTTTTTGCTGCCTCTTCGTTTCTTGTTTTTTCGTGGCCTGGCTTGTGTTGTTGTGTTCTCGTACCCGGTACGTTGGCATTTCACTTGCTTTACCCTTTAATTGAATTTGCGAATATTTTCGTTCTTGTTTTTTTCTGTC
Source organism: Macrocystis pyrifera (assembly GCA_031763025.1). NCBI lineage: Eukaryota > Phaeophyceae > Laminariales > Laminariaceae > Macrocystis > Macrocystis pyrifera. The sequence goes on from JASSKH010000019.1 coordinate 411,416, forward strand.
TAACAGTCTGTGACCACATGGCATAGTTAGTATCTCTCTAGGATAAGGAATCAGGACGGACACTGAGCGTACTGCTGTAGTTGGGTAGAAAGCACGGTTTGATGTGAATATTATACACACACTGAGCACCTCGAAGCAGAGCACCTGGCAGAAGGACGGGCCGGTGTTGGGACCTAGGTGGGCGACAAAACGAAGCTTGGCGCTCTCGCCATGAGAGGGATTCTGCTGCTTACTTTTTCGCGGGGTCATGGGGTATCGTTCGATTCGGTGGCTTCGAGATCGCATCATCTTCAGCAAAAAGTGTTGATCGAGAGTGGCGCGCTTGGGGGGAGGCGAATGGGAAACGAAATAGGACAAACACGAACATGACTGGCAATACCGTTATCTGAAACCGCAACCCCTAAGGTGATGGCTTCCTCGTAGATGTTAACCGGGGGCGGTCTCCGTAAACGGCAAGTCCGAACGTGTGTGATCAACAGAGCAATACTGCCTGTACAGCAGTACGCACGTCGTTCCGGGCAGAATGAGGCACACCGTGAGAAGACTCTCAAACGACGTTTTTTTTTTATAAATTTTGAAATACGTCAGCTGTGAGTTCGACTGATTAAATAGTTGATATTCAACTTTGCAAGCTGCGTAATACGCCTCGTCTATATTCCATTTTTACCTAATTTTACAATTATTGTGATAAACCGAACGCGCGTATTCTATATGTGATTCCTTGTCAAAGATATAGGCCAGCGGCTCCCCTGGATGCTGCCCGGGTCAACAGGACAATTTTAACTAATCATTCTGCGCACTGATACTATATAACCCGAACAAGGGATATTGATATGATGTTGCAACATGTTGAAACCTTTGCAAAAAAAAAGCAATAAATAATAATGTTATCATTTTCTTTTTTTTCAATCAAGTTATTAAGGAACAATAAATAACACCTGGATCAAATGAACACGCTTTTTTTGTAATCAAGTGAAACCACTGCTGTAGCATGTTTCAGAACCTTCAGCACCCCGGTAATTCAAGATGCTCAAGAAAAATGATCACGACGCACTCTATAATAGTAGTGCATACATGCCCACCCACGTTTTTCTCCAGTAGTATTCACGGAGTGGTCGGGGGGAAATTTCCGGGAAATTTACATTCCGTAATCGTGTGAGGGGGAAAATCGTGGTCCGTAAGTTCAAAATAAAAAAATAAAAAAACGCAGGCGGCACAGTCAAGTCACGTTTCTCGCCCGTTTTCGGATCGCTTTCGGTCCGGGTTGGTGGCAGGGTTAGGGTTGGGATTCGGGTCAGGACTTGGGTTGGGTCTACGCCCGTACCTCGACCCCACTAGGAAGTTACTTCCTGGCCCGCAAACAAACGAACAGTGCGACCCCTGGAAGATGCTACAGGACACTCCCTTAAGAAATCCCCCGAGTTTGACCGTTTCCCCAATACTGCTGGTGGAAGTTTTCCGACGAGGATAAAATTGGACTCAAAAGTATACGAGAACGCTGAGTTGGGAATGACTATATTGTAAGTGAAAAAGACTGTCTTGTCTTGCTATCTGGTACAATTGTTCACTGTAGCGCACCCTCTCCTCCTGTTATTCCTCAAGGGACATCACGTACGTGCGCGGGGCGAAATCACCCGGAAAAAAACGGCAAACGGTAAACGGCAAACGGTGAACGGGGTATGAAAATGGTATACCCCGAACGAAAAAACATATGAATAAAATAATGTACCATACCATATTGTACACCGGAAGAAACGAGACAACGAGAACGTACCATACCGCACTATACCGTACCATACCGTACCACACCATACCATAACATTCCGTACCATATCATACGACACGATACCATACCATACCATACCCATACCATACCATACCATACCATTCCATACCATACCTGTTTGTACTACACAAAAAGGAAGGGGGGAGTGATGGCTACTTTCCCGTCCTGCTACGTATTGTAGGCATGCCGTGCGCACCTACCATCCGCCGAGGTGCTACATGAAGGGCCTCAACCGCACCGATGGAATAAGTGCCTACATCGCCTCTCGCGCTTCGTGGCTTCCCAACCTCTACTGGTCTGGAATTATCTACGAGTACGACTGCCGCCGCCTATTAAGGCTGGCGAAAAAGAGAACGAAAACGTGAACAAAAAAAAAAATGAAAAAAAAAAGAGAGTGAAGTTCCACGAGAAAACTAAAACTACCAAGAAATACGACCGAAAACACAAACAAAAAAAAAAAACCAAGCTACAGCAGTATTCGATATCACACAATATACAAAACACCGTCATCCGTTATTTTACTTCTGATTTTTCGTGCTTGACGAGCAGAAGAAGGACGGAACTTGTGTATATACGTGTTAACTTCCACCGTGGTAGGTAGGTAGCCGTGAAACTATGTCCGAAAAAAAAAGAGGAACGTTCGTGCATTCATATGAATAATGAATCGTTCCTGACGTTTCCGGACAGAGTGGTGCGGTTTAGTCCTGTTTTGGGGGGAGGGGGGGGGGCTTGACGGCTTGCGCAACCATCGCACGGCGACTAAACACGATTTGAGCGCGGAAGGCCTTCCTCTCTTTCACACGATTTGAGCGCGGAAGACCTTCCTCTCTTTCACATCAAACAGAAATTGGACGCGCGGCTTGAGCACGGAGAGTCCCCCCCCAACCCCCCCCAATCCTCCCCCTCTGTACCCTTTTCGAGGACCAAGTACAAATTAACGTATAAAAAGAGAAAGGAAAGCATGGTCTCAGAATACAAAACAAAAGACTAGGGTGAGCGATCGGCAGAGCGAGTAGGACTCGTGCCACCATGCATCGAACGTCCTGTACAACACTCTTTGCAACGTGAGGCAGTAATGCCAGTACCAAAGGCACCCCCCCCCCCCCCCGCCCGCTCGTACATAGCCGAGAATCGCCGGGCCGCTATATACACGCGTGGCCTGCAGTGTGCCGTAACTCCAGCGCTTAAAGCGGAGCCCAGTGACAAAAACAGCGCCTCCAGCGCTTAAAGCGAAGTCCAGTGACAAAACAGCGCCGAGTTTCTACGTGTGGTCGATGCTGCAATCGTTCCGAATAGGGCTGTCCACGGGGTCCGGTCAAGCCTCGCGGGTCAGGTCGGGTCCGATCGGGTGAGGGTGACCCGACCCGACCTGACCCGTGCGAGTTTGCACACCTCCTGACCTGACCCGACCTGACCCGACCCGACCCGACCCGGCCACCTAGATTTCAAAAATTTCCTGAGCCGACCCGCGGGTCGGGTCATGACCCGTGAAGAACCCTGACCACAATGTGCTCCGTCGCTTTTCTTGCCTCTCACACCCGAAACAGGAATATAGCGACACGACAGCAGAGCAACAAGCCGATGACACGAGTCGGTCCGCGCTCCTTAAGAAGGTGGTGACCTTTCTTCTCTCCAACCGACGGTCCCCTTTTCTTTTCGCGTGGCAGAAGGAAGCGAGAAAAAAAAAAACAGCAGAACTTCGAAATAGCGCGCTCAGGACCTGTAGAAGTAAATAAACACCCCTGCAAAATCACCCCGGTCGTTGGCTGTGGGCTGATGCGCAATATGTTAGTCTTTTCTACCGTCTGTTTTCAGGTCAGCAAAAAGATCTCGGCAAGAGCAAAGAAAACTGTCGGGAGCCTCCTCCCTTCTCGACGATGCTACTCTAAAAAAAAACGTCGATATGTTTTGCTGTCAGAACAGAACGCTGCTTCCTGTTAAAAAAAAAAAAACGCTGCACACGTCGGACAGCTATCGATTTAGATCGTCTAGATCCGCCTTTTGCCGTTTTGGAATGTCGTGCAAACATCCGTACTATGCAGATCCCAACCGGCAACGATACGCGCAAGAGCCTTGTCCAATACAGATCCCACAAAGGAAATATTATCTACTATTTGTAGATCATTGTGATGATCCTAAATCAGAGATGCGTCTGCCCCGAAAATCGAAAAGAGAGCCTTCCAAAATCGTGGATTTCTAGATCATGAAAAGGAAGTGTTGGCCTTGCCGGTGATTGCTCTACACGGCGGCTCTTTCATCTTCAGCCAAGTGCAAAGGCGGCGGCAGTGGCGGGTCCTCCACCACCTCCACGTCCTTGGTCCCCTTCCCGATACACACGCCTATCATCAGCATGCAAGCCAGGGCGGCTGCGAAGAACGTTCCGGCGACGATGTAGACCGTCTTGTCGTCCGACTCGCTCGAGGAACTCCCCGCCACCTCTCCCTCCCCCGCTCCATCATCATCGGCACCGTGACCGCCATCATCGCCGTCATGACCGTCATCGTCGTGACCGCCATCGTCGTGACCGTCATCGTCGTGACCGCCATCATCGTGACCGTCGTCATCGTGACCGTCATCATCGACATGTCCGTCATCATCTACATTCCCTCCGGCCTGATTCGCCTCATAAGGGGTAGGGGCCGGGGTCGGGGCAGGCGTCAGGCCCGGCGTTGGAGCCAGCGTCGGACCCGGCGTCGAACTCGGCGGTATTGGACTTGGTGTCGTGACCGCGGTCGCGACCGCCTTCGCCGACGCCGTCGCCGGCGCGATCGTTGGCGCGGTAGGGGCGGGGGTGACAGGGTCGGCGTTGCTTAAGGCGTTCGCGAGCATAACCGGCCCGGGCGTAGGATCCACTGGCGCCACCGTCGCAGCCACCGGGTTTTCTGTAGGCGGTGGCGGTGGCGGCGCCGGGGCCGTCGTGGGTGGTGCGACGGGGGCTAGCGTCGGCGGAGGTGCTACCGGGGAAAACGTTCGAGGGACGGGAGCGGCGGTGGGCGGGGCCACTGGTGCCGTGGTCGGAGGCGGCACAGGGTTTGGGGTGGGAGGAGGAACGGTGGGGGGGAATGTTGGAACCACGGGAACGCCTGTGGGCGCGACGGGGGCGCGCGTGGGGGGCGCTACCGGCGCGCGTGTCGGCGGCACGAGAGGAGCGGAAGTTGGCGACGGTGTCGGGGAAGGGGTCGGCGGTGTGACGGGAGCCGAGGTTGGCGATGGTGTCGGCGACCGTGTCGGTGACAGCGTTGGTGCCGGCGTTGGCGAGGGTGTGGGTGACGGGGTTGGCGACGGTGTTGGGGACAGTGTTGGTGGCGGTGTCGGCGACCGTGTTGGTGGTGGCGTCGGCGACGGCGTCGGCGGTGGGGACGGGAGCCCGGGTTGGGGAAGGGGTCGGCCCGGGGGTCGTGGGGGCGGCCGTGACGGGGGCGGTGGTTGGCGCCGTCGTTGGGGCCGGCGTGGGTGCTAGCGTTGGTCGGGTCCTCGTGTAGATGATCCCGCTGTTGGTGCTGAGGTCGCCGTAGCCACCGGTCATGTAAAGGTCACCGTTGGCCTCGGGCGGAACCATGGCGTTGGCGTGAAAAGACGACGACGAGTCGTCGTCGAGGGACTGGTAGGAGGCGATCGTTGCTCCGTCCGTGGCGTTGAGCGTCATGGTCATGTAGACGGTCTTGAGAGTGATCGCACGCTTGCTTTCGTCGTCGGGAGTCTCGCCCCCCTCCGCGTTGAAACCCCTCCCCTTAGTCGTCCCAGACACGTGAAGAACTCCGCCCTCGCTGGGGTCGAAGGTGACCGCGTAGGCAATGTCCACACGGTCGACGGGGTCAGAGGAGAACGTCCGGAGCCAGAGGATCTCGCTCGTTGACGCGTTCATCGCGAGGACTACCGCGTCCGATGGTTTCTCTTCCGTGATCTCGGACATGGGCTGGCTGAAGTTCCCCTCCGTGTACCCGCACGCGAACAAGACGCCCCCCCCCCTCCCCACTCCTCTTCCTCATCCTCCTCCTCCTTCCCCCACGCCTCGTCGTGAAACTCCACCGCGTTGATGACGTCGACGTGGATGGTCCCGTACTGCCACACCCAGATGACCTCCCCCGTGGTGGCGTTGAGAGCGGTGATGAGCAGGTCGGACGAGGGTTCGTCGTCGTAGTAGTGGTGATGTTCCACCCCACATTACCGTCCACCCCCCCCCCCCCCACATAGACGATGCCGCGGCTACTGTCGAGCGCGAGGCCGTGCGCAGACCCGATGTCCTCTATGCCAGCGATCATCTGTTGTTTCAGCGTAGGGAAGGAGAGGGTGGGTGAGATCGGGTTCACGATCAGGATTGGGCGAATGGGAGGTGGAGGAATCAGGATCGGGATCGAGGTCGGGATCGGAATCCAGATCGACATCGGGATCGGGACTGGAATCAGGATCGGGATCGGAACCGGGATCGGGATCGGAATCGGGATCGGGATCGGGATCGGAATCGGAATCGGAATCAAGATCGAGATCGAGATCGGGATTGGGATCGAGATTGGGATTGACTTCGAGACCGGGATCGGAATCGAGATTGGGGTAGGGATTGGGGTAGGGATTGGGGTAGGGATCGGGATCGGGATCGGAATCGGGGGAGCCGCGTGGTCAGTGATGCGCACCGTTTGTTCCAGCGAGGGACGAGCCAGAGATCGATCGTGAGCATTTTTTAATATATACATATTGCGCAATAATTGCTTTGATTTTTCTTGTTTCCGAAGCTTGCAAGCTCCCTAGCAGCAAGCGCTTCGTCTTCACGGTAGAGGAACTCATTAGCGGCGAAGTAGGGAGAACCGTATCTGTTCCATTTCCCGCTTTCCTCTCATATTTCGCGCATTTTCAGCACATATTCGACGCGTTTTCCTCATCTGCTCCGTTTTCCACACGCTTTCCGCGTGTTCCGCGTTTTCTCTTTACGTGGACGGCACCCTGTGTATCTACTAGAAACCCCGCCGGCGTCACCAAAACAACACCGAAACCAGCGAATCATGTGCAGCCACTTCCATTTTAAGCCATACGTACGCATTGGTGATGATGGTCAGGCAACTGTTATAGCTCCCCTCCGAATTCTTCGGTTATAAAGATGCCGACGATGCCGACGACACAGCAGTATTTGCAGTGTAGTTGCACGGCGGTAGAAATTGTTCAAGTCTGCTCCATCCCTGGAGGACCCGACCGAAATAAAAGTAAACCCTTCTCAAATTGAGTCCCAGGAGATTCTACCGTACATGACTGGTAGTTGGTTGCGCACCGCTGGCGTTGGACTGCCGTAGTTAATATTCACGCCCCTTAGCGGGAGCCCACAGTCAAGAACAGCTTCCTTCATTTCCCAATGGTTTGTCCTGGCCTCGCTTCAGGGCCTGGTATCGTGTAAGCGCCTACGCACTAGCAGGCTATCTTCTGACGGTACGTTGAACGTAAAAAATAAAACTGGCGGAGGCTCAAACAACGTAAATTAAAAAAAAAGGAAGAAATAAAACAAGTCAAGCGAAACTTAAACGACAAACAAACCAAACACGCAAACAAACAAGACACCACCGCCGCCACCTCCGTCACCTTCCAACGACAGCACCAACAACTCAACAGCAACAGCAACACCAAACCCACCACCACCCCCTCCACCAAACCCACCGCCACCACCACCACCATCGCCACCATCACCACCAAAACCACCAAAAAACCGCCACCACCACTACCACCCCCACCCCCGCCTCCAACCCCACAACCACCACAACCACCACAAACCCTGCCATCACCACCACCACCGCCACCACCGCCACCACCACTATCACAACTACAACTACCAGCCCGCCCACCCCCCCCCCCCACGCCACCACAACCACCACCAGCTCCCCTCCCCCCACTGCCATTGTCCTAACCTGCCGTTGCCATACAAGCTCCCCAGATGAGGCGTTCAGCGCGACGGCGTTAAAGTTCTCCATGGTGGCCTCCACCTCCATCTCGCACCCCAGGCCGAGGCAGCCCGTTATTTCGCCCGCGAGCAGGAGGTACCCCGTGCGGTTGTCGTACGTCGCTGCCCAGAAAATGCAGGACAAGGTCTGATGCGCCCAATCCTTTGCAGTTCGCGCAGTGCACAGGGACGAGAGAATCGTAGGCAGGCGGCGAGGAGGGGTTGGGGGTTGGGATGGGGGTTGGGGGTGGGGGTTGGGGTGGGGGTGGGAGTAGGGGGGAGTAGGGGTAGGAGTAGGAGTTGGGGAATGGGTAGGGTTACGGGTATAGGGGTAGGGGTGGGGGTGAGGGTGGGGGTGGGGGTAGGGGTAGGTGTTGGTGTGGGGGTGGGGGCGGAGGTGGGGGTGGGGGTGGGGGGGGTGGGGGCGGGGGGAGGGGGGGGATTCAAGCCAAGACAACCGACAATCCTATCGACGGGGGGGGGGGGGGCGTAGGAAGATGTTTCGTCCGTGGGCAATGTTTCGTAGGGTAGTGATACGGGTGGTGTAGGGGGAGAAAAACCGTCCTCTCCCCCGCGCTCGATGCCTTACCACACGCACAGGGAAATGCCTCGGGGCAGGCTTGGTGTTATTTGAGGCTGAGAATGCAGAGTACAAAGCAATTGCCAACATATCCTGGAAAAGGACAAGGGCGGGCGGAAATGACACAACACGCAGCAAAACGCATGTCTGGAAGAGGGCAACCACAAGGGCGGGCGAAAATGGCACAACACGCAGCGAAACGCATGAGCAGCAGTAGCAGCAGCAGCAGTAGCGGGCGCCGGCCCTAGTAGTAGCAGTAGCAGCACCACCGGCACTAATGGCGAAGACAGCAGCAGCAGCAGCAGCGGCACCAACAGCATCAACAGCAGCAAAAAACAGCAACAGCAACAACAGCAGCAGCTGTAGTAGCAGTACGACCAGCCGCAGCAGAAGCAGCAGCAGCCGTAGCAGCGACCACAACAGCATCAACAGCATCAACAGCAGCAAAAAACAGCAACAGCAGCAACAACACCAACAACACCAACACCAACACCAGCAACAATAATCCGCCCCACTAACCCCTCCCTACCACCACCACCACCACCCCGTACCACCCACCCCCTACCTCCCAAGGAAATCTTCCGGCGTCCTGGAAAGACCAGAGCGTTTCGCCATCCCTATCCACCGCAAAAGCAAGAGCATCGTTGTAGTCGGGCCTGTCATCCTCGTCCCACTGCTTACCGCCCGTCCCACCCACCACGACCTCCCCAATGGTATGCCCTACAGGAAACACCACGCCGCTCTCCTCGTCCACTGCTACGGCTGTGAGTGCGTGCGCATGTCATTCAGCGCATTAAACGGAACGGGGGAGGAGGATGGAGGGAGGACGTTTTGGGGGGGGAGGGAGGAGCGGGGGGGGCGGAGGGAGAGGAGAGGGGGAGGGGGGGGGGGGAAGGGGGAGAGGGAGGAGGGAGGGAGGAGGCGGGGGGGGGGGTGGAAGGAAGAGGGAACGGAGACGGGGGTAGGGGGATATCAGGGGGAGGGAGAGGTGGGGGGGGGGGGGGGGGGGGGGGCGGGGGGAGGAGGGGGGCAAGGAAGGAGAGAGATGAGGAGCGACAGCTGTTCTTCGTATTTTTTCAAACCGAAAAGCGGCAGCATCTATTCGATGTTTTCATTCGGTATCAATGCATGAACGCCCCCCCCCCCCCCCCCCCCCCCCCTCTCTCTGGTCGTCTGCGTCGGACTCGTTGAAACCTTGCCCTTTTTATCTGTTTCGTTTCACGAGATAAAGCATCAAGCACTTCAACAATACCAATCTCGGGAACGACGGCGAGAGAGGGGGGGTACACGCTCCAGTGAGTATGAGCAGGGTTTCGCAATGTTCGCAGGCGTTCGCTCAACGATTGGTCGGGCGGGGAGGCGTTCTCTCCCGAGAAAAATCGAGAAAACAAAGTGTTTTTTTTCTCGCTTCGTCGCATGCATGAAGACAAGCAAGGTACCCTGCAGCAATCGCGGCTGGGTGGAACAACAACTTGAACATGGTCGATGCTCCAGCAATCGGCCACGGCCCTGTACGTCTATCTAGCCTTTCTACACATTGGGGAGGTAGACCACCGATCTCCACATAAAACAATCTAAGTACTTCAGGACAGATAGGTTCCTGGTCTGTATGATTTAGCTCACACTGTTTGGCGGAAAGCGCGCAATCTGCATGATGTAGCATATGTTTTCTAGGTTGAGTATGCACGGTACAGACCCCCCTGCAAAAACAAATACATCATCTCCTGAGGACGGACGGCTTAGAACACGGACTATCTACTGCCGATCGTGGTCAGAGGGGGTTGGGGGGGAGGGGGGGCAAAGGGGAGTGCCCGAACCGCAAGGCAAAGGACTGTCGTACGACACCCGCACGTCATCACGATGATACGTGTGTTGCAGCCTTTTTGCAGCCTCTTACAGTTACGGGAAAAAAAAGCATTCAGAACCAAACGATGGCGTGTGAACAAACATAGACATGCATATATATACAACTCCTGACGTGAACGTAAGGACCCCTCCTCGTCTTCATATGAGTGTCTAAGCGGTCCTTATATTTCGGCCGGGAGTGGCGTGGCATGTTTTTTGGGGCCCATCGTGGGCTCTGATGACTGTGTCCCCTCGAAATAGAAAGGTGACACATAATGATCCCACGATTCGCTTGATTTTAGGTTGCTGTGCTGTAACAAAATAAAAAAAAGGTTTTTTTTGGGGGGTTCGAATCCCAGCCTGTAGAACTTTCCGGGACAGTCGATGTGTCGGCTAGGCTACCGAACTCATGAATGCGCCCCTCTCTCTCTGTCGTACACAAAAATATATTCAAATGTGACTAAGGTTCTTCAACGGATATACCGACTGCCGAAAAATAAGTAGGCTTAGACTTTCCATCGGGTCGTACGGCAGTGCGTTTAAGAGTCGCTGATTTGACGAAGGTGCCTCGTTGATTTTACCGGCGAGTCAACGCGGGGGTACAGTACGAGCAGTAGCGCTGGGTGATAGTCTAAGGCTGATCGCAGCAAAGAGGCCTCATTGAACTCGGACATTACGAAGTATATTACGAAAGCAACGACGGAATGTTACAACAGTAAGATTCGGCGTTTCGAACTAGGACAGACAAGTTTTTTTTTTTCCAGGCCCCTTCACGGGCGGGTCAACACCCCAACCCGCGGGCCGGGTCAGGTTGTGTCTAAATCCCACGCGTCGGGTCGGGTCGGGTCGGGTCGGGTCGAGTCAGCGGTTTTTTAAACTCTCACGGATCGGTTCCGGTTACCGTTACCCGACCTGACCCCATCCGACCTGACCCGCGCGGTTTGACCCGACCCGTAAACACCCCGTTTTTTTTTTTGCATCGTGACCGACAGAAGACTCATTCATCATGGTGCCCTACCGACGGTACTGTATACCTGGTATATATAAGTGCTGAGCGCAGCGGGAGACGACAAGATATTATGAGGCTTAGATTGGATCGGCGATTGGTTAACCTTTTATCTTTAGCCCAACGGACTGAGACCTTAACAAATGGCGTCGTCGGCAGGACATGGGTCGTTGGTCGTGAGTTCGAATTTCACGTCCACCATGAAATCGCTTTCTCAAGAAAAGTGAATTTCCTCATGTCAAGAACCTGAAAAAAAATACTTCTAGATCCCCAGAAATTGGAACCGCGTGTTGGTGTCACGCGTCGAGCCGTGTATCCGGTTCGTTCCAGGGGGGGGAGAGTGTTATGAGGCTTAGATTGGGTGGGCGATTGGTTAACCTTTTACCTTTAGCCCAATGGACTATTAATAATACCTTAACAAAGACGTGTTCCTTCGATCGCGTCAATGTGTTCTGCCGCACACGTTGCACGGTCGCGCGCGAGCGAGTGTGGTCGATTTTTTTACACGAGCGGACGCAACGACTGCTTCGCTTACGCTGTTGTTGGCAGTAGGCCTAGAGGCTAGGACACGTTTTGTCTCGCGTGACTTGAAACAATGAGGAGTTATTAGCCCCCCCTTTTTTAGGAGTGTACTCCCGCTTTGGGGACGAAACACTTGGAATCAGCGTCTGATTTCCTTCTGTCACTGGGATTCGTGATACGATGTTCATAGGGTTAGCACTTTCTGGCCGAACTTAAACTGCCTGGCACGGGGGGCTCCTCAACTGTAGAAATGCCCAATACATATACCTGGAATATCGGTGCTACGGAGGACGATGGTAACCAGGACCCATCATATACAAAACTACATACCAAGTATATATTACCGTATTATTAATAATAGTAAGATAGGTAAATAAATAGGTTTTTGTGTGCACCGTAGGTCCTATTTACTACGGTCCCCCGTAATAGTTCTTACGAATGGCGCGCCCAAAAAGGAAAGTGAGCCTCTCGGTTTCATACTGAGTTGCTTCTTTGCTCGTGGGCCGACACTGCCGCTGCTGCTGCTGCTGTATGCACGCTGTACATCATGTACATTACTGCTTGAAGTCCTAGATCAGCAGTACAGGACCACCTACGCATTTTGTTCTCCACAATGAAAGCGCGAGATCGAGAGCTTTGCACAAGAGTTGGAATTCGATGAAAAACGTCAGGCGCAGCAGTGGGAACGCCCAAGGGACTCCGCAGAAAAGCGCCCGCCGCTGATGTAATAAGAAACGTTGATTTGGCGTCGAGGCTCAACTTCGATTTTGTGTTTCGCCATGGAGCTCAGGTTACTACTATTGGCTATTACATGGGATTTGTCCTACTATAGCACCCGACTTTTAATAGCACCGTTCTCTTCGATCGAACCCATTCACAAGTCGGAGAGATCATCCACATACAGATCACGATCTAGATCATTTAGATCCTAACCTGCTGTCATGAGATAGATGCTGTGCAGGATCTGTACAGTATACAGATCCAACCCAGGAAACATGTCCTCGATCGTGCAGACTCTACGGCTTCCACACGAGCCAGACCAAGCGGACCAGGAATTTATCTACCCTGAAATATCTAGATAGATCATGGCATGGGTGGGAATCGATGATCTGCGGATGATCTGTCGGGGAGGGTGTGAAATTCTCGCTTCTCGTTGAGAAAACGAGGATTCTTTTTTCCTTAAACGACCGAATAAATAATGCGCGACAAAAATCAAAGGTGAGCGAACAGGCGTGTAAACGGGGGGAGAAAGGAAGATATCTATGAAGACGTCGTTCACACGGTGTTGTGTCCGAAGGTCATGAACGAAGCGCAACACAAAAGTACAAGAATAATAACAGGAGTGTTCATCAATGCACAAATGAAGGAACCTTCAAGAAGGGGAAATTGGGTGATGTGTTGTGTACTTGGTTCAGATGGGTACATACTACAGAAGAAGAGAGACTACTATAATATATTACTGCGGTAATACCTGTGAGAGGATATTCGATCCAAATCGGAATGGAACATGTACGATACTTTATCGGAGGGCAAAATCAATGTAGTACAGGGTAATAACAGTGCACGTCTGATGCGAGCAGGCTGTGCAGCAGCACACAACGGCACACCAACGAGTACACCAGGTACCAGGTACGTACTATATCTATCGATTGCCGGAGCGACTCTCCACCGGTCGGGAGAGAAACGCACACTTCAGTACGCACATGCACACAGGGGAAGCAAAACATGCATGCACACAAGCACACGTACACACCTGGCACACGCCAGAGGGTATATCCTACGCATGCGTGTTGCACACCTTCCTGCTTCGCAAAGACGCTCACCGGGCATACTGCTGTACCTGGTACCTGGTATTTACAGTACCTACCGCTGTATACCCTGGACCCTGGTACACTCGTACGTACAACAGGTTCTTCTGCTCGTCCATAAACAATTTAACATCGATGGTAACGATAAAGTAGACCTTACACTTTCGGACATAAAATGGCTTGAAATAATAAATACCCCTCACCGTGAAATTCGTCGTTCTGGTTCGAACCATTCTGCATAACTAACGTAGTGTTCCCAGTAGTCACGTCGATCCCGCGCATGAAATAATGCTTGCTCCCCAGGTAAGCTCCGGTGTAGACGTCCGTGTACCGGTAGCCCACCTCGTAGAGAACTTCGGTCGCGGAGTCGTAGGCAAGCCCGTTCATCTCGGAGAGAGAGCTCTCCGTGAACCAAAGCTGCGGGTCGGGTAGTAGTTCCGCCGCATTTTTGCCCAGCAGGGTGGCGCAGCAGGCAGCGGCCAGCGAGTACCAAGCGGGCCAGCCTCCAGCCATCAGGCGCAAACGCGAGGGCTCGCGATGACGATAATGATTGCAATGACGACACCTGATCTCTGTACGCAACGTGTGTAGATGGATGGGTGCTGTTGTCTCTTGGGTGCTGTTTGGTCTTGCGGAGAGGCTGGTACAGCAACAACACAACAGGAACGAGAAAGAAAACGAAAAATAAAAGGAAGCGTATGCGCGGTGTATGAACGTGAACATCTTTTTTTTTTCGTTCTTCGGTTTCGTTTTTTTGGTTGGCCAATCGGAATCCACTACGTAGCCGGACTGTCCCGTTGAAAAAAATATGGGACTGGAATCAACAGGATCTACTTCGAGTATCAATATAATGCGTTTCTAGTATCTGGTACTTGGTATGTGCGTGTATGAGATCTATCAGTCAGGATCCAACATTTAGCATCTACAATAGTACGTCCAGCCGCACGTATAACAACGATCTTGCACGATCAGATATCTGGCATATCGATATGTTAGCCAGGTGGGATCGGTATAACCTTGGCTGTTGCAAACATGTTTGCCCCGCCAGGTAGGGTTTATGGTATGCATGGTGGTATGGTGCAACTCTTGTCTTATTCAACACGTTTGCCCCCCAGGTCGGAGCCGTATCATCTACGAGTGCAAGCATCTCTGCATGGCGATCTACTCGTAGCGCACTGTGTATGTTTTCAGTGTATGATCTATCGTACGTACACTCGGAGTACGTACGTAGTTCTTCCACAACACCTTTTACGAGTACCTCCACCGGGCGGGAGCCGTCTACGTATTGGTGCAACTGGTAATCTGTACGTATGAGGATCTACTCCTTTTTTTTTCAGCCTCCGGCGGATTGGGATACATGAAGCTTGTAAGCTCACCACACCTCCACGTTCAGATTTATTTCGTGCCGTATGCCAATTTAACCAATAGCTCCTGTTGCAACAGCAGGGCGGGCTCCTGATACCGCTTGCGCTCGGCTACTAGTATATCTGGTAGAAGATCTTAACACCCACGTTTGCCACGGGGTGGGAGCCGTATAGCCTGCATGCGTCGGTAGCACGTACGTGATCCGCATGCATGCATGCATGCATGCGTAGCGCGCTTTCTTGCACACATGCTTATTCGCGGCTGGATATCACATGCATCGTATCGTGTGTGTGTTATTGTAGACATCTATCTGCGATTTCCTGCCGCTGCACCGCCACTCTGCCGAATACATACCGGCGTATTCTTCCTTCTGTCTTCAATTTTGCATATATATATAGAAAAACGTTACGTATACGTACGTATGTATATTGTCAAAATGTGGAGATATCCTATATCTACAGGATTTGCCGTTATGCCACGTAAATAGATGTTGCGCAAGAGCCGGCGTATTATACAGACAGATGAATCCCGCGAACACGAAGTATGGTACATGTATATAGTAATACTAGTAGTAGAATCGGAGTATCGTGGTAAGGGAATGGAATGCAGGTACTATCGGAATTGGCTCGGAAGGCAGAGCTTCTCTTGTTCAGGAGACTTGTTGTGTTGTCGTGTTATTCCTCTTCATGATGAGAGAGGGGAGCTGTTGAGAGAGTGATTCGATAGGGGCATGATTCAAGGCATCAAGCCCACTCTGCATGCTCTCCGTCTATTAACCCGCTAGACGGGTAAAGACACTTGTCCGAGGAAATTTCCTCGGGTGCTTGGCTACTCTTCTCCTATCGGCTATCCTAACCATGTTGTACTGCAAGGGAAACTTCAGAGCCCTGGGAACACCCTTGGGGTATTCAGGGCTTTGATACTACGGGCTATATCATGACCACTTCTATATATATATCATATCACTTTAGCCCACCCTGAATAGTCGTATAGGCAGACCACACGACGGTTAATGATGGATGATACCGGAATCATCCGAAAAGACCGGAAATGAAGTCGAAGATGCGGCTATTCGAGATGACGAAATGAGGCTATACATTGCCTCACACCTCGTAGTGAGGCCTAGGCGTCACGGACAGTGTTATTGTCAGAAATGCCCCGCTGAAAGAGGGGGTCAAAACCAAAACTCAAAAGGACAGGAGCCGACAGAGTAGTAGAACCGGAGTATCGTGGTAAGGGAATGGAACACAGGAGGTACTATCGGAACTGGCTAGGAAGGCAGCTTCTCTTGTTCAGAAAACTTCTTCTTGTGTTGTCGTGTTATTTCCTCTTCCTGATGAGAGAAGGGAGCTGTCGAGAGTGTGATTCGATAAGGGCTTGATTCAAGGTATCAAGCCCACTCTGCATTCCTTCTATTAACCCGCTAGACGGGTAAATACACTTATCCGAGGAAATTTCCTTGGGTGCTTGTCTACTCTTCTTATATCGGCTATCCTAACCGTTGTACTGCAAAGGAAACTTCAGAGCCCCTGGAATACTCTGAGGGTATTCAGGGCTTTGATACTACGGGTTATCATGACCACTTCTACAGCCCGATACTATATCATACCACTTACAGCTGTAGATAGATACCATACTTACCTGGTATATAAAAAAGGATGCAACTGCTCCCGAAATATCTACATCCCGAAACGGGAAACATGCGGATGATCTCACCCATCTGTCGTCCCGTAGGATATATATTTGTGCATGTTTATGCTCTGTCAGTCTTCAACATTGTTTATTCTTCACTGCCAACTGACTTTTGTTACAGTTACTCTGCCAACCCCTTCAGCCCTCTCAATCATCACAGCTCACAGCAGTGTTACAAAAGGCCTATTCAACAGTTTTGGTAGGCGCTTGGCTAACCTTTTACCAGTAGCCCAACGAAACTAATAAGGCCTTAGCGAAGGGCGTCGACCGCAGTGGAGAGGGTAGAGCCTGCTATGTGGGACGTACGACTACATTGTAGGAGGGAGAGAGAAAAAGAAAAATGAAGACAATGAATGGGAGAGAGAAAAAAAAAATGGCGTCGACGGCAGGGCATGTGATTTGGGTCATGAGTTTGATTCTCGCCATCCTCCATTATATGCCATTTTTAGAAGAAATTGAACTCCCCATGCCCAACCTGAAACACAATCTCCTTGTGTTCCCGTAAAAATGCAACAGCCTGGCTTTGGCACGTTGGCCCGTATATTCGGTCTGAACTTGAATGAGCCGACGTGCCAGGCGGGAGAGGAGATTGTTATGAACTACAAGGTTTAATTTGAGTAGGCGATTGGTACACGTAGCCCAGCAGACTATTGATAACATAATAATCAGCAGTTACCGGTTACTGTTATGATACTGCTTTGAATGAGGCTGAAAGCCCGGTAATTACCTGGGTTCAAGCATTGGGATCCTATTTGTAGTACTTGGGAGGCTTTTCGTAGATGGAAAACCAGGGGTTTTCCCAGCGAGGCACGAGCTCGGCTCTTAGTCTCCGCGTGCACGAGAGGAATAAATCTGCTCTTCTTCTATCTCTAAGCAAACGATACACGTGAGTGCCAACGAGTACCGACTTAAGGCAAACCTGTCCGGGGATACAAAGTGTCCCGGCCATGATCTTAACATGTGGCGTCGTCGGCTTCGGATTTTTTCGCCTTTTCGTTGGTAGCCAGCTTTCGGGGTATTTGCCGGATTCTTCCGACTTCGCTTTTTCTCTAACATACGTCGTGTCCTTGGGTCTCTTCAACCACAGACATGTTTCTCGTTCTACATCTATAGTTGATGCCCGAGCCCCTATAACCCAAAAAAGCCTCCACGAATAAGATCCAATACACATGGTATTGCTGCAGCCGCTCTACAAGCAAATCTATATACCAGATGTGTATCTTGTTTTGCCTTTTAAACCGCCTTGGGGCTTCAGAGGGGAAAAAATAAATTAAAAAAAAACGTGATGATTATACAGCGTCGGCATCATCAAGCAATCCAGGCTGCCGGGGTAGGGTATTATCGTGGATGGACTACCCGAACTTTAATACACAGCGAGTTGCGAGACACGCGCGCTGCATGACACTATTAATACCTGTACAGCGCGTTCACACCATAGAGGACGGTTGACGAAAACCACGCAGTCGATGTTCATGTCGCTATACCTGGCCTCCGAAGAGATTGTTAGAATCGTCACGAGGAAAGCCGTCACACCTTTCAATAACTTCGTTGAGGCTGTCGCGAGGATATAGTAAAGCCATCACGCCTACTTCGTGCCCTTTTTTGGGTGCCAAGAGGGGCGAAAGCCGGTACGCCTACGTACTACGGGGGAACTAGTATCGTAATCAGAACCAAATCGGGCGTGTGGACATCGGGGCATATCTGGTTTTCGGTTCTGATTATAACATAAGCCCCCCTGTAATACAGGGAGAGTGCGAATCCACGCCGGCGGCGAAACGAACGGGTGATGCCCAACGTCGAGCTGCTACTACTACTGGTGCTGCTGTTGCTGCTGCTGTTGTTGCTGCTGCTGCTGGGGCGGCGGCCTATAACATCCCGCGGGGGAATTCGATGACGCGACGCACGCCTAAGCTGTGGCTTTGCCCTGATGGACCTGGACCGGCTTGTGCGGGTGGAAAGCACGGGGTTGCGCACCGCTTGCGAACAATATTGAGAACGTGAGCTGCGGCGCTCACGGCGGCGGTAGTGGGGTGACGGGTCACCACTCACTCACTCACTCGCGGGGAGGCGCGATGACCCATGACATCATATGTTTTCGATGGGTCTGATCGACGCCGTCAACATGCGTTGAACGGGAATACTGGCGAAACAAACGTTGGACGGCTGATGTTTTGTAATAAACAAACAGAGCTCGCTGATTTGAAGGGTCCCCGGCCGTTCAGCCGCGATACATTGTCTGCTTTCAGCAACATTCAGAAGCATGTACCGGTGTGTTCAACAAAAAAAAACACCGCAGGTAGTATGTGGTATTATTCGCGAGATGCCTGGTATTAAGTACCAGGTATATACCAGGTACCTTATAATATGTACCAGGTGCGGGGTAGTATTTACCAGGAATATCCAAAATTGGACAAGGGCGACCCTACAGAACCATAGGCCATCCTAATCCCGTCACCTCAGTCTCAACCCTCCGAACCAAAAATGATGTCACAAGAATAGCTTCGCCCCCTCCCACAAACCCTCGGCGAGACCCCTGTCCTCCTCATCCTCTTCCTCCTCCTCCTTTTGCCCCCCCCCTAACGCCTGCTCCCACCCAAGCAGAGCCGTGGGCTCCCCCCTTCTCACAACCGTCCCTTGCCCCAGCGCCATCGCGATACGTTCCAAATCCTCCCTGTCGAGCATCGCCGCCAGCTCAGCCCCCCTACGTCCAGCAACCTGCTCCTCCTTCTTCGCCGCCGCCCTCCTCGTCGAGAGACTCCCCCCAGAGTTAACCTGAACAGGCACGCAAACCGCTGCCGCGGCGTTATCTGTTACAGCCGCCATTGTCGCTCTAGGGACATCGGAGGGGACGGGTTTATTGTACAGGTGGAAGGCGGTGGCCACGTCAGCGGGGGTTAGCCCGCGGCCGTGCTTGCGGGCCACGGTTTGCAGCTCCGGCAAGAGCTTGGTTTGGTACACGTGCCACGGGTCGTCGTTTTGCTCCGACCTGGACGCGCTGCCGCCGCCGCTGCCACCGCTGCTGCGGCTGCCCCAAGCGTGGATGTCGGATAACGCCTGCTCATTTTATTTGTTCGGCAAGGAAAAACATGTTACAGCGGGAGGACAAGCGGGGGCGTTTGGTTTTTGCAAAATATTACCCTTCATGAGGTCACGAGGAATGGCCACTGAAACATCTAGCGCTGTGAGTCGGCACGACATAGTGTAGGTCACCAACTACTTATGAATCGGAAAACGGAATAGTTAGTCGTTTCCCGAAGGTGCCGACTATCTTACTTGTTGGGTTTCCATACGCGTAGGAAGGATCCTAAGCAAGCAAGCTGCGTACGATAGAGGTATGGCAATGTACTCAATGTCCTGCATACCCTTTCTGGCTTTGTAATGAACATCTATTGGTCACTATTGGATCCCTCGAGAATCCCACTGCTTAACATATGCTACGTATACTACTAAATGAGTCCTTGTTATCCAGTAACGACGAATGATGGCTACTGGCAAGTTATCAGGTACTGTAGAACATTTATAACCGTGATACGGAACAGATCACTACTCCTAGATGAGTGCTGCCTACGTACCGCAGTACGGGCTAGGCTGTACCAGGCAACCCTGTGATATCAAAAAGCGACTAGATGATACTGACAAATGAAATAGATGTTATCTCTAGTAAGGTACGCATCCCATCCACGGTGCTGGTGCCGGCCACGGTGCTGATGGCGGCTGCTGGTGCTTATTGTCGCGAGGCTCGGTCTGGTTGGTGTGAGGTGGGTGTGTGGTGTGAGTTCGAAGTGGAACAGTAAATACCTTGGTACATACCTATGTACCTGGTGTCGCGATATATACCTGGTGTTGCGCCGTGTATCACACGTGTGATAAGATAACACACCCTCTCGGAAGAGTTTACAATTGTGTCCACACCGGGAAGCGTGCAAAAAACGCCGCGCGATGCGTCTACGGAAGTGTACCGACGAGGATTTCGCAACACCACCAATGTCGTTTGTGTGCGCCTCTCTAGTTTTGGGGGGGGATTTTCAGAAACTCATCCCAGAATACCTGGCATACGCATTATGTATACCCATGTTATTATAAGCAAAATATTGAAATGGATGTGATATTAGTGTAGTATGTACGAGTACGTACATGCGAACATTCTTATTTTTATTTTTCCCCACTCACCATTTACTATCCTCGCCCTTCTTTTCTCTCCCTCCTACCGTATTTGGCCCCAACAGGAAACCACCCCCGGTGATGTAAAAGGAAACTAAGTCAGGGCAATTACCGGGGTTCCCTGGATACCACCCCCCTGGGCCAGTACGCCTTCCAAGCAATTAAAGATATGTTATCACCCGGGTCGGTACGCCTCCCAGAGAGCAAAAAACAACCATCCGGGGGTACTCACAAAAGCAGCTTTCGGCACCGCACATTATGCAGAGCAACACTGAAGAGGGGCAGAGCCCTTCGGCACGGGCGGCTCATCACCGTGGACAGAACGCGCCTGTGGCCCCGACAAAGTATGTTGCCCCCGACACGACCTGCTGACCTGCCCCGAGCCACGAGTTCCACTTGGGGTTAGGTCCTAACGCTACACCACACCGTGCTGCTTATCACCCCCCTCACTATCACCTTTTCCCCACAGGACACCACCCCCGGTGATAAAAAAGAAACACTCGGATAAAGCATGCCCAATATCACCAGGGTTCGTCAGAGATATACCATCCGACCACAGGAACCCCCCCAGAGTTTAAAAAAGAAAAGAAAAACGCGAATAATTATCACCTGGGGTGATTTCTTACGCCAAATACGGTAGTCGTAACTCCGATCCCGGGTCACACAGTAGGCTCTTCTCCCACCTCCCCACTACAGTACATGCCTTGGCAGGCGTTTTTATCGCGAGAAGGGCTCAGCAGGTTCGTCCCTCGCGGACTCGCGTCGAATTGTGCCTGCCCACGCTACAATAGGCGTTCTCGACAAGTTGGTGTCATCTGGGAATAAAAAACTCTATACGGAGACTCGAAACCCATGACATCCACCCTACATATACAGGGTGTGTGTTGTCTTCAAATTATACCGTTCTTTCTACCCAACTACATCAGTATACCCGGTGGCCGTAATGACTAACCTAGAGAGATACAACATTATGTGCTCACGGACTATGAGACCGAGAAAACCGACACAAT
Organism: Macrocystis pyrifera; assembly: GCA_031763025.1. Classification (NCBI taxonomy): domain Eukaryota; class Phaeophyceae; order Laminariales; family Laminariaceae; genus Macrocystis; species Macrocystis pyrifera. The sequence continues at coordinate 433,111 of JASSKH010000019.1, forward strand.
CATCGCAACTGAAGCAAGGTGAAGCGAATGAAATGGCAATGTACCGGGGACGAGAACACAACAACACAAGCCTGACCAGAAAATAAGAACCAGAAGACAACTAAAATAAAATAAATAGGGAATGACACGTAAGGCCTGATCTTATGCATTCTTTTTTGAGTGATTGAAAAAGGCAGGAAGTCGGATTTTCCAGCGGCAAAAAGCCACACCAGATCAGTGCGCCATGTGCCGTCTTATGGTGTTTTTGGTTTTATTTCATGGGAGAATACAAAAAAAAAGAACAGAACCGAGATCTTGAAGTTTCCTTGAACTCCACGTACGTGGACCACGACACGAACGAGTCGTTCACGCCGGGTTGGGCGATCAACCTTCGCCACCAGCTCCTCGAAGGAAGGAACGAAACGTGGAACCTCCTGGGGAGCTGCGTCAGGGGTTTGCTAGTCGCTGGGCCAGCAAGGAGCTCTCGCTCTCGCGGTGCATGAGCTGCTTGCGGCCGTCGTCGTCAGAAAAAAAAACGTTAGATTTTGTTTTGATACTCCTGTAGTCTCGTCCTATTCGTCTCCAAAGTTGTTTTGCCTAGAGCAGCTAGCTGCAGTTGGGCGGCCGCAAGGGACGCGATGGTGGCCAAGGTATTGATGCCCTCTCTCTCCGTAGTGGCCGATGCACAAGTGCTGGAGCCCAGCTGTGTACAAGAGTAACCAAGCATGTAGCGTCGTGACCCATCATGAGCCCAGTCTGTAACCTATACAAAATTGTACAATGCCTCCGAGGTCTTGTGCAACAGCAAATTTTATCACTTTCAGAGTTGATCAGAAAAGGCTGTAAAAAAAAAAATCACTTCTTGGAATTTCATGAGTGATAAAATCTCGGAGGAACATTTTTTCCACCAAACAGGCCCCATAAGACGTGATTTTGATAAAATCTGATCAGAAACGGGACCAGATACCCCGAAGCCTCCGTAAACAGTCATATAATCACCTCGACAAAAATTGCATAGGATCTGGCCTAATACAAACGACGCAAAGCGAAGAACGAAAGGCAAAATCCGATGAACGAAAGGCATTCCCTTTTGCGGATGCTGATGCCGTAGTCATTGCGGATGCTGACGCCGCTGAACTTATGAGATCTTCCACCCTTACGTGTGCTGAAAAACGTGTTCGTGAGAGAGAGAGTTTGTCGTCTGAAGCGAATGCCCGCAGGCTCTTGGCCGTTACGGTTGAGCTCATCACGTCCGTACGCCTCAAGCACCCTACCGTCGCCACGCCCTTCCATCCTCTTTCCAGTCCGTGTGTTTGCGTCCACCAGTACGAACAGGCACTCCTTTGTTAGAACATCTTCAACCACGTGTTCAACTTCTTCCAAAATTCATATTTCAGCTCCGTGTTGAGGTTGGTTTTCGTTAGGATATACCAGGTAGGCAACAACTCGGTTGGCCGCAGCACTTTCATCAGTCAACTCGAAGCGCATAGGCATAAGCCGTTCGTCAATCAACTCGTGAGTATAAACAGACTTACGGCCTGTCGTTTCCATGACTGCCAAACCAATCTCGTATAGTCCTTTCCAGCCTTCGGTTTCTTGTTGCGCAGAACAGAAAATCCGGTATCTGCTGCAGAAAACTCGGTTTTTCCAGGCCTGTTTATTTCCTTCAGACCGGTCAAGTCACAGGCAAGTCGTCGGGCTTTCGCCAGCACGCACTTGGCCTTCCCATACCCGTTCCTCCCTTTCTCAGTCAGGGTGCGCACGTTGTAGGTCGCGCAAGACCGCGACAAGTGCCTCCTCCTGTCTCGCTCGAGCCTCGCGTGCTGCAAACTTTGCCAGCCCAAGCGGAGTCCGACCCCACCATCTTTTCGGCCCCTTCTTCCGTATTTTGAGAAAACAAAAGTATAGGTCCTCTGTTTTCTAGCCCGGTGCACGCCTTGGTTTCCAATGGCTGGGTTCAGCCGTCCCAGCCCATCCCAACCCCGACACTCTCGTCCTCGCTGTCGGCGTGTTTGCTTACCCACGCGATGCCCAGCCTCTTCTCTCCCCAGGCTTCCCTACTGAGCAGGTTCTTGTTGTCACTCACGTGTGTTTGGTGCTTGGAGATAGAAGAATACCACTTTTATTCCACAATCCGGTCGTGAAGGAGACTGATCCTAAAGGGTTCAGATAAACCTCGCCCTTGACCCCTGTTTCCCATCTAAGACACGCCTCCCAATTACTATTACAAATACGTTCGCCTCCCAATTTTTACTAATACGTTCGCAATACCTAGACTCAAGTAATTGCCGGCCTTCCAGGGTCTTTTAAGGCAATACCATACCGCCGGTACGTGCTCCAGAGTACAAATGAATCGTATGAATTCTAGTGTTCCCGTGCTAGAATGCCATACTGTTACACGAATGGGTTTGAGTATGCCACACTAAACGCCATACAAACCAACGAATCATGAAACCATGATCAGTCAACACTGGAAAACCGAAATAAGCGGCAATCAAACCAATCCCGTTTGTTTGATGATTGACAACCCTAGAAGGCACAGCCCACGTCGAATCAACCAACCTCCGTCACGTTCACGTACTTGCGCTATATACCAGGTACATCGTTGCAGGCACGTTTCGGTGTAGTTGGTCCATCCGGGTTTTTTCGGTAAAACCGGGTTAAATCGGTATGTTCAGCCGATTTAACCGTTCAACCGACTGACCGGACCTCAACAACCGCCAGTTTTTGTTTTGAAACACCGACTAATCACGCACGCCTGTCAACCTTCCAAAAACCGCGGTTGAGCGTTCTTTTATCCGGGGTCCACCTCTGGCCGCCAGGCGACAATATCCGCACTTGAGTGAAACCCGCACTAGTACGAGTACCGCACAAAAGTGGGTTTCAATTCAGTGCGGTACGGCACTCAACCGAGACACGAGAGGAAGCATTAGAGTACAACCTGCCCTCAATAGTGCGGGAGCTGTATTAACCTAGATGAGAGCCATACATTCAGGCACAGCAGTCACGATTGAACTAGCTCGGCCACGAAGGCCCTGAACGATACGCTCCTGTACAGTAGCATCATAAATAGAGAGACGTTGGTGCGTTTCATGTATTATTCCAAGTGTTCATTCCCGTACAACATCACACAGCACACAGCAGCCTCCACCGCTGTATGCTGTATCGACAGTCCGCTGTATCAACGGCGCTCGGCTGCAAAACACGCATGCTTCGGTCCTCACGCAGGCTGGCCCGAATTTATCGTACAAAAACTATTACGGGGGTCCATAGTTAATAGGACCTAAGGTATACATAAAAAAACTATATATTTACCTATTTTTACTAACAAAATTTGGTCCTATTAACTATGGTCTCCCGTAATAACTGTACTACAGACAGTACATATTGCATTGAAAGGAGAATGACGCACAGTCATTGGTGTGGTACGACACCCAGCTGCCAGTTGTTGCCGTTCTGTATCGGGTACGTAGAAATGTAGAGGCGTGCAGGTCCCACCTTAGTGCGGTGCCCAACCATGGTGGGATCGGTCCCACATAAGTGCGGTAGCCGCCCTTAAGGGGACGCTAGGCCCCTCAGGCATGCTTGTCAAGTACCCGTGCGTAGTCGTTTCGGCAACAGACACATACGACTCGAGATCAGAGTATGAAATTTGCAACCAAGATCCGTACTTCGTAGTCGTAGAATAGTTGGTGTTAATATACAAGAATCCTGAGCTTTTTAGACCTATGACAATGGGAATGCGAAGTCAAAAATTTTTCTTTGAGAGAGATTCCTTTCAAAGAACAGCCGAAGATATCTTCGTATCGCAGCTGTGGGGAAAAAAGGGGAAAAATGTTTGTTTTTCTCATTTTTTCAAACGGTTGCAGGCGGCGCAATTTGTTTTTTTCTCGTTGCAATTTGTCAACACGCTAATATATATATATATATGTCTCGTGCGACGATAGACCTTCGATCTCGATATATACTCAGCCTACGGCCAACCCGCTTGGTGTCGGGCAAGCCCAACGAGTGTACACGACGGCCTTGAATATATCGGGCGGACCCATGGGCTAGGGGGCGAGAGCTTGCCGGCGGTGTCCTACGCTCTTCTCGCAAACCTTGCCAAAAGCCTATTATTTGCCATTCGACACGGATCGAGAAATTTTGCCATCTGATTCGTGCACACCAGCGGCCAATTGTTTTTTTTAATCATACGCCTGGCCAGCGCCCGCCACATATCACCGGCCATTGTGTGAACACGGTGACCCTAGGGTGGGTCGGAGTCCCTAACAAGCGCACTCTGTTCAGAATTCCTGACGTGTCGATCGATATCTGTCGAGGACTCGGAATCCTAAACTTCCGCCTAAGTTTTTCTGAAGCCGATCTTAGCCCAACATCGGCCCCAGATTTTTTTTTTTTTTTTCGGAGTTCTAAAATTTTGGAACTTTCCACTTTCAAGAATCGTGCACATAGCAAGCTGTACCTGAAATTATATTGCGAGTACCTTTGGAGTTCAAAATTTTAAAAGAAACTTTGCGTTTCCATTGGCATAGGTCTGAGATCTTTTTTGTCCTTTTTTGGGCCCAACAACTTACTACCAGGTACCCATCATGGGAACGTAGTTTCGCCTCCCGCAGCATCTTCGACGACGACTACTGAAGAGATCTATCATCCGCCTGGAGAACAGGAATATTTCAGTGGCGGGTCCTACCGAGAAAAAAACGAAACAAAAAAAACGAGAGCAGAACTAAAGAGCACAAGAGTTTTACTTGTCTACGTAATAAAAGAAAAAAAAAAATAGAGATCCCGATACCTCCGTTTTTTACATTTCGTTTATTTTTGTCGGAACCTACTGCTCGCACAATTCCAATTAATACATGGTCTTCGGAATCAACTGTCTGGACAATCCCAGTTCATAGACGATCGCCAAACCCAATTGCCTGGACAATTCCAATTAGTGGGCAATCGCCGAGATCAATGCCTGGACAACGTTCATCCAATGGACAACCGTCGAAATCAATGGTTGGTCTGGACAGTTCCAGTTATTAGACGGTCGCCGATACCAATTGCCAAGACAATTCCAATTAACACATAGCCTCCAAGATTAATGGTAGACACGATGGACTATTGAAAAAATAATAGGCCAGGGTGTTTATCACACCCTGGACTACACCTGGACAACTCCTATCACCCTTGGCCAATTCCTTTTTCAGTAGTTTGTTATGTCTTCTACGATTGATTTTGGAGGCTGTGTATTAATTGGAATTGTCCGGACAATTGGTTTCGGAGATAGTCTATTAATTGAAGTTGTCCAGACGATTGAGTTCGGCGATTGTCCATTCATTGGAATTGTTCAGACATTTGATTTCGGCGATTGTCTATTGATTGGAATTGTCCAGACAATTGATTGCGGGGGCCATCTATTACTTGGCATTGTGTGAACAATAGGCTTCGAGTGTTGCTCGTAAGTTAGAATTGCCTAAACAATCGACTTCGGAGGCAGTCAATCAACTGGAATTGTCAACACAATTGATTTCGGGTGCTGGTCTATCAATTGGAATTGTCCAAACAACTGATTTCGGGTGCTTGTCCATTAATCTATTAAGACCTCTCCTCGCGAGGCGAGAGGGTGGTTTTGTGGGGGCAACACAAGACGAAATAGAGGCTCACGTCAATAACTCGGCCGAACCCGTCCGAGACCCCGACAAAGCCGACACCATCAGCGGAGGCGAATTTCCGTATCGGCGTCGACGGGTCTCTGAATTCTACGAAACATCGTACCTGGTAGACGAGAAGACGAAAACAACGTAAAAAAAAGCGACAATGGAGAAACCAGTACGTATTTCGTGGATTCATACCAGGTATCAGGGGCCAGATACCAGGGGTACAACAGGAGGTTTTAACCTCGGTGGTCTTCTGGACAAGCCGTCCGTGGTCATGGGCATCTACCCCCCCGACGTTCTCCGTCACGGCAATGTTGGGATGCGAGGGTCAATGGTCACGTGACCACGACCATGCATGATATCGAGCACCCCCCCCCCCCCCCCCCCCCCCCCCCCCCCCCGAGTTAGTTGCCTTCATTTGTATCGTGCATAGGGTGCAGCATCCCCACTAGTCGCATTTATGATACACAGCTGAGTTCTCACCTGTCGTTGTTGGAGTCCCAGCGATGCCGTGCGATATACCTCTCCATCTCCAGCGTCAGGGTCGGACCGGGCGAGCCACTCCTCTCCCGCAAAGCCACCCAGCGATGCTCCCGAGGAGATCATGACTACCCCTTGCTCTCTGCACTGCCGCACGACTGCCTCACCACCGCCTAGCGGAGCTGCGATTAGCGACGACGTTACCTGTTTGTTGTTTGGTACGTGAAACATTTGTACAAGGTAAGACAAAACAAAAGGAAATATCATACAAACACATGGAGGATATTTCAGTGAACACAAAATACGGGCAAAACAAACAAGAGAAAACAAGTGCACTCCGGTGTACAGTACGTACGTATCATGCAATCATACAAGTACTGAATAGTATGTATTACGGGGGTCCATAGTTAACAGGACCTATGGTGTACATAAAAACCAATATATTTAACTTTTTTGTAATGACAATATTGGGTTTTGTTTACTATGGACCCCCGTAATAGGAGTCCAGCAAAACAGCAGTGTGTGCACAAGCGACCGAAGAGACGGCAAGCATTGGAGCGGACCCGCATCGCTGGGACACGACCCACACGCACGTGCTTTTTTAGGCTGCACAAAGACAAGTTCTAATTTTCACTTGGGCTTTGCACAGTGCGTGCTGCTGCTTGCCGTACAGCAGCAACACCAGCCTAAGCTAGCAAATCGCAGTAGAAGTAGTCTACTGCTGCAATAGCAATATCGTAGTAGTAGTAGTAGTAGTAGCAGGAGCGGTAGTAGGAGCAGTAGAAGTAGAAGCAGTAGTAGTAGCAGTAGTAGTAGCAGTAGAAGTAGGAGGAGTAGTGGTGGTATTAGAAAAAACTGAAGATCCGCTGAAACAGGCAGGCGCCGCTCGCGGAGATACGGAAAGCTGTAATGCTGCCCGAAACGGCGACGGCACGCAGCCAAGACGACGGGGAATCCCCGATGCAGCCCCGAAATGCCTGTGAAACGCCTGAACCAGCCACCTACGCCCAACGATGCGGAAATGGGGGAACCGCCCGCGAGGGGTGGGCGAGGCAAACCGCGTGAGTCTGGATGGGGATCACGAGATGCCAGTGCACGGAGGAGGGGCGTCACGAGCCAGGAACGAAGCCCTATGCCTGGAAACATAACTTTATGCCCGACGTCTGCCAATAAAGGAGGAGGTAGAGAGGGCACCCCCCGTCTGGGCGTGGCGATGTCCGAAGAGCCGCATGCTGGTGTTTCTGGTGATATCGAACGCACGGTGGTACAAGACGCGGCACCGGTGAACCCACAGGAGAAAGTGGTGAGCCCACCGGCCCGCCCGTCCGGAAGAGACGCCACCGTTTAGATGGTCCAGCAGGGAGTCGGGTGCGGCGTACAGCAGTTCTGAGCCTTCATCGGCGCCAACCAAGACGGCGTGGCGTGTGTGGGTTGTCGGGAGGTTGTTGCTCGGGAGCACCGAGTGGTGGGACTGTAAGTCGATGTCGTTTTGCATGCGCGGTGTGTGATGGACACCGCCAGGAGAGGTGGGACAAAGGGACCACTTCTCTACGGCGCACGTGGGTGCATAGCCTGCCATGAGAGGCTGGAAGCACTAAAGGCCGAAGGTCAGGTCCGCCCAGCGCTCCATGTTATGGTCGCGGGCCGCGGGGCTCGGAAAGAGGCCCGACGACGACGAGGGTGGGCGGTGTGAAGGGCTATGCCACCCCTGCGACGAATATAGTGTAGAGCTTGCAGGACCAATCGATGATATATTCATTAAAAATCTGCCAACACGACATAATAACCGCCATCAAAGTGCCGACGGGTCTTGCTACTGCTCAGGCCAAGCGTCTTACCCACGTGCTCGGCACTCCCCGAGCGCTCCCTTGGAGGGCGCCGGCAGACAGCACTCGCAGACGCCAAGTTTTCTCCTGACAGCAATCAAGCCGGGATACACCCTCCCGGCTATACTGCACTCGCACGACGGCCGAGTAAAGCGGCACCGAAGGTTCGCAAAAACGCGGTGACATCGTCCTTCTGCTCCCTTGGCTGATCGAGTATACCAATAGAGCATCGACACGGCCTAGGGGCCCAGTCCACGTTGCCACGGGCGCGGCTAAATTCAAGGGGGCACCATCAGAGATGCCGCCATCGGGGGGGGGGCGGGGCTACGGTACCATCACGCAGCGTTCTCGCGGAATCGCGCTCGCCCGGCGTAGAGGTGACGCTGGGGGACGCTTCTGCTGATCTCTCCGTCACACTTGGGGGGGAGGAAAAACCGGAGAAGATTGACATATTCGGACGTCGTCCACCGACCGCATCCAGGGGGGGCGTGAGGGACTTCCACGACGTATGCAGGGTGTTGAAAGAGAAATCACAGCGAACATATTTCTCTGAAGCTGGAGGGACAGTGGTTTTCGCGCTGGCGTGATGTGATGTGGGCGTGTTGGCGGCACTCGACGCCCAAAACGATGTGCGCGCCAGAAAGCGTGGTACGGTTCGGTCAAGCAGGTTGACCCAGTTCGGAAGGAAAGGTGCGTCGTCTCTCTGAACTAAGCTACCTGAGAGCAGCACCCTCGCTTGGTTCGGGCGACGAGCTCGGGGGGGGAACGAAGCCACAAGCTTCGTCAAGGCCCAGCAGCGGAGCCAATGGAGACTGGGGGTGGCCGCTTTCTTGAGGCCAAGACCCGTGGATTTGCCCCGAGCTATCGAAGCCTCGGAGTTTGTATCAGCGGGACGGTGCCCAATGGGGATATAGTAAATTCTAGGCGTGAGATGCCCTTGTTGCGGCGCAACCCAGGCCTACATGTGGTGTGGGTGCTTACCCCACCGGCCACCGAGTAGACGCAAAGGTGAACCGGCACCAGTCGCTGGTCCACGCGCTCTCCTGCGCCTTCAAGCGACTCTCCATGCGCCACCAAGTAAAAAGAGGGCCGTCCGACAACGCCAACGTGGACCTCCGCATAGACGTTTTCATCGAGAGGGGAGGCCTCCAAATTGCTGCGTACCTCGCCAGGGCACTGCAACAAGGAAAATGCCTTCGGGGTCACGTGCGTCGAGGCACAAGGGGGGGTTCATGTGATTGCAGGGCGGCGCTGATCGAGGTCGATCAGCTGCTCCCGGAGCCGAAACGCGCAGGCGTAATCACTAAAAATTGTTGCCGAACAGAGCCCTCCCCCCCCCACCCTCTAATAATGTTCCCAAAGAGGTTAATTGGGGGATGGGGGGGCTGCGGGCGGGGGGTGCACTCAATGCCATGCATGGCCGTAGTCATATGACCATAGACCCTCGCATCCCCACAATGTCGGGAAGGAGCACGTCGGGCTTCCCCCGACCAGTCATACATTGCTTGCACCAAGCGCGAAGCACCATGAGGTGTTCGGTCGCATGGAGGGTGAGCTGCATCCAACTGGTACCCATCTTTAAAGGTGGACTTCGGCACCTTGTGCGTACTTTTATAGGGATACCAGTGTGGAACGACCTGATTTGCCGAGTATTTGATGGCCTGCGCAGATGGCCTACCTGTTGTTCTGTATCCCTGGTTGGTCGGGGCAAGGCTGCCAAGTTTAGGGGCGCGCCGGTGGACAGTCAAATACCGCTCCAAAATAAAACAAAGGCGACCACAGCACCACCACCATCAGCAGCAACAATCACACTCCATGGGTTACAGGCGGGGAAGGCAGGGGGCGGTACTCATCTTGGTGCTGTTGCCTAGGTTTATGCTGCTGTTGTTGCTGGTGCTGCTGTTTTGTTGCTTAGAGTATTGTTCTTGTAAGTATTGTTCTCGATGGTGTTGTTGTTAATGTTGTTGCTGGTGTTGGCGTCGATTGCTGATTTTGGTAATGCTGTTGTGTGTTGCTGTTGCTCAGTCATCTGCTAGAGCTACGACTACTATTGTAGCCCAGTACCCTTTTTACTCTACCCCGGGGTCACAGGGTAGGAGACGCCGACCTACCCGCGCGCGCGTCCACTTTATTTCGAGCGTATATCGGTGTCGATCACACCTCGCTTTCAAAATACACACCAGGTACGAAGCACTTTCGAAGAATACAGCGCTTTTGAACATTAAAGACGACTCTCCCATACACAAATCGCTTTCGAATGCTATCGCGCTATCGAATGTACAACGCTTCCGACACAACTCTTCCGTCGCGATCATCGCCAACAGAGTAGCCCACAATGAGACAGCCGAAGTACCACCTGGTGCGCGTTTCATTTCGGCATTTTATTAATCGTATCCCTATACTCGTACGCGAGTACTGTGTGTGATATCAACAGCAGACTTACAGCGCTTTCGCGTTTTTTCGCGCCTCCAACACGGCCTCACCAGGTTAGAGGCGAGCGTGAAACCGTTCATCTTCGCCAGAGCCAGGGGGGCCGCGGTGAACCCGCAAACGCCAACGTTGGAAACACACTCCGCCTCCTCAAGGTAGCAGAGAGCGTCCAGGAAATAACGGTCTTCGAAGTCGCGCCTACGTATCATACGACAAACACGATCCACACACAGAAGGAGAGAGGGAGACCAATAGTGGGAGGAATAGGGTGGAGGTTAGGGTGGTGGTGGGGCTGGTAGTAGCGCTACGGGTAGCAGTGGGGGTGGAGGGGGTGGGGGTGAGGTGGAGATGGGGTTGCGGATGAGGTGGAGATGGAGGTGGGACGGTGAGGCCGGGGGGGGGGGCACCTCCACCGCCACAGCTGTCGCCGCCCGATTTATTCCGCCGCGCATGACCTCAGGCCCAGACAGAAAAGGAACCGCTGCTCTCTTAAGCCTTCTTGTAAATATTCAAAACGTGTCCCCATTAACGTGGGTGTGTCTGTAAAGGGGGTACCAAACCCTTCAGCCCCTGCAAAAATGGCTCAACTCTACGCAGACCCATGTGGCTTGTCCACGAAACTCAGGTGTAAGTTAAAAACGTCATACGATCCCTTCATCTACGGCAAAAATGACTCGACGCTGGTTCCAAGAAAACTGACCGCCATAAGTGACGGCAGCTTTAAATTTAAGGGGGGGGGGTGTACTCGATAGGAGAGATGTACTCGATCTCATGCATGGCCGTAGTCGTATGCCCATAGACCCTCGCATCCCTACAATGCCGGGACGGAGCATGTCAGGTTTTCCCCGACCAGGCAGACATTGCTTGCACCAAGCGCGAAGCGCCGTGAGGTGTCTGGCGAGTCGCATGAAGGGTGAGCTGCATCCTACTAATAACCGCTTGTGGGGCGGACTTGCATATGGATGACAGCGTCAATGAGTTAATTTAATTTCCGGTGTAGCCACTTCCAGAGACAGCAATGGGAGTACTATTAAGGGGGGGGGGTGTACTCGATAGGAGAGATGTACTCGATCTCATGCATGGCCGTAGTCGTATGACCATATACCCTCGCATCCCTACAATGCCGGGACGGAGCATGTCGGGTTTTCACCGACCAGGCAGACATTGCTTGCACCAAGCGCGAAGCGCCGTGAGGTGTCCGGCGAGTCGCATGAAGGGTGAGCTGCATCCTACTAATAACCACTTGTTAGGCGGACTTGCATATGGATGACATCTTCAATAAGTTAGTTTAATTTCCGGTGTAGCCACTTCCAGAGACAGCAATGGGAGTACTATGTAACTGCCTCTTGGGTGCCTTACCTTGAACACTACGTGATACGATCAATTCCCTTGTGCAGAGTAAAGGGTCCTTACTTCGCACGAATGATCTCACTCGACAACCAGCTGTGGGCGACCGCCAAAAAAAAAAAAAAAAAAAAAAAAAAACGGTACCCTGGATGTCTAGCTCACGTAGTGAGCGGCATGTTTTACAGTGTCGTTGCCAACCGACGCCAACCCAAGCAGGGGGGGGAGGGGGTTAAACCTTTCGCTACTGCAGAACTAGCCCCACTCCAACTCCAACCACTAGTACGGGGGGACAATGATCAAAACCCGCGATGTGCCGCGAAAAAACATATATTAGAGTGTTTGCGACAGTGTTTTTTTTTTCGTTACTCTCCTTCCCCAAGGTAAACACCGAAAGTAGGACTTGAGGTAAATTCTTTGAAAAAAGGGCAAAAGCGTACTTTTAGCGAAGCTAAGGAATTTGACGAAATGTACGGTACACTTTTGCTCTTCATGGCATTGGCTAATAAACAACGAACATCTTCCATGCCTCCACGCGCCATGCTGCTTGCTGCACACAACACGACAACCACTGGGAACAGGAGTATGACGTGGACCAGCGGCGTTGGATTGTGCTAGCGGGCCGCCGGCGGCCCGCTGCTACGGTACGCTCTCGCCCGCTTGGTGTTGTGGAGAATGCGTCGTTCCGAAAGAACTCGTACTCGTAGTAGTGCTCGTACCGCCTTGCATGTAGAGCGCGACAGCATGACAGCTCGTGTACCACTTCAACTCCACCATATACCGCGGTAGCAGCAGCAGCAGCGGTGGCGGCGGCGGCGGCGGCGGCGGCGGCGGGGCGGAGCGCTCCGGCGCTGTGGCGCGCGTAGGCCGAGCGCAGCAGCAGCAGCAACAGCAGCAGCAGCAGCAGCAGCAGCAGCAGCAGCAGCAGCAGCAGCAGCAGCAGCAACAGCAGCAGAAGCAATCGAAAATATGAAGCTGGTGCTGGTGCTGATGCTGTTTATTTTTGTTGCTCCAGCTGATGCTGCCCCTAGCTGCCGCTTGCTGTGCTGCTGCTTGCTGCTTGCGGTCGTTAGATGTCAGTGGCGGCACTGCGGTCAGCCCTGCCGCCGACGCCGTTGCTGGGCTGCCGTTGCTACTCGCACGCTGTTTTTTTTGTGGTTGTTCGTTTCCGTTTTTGGTTTGCAGCGCTGCCGCACATCCCCACTTCCCTCCTCAGTTTCGGAGGCGTTTCCTGCAGGATTTCGTTCACCTCGCCCTCCAACACACCAAAATCACGATGGGAAGGGAATCCACTTTTTTAGCGGAAGGAGAGCTAATGTCTGAAGGCACGTTTTCGCAGACACAACACTCGATTCCCTCAGGTTCACACACCATACTGTAATTGGTTCTGGATACCACTGTAGGCTCCCCCAATAGTAGTTGGTCCCCCGGAAGGTCGGTTCAGATACGAAGGGGATATACTTGTACCCATATTTGTTTTTCACTGCTGCAATAATCATGCAAATTCTAATTGTCATATTGTCACAAACGAAGGTTAGGATTGTACGTTACACCAGGTACCTCGTACTATCGTATCAACATACATCCATTGTTCCCGTTTTTTTGGATTTCTTGATGGACCGTTAGATAAATTCCCAAAGACGACAAACGAAGCAAAAAAAAACGCAACAATTGACACAAACTAATGCAGTATTTGTACGTAGCAAAAAAGCACGGAGCATAAGCTCAAAAACTAGGCATAGGCAATACATAACCCACCGAAACCTATAAAAATAGATCCAGTGCCGCAGGAGTAAGGGCTAACGCTCACCAGCACAGCTGGACCAGGTCCAGGCGCTCGACGCCCATTCTTCTCATGGACCGCTCGACAACGGCCATAACCGCTCGCCGCGTGACGGGCTTGTCTCGCGGCAGGCTGAGCGTGTTCAGGAACCGGACCTCTGGCGAACCGCTTGCTGCTCCGGCTTCCTAAAAATAACATTTTGACAACAAACAAAATACGAAAAACACAAAAAAGGGAAAGATGAGGAGGAAGGGCGGGGGGTGTACTCGAAAGGAGAGATGTACTCGATCTCATACATGGCCATAGTCGTATGACCATAGACCCCCGCATCCCTACAATGCCGGGACGGAGCATGTCGGGTTTTCACCGATCAGGCAGACATTGCTTGCACCAAGCGCGAAGCGCCGTGAGGTGTTCGGCAAGTCGCATGAAGGGTGAGCTGCATCCTACTAAGAACCGCTTGTGAGGCGGACTTGTATATGGATGACATCTTCAAGTTAGTTAGATAGTTGGGGGGGGGGGGGGGGGGGGGGGGGGGGGGGGGGGGGGGGGGGGGGGGGGGGGGGGGGGGGGGGGGGGGGGGGGGAGAAGAAGAGGAGAAAGAAAAACAAAGGGACGCACTGTAAGAGCAGCAATGGAGCAAGAAACACATGACAACACGACAACAAACATACCACAGCAAATAAAACAGGAACAACCCCCGTTTCCCCTTCGACTTGCACGCGAATGACTTGTCGCTTGCCAGAAGGGCTTGCGACGAAATATGGCGCTACCGCTACAGCAGTGTTGCGAGAGGGGGGGGGGGGTCCCTTCTTGACACAATGCGTTAGAAGGTGATTGTTGAAGTCTGTGGCGGACGACCGTTTAGATCTCGTTAAACACAGTAGGCCAACGCATTTCAGTCCAGCGTTTTCCGAGCCCCAAACTCACTGGTCGGGGGGTCTCGCTCGACCGCCGTCGCCCAATAGGGGGGCGCGGGGCGTGCGGCGAGGGTTTTCCCTCGGGGAAACGTCGAGGTTTCGCCGCACCGAGGGAGGATAGAGTCCCATCCCCAGATCATATCCTTCCATACATTTACATATCCAACAAACCGGGGATCATATCATAGGTTTAACGTGGGAGTTTCTAAATGTGTGACTGGCGCATCCGAAACTGTCATCTCCTGACATCTGCTTTTTCGTTCTACGGCCGTGATGGCTCTTGACGACGAGCGACCCAAATCCACGCCGGCTTCTGTCGCGATTGGTAACCTTAGGTGAAAGCAACGGTTGCCCATGATCCGAGCAGGGGGGGCACAGGAACAATTGGTGCATAACCTTACGGCAGTACGAGACCAAAAAGTCCACCGGATAAAAAATACGAGAAACAACCACTCTGCTACACGCCAGGCCCAACACGGCAAATTGAAATGTACGACAAACATCAATGCCTCGCTAGAAAAAATAAATAGAACGCAACTGCCAGCTACTCCCGCACGTGTCAGAGGGCAGGCCGCACCACAGTCAAACATGCGAACGACGGGAAGAACAGTATGGTACTACTGCTGTACGGATAAAACACGGAGGGTAAGAGCCACCACTGTGATCTTACTTAACCTCCCCCCCTCGACAAGAAAATATGAGCCTGCCGTTGCCTGCACGCCCCTTCCCTCTCCTCCCCTCCCATCCATCCGCCCCCCCCCCCCCCCCCCCCCCCACCCTTCCCCGCTCCCTTCCCGCCAATCCCCAACTACCCCCCCCCCCCCCCCCCCCGTCGCCAACGCACCGACTTTAGAAAAGACCCCGCGCGCCTCTCGGCGAGTGCTCTGCCCCCTCCGGCACCGTTTCCCAGCTGGAATGTTGTCAACCCGCTCTCCGCAAGGCGGTCCATCGCTCGAAGCGCGTCAATCGCGTCGTCGCTCGTGTCTCCGAGCGGCTCCTGCGGCGGGCAGCACGTGCATCGCGAAGGGTTAACGCTTTTCACCCCTTCGGGAAACCGTACAAAAGGTTTTGGGGGACAAAATACTTGGAATTAGTGTGGAATAGTTTGTTTATACTGTGGTGCAAGAGTTCCGTTTTTGGGGACACTCTATATGCGTGGATAAAAGTGGGAGAGATCGTTTATGTTATGGTACGCCTGGTAGCTCGTAAGGGCCCTGCAACGACGCCATGTGTCATGGTATTCATTGCCCAGAGGTGTGCAGGGGTGTCGGTGCCGAGTAGTTACTCGTCCATCATATTTGTGGTCCATTCCATGCTGTCGCTCTCTCCAAGACATAATACAACAAGTTCAAACAGGGACAAAGCACAAGGTCACACGAAGCAGTGACTCGATGGGGACGTTATGTAGACTATTGGGGTTCCCCTATTTTGCCATGTGTACCTCCTTCCAGAGGTGTGGCACCACGTCTTCTTGTAATCCTAAGTACGCATACGTTCCCATTTCTATATATGGACTCCATCACTTAACTTCTTTCAGGACCACACTCCCATTTGGGGGAAATTGCTTGCAATTAGAGACAGATACATGTGTATGTACAGCAGTGCAGTACTAAAAGAGATAGTAAAAGGCTGCGTGACACACGCACAACGTAAAACTGCAGCGAGGGCTGTGCAGACAGACCTTGGCAGCTTCGAAAAAAAGGCTGAAGCACAACAATGCAGGAAACTTATCATGAAACAGAAAGGCTGGCCCAGGCTGGGATTCTTATTTGAAAAATGGTGGCTTCAACGCTACAGCATTAACTTCAGTATAAACGACTCCCGGATTTCTTATTTTCCCGTCGATATTTTTCTGCCTTTCTCATTGCTCGTTTCCCTATTATTAATAGGTGTCCTGTACTGTATGGTACTAAAAGACCATCACACAGACATAACCCTATCCCCGGCCGCGTGAGGAATTTCTCAGAATGAAGATGAACCGAAGAGTTAGGCTGTTTCGTATGCGGTTCGATTTCAAGCATGAGATGTGTATTTTTCGATTAAAAAAATAAATGACCCTGCTTATGCGGTCCAAATATGCATAATCCGACCGGAATTTTTTAGATTTGAGAATCCAATGACCCAAGTCGTCGGATTTTGAGCCAAAATCCGACGACTTGGGTCATCAGATTTTCAAATCGAAAAATGGCATGCTTTCTAAATTCGAGATGCTATCCACAACAGCAAACAGCAGCAGAACGATCGATGAGTTGGATGGTGACACAGCTGCATAGCGACACTGCTTCGCGCCCGACGCACGGGCGCCGCGTCCCTCCGTGGCCAGACTAGAGTCGGCTGGCGCGGGCTCGGGCCTAAAGACCATGAGAAGCGCACTCGGCACGCACCTCTCCGTGGATGCGTACTCGTAGACTACACTGCTGTGCAGCAGCAGCAGTCAGTCACTAAAAGAGACACAAAATACCAAGACAGGTTGACTCTCTAATAGCGCACTCGCCACGTCTCTTCGCCACCAGGCTAGAGGCAGTCAGCGTGGGCTCGCTTGGGTCCTACGTGCAGGGCAGCGCACCCAGCGCGTCTCTTCGCGGCGCCAAACCGCAATAAGAGCAGTTGGTCTCGGCGTTCGCCGAATCTTTACACGCACAATAAATCTGATTTTCCGTTTCGCACAGGAAGACTCTTTCGATTTGCCAAGTTCATATCTGAAAAAAGCCGTTTCCTATGCGGTTCGATTTTTGAGCTTCAGATTTTGACCCGATGACATTTTCAGATATGAGCTTGACAAATCGAAAGGGTCTTCCTATGCGGACAAATCAGATTTATTGTGCGTGCAGAGATTCGAGCAAACGCCGAGACCAACTGCTGTTTTTGTGATTTGGCGCCGCGAAGAGACGCGCTGGGTGCGCTGCCCTGCGCGTAGGACCCAAGCGTCCGAGCCCACTCTGACTGCCTCTAGTCTGGTGACGAAGAGACGTGGGGAGTGCGCTAGAGTCAACCTGTCTTGGTATTTTGTCTTTCATTTTGTGACTTGACCACTGCTGCTGCTGATGTACAGCTTCAGTGTAGTCTACGAGTACGTATCCACGGAGAGGCGCGTGCCGAGTGCTCTTCTCTTGGTCTCTAGGCCCGAGCCCGCGCCAGCCGACTTTAGTCTGGCCACGGAGGGACGCGCCGTCCGCGCGTCGGGCGCGAAGCAACGTCGCTATATATACATCTGCATCACCATCCAATTCATCGATCGTTCTGCTGCTGGTTGCTGTCGTGGATAACATCTTGAATTTAGAGAGCATGCCAATTTTCAATTTGAAAATCTTATG
Source organism: Macrocystis pyrifera (assembly GCA_031763025.1). Lineage (NCBI taxonomy): Eukaryota > Phaeophyceae > Laminariales > Laminariaceae > Macrocystis > Macrocystis pyrifera. The sequence continues at coordinate 450,832 of JASSKH010000019.1, forward strand.
ACCCAGGCGGTCGGATTTTGGGCCAGAATCCGACGACTTGGGTCATCGGATTCTCAAATCGAAAAATTTCCGGTCGGATTTTGCATATTAGGACTGCATAAGCAGGGTCATTCGTTTTGGAGATCGAAAAATACAAATCTGAAGCTCAAGATCGAACCGCATAGGAAACAGCCTTAGGGCCGTTCCTAACGAACCAAAACAAAATCACGATTCGTGATTTTTAGGCATGCCAAAAGATCACGATCCGTGACATTTCAGTTCTAACGAAAAAAAGCCGAAAAAAACGTCGCGTTTCGTGATATTTTCAAAGAGTTAAAGTTCTGATATTTCAAACCCAACGTTTTTTGGGGGTGTGGAGCAAACTCGCGAGAGTGGGGCACGGCCAGGCCGGGCTGGGCCGTCCGCACCTGGCCTAGTCCGTGACATATTCGAATCGCGAGCCGAAGCCTGACCCAGCCTGCGAGATTCCAACTTCACCGGCCGTCGGCCAAGATTGTTTCGCGAGATTCCATCTCGCAGGCCGTCTGCGCGGCCTGCCCTGTGACATCCCCAGGTCATTTTCCCGTTTGTCTTCCAGCAGTCGTCGGCCTACAACAATTCCGTGAACGCCGCCACAGGGCTTGCACCTAACGAAATCCACATGGGCCGCCTTCCTCGCCTCCCGCTCTCGGTCTTCGAACCCGACAGCATCGGCGGTCACCAAAGCTTGGACCGCGATCACCTGGTTTACATCAACCTCGCCACCGACCGACAACGACGCGCCTATTCCCTCGTCCGCGAACCACACTGACTCACCGTACAGCGCCGCAACGCGCCCATCATGGCCGCCCTGATAGCATCCCCCCCCTTCACCGTAGGCGGCTGGGTTTGGGTCTACAACTCCGCCTCAACCATCCGCCAAGGCGTCAAAAAGTGCACCGACGCAACCGTCCTCAAGACGAAGCTTTCCCCTGAACTGGAATGGCCCCTTCAAGGTCCTCGCCGCAGGGCCGACGCCCGCCTCAAACACCCCCGACAATCGCCCCCTTCACGACAAGCTACTTTTCCTCGACCTTCCATCCGACCTCCCGGGACGGGACTCCAAGCCACGCGTCTCCGTCCAACGATGCAAACCTTGCCGGAACCCCGACGACACCAGCGACATCCCCAAGCATCTGCCCGCGGACCTTACTACATACGTGCTCACAGCTTCTGCCGCCAAGTCCCCACCTTACCACGTCACCGTCGACGACGTCACGCCTCCACCGGAACGCCTAGAGGTCGAGCAGATCACTGGCCATCAACTCGTACGCGGCCGCGGCGGGGTCATCGCCGTTCTGTACGAGACTCACTGGACTGGACTTCTCAGCCCCTCTTGGGAACGCGAGCTGGACCTTGAACACTTCCGGCGCCACATCCTACTGTACTGGTCACGATCACCAACCCAGCACCGCCAGATGAACCGACTCTACGGCCAGATGCGCATCGGCGCCGCTCACCGCGAACTGGCACGATCTCATGGACAAATCTTCCTCGTCCCAGGCTACGCCTTCGTCTCCCGCAGCCTTTGGCTCCACAACTTCAGCACCACCATCCTACCCTCCGGAGCATACATATGGTACAAGGCGCGCGACGGCCTTTGGAGGCTGGGCATCACAGCTCACCCCCTGACGCCTCTTCGGGAACTCCGCCGGATCCTTCACCGGAAAGCTCCTACATCGTCCGGCTCCTGGACGACCCCGGCCTGATCAAGATCGACCTCCAACCCGCCCGCTACACTACAGCACGGAACGCCGTATACGGATCGTGGTGTCTTCAACGCCATGGGAATGGGAGCCTAGCACGTGGGGTGCTGCGGAACTCTGATGTGTCCCGCGGAACCCCCACCGTTTCCACTCCCCCCCCTGGTTAGCCTTAGTTTAGTCTTTTGTTAGTTCTGGGTATTTGGTTCTGGTTAGTCTGCAATATCTTAAGAGTAGTTCTTCAGGGCTAGTCTTCAATAGTCATCAGCAGTCATCTTCTTGGGAGTGTTTATTTCCATCTACCGCCACCGGTATCGCTTGACCGACCGCGTGTTGGTTACCGATCCGAGGCCGTGTATGTTTCTTTTTTTTGGGTGTGTTTGGGAGTATCATCGTCCCCCCCCACCCCCCCCGTTTGTTTTTCTTCTTATCGCCTACGGCTCCGTGTAACCTCCTTACGTTCAGGCCACTGACTCGTAGCGATACCTTCATTTGCATTTGTGTTTGTACTCCACTAGCCTACAGCCAATTATCGGCGATATCACGCCGAGGTAAAATCGTGTTGTAGCCTGAGCTGTGCTCTGATCTTAAGTCGACTTCCGCCGACCCGTGTTTCAGACGGTCCTCGAGCTAAGACTATATCGAGCTTCCAGCTCACCCGTGTTTCTTCCATGTTTGACAAGTAGGGTCCCGATAGCATTGCCGCCCCGGAAGGCCGCTGAGTTATCGGCCATACATAAGTGGTTCGGACATGATCGATTTCTCCTGACCTGTGTCCAGCTTTTTGTCTGTTTTCTGGTCCCGATGGTATTTCGTTTTCTCTTTCCCTTTTCTTCCTCTTTTCTTCTTGTTCGGTATTCCGCACACCCCTCTGTCCTCTGGCAAACGACACCAAGTTTGCTGTCGCCCCGGTTGACCGAGTTGCACACGCTAGTGTTTGGGCCCCGCGCTATCTACTACTTCGAACTGCACGCATTCGGTCGATTTTCTTGCGGATTTTCTTGCCGCCACCATCTTTGAGATTGCTTTTGTTGAGTTGCCTACCTTGCTACGTTTGCTGGTATTGTTCACACCACGAACAGGTCTCCGATACGCCGCGTTGTTTGTTGCGCCTCTCGGTTTTAGTAGTCCCTAGTGCACGCAGCCCTCATAGCACCCTAGCTGTGTCCCTTCTGTCTCGTGTGATGTCTGCCATGTTAGGACCTTCGCCACAAGACAAGGCATGGCGCCTAGCGGATATATATATGTGTTTTTGAATTGTGATCACTGTCTCCTTTTAGAGTTTCCTCGTTTGCCAAACCGGTTCAGCGAACAACCCTTTCGTACCTCGTTGGGCCCCAGACAATGGCTCCAGTAATACGCTTGTACGTCCTTCTTTTGCCTTCACTTCGGTCTTCGTTTTCTTCTTTAGCCTTCGCTTCGGTTTCTGTCTCCTTTTGCGTTCGTCTTTCTTTGTTTTCATTTTGGGTGATTTCTCCTTTCGCCTCTGCTTTGAGTTCTGTCTCTCTCTCTCCTTTAGCCTCCCTTTTAGTGGTTGTTCTCAGCGAACACCCCCTTTTCGTAGTGTTTGGGTTTTATTACGAGGTGTGGGGGGATCTATAGCCTCATTTCGTTTGTTTCGAATAGCCGCATCTTCGACCACCTTTTTCCTGGCCGTTTGGGATGAACTTTGTCATCACCCTCCGACCATCTTGTGGTCTGCATATACGACTATTCAGGGTGGGCTAGTGTGATATGGGTGGAGTATTCATGGGCTATAGATATAGATAATACGTTGCAGTCTTGTAGTCTCACGAATACGAGAATAATCCAAAGAATGGATTAACCCAGCGGATATTCCGTTAGTCGAGAGTAACGTTCTCTTAGGAATGTTCCCTAGGGCGGATAGCCCGTTAGACGAGAGTAATGTTCCTTGACGCAGATAGGACTAACAAGTGAGAAGCTCTTGTATTAGCAGAAGAACGACCGGTAGCCATAGGAAAGTTCTGTAGGCGTACATCAGATAAGAGGAATTTAGGAGAGCTTGTGGCGTGGGGTGGGACGAGTATATCTGGGCGTCGAGTCCCACCCCCCTACCTCTCACTTCTCTACCAGAGCACCTCCTCAGCTCTCGCCATCAATAAGAAGATCTAAATCAGAAGAAGCGAAGCACTACTTTCCAGCTGCCAGAACCACCTGCGTCCCTTACCACTACCCTTACCACTACCCTACTGCCGTCTCCGCATCACACTCCTCCTCCTGGAAATTTCGAGGCCACAACCTCCTCGTTAGCCCGCGCCCAGCGGTGTCTTTGGGTAGCCGCCCGTAGTCCACAAGCAGCGTACGAAGCAGAGTCTGCCATGCCCCTATGACGACCATCGGGTACCGTTGGTGCACGTGGGTTGCGTAGTGCCTTGATCAGGCATATTTTGAGACACGACAAATGTCACGAATCGTGATTTTGTTTTTTTTTAGGGAAAAAGCTAAAAAAAATTGGCGTCATGAATCGTGATTTTTTTTGTCGTGATTCACGACAAAAAAATCACGATTCACGACAAAAATGTCACGAATCGTGATTTTTTTTGTTCGTTAGGAGTGGCCCTTAGTGTGGAGTACCCACCACTTCGTCGTAAGCTGGGCCAAGCCGTACAAACGTCACCACCATTTGTTAGGAAGGCGTTACGTACTGCCTCTCTGAAAGAGGAACCCGCCCCTTCTGTCAGAAGAGTGTTAAGGTCTTAGTCCGTTGGGCTAGTGGTAAAAGGTTAACCAATCGCCTACCCAAGCTAAGCCTTGTACAAGAGGCAGTTGTAAAGGGGTTTCAGCAGTATTATACTGCAGTAACCCTTTTACCCTATATAAACGGAGAAAAAAACGCCTACACACCATTTTTTAACAACAACAAACATCAAACACAACTACCACACCTGGCACAGACCGTTGATGACGCGGCACACCACCAGCCCCTCCCCCCCAAGCTCCACCTTCAAAGGATCCGCCGCCACTACGGCCGCAGCAGCCTCCTCCTCGCCCCCCTCCCCTGCCCTCCTCCAGCCCAACCCCCCGCCCTCGCCGCCTCCACTGCCACCGCCCACCTCCACACCATCGCTTGCGCTTGGAGCCCTCAGGGCGGAACCTACATGGGCAGGAGGAACTGAAAAAGTCACCACGATATCTCCCCTGTTTTTCAAAGAGTTGGATGCATTTATCCCAGTGTTGAGGTTGTTCTGAGTTTTTTTCGTCGGAAGAGAGATGCCGCCGCCGCCGCTGGGTGCACACGTTGTTGTCCTTCGCCTGTTGTTGAGCACTTGAGTGCGGGTGCAGCGGCCGGACATCGTACCGGCTAGGAAGCAGGCAGGCCTCACGGGTAGGTGGGCCCGGGGTCCCTGGCGTGGCATTTGCGTGCCGCCGCCGCTGCTGTTGCTGTGGCTGCTGCTGCTGCTGCTGCTGCTGCTGCTGTCGCTGTTGCCGTGGCGCCTGCGGTGGGCACCCCAGGGGACGGTTATAACCGCTCGTCGTTGATGATGGCGATGGACACGAACATGATCATCATGAACACACCAGGATGGTGGGGCGTGCTCCAGTCGGAACGCGCTTCCTCGGCAGGCCGCCAGCAGGCAGACGCAGAGGAGATAGAAGGCGGAGCGAGGAGGTGTGTGGCAGCGAGTCGGTCCCTGTGGCAGGGGGTACGCTTGAAGGCTGCGCAGGCGCACCATATGATGGAGAATGCTCTATACCAGTAGACTGGCTATACTCTGGTACTCTGGTACCTGGTACGTTGCAGTACACGCGGCAGCCAAGGATGTGTGGAACGCTCTGCCTACTATATCCTTGCAGCCAACGTTGACTTCCAGACTCCTAGACCAAATTCTTCCGCACACACACGGGCAGATGTTATCTACGTATGTAGAGCTCTATGTGATGGGTCAAGGGTCTCTACGTCTCTACCAGCACCCCCAGGGTTTGAGAAAAAAAAAACACAACGTTGAAAGAGGGTGTTCCGCACATTTCAGCCCGCGCTTTACAGAGGGGCACCATAGAGATTATCCCCTCGTGAACCCTTCTGTTCGGCGTGGGCAGTCGGTCTACACACACAGCATACACTGAGCATCAGAGGCACAGAGGTGGATCATCCCAGGACGATTGCGATGTGGCAATTGGCGGGAGATGCTGCCAGGGTGGCAGGGCGCTTCGCTCGGCGCCACCGCCGAGCTATCGTTGTTGGTGGGGTGGTAGGAGCTGCTGCTTGTGTATTCCATAGCATGAAGAAGGCCCTCAAAGAGGTAGGCACAGCAGATTACAGATGCTGTCGTACAACAGCAAGCTACGTCGTATAATAGGCGCAGCAGCACAGCCCCTATATAGGCGTAGAAGCACAGCAGCAACGACAGCAGCAGGGGTGGATTCTGCCGCTCATATCCTGTGCTTTTTCAAAGATATGTGTTGTTTTACTACTGCTGCTGTTTCTGTCCAGACGTCCGTCATCTTCTTGTAGTTGCAGGATTGATTGTGCTCGTGCTGCAACCTGCAACAGCAAGAGCAGACACAGGAAAGACAAGAGTGCGTAGTGCAAACCTCGGTAGCGAAACGACCCTGCGACTCGTACAAGTATCTGGTTCCTGCGTTACGAGGTATGTGTATTAGTACCGTGGTACGAGGTAAAAATCCAAATAAGACCAAGCAAAACATCAGTTTTACCACGGTATACGAGTACTCTGTACTCTGGAAGTCGGTGCTATGTGCTATACCATATGCGTACAGTACGGGTATTCTGTACTACTATTGAATTTTTGCTATTACGGGGGGCCATAGTAAACAGGACCTACGGTGCAGACAAAAACCTATATATTTACTTATTTTTACTAATAATATTAGATCCTATTTACTATGGTTCCCCGTAATATCAATATTAAATATCGAAGCATGTTGATACATGTTTCGTGAGACATCGACAGACGGCCAGACACTCAAGACACACAGACAGACAGACAGACAGACAGACAGACAATCTTGGAGCGAGCGACGGAGACAGGCATAACAACACTTGCAGAGCCCACCGAGACCTGCCCTTCCAACTCTAGATTCTAATTCATTCGGCCGGAGCACCCTTGTTGGTTATGGGGCAAAATCGGCAAAACCGCACACAAGCCGATGTTTGCTGCCTGGTACAAGTATACTAATATTACGGGGGGCCATAGTAAATAGGACCTACGGCGCACACAAAAACCTATACTATTCCCTGTTTTTACTAACCATGTTTGGTCCTATTTACTATGGTCCCCCGCAATAGTATAGGTTACCTGTATGTTTTTTTACGAGTATAAGTCGCTGCTATACCTTGTCAAGTACTGGTAACATCTTTATAACTCGTACCGGTAGATCGCGAGTATGGTACAGCAGTATGCATGTTTATTGGGCTCGTCCCGCTGTTTGTCTGCTGCCTGGCATATTTATGCCACAGGTTACATTGTGAAGTACCCTGCCGAATATATTCCCAGTGACGCCTGGAACCATCCCTGGTAATTAGAGCACCTACCACCACCAAGCCTCACGAGCTCAACATGGCTTCAGACACGAGCAGAGGAGGATGAAGGTGTAAAGTAGGGGCCTCCATAGACGCCATCGGTGTCGAAATCGGTGCTGCTTTCGTCGCGCGTGGTGGCAAGACGACCATGATGCACACACACGGACTCGGAATGGACTATTAATACTAGCCCGTTGAACATTGGCACACCTGTGAGCGAATTTTCCGAGAACGTTCTGTGCTTCACGCTGACCCGCCCCGCTGCGCCCAACCGCAACGGAGAGGATTGGAAGAGGATTGGAAATCCTGCCTTTTTTGCCCCTGATCGTTAAAATGTACCACACCGCGATTTCATAGTGATGGGTGCTCGTTACGCGTTTTTTTTTCTCTTCTTTTTTTCGCTCTTCCTCAACCCCCTCCCCTCCCTCCCCCCTGCAAAGGCGGAAGAAGAGCACGAGGCGCTGGTTCGTCGGACAGCGGACGAGGCAAGGTACCGCCAATGCCTCTCCAGGACGCGCGTCGAATCCGTGGCCGCCCTGGCGAACTTCTTGCCCGCGCTGAGAAAACGCCTATTTTTGGCGGTGGACGTCACGGGGCCGGTGAGCGCTTTACATTATGCATGCACCTGGCATATTTGCAAGCCTGGTACAGTACGCAGTGTAAATATATACCTGGTATATAATATCATAATGCCAGTATATTTCGTCGGAGTTAGCGAACCCTCTTGGGGGCCAGGATATTATTTCTGAAGATTAAACAAGACGCCTCGGCTGTGAGATAAAACAAATCATCGAAACTCATTTTTTGCAAGCTGCATGTGATGCAGAATATAAATAGGTCCCGAGGCGTGCAGTATTACGGAGGTTAGAAGTGTTCAGAACCAAATATTTATGTGCCGAAACACAAGGGGGATTTAGTGTTTTTTCGGGTCCATCGTGGGTTCTGATTAGTAGTGTAGCCCCTGGTGAGAGTGAGCCTTGGCAAAAGGCGGGACAATCCGAGTTCTGTAGGTCGCGAGGAATCGGCCAACCAGATGGATGCTATGATGGTGTATTGTGTTGTTGTTGTTGTTGTTGTTGTTGTTGTTGTTGTTGCTGTTGCTGTTGTTGCTGTTGTTGGTGGTGGTGGTGGTGGTGTGTGTTGGTGGTGTTGGTGTTGGTGGTTGTGTTATGTTATACCAAGTATTCGTCAGCAGTTGATGTCGTTGGTGTCCTTGGTGTCGTTGCAGCACATCTCCTGCTGCTGCTGCTGCTGCTGCTGCTGCTGCTGTGGCCTTTGCAGCTGTCGTTGGTGGAGTTTCTCAGCACTTCTGCCCCCCCGAGTACACCCCCCGCCCCCTTCGTCTCTCGCTGCATCAGGTGCGAGAGCTGAAAGCTCTAAGGGGGACGGGGGCGGGCGCCGGAGGACGCGCAGCAGGAGCAGGAGCAGGAGCAGGCGCAGGAGCTGCAGGGCAGCTGGCAGAGAGCGGACGAGGGGGCGGTGTTGGTGGCGGCGGCGGCAGCAGCAGCGGGGGTGGTACAGCAGTGGCGGACGGTTCTACGGCGGCAGCGGTCGTCGATGTGGAGTCCCGCGAGGTGGAGCTGTGGGAGCAGGTACGGCATCACGGGTTGTTTTCTGCCTCTTGTCAATGGCGGGGGTCCCGTTTTGTCCACCCCAACGCGCGGACGTTGTACAGCAGTAGGGCAGTAGTATGCCTGCAGTGGGATAGCGGTAGTACAGGAGCCGCAGGGTAAACAATAGATCGGCAGTAGGGGGGTAGTGGGGGAGCAGTTCGGAAAACAAGAGATCAGCAGCAGGCGAGCAGTGCGGCAGCAGTAGGGAAGCAGCAGTTCAGCAGCGGGTGGCTAGTAGGGCAGTGGTAAGGCTTCAATAAGGCGGCTGGAGAGAAGCACAGTAGTAAGGGAGTAGTATAATATGTCAGCAGTAGGTCAGTAGTACCGCGGCCGTAAGCATCAGTTAGATCAGGGGTAAAGCAGTACTAGGGCAACAGTAGGACAGCGGTAGGTCAGCAGGGGATCGTTAGGGCAGTAGTAGCTCAGCAATAGATAAACAGTAAAGCAGCAGTAGCCCAGCAGTAAGCTAACAGTAGACGAGCAATAGGTCGGTAGTGGGATAGCCAAAGCACAGCAGTGCTGGTAGCGACCGCACTAAGGCAGCAGGCCGACCTACTCCTGCCATGCTGCTTCCTTACTGCTTTCTTACTGCTGACCTACGCTGACCCACTGCTGCCATACTGCAGCTGTGCTCCAACCTTTCTGCCGACCTACTGCCGACCTACTACAGCCATTCTACAATCCAACTGCTGACCTAATACTATCCTACTGCTGCCATTCCGCAGCCCTTCTACTGTCCGACTGCTGACCTACTTCTAACCTGCCAGCTGCCATAATGCCGACCAACTGCCCAACGCGCAATAGGTCAGCAGTCGGGTAGTAGAACGGCTCCAGTATGTCAGTAGACCAGCAGTAGGTCGGCAGTAGGCCAGCAGTAGACCAGCAGTAGCTCAGCAGTAAGGCAGCAGTATATGTTATTTAGGGGACATGTAGGTCAGCAGCAAGGCAGCGGATGACCATCCTTCGGAGTGCAACAGGGTAGGCAATTATTATAGTAGGTCGGCAGTTATCGGAGGCCGAGAAGCACGGCGCGCAAGTGCCGTTCAGCGTAGTGGTCGGGGGGGGTCGGCAATGGAGAGCAGGCGCGCTTTGTCCCCCTCGGCGCGTCCACAAAGCCCTTTTCAACGCTTTTAGTGCTATAATCCCGTTTCGAGGATGTCTTACTTCGAAATTTGGGAGGCTTACTACACTATATATCTGAGTCTTTTTGGGGGTCCTTACTCCATGCCCTTTCGAGAGGCTGCTCCTCCCTTGAATGAACGAGGTCACTCTTTGTGCTGGAAACCTGGATATAAGATGGTTTCCACGGTCCACGGAGGCACTGGGAACCGGGGCGGGGAACGGGGGGTGTTCATGACGTCGTACCTCGTCGCGAAGCCTGTTTTCCCTGAATAGACGAGGTCCCGGCCCTTGTCATGTGGATTGGGTGGATGGTTTTTTTCCAGCGACGGCCGTTACCGGCGATGTTGTTCTTGATTGCCTTAGTCATGTGACCATTGACCACGCATCCCTTCCGAGACGGAGCGCCGTTCCTGCTCCTAAGATGAGTACGCCCCCCCCCCCCTGCGTGAGCTAGACAACCAGGGTGCCGTTTTTTTTTTAATCTTTTTTTTTTCTGGCGGTCACCACGGCTGGCGGTCGAGTGAGATCATTTTTGTGCGGGGAGAACCTTAACTCCGCACAAGGGGGATGATCGTATTACGTTGTGTGTATATGGTAATACATCCGCGAGGAAGTGACATAGTAAACCCATTGCTGTCTCTAGAAGAGGCCACACAAGAACATAAATCAATTCAGTGACGCTGACGTCCCTAAGCACGAAAATCTGTCTCAAAAGCGGTTCTGAGTAGGATGCAGCTCAACGTTCATGCGACCCGCCAAACACCTCACGGCGCTTCGCGCTTGGTGCCAACAGTGTCTCTCTGGTCGGCGAAACCCCGACGTGCTCCGTCCCGGCATTGTCGGGATTCGAGGGTCTATGGTAATACGACTACGGCCATGCATGATAATGAGTACACCCCCCCCCCGCGCCCCCGCCCCCCCTCTGCGCGCCGACGCCCTCCGCTTCAGGTGAAGGTGACGGCCCTGACTCGCCTGGTGGTGTCTCTCTACGCCTATAACGCGCTCGCGCTCATGCTTCACATGCAACTACATATTCTCGGTGAGCAATTATATGCCGGTACTGCTGTGCCGGGTTACCAGTACCGGCACCTGTGCCTCATCCGCGGGTTACCAAGTACGCACTTTTTTTGTTTCCATCCCATATTCGTGAACTGTCTGTGCATTCCTCTTCTCCAGCTCCGTCCCCTTCGCAGCTCAAATACGGGGCGCACAGCAGGCACTCCTCCCCCCCCCCGTCCCCCTCTACGGCGCATGGCTCTTGTTTTCATGGCGAGGAGAAAAGAGTTGATCGTTTTCTTGCTTCGTGGATTCGCGTCGAATCGTGTATGTATGTGCGCAGAGCTGCGCGCTTTTTTTCGTCGATTTTTGGACCAGTAGCGTAAGGTAGAATTCATGGGAAATTTTCACCGTAGTAATGATACCAGGTACAAATAGTAAATTTCGGGAAAATGACCCAACTCTAATTCCAAGTATTACGGGGGACCGTACAGTAGTAACTAGGACCAAATATTGTTAGTGAAAATGGGAAAACATGTAGGCTTTTGTGTGCAACTTAGGTCCTAATTACTATGGTCCCCCGTAATTGTTTGTGCCAGAAGAGTGGGCCGAGCAGTCCTGAAAGGGTCGCTGTACTTTCTTTACACTTTTTGCGAGGGTAAAGCTATTGCGATTTTTTTTTTTAGTTGCCATGCCCCCGCTCAACTTTGCGAATTCTGATTCGATTTTTCAACCCCGTGAATGTCGCAAAAACCAAAACATATTGGTTATTTCGTGGTGCATGGAGTCGATTGAATTTTCGACTCCGGAGAGACGATCGTGATCTAACTCGAATTCCCGAGCATCGCTGGTGTGCTTCCACGACGTGAGGAGGTAAGGCTACGAGCGCGTACTTGCGGTGGCGACGATGATGTGCGATCAATGTACCAGCGTTTGCACACGCCATGCGCGCGCGCCATTCGGCCGTCTGCGCTGAGCGCGTGCGATACGTTTTGAGCCCGTCTTGCGACCGCTGGCTGGGCAACAACGACATGGGCTACAACAAAAGCAGCATGCGCTCCTCATCCCTCCCCCCTCCGTGCTAACCCACAACCATCCTCCCTCCCTTTCTTTCCTCGCCTTCCTCCGCCCACTTGCCTTTCTTCTCTCACATCCCATCCCATCCCATCCCATCCCATCCCATCCCATCCCATCCCATCCCATCCCATCCCCTCCCCTTCCCCTTCCCTCCCCTCCCCTCCCCTCCCCTCCCCTCCCCTCCCCTCCCTCATTTTTTTCAACACAACGCGGACCACCACCGTAATGATCAAACCCCTCCGTTTATCCCCGCAGGCAGACTCTCTTTCGAGGAATCCCAACATCTTCTCCAGACCAACATCACCACCACCACCCTCCCGGACTTACCCGCCTCATCAACCACTACGTACCCTTCCTCCTCGTCTATCCCCGCGCGACGACCCCAGCGGGGCTTCCAGCGACGGTGGCGGAGGCGGGGGTAGGGAGTGGGGGTGCTGCTCCGGCGGCTGCAGCGGGGTTGGGGGGGTCGGGGGTTGGGGTGGCGGCGGGGGTAGGGGGGGGCGGGGCCGGGGTGGCGCTGTCTATGGAGGCCCGGCATGCCCTGCTGTCGTCGACGTATGAGTATGTCCTGGGGCACGGGCTGAGGGAGCTGGTCAGGGATGTGGAGAGGGCGGTGTCGCGGTGTACGTGCAGGTATATATATATATATATATGTGTGTGTATGTATTGTGGTTGTCTGTGGGTTGTGTGTATGTGTGGTTCCATGATTTGTCTACGCTTATGCAGATAACACCAACTACAAGAGGTATGCTATTAATAGCAACTTTTGGCCGAAATGTTTCTGACTCATTGGGTCATAGGATTATTACGGGGGACCATATTAAGTAGGACCTACGGTACACACAATAAGACCTATATATTTCGCCGTTTTTACTAACAATATTTGGTCCTATTTACTATGGTCCCCCGTGATATTAATACCAGAAACGTACAATCCGGTACCCATATCGTTTTGATGTGTACGGTTTTTTTTTCGGTGTACACCTATCTTGTGCACGTCGGGTTACCCCCTTTAGGAGTGCAGTCTTTTTCAGGTCAGTTCAGTTTTCGGGGACAAAGTACTTGTAATTTGAGGGGTTTGTCCGCCAAAAGGGACCGCAGTACTAAAAAGGTTGAGCGTACACTTCTTCTTTGAATCCGTTTTCGGGCGGTGTACAGAGGAGATCCCTCGAGTGGAGGAGGGCCTCGTTTAAAAAAAAAGTGCAGCTGTACCCTCCTGCGTACGTGTGCCCGTGGGTTTCGGGTGTGTCTGTATAGATAAGATCTGTGTGTTCATGATTTCGTGTGTGTTTTGTGCAGACATGTGTGTGTGTGTGTCCGTCGTGTTGTGTGTGTGTTGTAAGGGTGGTTCGTGCATGGTTTTGCGTGTGTTCCGCGTGTGTATCTTCTGCGTGTGGACGTTGTTTCGCGATGGAGGTAGCACATTTCCGCTGAATGTTTTCTGAATGACGGGCTTCCTTAACCCAAAATTGTCGGAATCCTAAAATCTTGTTTAAAAAATGACGTTTTTGTATACTTGGGCCACGGGAGAATTCATCGGGATGCAAGTTGAGTTTTGCAGAAGTCAGTTTTCTGGTGAGGTATGGAGCTCCTTACGGTCAAGTGAGGAGCCTCAGAAAAATAATAAGGGTGAACCCCGATCGTAGGACGCCTCTCTGCGCAGATGTGTGCGTCCTTTGAGTTTGTGTGTGTTCGTGTGCTTTTTTAGTGCGCGCGTGTTGTGCGTATTTGTGCTTGAATGTGCCACTATAAGTCCCGAAAACATGAAAATCGTCTGCATCTTGATAGGTTTTCCAAACGGCCCTTATATTTCCAGACAGAGGAGGCGTGCTCGCCTTGTAGGGGTAGCACCTAAAACATGTGAGGCTCCTCTCATTTGAGGAGCTCTACACTATTGGCAAGCCGTTATTACGGGGGACCATTGTAAATAGGACCAAATATTGTTGGTAAAAATAGGTAATTGTATAGGTGTTTATGTATACCATAGGTCCTATTAACTATGGACCCCCGTAATAGTAAGTCACCCAAGAACAGAAGAAAAAATCTCATACCGGACCGGCAGGTTGTAAGATCTATATACAGTAGATGATCTGTGGATCGATAGATAGATCGTGATCTGTCCGACGTGTGATTTTTTGCCTCAGACGGGTAGCACCTATTTGCCTTCTGAGGCTCCTGACTTAAGGAGCTCTATTGGTATTTCTAAGTCATTAACGAAGTCGCTATTACGGGGGGCCATAGTAAATAGGACCTGTGGTGCACACAAAAATCTATGTATTTACCTATTTTTACTAACAATAATTGGTCCTATTTTCTATGATCCCCCGTGTTATGTATGTAGTAAGTCACCCCAAAAACCGAACGTGGAACCCGGTGAAGAATCCAAGAGCCTGCTGGCAATGTTGATAGGGTATATCACGAATATGTACGGCAAAACACTATATCGGGGGGCCATAGTAAATAGGACCAAATATTGTTAGTAAAACTAGTGAAATATATAGGTTTTTATATATACCATAGGTCCTATTAACTATGGACCCCCGTAATGCCTGGTACGTGCTACTGCTGGCTTATCACGAAAAATATTGTAGAAACACGGTAGCCTATTGGTGTTCCGACGATATTGGGTTATAAGGAGCCCGTTCAGTCCCAGTGACTAAAAAAAATTGGCCAAAAGGTGCCACCACTGTCGCAGCACGCCTCCTTTAGTTTTGTGTGTTTTTTGTAACTCAAATTGTGTTTTTTCGTGTGTTCGTACGTCATATTGTCCGTGATTGTGCCCGCTCGTTGGTGCGTGCCCTCGTCGTCTCCGTGCTTCTCTTTCTCCTTATCGTTCCTACTCCAGTAGCCCCCCCCCCTCCCCCCCCCCCCCCCCCTGGTCAGTGGTCGAATGACTAAGGCAAGCAACGTGCGAGTGCCCGCCCCCCCGCTCCCCCCCCCCCCCCCCCCCCCCCCCCCCCACGGCGTTTTAGCTGGCGCGCGCATACCCGACAAGAGGTGGGTTTCAAGGATCTGGTGGCGGTACTTCGTAGGGTGCGTCGAGAAATTGAGGGACCCATCGGGGGTGTCGACTACGACGCTGAATTTTACGGAGGCGATGGCAGGGGGGGGCTTGGTGACGGTGGCGGCGGGGGGGGAGGGGGGTGGGGGGAGGGCGGTCGCCTATCGTGAGACGCTCTTTGCTGCTACGGTACATCATCAACCCTTCTGATGGTGGGTGGGTGGGTGGGTGGGTGGATTTTGTTTTGTATGCTTTGTATGTCTTTTTGTGTGTTTTGCGTCTTGTATCTGTGGGGTTGTATATCAGTATTTTGTGTGTGGAGTGTGGAATTGTTTACATTTTGTTTGTATTGGTTTGTGTGCGTTTGTTTGTTTGTTTTGTTTGTTTGTTTGGGGTTTGTGTTTTGTGTTTGTGCTTGCGTTTCTGTGTCTGTGCTTGCATACGTGTCTGTTTGGATGTGTATGCGTGATACGTGTGTGTGTTTAGTGTGCGAGTGCCTGCGTGTGCGAGTGCACGCTTTGCGCGTGTTTACGTTTTATCGTCGAGCTGGTGGTTTTACGCTTTTCCAACCAAAACCAAGAAAGCGCACAACACACAACCAAACGGTGACAACAAAACGAAACGAACCACAAAACTAAGCATAAAATTTCAGTACAAAGAAACACGAAACACCACAACACCAAACGTAACTACTACAGTAGTTCAGCACAAACAAAACAAAATCACGAGAACCCGAAATAACTAGCGAAACAACATACACACAAATGAACAGGCATCGACGGCGAGGCTTCGCCCTTTGCCTCCACCCCTGCGCGAGAGACTCCCGGAACAGCAAGCTTCCAAGACACAGGACCATTCGGCGGCAATAACGAGGTGCTACGAGGACTGCAGGGGGTAGGGGACGTCCTCGACGAGACGTGGGACACCGCAGAAAGTCCCAACTTTGCCGCAGCGCTGCAGGTGATGTGTAGTGAGTGATCCGGTCCGTCCCTGGACGAGGGTAGGGGTGGGGGTTTGGGGGTTGGGGGTTGGGGTGGGGGTGGGGTATTTGGTCAGAAGGGATAACCTACGAGACCACCAAGCCAGACGCGTCCTACGAGAGAGGCAGCACTTTTCCCGCTAAAATGTTTTCTGAATGACGGGGTCCCTTAACCCCGTTAGTACCGCAGTCCCGGTTTGGGGACCAACCAGTCTAATTCCAAGTGATTTGTCCCCAAAACGGGACTGCGGTACTGAAGGGGTTAACCCACAATCGCCGGAATGCCAATATTGTTTCGAAAAATGGCCTTTTGTATGCAAGGGCCACGGGATCATTCAACGGGATGCATGTTTGATTTTTTCGACGAAGTCAGTTTTCTGGTGAGGTTATGTGGAGCTCCTTAAGGTCAAGTGAGGAAGGAGCCTCAGAAAAATTAGGGCGAACCTCTATCGTAGAACGCCTCGTCAGCGCCGACTGGGTGGTCTATTACGGGGGACCATAGATATAATAGGACCAAATATTGTAAATAAAAAAAGGTAAATGTATAGGTTTTTATGTATACCATAGGTCCTATTAACTATGGACCCCCGTAATAGTAGGTTATTCTTCACGACAACATGGGGGGGAGTGTACTCGATATAGCGCATGGACGTAGTCGTGTGACCCTAGACTCCCGCATCCCTACAATGCCGGGACGGAGCATGTCGGGTTTTCATCTACCAGGCAGACGTTGCTTGCTTGCTTGCACCAAGCTTTGCGAAGCGAAACGTGAGACTGTTCCGGCGAGTCGCTTGAAGTGTGAGCTGCATCCGACTAAGAACCGCTTGTGAGGCGGACTTGCGTATGGATGACAGCTTCAATGACTTGCCCCAACTTGCCGGTGTGGCCACTTCCAGAGACAGCAAATGGGGGTACTATGTAACTGCCTCGTGAGTGCCTCACCATATACACACTACGAGGGGGGGGTGGGGGTGGAGATATAAGTGGGAGTGGGGGTGGGGGTCAGGGTGGAGATCGAGGTCGAGGTGGGTTCGGGGGTGGGGATGTGAGTGGAGGCGGGGGTGGGGGTGGAGGTGGGGGTAGGGATAGGGGCGTGTACTCATTGTCATGCATGGCCGTAGTCGCATGCGTGGACATAGACTCTCGCATCCCTACTCGTGTATGCAATGCCGGGACGGAACACGTCGGGTTTTCACGGACCAGAGAGCCATTTCTCGGAGATAAGAGTGCGGGTGGCAGACAATGCTTGGGGATAAGAATGGGAAAAGTAGCAGGGGTGGGGGTGGGGTATCGGTTGGGGGCGGGGGTGGGGGAGGTGAAATGGGGTTGTGGCAGAGGCGGAGGTGGGGTGCTGGAAACTGCATTATTATTTTGTAAGAGTTCGCTCTCTTCGTCGGCACCAGGTACGTCGGACCCCCCCCCCCCTCCCGCGCGCAGAATGCGGATCTTGTCGTAAGAAATCGCTTTCCTCGTCGCTGCTTCAACCCCCCCCCCCCCCCCCTCTCCCCGCCATACTATCACGTTCTTGCCCTCATCTAACCATGGCTGTTCGGTGCTCCCATCGCGGCGCGACTGACCGACTCCAGAGCTGCCTCGACACGACCTTCGCCATGGTGTACGAGCAGCTCCGACGAAAGGCGTTTTGCAGGGGGGGCGGCGGCCGCAGACAGCCCAGAGGGGTGGTCGGCGGTATTGACGGCGTCACCGGCGCTGGCGCTGGCGCTGCAGCCGAAGGTGATGGATGGGTTGGTTTACCGGTTGATAATTCCAAGTGGGCATAGTAATCAGAACCTATGGTTAGCCCCAAAGCCCCGTGTACCCCCCCCTTTTGTTCTCACACGACGTGTTTGGTTCCGAACTCCATGTCGCCCCGCAATAGCTAAAAACTCAAATGCCAAGGTTGGGCGGGGTAGGGCAGGGATGGGGCAAGGGTGGGAGGGGGGGGGGGGGGAGGAGGGAGGGGGGAGGGAGGGAGGGAGGGGGGGGGGGAGGTGCGGGGACGCGCTCTTTGTCATGTACTGGTGCGGCCGTAGTCGTATGAACGTGGACCCTCGCATCCTTGCGCTGCCGGGACGGATCACGGACCGGACCGGACGGGACGGGGTAGTCGCTGTGTAGCCGTGAGGCGGTGGATGTGGGGAGATTGTCGCGATATAACTGTGCTACCATTGTGCAGCGGGGGACAAGCGTATGGCCCCCGGCTCCTTGTCATTACCAACGCATTGGCCGGCGTGTTGTTGATCGCTGCGCGCGGGGGTTTCCGCTTGATGACGCTTTTCGATGGTACGGTGGGGCTAGGGGGTAGGGGTCTGTGGGGGAGGGGGGGGGGTGTACCTATTGTCATGCATGGCCGTAGTCGTATGACCAGGGGGGGAGAGGAGGGAGAGAGGGGAGGGAGGGAGGCGGGTGTTGGACTCAACCTCCGACAGCGGCCGGCGCGGGGACCTTGTATGGACGGCGGTTGTCTTCCAACTGGGTGTGCTGATCGCTACACACTGGTGTATATTCAGGCGTCGATCTCATCTTCGCGATTATTTGTGTGTGTCTTGCTGTGATGATGATGATGATGATGATGATGATGACGATGATGTGATGATGATGATGATGATGATGATGATGATGATGATGATGATGATGATGATGAATATGATGATAAAGGTCCCACATTAGCTCATTTCCCTTAAATCCAGCCTGTGGTCACATACCAGGATATATACGCAGGCAGCGATAATCGTCCTTGCGATTGTTCGTCCGTGTTTTGTTTGCACCCTTGCGGCTCAGGTGGCGGCGGCGGCGGCGGCAGCGAGGGGCCGGCGGGGCGCGCGCCGTCGGACCCATGGAAGAGGCGATGGCGGGAGAGCGCACGGCGTCGGTGCCTGAGGAGAGAGAGGACTTTGCGCAGGTGCGGGTGGCGGATTTTTTTGTTCTCGTCCAGATAGGGGAAGGAAACGGGGGGAGGGGCAGGTGTACTCATATCATGCATGGCCGTACTCGTATGACCATAGAAGCTCGCATCCCTGCAATGCCGGGACGGAGCACGCCGGAATGAGGACGGGGACGGGGGGGGATGAGGGAGAGGTGGGGTCAAAGTATTTGGAGATACCTGAAAATGCTTTCCTGGATTTATTTTGTGGTTGGCCATTTTTCCGCCCCAAACGAAAGTAACCAAAACATACCTTGCCCCCCCCCCCCCCGAATCAAACGAAAGCAGGTTCTGGCAACCGTCATCTCCCAGGCCAAGCTCATCGTAAGCGAGATCCTGGAGCCATCTCCCCGGAACGAGTACTCCCAAGCCGTGGCCGCCCTCCCCGTAGTCCAAGACCTGTGCTCCGCCGTGTTCGGCATCGACCGCGATCGCATCAACCGCGATTTTGAGCCCGCGGCGTCCCATTGTTTTGACGCTGCCGCCGCCGTTGCCGCCGCCACCGCTACCCTGTCTTCCTCCGCCTCCACCTCCGCGCCGGCTGGGGTGCTCGGGTCGACGACCAGGTTAAGGAGTGTTGATGCTGGTGGTGGTGGTGGCGCAGATGATCGGTAGCGCGTGCGCAGCTAATCGATAGCGTGTTTAGGTGGTCGGGGTTGTGGTAGTATTGGTAGCGGTGACGCTGGCGGTGGTGGTGGCGGCGGCTTGTGGTGCGAGGCCAGGGCGTTGGAGTAGATCGATGAGTTGTGGTTAGTGTCATAGCAGAACTGGCGGATATCTCAGGGGGGGGGAGAGAGGACGGGAAGGGATTAGGGAAATAGTGGAGGAGAGGAGGGGGGCGAGGGCGGGGGGGGGGGGGGGTTCATTGGAGCGCACGTCCCCTGGGGCCGCCCAAAGTGTGTGCTACTGCACAAAAAAAAAACACTAAAATTTAAGTGTTTTTTTAATCTAAAATAAAGAGTATGGTATTGTTGCGGGGGAACGCTGTGACCAGAACCAGATGTGGCGTGTAAACATGAAATAATGCCTGTTTTTGTTGTTGTTGTCCATCGTGGTTTCTGATTACTACATATGCCCACCCGTAATAGTCTGTCTATACGTGGATGGGGGCTAATTAATACACCTGTGACCGGAGAAAAAAAGGGAAACCCCTACACAGGGGTTTTTTACGGCGGGGTTTTGTTTGCGTTACTTTGCTTGCACCACCCGCCCAGTGGTGTGGCACAGCAAGTAGCTCGTTCCCTTCCTCCCTTGCTCGCCTTTCGGGCTCGCTCCGTTTTTCAGCGCTATTGAGGCCACCGGATGCAAGAGCTACACGAGGATCTGCAAGTATTTACCCGACTTTTCCCCTCCCGAGTGAGCGGGCTGCGATTATTTATTTTCCCCCAGTTCAATTATTTCCCGACTTTTCCCTTCCCGTGTGAGCGAGGCGCGATTCAATATATAAAATCTATCTATATCTCTATATATTGGTGGGCTCCCCAGTGGCGAAAAGCCCAGACGTGTCTTAACATATGCAGCCAAAAAAAATCTCCCGTGTTCATGGGGTATATATTGAAAAAGTAGTACGTTTTTTTTTCATTTTGGCCACATTCTGCTTTCAAATACTACCAGATAAAATATTGACATACCATTAATACCGTGCGTCCCGTGTACATTAACGAACGCATAATATTATAAAAAAAATTGATACTCAATGACGAACGAACGCATAATATTATAAAATTTTGATACTCTACTGCTGTGCATGACAAATCGATCCTATTTCGTCAGAGAGATGAGACGCTCGAAGGCGCACCACCACCACAACTGTATCAGCAACAGCGGCTACAGCTACCTACCGTATGAGCATGCTGTTGCTGCTACATCTCCGAACCATGTAACAACAAAATCCGACCAGCCAGGTAGGGATTTTCCCCGAAACACAGCGTATTAGCTGCTCCGCCAGCAAAACACCACGTACAACTATAAATATTCCAACATAAAACGACAAAACGACAACACCACTAAAAAAAGCCAGCACCATCGGAAACCCCAAAGGCATATATACCAGGTACAATACAGCATCCCTCAGCCCCACCCACTCCCTCCTCTTTTTCGTTCAAAACTGAACGTACCTGGTATGCACCTATGCTGGGGTTCCGCTTCTTCCTGCAATGATAATGCCGCCAGGGCAGTGTAGAGGTTGCATCTCAAGCGACACAACGCCACACCCATGCACTGCAGGCCTAAACTAGCTACGTACCATGTTTCAAGCCGGCGTAAAGCTACAGGGACAGAGAGAGACACAGGTGCAGCTGATAGCTCTAAGGTACATGGAATAGAAGCCGAAGCCAACTCCCGAGAAAAGCTACCCCCCCCCCCCCCCCCCCCCCCCCCCCCCCCCCCCCCTTCCCCCCTTTTGTTCCCTGCTGCTACAGTTAGTAGTTTTGCGTGCGGCTTAAAGCATACCTACCAGGTATTGTATGTATCAAAATGATATCGCTACCTGATGGATATCCGCAGGGCTACGCCGACCTCGATGAATCCTAAAATACGGGGGCATAAATTAGGCGAAAGTAAATCAGAACCCACTATACGGACCCGAAAACGATGTACATCCCTACGTTTAGACGTAATACTTGGTTCTGATTATTACTTTCCCCCGTAACAATAAATACATAGTATTAGTATCACGGGGACCATGGTCAATAGGACCCACGGTACAGACAAAAACCTACACATTTTCCTTTTTGTACTGTCAATATTTGGTCCCATTTACTGTGGTCCCCCGTAATACTACATCGTACTTGACAGTAGTCAGAGCCCATGAAGGACTCAAAAACCAGGTATTCCCCTGTATCAGGCACCCTACTCGGTTCTGAAAACTGCGTGTCCTCCGATGTAAACATGGGTTGCCACCACAGCCGCGCCCGCATTACCGTACCACGGGGAGCATTCTCCAACATCCCCCCCTACTACGATAATAGGCAACGCCTCTGGGCCTGCTAAACGTACGTACCACGGGGAAAATTCTCCAACATCCCCTACTACTACTACTACTACTACTACTACTACTACTACTACTACTGCAACGCCTCCGGTTCCATACACCAGGGGAACAGAGCCTGTCGAACGGCCCTAAGTTTGTGAACATAGTAACGCCTCCGCGCCCACATGCCCATCTCCCCAGGAGGAGCCACTGACTTACACGGTACACCTTTCGCGAGGTCATGTATCACCGCAGCACGTTCGGTCGAAGTCAAAAGACTTTCGACGAAAATCCTCGATCTCACAGCCGAGTGAGTGAAAGGGCGTTTTTGTCTTACCACCCTGGGCGGACGGAAACGTAAGGAACGTGTGGCGAACAAACTTCGGTCTAAACGTTCCTTAAATTTCCGTCCGGAGGCAGGCAGGCGCGCTATGCGAGGGGTAGCATTTTTTTTCGGCCGTTATTGTCCTCTGACGGACGGAAGCCCTAAACTGAGGAACTAAAGCAAGCGGGACGTACAAAATAACACACTGGACCGGAATACAAGGGCCGCCTAGTCATTAATATTGATACGATTACGGGGGTCCATAGTTAGGATCTATGGTATACATAAAAACCTATATATTTACCGATTTTTACTAACAATATTTGGTCCTGTTAACTATGGACCCCCGTAATAAGCGGTCCTTCTATTTATGCCCACAGTAGTAGTCCCGTTTTCTTCGAGACAATACTGCTCGTTCGTCGAATTCCTACGCCATGGGATTGTACGTGGTTTTTCGGATCTTCCCAGGGCTCCAGCACCTTGCTTTGTGTGACTACGGACTCCTTGATGTAAGAGATAATGTGAGAACAACAACAGCAACAACATCAACCATAGTGTACTTTCATTTTTCAAAAGACCCAGGTTTCGGCGAAGGGTAATAGAGAGCTGCTCCAAATGAAGAGTAGTCTCAGAAAAAAAAAATAAAAAATGGTGCACTCCTACCGTGTGTGGCATGACTCACTCAGAGTGGTGTGTTGTACTTGGTATGTTTCAAAATCCCGCAGGAAACACCGTCCTCCATTGTTTCCTACCGTGCCCTACACACACCTCACACGATGAGTAACCACGGCTGTCTGGTGTCCCGTTCAAGGAGTCTAAGAAACCGGTCTTTTGGGACGCGTCAAGGACGTGTCAAGGACGCGTCAAGGTCTCTTTTGGCCGCATTATACTGTTTTTTTTTAGTGTAGGGAACGACCGGTCAAGAGGTCAAACCGCGGTCTCCAAAGTAACCTATTAGGTCCCCTGCTACCAGGCACAATATACTGTATCAACGCCTCTGAACCTGCATACCACGGGAATAATTTTCCGATGTATCTCCTACTATAGCAATGCCTCCAAAACCACACAATACCACGGGGGGAAACATTCTCCAAACACCTTCGTGCTATGAAGAGGCTAGGAAACCGGTATTTTGGGACGTGTGAAGGACGCGTTAAGGTCTCTTTAGGCCGTACTCTACTGGTTCTAGTGTACGGAACGGTCCCTCAAGAGATCAAACCGCGCTCTCACAGATGGCATATTCGCCCCCCCTGCTACTGTCTCAACGCCTCTGAACCTGCGCGCCACGGGAATAATTCTCCGATGTACCACCTACTATAGCAATGCCTCCAAAACCATAGAACACCACAGGGGGGAACATTCTCCAAACACCTACCGTACTGTCAATAGTGAAGCGTCTCCAGGCCTACAGTATATCACGCGGAACACTCTCGGACGTCCCTTCTTTCTATAGCAAACGCCCCCGTGCCTTAATACTGCGGGGAAGACTCTCCATCATCCCCCGACTGTTAGTTGTAACACCTACTACTATAACGATGCCCACGGGCCTACAGACCACGGGGACCATGTGGCGTGGAATCCACCAGCGGTGCGGTATGGCGGCGGCATCACCACCACCAATCAGACCAGAGCAAAAAAAACGCCTTCCAACACTCGATACCCGACGAAACGTAAATAGCAGCTGGGTACCATCCAGGACCATATCCACTCCCTCCCTCCCCAAAAGTGCAAAACCAATAGAAGCAGTGGTACAGTGGTAGTGTTACGCATACGAAGTAGAAAAATGAGATAAATACGTAGCTTTTTGAAGCCCAAAATCATCCAAAACCAGAAGTAATACTCATAATACGATGATAACATATAGGGAGTTCTCGATGCTCCCATCATGGCAGATTGCAGAAAGAGGTGAAACGCCGATTTTTTTTTCCAGGAAACTGCAAACGGAAACAAAAGGCGTTGGGCTGGTGCGTACACCGCCTGCAGCACAGTCATGTGAGTGTGTGGGTGCACGGATTTCTCCGAATAATTGCATCCTCTCTATCTCCAACGCCTTCTCCAAAAAAAGCGCAGACCAGACCTGAATCACCCCCCCCCCCCCCCCCCCCCCCCCCCCCCCCCCCCCCCCCCCCCCCCCCCCCCCCCCCCCCTCCCCTCCCCCCTCCCCTCTCTCCTGATTCCCGCCCACTTTCTCTGCCGACGGCGCCTGAACGCGATGACTTGAACTCTTCCACAAACAAAACGTTTTTTATTTTAGCTAATAGATGTCTCGATCCTTGCTTTTCGTGTCAGCGTATGATCGGAGGACCGCATCAGGCTGGTTGATAGATACTGCACAAACTAATCTGATTTTTTCAATTTCCAAAATATCAATAGTCGGTCGTCAGTCAGAGTACTTCAATCTATACCTGACTGTTGCCCTGTACCAAGCAAGCAAAGCAAGCCAAGCAAGCCAAGCAAGCTAAGCAAGCCGGAACGCAAGCTAAGCAAGCAAAGCAAGCCGGAACGCAAGCAAAGCAAGCACGACAAGCAAGCGAGCAAAGCAAGCAAGAGGTTCAGCGCACCAACGGCGAATAAATAAACAGCACAAACAATGACACGCTGTGACACCATCACGATACGACACAAGACCAGGTAAGACACCACAAGAGTGGACGACAATTTAGGAAAATACAAGACACGACAGGACAGACCAGGCCAAGACAACACACAAAAAAAACGTGGTCGACAGCGACCGAGGTATCACGTAGCTTGCGAAGTTTGGTGCTATTCCGTACGAACGACCAGTTTCGGTCGGACTCGACCGATTCGGTCGGAATCACAGCTGCCCGTCGATCACACGTATCCATTCGCAAAAAAAACAAACAAACAAGGATGCAGTCGTGAAAAAAAAAAACTGAACACTAAACTAAAACGCCGAGCGAGGTTCACAGTGGACAGCACGTTCAAGAGGCTGTCCTCCAGCCCTCTGTCTCAGTCTGTCTGTATGTCGGTCTCTCGTTCAACTGGTGCCGTCGCCGACTACGTCTCATACTCGGACCCGCCTCCACACAGTAGATCGGAGGTAGACTCGTCAGCACACTCGTCGGTGCACTCCCCAGGAGACTCGTCAGTATACTACTGTGGATTAGTCGGTACCCGTCAGTAGACACGCCAGCAGACACATCAGTAGGCTCGCCAGTAGACTCGTTGACAACAGAATCGTTAACAGTAGTAGACTCGTCGGTAGCCTAGCCTAACCAGTATACCAGCCAATAGAGTAGCCGAGTAGGTCAGTTGTTAGATCGGTCAGTAGACCAGAAGCTTGCCGCCCGTGTACCGTGCGGCGAAGGCTTGGCCCTCTCTCGTCGGTTGAGAAAACGCCACCTTATCCGGGGGTGGGGGGGGGGGTGGTGGGCGACAGCGGGGGAAAAAACACACACACGGGGGTAGGGTAAGAGTGTTGGAATGAACATGGTACCATTCCGTCCGGATGTAAGGTTCGCCATATTCCCCTGCTCACGTCGCACGAGGGTTATAACTTACAGATAACTGCACTCGCGAATGTTTTGCGGGTATACCATTTGGAATTAGTGCGGGATATTTTTTTTCCGTTCTACGAGGGTTGGATTCAATCCGAAGCGGGAAGATAAGCGCGCGGGAGGGAGGGGGGGGGGTGGAGGGTACTCATTATCATGCATGGCCGTAGTCGTATGGCCATAGACCCTCGCATCCCTACAATACCGGGACGGAGCGCGTCGGGTTTTCACCGACCAGGCAGACATTGCTTGTACCAAGCGCGAAGCGCCGTGAGGTGTCGGGCGAGTCACATGAGGGGTGAGCTGCATCCTACTAAGAACCGCTATAGAGGCAGAATTTCTTGCATATGGATGACAGCATCAATGAATTGATTTAGTTTCTGGCATGGCCACGTCCAGAGACAGCAATGGGTTTTTACTATGTAACTGCCTCGCGGGTGCCTCACCCTTTACCCACTGCGTGATACGATCATCCCCCTTGTGCGGAGTAAAGGTTCTCCCCGCACAAAAATGATGTAACTTGACCGCCAGCCGGAGGGGGGGGGGGGGGGGGGGTGAGCTATTGCGCGAGCAGCGCGGCCGGTTCCAGGCGAATCGATTGCGCAGCGACCGAAGGAAAAAAAAAGGCACTTACGCGATGAGTTTCGGCGCGAACAAAATACATTATCAAGAACGAATTAAATTTATTCTTTATTCTCTGAAAAACAACAAAATACGATTTTCCTTCAGCATCTTCACACCCCCCCCTTCCTCTCTCCACCCCCTCCCCCCCCAACACATTCTCCCCCTTCATCTTCTCTTGGAAACCCGACGTGTTCCGTCCCGGCATCGTAGGGATGCGAGGGTCTATGGTCATACGACTACGGCCATGCATGACCATGATAACACCCCTTTTCTTGTATTTTGCGCTGACTACGGCCATGCAGGACAGCGAGTACACCCTCGCCCCCCCTCCCTTTCCGCTGATTGTTTGCGCTGACCTGTTCTCGACGAATCGAGACGCCGTAGATCATTTTTTCGCGCGCCACATCGACCAACCTGGTCGCGACACCCTGCCGTCGGCTCTGCTCGTGAACCCAAACCTGAAGCGGGGGCAAAGCAAAAAAATGGATCGGTAGGTTCATTCGTTGATCGCTCCCGCGGTGCGGATATGGTACAGTATAGCAAGGTACGGTACGGTATGGTATTATATGGTATGGTGTGGTGGTGGTAATGGCTAGGTATGGTCCGGCACCGTACCGCGCGATACACCACAAATAAAATGGAGAGACACCAGCGGCGGCCAACTCAAACACACAGCGAAAAAAAAAAAAAAAAAAAAAAAAAACATGACCGCAGCCCGGAAAATGACTTCAGGATCCAGGGAATATCAAATTCAAGACCCAAGTAGCCCCCCCCCCCCCCCCCCCCCCCCCCTACCTTTACTCCCCTCCCCCCACCGAAAAGTTGGAGGTGCCTCTTCTAGGAGTAGGAACGGCGCTCCGTCTCGAAAGGGATGCGTGGTCGATGGACTAATCACTAAGGCGAGCAAAAAATGAGTACTCCCCCCCCCCCCATGATCGCACCACCTAGTCTGAAATGGTAAGGCACCCACGAGGCAGTTACATAGTAGCCCCATTGCTATCTCTGAGTTGGCCACACTGGAAATTAAATCAGCCCATTGAAGCTGTCGTCCATGCGCAAGTCCACCTCACAAGGGGTTATTAGTAGGATGCAGCTCACTCTTCATGCGATGCGACACCTCACGGCGCTTCGCGCTTGGTGCAACCTCACGGCGCTTCGCGCTTGGTGCAAGCAATGTCTGTCTGGTCGATGAAAACCGACATGCTTCGTTCCGGCATTGTAGGGATGCGAGGGTCTATGGTCGTACGACTGCGGCCATGCATAATATCAAGTACAACTCCCCTTGTCCCCCCTCCCCTACCCGCCGTCACGTGTGTACCTCACCTGCAGTATCCCCACCAATGCGGGAGTCTCTTCCTCCTCGTACGTTAACGCCGACGACGGCAACGGCGGCGGGGGCGGCGACACGGGGGGGGAGGGCACCACCGAAGACGAGCTCGAGTCCACCGACCCCGCGCGAGACCTGGGGATCCCATCTCCTTCTGGCGGCGGCGGCGGCCCTTCCCCGACGTCGTCCGTCTTCCTCTTGTGGTGAAGGCCGCCATCGCCATCATCTCGACCGCCACCGCCGCCACCGCCACTATCTACACCGCCGCCGTCACCATCGACGTTGCAGCCGCCTTCGCCACCTTCATCGCCACCGGCACGGCAAACGTTATCACTGTTTCCATCTCCACCTTTGCTAGCTTCAACGCTGTTGCCGCCGCCGCCGCCGCCGCCGCCGCCACGGCTGTCGCCGGTCGCGCCGACATTTGAGTTCGGTTGTCCCCTCTCCCCTCCCCTCTCGCGTTCGAAAACGTGGCGGATTTCGCCCTCAACGTTTAATCCGCGATTGTCCCCAACACCGTCACGGCCACCGTCACCGCCACTGCCACCGTTCCCGTCACCGTTCCTGTCACCAATCCGGTTACCGTTCCGGTCATCGTTCCGGTCACCGTTCTCGTTACCGTCACCATTCTCGTCACCGTTCCTGTCACCGCTACCATCGCCGCCACTGGCGATCGCTTCGACGCGATCAGCGCGTGTCTCGGCACCATCGGAACCGACAACAAGGCTCGCACTTGCCATCGTCGGCGCCGCGACAGCCGCCACTTCCACGGCCATCGTCGGTACCGCCGTCACCGCAACCTTTGCCGCCAAGCGAGAACCGCCCGGGGAAGTTCTCGACCGCGGACCGAAAAAAAGTGCCCCCCACGCCTCGGCTTTCGCTGCTGCCGCAGTTGCCGCCGCTGCCGCTGCCGCCGCCTCTACTGCAGACGCCGCTGTCGGCACCGCCGATGTTGCTGCCGGTGGCGGCCAAGGTCGCGCGTTCGCGCGTAGCTCTGATGATTGAGTCTCGGCGAGAGGAGAGGGCGATCCAGGCGGCGATCGGCCTTCTAAGCGCCGCGGGTCAACGGCAGCGTCTGCTTGCTCTTCGCGCTGCTGGTGGGCGCCCTCCGCCTTGCGTCACGTGCACCGTTTCTCCGCCGCCTCTTCTGCCGTCCTCGCTTTCCGTGGTTCGAGGTGGGTCCGCCGCCACGACCCTGATACCACCGTTGCTGCTGCGCCTTACGTCGGCGCCGCCTTCTTCCTCTCGCTGTCCTCTTCCTTCTCCCCCGCCTGGTTCTTCTGCGGCTCCTGCCACTCGGCCGCCCCCATCCCCCAAGGCCTCACTACCCCGACCTTCTCCCCGATCGCGCGTGTTTTCGAAGCCATTGCCGCTCCCGCCAACAAACGGCAAAGGCTTATCCGCAGCCGTTCCCCTCTCCCCCCTCACCTGCTGGTTCTCCTGGTTCTCCTTCTCAATATCGTCGTTTTTCTGGGCTCGGACATCCATCACTATCGACACCCTACCACCCGCGGCAGCGGTTGCTGTGGCGGCAGTGACCGCAGTGGCGGCGGCAGCAGCAGTGGTGGGAGCCTTACCGGGAAGCCAAAAGCTGGCGAGGGTACCTCGTCTGGTTTTCTTGTGCTGCGACGGCGATGGCTGAACGGGCGCGGGTCCTTCCTCGTCACGCCCACGCTTCGTCGGTTCAGCGCGCGCCGGTTCCCTCGTTGCCTCCACCCCAAACGCCCCGACTCTTCCCCCCACCCCCACCCTTGCCACCGTCGTCGCTGCTGCCGCCGCCGCCGCCGCCGCCGCCGCGGCGGCTGCCACCGGTGCTTTGTTGTGCATTGGAAGAGCGACTCGAGCTCCATAGGGCACCTTGGCTTTGCCTTGCGTCGGTGTCGCTTCTGCCTCAGTCTTCACCGCCGCCTCTGACGCTGCCAAAACCGGTGGTGACTCCACCGCATTGCGTTTCCAAAGACTGAGTATCGTCGCCGGGGCACTACCACCACCAGCCCCCCTACCCCCACCACCACCTGCATAACCCTTACAACCACCACCACTACCATCACCACCACGACTACCGCCACCGCCACCACTGCCACCACCACCACCACCACCACCACCACCACCAATACCCCTATCCCCCCCGCCATCACCACCACAACCACCACCACCAGCGTTGTCCCCCTCCCGAGCTTTGTAGCCGCGATCACCGGCGGGATCCTTCTTCTCCTCCCCCGCCGCCCCGGTCACACCACCAACCCGCTCCCCCCTCCCCCCCCTCCCCAACTATCGCTGACGCCGCGGCTGCCTTGAAATCTCGGTCAGCCTCGGCAGCGCCAGCATTAGCGTTGGCTATAGCGACATCGCTAGCTCTAGCGTTGGCCTTAGCGTTAGCAGAAGCGTTAGCGGCGGCGTCAGCGGTGGCAGCGTCACCGGGAACGGGGGCGCTGCCGTTACCGACGAGTCCTGAATCGCACGAGACCGACGGAACACCGATGAAAAGCTCCTTGTAGGCCGGGACCGCACCCGCATTCACCACCTCCTCTGCTGCCGCTGCTGCCGCTGCTGCCGCTGGTGCCACCGCTTCCGTTTTCGTCGCCGCCGCGGCTTGCGCTTCATCACCCCCGGCGGAGCCACTCTCGGGTAAGAGCCTGTGAGCGCTCCTGATGCGTTGAGCGACGACACAGCCCAGGACCCTCTTGTCTCGGACGTACATAAACGCGGTAAAGGCTGTGGTAGAAGCGACCGTGGCTGAGCCTGCGGCGGCAACAGCGGTGGAAGCACCAGCGGCGACGATGGCAGCAGCAGCGGCAGAAGCAGGGCCATTCTTTCTCCCCGGCACGGCCGCCATCCCTGCCGCCGAATCAACGACCTTCCCACCGATTTCCGCGCAAAATAACCCGCCAACACTACCGCTACCGCCGCCGCTAATACCAACGCCGTGAACGCGGTTGCCGACGGCTTCACCCCTCGCCCCAGGGGCGAAGCCCATGTCTACATCCATCAGGCGCTCCACCTCCCGGAGCTTGGCGAGGTGCGCCGCGGGATCGCCCCCCCTGACCTCGACAACTCTACCGTCGTCGTCGGCGAACCGCGCCCTCACTCTTTCCTGCGAGAGCAACGGGAAGGTTTTTATGATTCGAGAGAGAAAGGTCAGCGCAATTTTGGGAGCCGCGACAGATAAGGAGGCGGGAGGTGGATGGAGGGGGGGGGTGTACTCATTATCGTGCATGGCCGTAGTCGTATGACCATAGACCCTCGCATCCCTACAATGCCGGGACGGAGCGCGTCGAGTTTTCACCGACCAGGCAGACATTGCTCGCACCAAGCGCGAAGCGCCGTGGGGTGTTGGGCGAGTCGCATGAAGGGTGGGCTGCGTCCTATGAATACTAAGAACCGCTTTCGAGGCGAATTTTCTTGCATATGGATGACACCATCAATTAACTGATTTAATTTCTGGTGTGGCCACGTCCAAAGACAGCAATGGGTTTACTATGTAACTGCCTCGTGGGTGCCTCACCATATACACACTACGTGATACGATGTGTGTGCTCATGTCATGCATGGCCGTAGTCGTTTGACCATAGACTCTCGCATCCCTACAATGCCGGGACGGAGCATGTCAACTTTACACCGACCATGCACACATTTTCTTGTCCCAAGCGCGAAGCACCGTGATGTGTTGGGCGAGTCCCATCAAGGGTGAGCTGCATCTTACAAAAGAACCACTTGTAAGGAAGAAATTCCTTGCATATAGATGACAGGTTCGAATCCATCGATTTGTTTCCTGGTGTGCCTACTTCAAGAGGGGGGGGGGGGGGTGCCAACGGGACGGGGAAATAGGGGTGTGAGGGTGGTAGGTCTCCGCTGCGAGAGCAACGTCAATTGTTTTTTCTTGTGATATAAGAGGGAGCAGTCCATTTTAGGAGTCACGAGGGATGGGGAACCGGGGGGGTGGCGGTGGGGGTGGTACGGGGGTGTTAACTCTCTCCTGAGGGAGCAACGGCGTTTAATTTTGTGATCAATAGGAGGGGCAACAGTGGAAGTTCAGGAGCCACCAGGAACAGGGCGGAGGGAGGTGGGGAGGGGGGTGGGGTGGGGTGGCGTGCTCACTTGCTTCCAGCCGGCGAACTCGACGCCCCTTGCGGTCTTGGCACAGAGGGCTGCGTGCCGCGATTCGTCCTCGCTGGACCCACAGACGTACAACATGCTGCAGCGGGGGCACAGGATCTGAGAGGCAAGGTACGCACGACGAAACACCAAACACGAAAAGAGGGAGAGAAATAGAGGGAGATGCATAGAGAAAGATAGGCACACCGGAAAATAGAGGGAGCGAGAGAGAGTGAGAGAATGAGAGAGACGGGGGTGTGAAAAACAAAAAAACAATAAACCAGAGGCAGTAAGTCATGATTTCAATATTTTCGAGTAACATGTAAAAAAAAAAATAGTTGTTCATTGCAGAGAGATCTCGGTTTTTTAGGTTTCGTCGCTCACGAACAAAGAAATAAGATGTTCGGGGTGAAGGGCGACTCCCCGAGCTGTTGTCGGAGCAGGTGGTGTTCACGCTGGTGCCGTCGGTGTTCGTGCAGGTGTTGGTGGTATTGGTTTGGTGTAGGTGGTGTTGGTGTTGTTGATGGTGTTGGTGGTGGTGTTTGGTGACGGTGCTATTAATAGCGTTGTTTGTGTTGTTGGCGTTCCTGTCGTCGCTGGTGCTGATGCCGAAAAAACGACGCTCATCCGAATCAGAAGAAGAGAAAAAAAACCTTACCGTTGCTGAGCAGCGGAAACTTGCTTGCAGCCCGATCCAACACGGCCACGTCTTGCGCCTTGCTCACCGAGATGCCAACTGGGGGAAAAAAACAATCGCGCAACAAATCCTCCCGCTCTAGACCAGCCCTACGGAGGTGCCCGGAAGTACCATCAGCCAACCGACTTCGGTCAACCGGAGTCCACGAATGGAAGCATGGCCTCATAAAACAAGAGTTGGGCTGGCGCGGGCCAGTCAGGGCACTGCTTTCATGGTTTGGTGCCCGTGCCAGGCGTGACACTGCTGTTTTTTCGTGTCATCGGGGGATGAGAGGGCGTAGAACGAATGCAGCTCTCAAGCACGGGGATCTACATATACCACCGGCTTTCGAGCCTACTACAGGCATCGGAGACCCATGCATACCAATCGCAAAAGTAACGACCGCGGGGCGGAATCAATGCGTCCAGAAATCGGCACTAGTACCAGTGCAAGTGCCACCACGTTGCGCCGGTGTCTTGCAGCTCCATTTGGCTGCAGTCTAGACACATCCCCTACACCCCAGCACCCCCAGCAGCCCGGATTGGTTCATGTGGCCAATGCTTTACTATAATCAAGTCATTTAGTTTCGACAGTTGACGCGTGCTTGCCTGGTAGGGGAGGCAGCTAATTTTGTCTGAGGCTCCTCGCTTGAATATATATAGTACAAGGTTCCCCTCGGGGAGGTGCCTAGGGGAGTGGCGCAAGAATGAACGAATACTCGTATGAAAATTCCTGCACACCTACCTTTCAATCCTGCACATACCTACAAAATATATTCCCGCAAAATAAACGTTTCTTGGCGCTCAGGGTAAAATAAAGGTTTCACAGATACAGCAGTAGATGCTCGAGAACAATTCGTAGTCCGAGTACTGAGAGTATTGGAGTACTGGCGGCCAAACTATTGCGAGTACTGAGAACGCCCAAACTGAGAGTTCTTAGAGTATGAGCAGTACGGAACTCCGACAGCACAGACAAATATGTACCCGCAGTATCGAAACACGAAATACTTGGAGTACAGAAAACATCCGCAGCAGTACAGAACCCCGAGATACTGAGACTAGTCGCAGTACATATTCCCGAATTACCGCGAGTGCCCTTAAGTACTCGAGTTGCCCCCAGCGAAATCAATTCCGTTCAACTCCCATTCGTGGGACCATCTGTGAGTGTTTTGAGCCGAACAACGGGCCTGAGAATTGCCGACACGGTGCGCAGACGGTCGAAGAATACGTCATACTCCAAGAATATTGGGCATAATCTTGAGAGTATTTCGGTACTGCGAGTACTCACAGTACGAACGATACCAACGGACGAAATACTCATAGTACTTGCAGCACCCGTAGTACGGAACCCCGAGGTACTCGGAGCACAACAGGGAGTATCCACAGCAGCAGCAGCAGCAGTAGCGAATGCCGAATTACTGCAGTGCGAACCCGAAAGTATCCGCATAGTATCCGGAGTAGTAGTACAGAGAACCTCGAAATACAGCGAGTACTCGCAGTATCTGCTGCAACAAACCCGAAATGCTGCGAGTGTACGAAGTACCCACAGTATTTTCTCGAATATACTTTGCTTTGGTCCCTTAGCAAGTATTGGGAGCAACTAACAGTGAAAAGTTGAGGTATGAACGCATGGCACACGTAAGCGCGCCCAAACTCCGTGGCCTTGCGTAAAAACACACAAACTTGTATTGTATCATACGTTTAGTAGGTCAGAAAATGAAGGTGGATGGATGTACTCGTACAAAATAAGCCAAAAGTTGAAAATGAAAAAAAAAGCGAGGACCGTGGGAGTCGAACCTCGGTGACTGCTATCAAGGGCAGTTTGTCATCTACGCCACAGCAGAGATACTGATACAACTGGCCCGTTGGGGTTTTTACACGATCTGTAACACATTGCAGGATCCCTTGGAGTAGCTACTACAGGTACAACTGCATGTACAGTACTGCCATGTGATACGATACGGCAGCAGAAGATAGATACGCGTACTGCGACAAAGGAACAAGTAGAGTAGCTTGTGCAGGTAAAACTGAATGTACAACAGTACTACTGCCGTAAAATGCCATGTAATATGAGACAGCAGAATATACGGGTACTGCGACAAAGGAAGGCGTACTGCCCTTTCAGCTGGCTCTAGGATCTATCGGTCAGCAGTGGAGGACACACAGCAGTCTGTGACTGAAGCATATTTTTAGGTACACGATGCTTGTACGAACTATTTGTTGTACTGGTCTCAACGACGAACGTACACGATCCGGGGATGATCGTTACGGAGCAAAAAATGCCGGTCACTTACTGCAGCAGGTACGCGCATAGGCCGATGCCGATGACAACAACAAGCACTACTAAATACTGAGAGTACACGGCGGATCTGCCACATGCGCATAGTACCCTGCCTGCTGCTGCTGTTGGCGCACCGTGCTGAGCACAGCTGGAGCAGTGGCAATGTTGGATCACACACAGCAATACGCAGAAGAAGCAGCAGGGAGAGAGGTGATGATGTTACAAGTACGCCATCAGCCGGGCATGTACGTATGAAACTAATTCTGGTACCTGGTAAGGCAGACGGTGGAATACGGACGGCAGGCTCCGATAAACACAACCAGCCACAGCAATACTGCGCATATGGCTGTGTCGCACACGCACGACGTGTGGGCGGCAGCGTTGTAACGATGGAATCTGTGCACGTTGTCTGTTCCGTACCTGGTATATGTCCGGACTGTGTGCGCACAGTTCATGAGAGCCTATTGAATAGGGAAGAAAACAGGCAACATTATTATACCGGGACGTACGTACAAAGCAAGGCCTCTCGTACTGAAAGCAGAGAAATCGACTTATCTACTCCCGCTGGAAAAAAAAACCGTTTGAGCGCCCGCCACGCGCTCCAGAGTGCACGGATCGCGCCCGGACCTCGACCAATGTGCCCGGTCGGGCTTCCCGCGTCGACTACGTGGTGTTTCGCCCAAAGGCGCTCGTACGAAGAGATATGTTCGAAAAAGTGCGAAAATTTCACAATTATAACTAATAGTATAGGAGCTCCAAACCTCACCGAAAAAATATTGTTGAGCGAAGTTAAAAGTGCAACCGATGAACAATCCCAAAGCCTATACTCGTATTAATTTAGAGTAGGTAGATCACGAGAAATGTTGTAAAACACCAATAGTCTTCCAACGATATTGGATTGAGGAGTCCGGGCAGTCCCAGTGACATACTTCGGCCACAAACGTGCTACCCGTATCGAAGCGCGGGTCGGTTGCTTTCCTCTGAAGCCCAAAAAGGGGTCAAAAGCCGGACAAAACAAACAAAAAGAATTATCTGATTCGTACAGGGAGATAAAAAAATCACCCCAAAGAAAATAATCGCAGTTGTTGTTGTTAAAAGAAAGGGGTCTATATTGTGCGCACGCTGCGGTCTTGACGACAACTTCCAGCACACGCTGTGGGCAATGCTCCTAAAAAAGATGCACAGCAGTCGGCATGTGACTTGTGACAGACAGACCGGCAGGAGGACCGACCGACGGATATACCAACCGACGGGCGGGTAAATGGATACAGTACAATCTGCCCTCCCCTCCGCCCGCCCCCGATTGTTACGCATAGGACGCGTTTTTACTGTTGTCTTTCTCCCTCGATAAAACGAAAACAAATCTGCAATGAACGAAGCAGTGAAAAAACAAGACTCACCCGTCTCCCAAGGCTACTCTGTCCGAAGTCGAGAAATGTCTGCTCCTGCCCCGCCCTACCCCCCCTCCCTCCCCTTCCTCCGCCCGCTGACGCGCCTGTTCTACAGACATCCCCATTCTTGGTCGCACCCTGCCTCCTGTGGAACGGTGGCGTTTTAGAGGGGGGGGGGGGGGGGTCAACAGTTCAGCTTTTAGCTACAAAAGAGGAGGGTCCTGCAACTCGCGATTATGCTCGCTTCCCCTAGGGGTTCTACGAAGCATCTATCAACAGAAATAGAGAACTTGGGTACAGTGATACAGTAGCTGCCGTTAGGCGCGCTGCAGGACAGTTGTAATCGTCGTCAACTTGTGTGCATTGATGGGTCTCGGTCGGTCGGTTAGTCGGTCGGTTGGTCCGTCCGTCGCTTCAGCCATCTCGAAAGGGCCTCCCTACTTCGTGGCTCCGTGTAAATGACAAACTCGCATTCGCTGGGTACCATAAGAGTTATACTAAGCACCAACTTGATACTTGATACAACTGGCGCTGGTGGAACAGCACACACGCCCGTTGATGCTTCATGTACAATCACTCAAATAGAGATAAAAATACAGCAGTGTTTTGGCATTATCACCGCTCGTGAAACATCCTTGTCTTCCGTCTGCCATGCAGACAACCAATGTGCGAGCATGTCATGCGATACATATAAAAACAACACGGCTGGGAGCCCCCCGCCCACCCCAATCGACCCACCTTCGTTTGCGACCACTGCCGAACAAGTCACCCCCGCCTCCCACCCCCCCCCCCGCCCGCTGCCTCCGCCGCTAGCACCACCCCACAACCTGCGTACACCCAGCAGCGAGCCTCTCGCGACCCTGACACCACCACCTCGACCATCCCTGCCCCTACCATCGCCAACGCTACCGCCATGGCCACCACCATCGCCACCACCGCTGACGAAACCGCTGCCAACTCTTTCCTCTTGCCGGCCGAGCCCGAACGCCTCAAAAGCGGAGCTCGTTGAAGGAGTTTTTTTCACGGGACACACAGGTACACAGTCGACGGAGGCGTGTCTGCGCCCCCCCTCGAACATTGCCGCCGCCGCTGCCGCCGCGGTCTGCCGCCCCGGCCGCCCTCGCTCCCGCTTGTCCTCCGATACGCTCGCCACGGTTGCGGGTGTCAATGCTCCCGAACCGGAGGCGACGGAGGTGGTCGTGGTGGCGGTGACGGCGGGGGTGGTTCCGGTGGCGGTGGCGGTGGGGGTGGTGGTTGTGGTCGCGGTGGTGGTGATGGGGGTGGTGGTGATCGCGGTGTTGGTGTTGGTGTGGGTGGCGTTGTTGCTGTTGTTGTTGCTGCTGCTGTCAGTATTGGTCTTGGTGTCGTTGGTGTTCGTGTTGGTGGCGTTGGTGCTGCTGATTGCGTCGATGTGCTTGTGCGGCGTGGAGGGCGGTCCGGAGCCGGGGGAGGGTGCTACCATCGTCGTCGATGTTGTCCGCTGGCCGCCGCCACCGCCACCGCCCCCACCGCAGGCGCGGTAGATCGGACGGCTGTTCCGCTTAGAGTAGGTCTTCATGAAGGCTCACTTGTTGCTGGCGACGCGAGTTGTCGGCGCGGGCGCTCGTCGGCCACCCCCCTTCTCCCTTACCTCCCCGTCTACAGAAGTAGTCCCTGCCCTCTTCTAGCTCTTGCTTGACCGAAGCGGTGACCCCGGCGGTAGGTCTTCCCCCCCTCTCTTGTTGCGCCGTGCTTTGGGTGATGGCTTGTGGCCGAAAACCTGCCGTCGAAAAACTACTGCCGAAAAACTACTCCCGAAAAACTACCGCCGAAAATCTACCCCACGGCTTTCCAGCTATTCCCACAGGTGTTCAGGCAGGACGGCCTGTTTTGAGCGTTTTTTCTTCGCACGACCTTCTTGTTGTCGCTTGTTGCCGTCTTGCTGCCTACTGTTCCTGCTGCTGCTGCTGCTGCTGCTGCTGCTGCTGCGACTTCTCCTCCCCTGCGTGATTTGACCAGGATCCACCGGGAACGCTGCGCGATCGGCGAGATATCTCTCGAAGATCCGGCGCTCGCTGCTTCGGTTGCTCGCCTTCCTATCTTTGATCAGTATATATAGGTCTCCTCTGTGCGTCTTGCGCCGTTTGAAGCGCTGTGAATTTCAAATTTTTCAAAATGGTGTCGTTTTACCCCCCTCCACAAAGCTTGCACAAGTCGAGGGGGTGTACGCGTGCGTCCGAAATATGGCCAAGCCACGGCCGTAGCTTGCGTGAAAGTGAACGATCTGTGGACGCCAGCGTCGGTAGAGCTGGGCCTACACCTCTCAGCTTGGGCACTGAAGGCACCCACGGAACCGAACGTAATCGGAATGGCTTTCCCTTCAAAGTAAAGCCTCGTTATTGTATTGAACTCCTCTTCATGACGAGACGTTCCAACCAATGGGTTGGTTCCAACTTGGCCAGCAGCAGTGCAGTCCTAGGGTACTCCTTGGCGGAGCGTGTGCACACTAGCCGTGTCGGTGCGATATGGGAACCGAGCTGTCGAAACAGACCGCCGAAGGCGAAGATGGTTGGGCTGCCTCCGCTCTCCCTGCTTCTGTCCCTGCTGGAATAGCACAGCAGTGCGAGGCAACCCAATCGACTACGATCACCACTGCTGCTGCTGTGGCGCAATGGCATGCCTGGCTGCAACAAACGGAGAACCTATACATCAAGGGGAGGATCAAAGATTGCCGAGAGGTGGGCGTTGCTATAAACATGGCCGCATCGTCGCGAACCATATATATCACTTGGGATCGCTCATTGTTTTTCCAGATTTTGGCAACATCTCTTTGGTGTGTGCCCCTCCATTTTCAAAATCTGATCCGTACACACTGCGCGCAATCAAGGATACCAGAGGCTAAACGCCTGTCCCTGTGTCAACACCTCCCACCAAGCATAGAGAATACGCGTCAGCACACCCTGGAGTTCTGCCTCTAACATTCCCAGCACGTTCAGCTCATGTGTTTCCCGAGTATATCGACCATACAACCGACAAGTGCATCCTTGCCGATCGTCAACCTTATCACACGTACCTGGAATCAGGTGCCAGGTGCCAGGTATCATATCATACAAGTAGGTTGACTGCATATGATATATGCATGGGGCAACACCTCATACGACAGTAGTAGCAGTGCACCCGAACCCCTGTCGTAGTTTTGTGACCACAGCAGTGCTTGTACCATGTATCTCTGTACCGCACGATGAAGAATGAGCACGGACACTGGGTGTGCTGGATGTCGACGGGTACGTAGAAAAAAAGCTATAGTGTGAATGAAGAACACACACACCAGGTACCAGGAAATTGCAACAACAACAAAAATGCACCCCTCCCCCCACCCTGCTCCCGCTTGGCACCCTCAACCCACCCCCGGCCTGATCCCACCCGGACCTGAGCCCTACCCTTCGACCCTGATTACATATCGTGCCTCACGCTCATAGCACAACTCCTAGAGCAGCAGCAGCAGCAGAGAACAACCCAGGCTCAGCAGCCCACGTGCTGATTGCATGGTGTGGCCGATACTTATTGTACGAATGGAAAAAATATGTTCGGGACACGCACGGCAAGTCTAAAATAACACGGGGCAGTTGACGCCAGCTATCTTCCAATCAAGTGGCTGAAATAACGGGAACGACGGGAGCCATCTTCCAATAAAATCGCTGTATTAACGGGAACCACGGGAACCACGTGAAATCATGCCGCACACAAACTAGAAGAAGAAAGACACAGCTCGCAGCTCGCACACCCGCAGTCACGCGACGATTGACCTTCGATCTCGACATAAAATCCACCCACGGTCAACGAGCTTGGTACCGGGCAAGGCCAATGAGTGTTAATTATGGCCTGGGAGGTATAATTGGAATCCGTCATCTAGGGGGCGAGAAGTTGGCCGCGGTGTCCTATGCTCTTCGTCAGAGCTTTCAAAAAGTTCTGTTTCGTGCCAACGGAGAGGAATCGAGCGTTTTTTTCGTCTGTTTTCTACACACCAGCTGCCAAATATGTTTGTAGTAGACGCCTCGCCCACCCACGCCACATATCACCGACCGAGGTGTGAGAACTGTGATACTAGTGTGGGTCGGAGCCTGTAACCAGCGCGCTTCATTCAGAGTTCGTGACGTAATCGTTGGGTTTGTCGATCGATGTCAAACCTGAAAAATGGTCTATTTTTTGCCATCGGAGAGGGGTAGATATTTTTTGTCGTCTGTCTTGTACACACCAGTGCCAAAATGTTTTTTTATCAGACGCCTGGTCAGCCCACGCCACATATCACCGACCGAGATGTGAGCACTGTGACACTAGGCTGGGTCGGAGACCTTAACCAGCGCATTCCGTTCAGATTTCATGACGGTGTCGTTGGTTTTGTCGATCGATGTCTGCCGAGGATTCTCATAAAAGTTGGCTCCAGTCAATGGGAATGACTATACATTGCTCTAGTATCTGCCAGAACAGGGGTTTTACATACATTGCGCGGCGTGCAATTAAAGTCCGCGTAAGCTGTCCCGTGACGTATAAAATTTGCCGACACGCACGTCGGTGCTCGCTTTTTTGTGCACCCACGATACGATTATAAGGGCAACAAACTGGAGTCCCGTTGGGGACAAACAACTCAAATTCCAAGTAGTTTGCCCCCCACTGCAGTTTTCGCCCCAAAATATGTTTTTTAAGCCTCTTACGTAGGACTTCCAAGAGGGAAACTTCACCTGTCACGAAGTGGTCGTGATTGGAGGGATGTGGTACAAGTTGGTAGTCCGGGAGTTGCACTAGTACAAGGAGGCGTGACGGCACGGGCGTAAGATGATCCTACCCTCTACCAGTTTACCCGTACTGCTGCCGGGCGATCACGCTGCTCGTGGACGATTGATATCACCGAAGTTGCCATTGCTGCCGTCGTTATCTCGGGACCGCGAAGGGTTATATTGTATACCCTGCTCCCGCTTGGTTCCTTGGTACCACG
This sequence comes from Macrocystis pyrifera, assembly GCA_031763025.1. Taxonomy (NCBI): domain Eukaryota; class Phaeophyceae; order Laminariales; family Laminariaceae; genus Macrocystis; species Macrocystis pyrifera. Next base: position 491,943 of record JASSKH010000019.1, read on the forward strand.
CCGACTTCGTCCAGCCCGGGCCTGAGCCCTCTCCACGCTGACCTTGCGCGTCTTAACTTTGCAGGGTTCTTGACGGTTATCCGTCCGTTCACGGTGCGGTTTTCATGAATCGAAAATCCTGTTCGGTGCGGTTTTCACGAATCGGAGATCTTGCGGTTCGGTTCGGTGCGTTTTTTTTTTTTTGGATTTGCGGTTCGGTGCTATGATTTATCCTACGGTGCGGTGCGGTTCGGTGCAGTTCTGAATAATACACGAAAATTCTATCGTGCGATTTTGAAAAATATGAAATCCTGCGGTGCGGTTCGGTGTCGTTTTCAGAAATGTTAAATCTTAAGGTGCGGTTTTAAGAAATCAGGAATCCTACGGTGCAGTTCAGTGCGGTTTTGGGTGCGGTTCGGTGCTGTTATACATTGATATATCCTACGGTGCGGTTCGGCGCGGTTTTCCGTCGCAAGTCTTTTTGTAGGGTGCGGTCCCACTTCCCGTAGGAAAAACAGCACAACGCCGCCTTTTCTCTACGGTGCACCGTATGAATAAAAACCGCGCGAAATTGCGGTTTCGTACGGTTCTCGAGCATGTTCTCGGGGCACTAACGAAAACGCTGTTTCTCTACTGGTGCCGTACGAACAAACCGTACAATCCCGCGGCCTGAGTAAGCCTGATTAGTGCCAGACGGAGGTCTAATTCCTCGACCTCGGGAATGAGACGCGGGTTCAGCTTCACAAACTTTTTTTTTTTCAAGGCGCTCGGGGCCCATTGTTTTACGTGAGAGCCAGCTGCGAACGCCCTCTCTCTCTGACTGACAACTGGTACCCCTTCTACACTTCAGTAGTTTCTTACTCTTGGTGCCGGGTGGGAGCCGCATAATCTGCTTGATCTAGGACATGTTTCTTGAGTTGGATCTACCGGTATACTAATACGGGGGACAATAGTAAAAAGGACCAAATATTGATAGTAAAAATAGGTAAATATGTAGGTTTTTGTGTGTACCGTAGGTCCTATTTACTATGGCCCCTCGTAATATACACACACCAGTGTACTATTACGAGGGACCATAGTAAATAGGACCAAATATTGATAGTAAAAATAGGTAAATACGTAGGTTTTTGTGTGTGCCGTAGGTCCTATTTACTATGGTCCCCCGTACTATACATGTCCTGAACAATATCTCCCAACGGAAGGTTAGGATCTAGATGATCTATCTGTAGATGATCTGTCTGTCCGACGTTTGCTTTTTTCGTCACTTTCCCCTTCGTGTGTGCGAATTCCCAAGCACATACGAGTAGTTTAAAAGGTGTTGCACGGTGCGCACTTACACGGATGGTGGCGGCCGTACGTCGGTGATAAGCGCAGCTATCAAGGCACAGCAGCAGTACACGATATGCTACGTACCAGGTACCCGGTATCATGCTTCGTTTAGGTTGACGCTGGTGCACGAACCAACGCTAGAGTTGCTGCATCCTGCCTTCCTCTCTATCCGTGGAAGGCCTGCTGCTGCATTGCTGTGACACGCCCGTAGAGCTGGTCGTTGCTCCAGTAAATGCCACCCTTATCCTCCTACACTCTGTGCATATAATGGTGGCCAATGCTGCGGTAAGGGTGAACCTACTCTTGCCTTCTGAGGCTACTCACTTGAGGAACGTAAATACCCAACCCGAAAACGGATTTTTGAAAAAACTGAAAGCGCAACGCGATCAACAATCCCACGGCGCTTAGGTACACAACAATTTTTTTGTGAAACTAAGCGGTATTCTAACGATATTGGGTTATAAGGAGCCCGTCAGTCAGATTTGTTTCTGTAAAAAAATCCTACCGCTGTCATAGCGCGCGTCCCCTGCCCTGTAGGCATTTGATGCCCTATGTACTGCTACTGCAGCGGTAGACATTTTATGCCCTATTTGCTGCTCCAGCAGTAGATACTGGATTCACCCAACTGGTGCAGCAGTAGGTATTGATTACCCTACTGCCGCAACAGCAGTAGACATTTGGTACCCCACTACTCTAGCAAAAATCTGGGTGCTGACACGTGCCTTCTGCTACGTACAGCGAAACAGCAGTGGAGGTTGACACGTTTTGTGAGCTGAATCATACTATTAGTGGTACGTACCTGGTACTTGTTAGCAGTAGTCTTAGGCAGGTTGATGGGATCTCCAGCATGTAAAAAGGCTTCCAGTATCCAACCTTTGCTAGGGAATCGAACCGCTAACACGATAATGCCGTAGTGGCCCAAGCCATAGCATGCTTTTACGGGGGGCCATATTTAATAGGACCTACGGTACACACAAAAACCTATATATTAACCTATTTTTACTAACAATGTTTGGTCCTATTTACTATAGGCCCCCCGTAATAGCAATATTACGGGGGGCCTATAGTAAATAGGACCAAATATTACGGGGGGCCTATAGTAAATAGGACCAAACATTGTTAGTAAAAATAGGTTAATATATAGGTTTTTGTGTGTACCGTAGGTCCTATTAAATATGCCCCCCCGTAATAGTTATATATTATACAAGGTTCCCCTCCGGGAGGTGCCTAGGGGAGTGGCACAAGAGCGAAATAATACTCGTATTAAATCCTGCACACCTGTTTAGAAGTAGTATACTTGCATCCACCCACCATTTTAACGTGTAGAACACACACATGTTTTTGAGGACATACTATTACACTGCTGTTTGCGGAACTAGTGTGGGGCAATTACTACAATAATATAAAATAGGGTATCGGCAAGAAAGTGGATATTATATATTGATCCAGATGACTCGCGGCGATGAAATCAATGCATGCGGCGTAACGTAGGTACAAAAAAATTGCGTGAGGTCAAGGTTGCGCCATAATACTTTGTGACCGGCTGAGTAAGGTACAGCACATACATACTGGTACAATCCATATATAAATGTATATATTCCCCCAAAATGAGTGTTTCTTGGTGCTCAGGGTATCGTCAAGCTTTCACAGAGAAATGCTCGAGGACAAATTGTAGTCCGAGTGCTGAGAGTATTGGAGTACTGACGGCCAAAGTATTGCGAGTACTGAGAAGGCCCAAATACTGAGAGTAATGAGAGTATGAGCAGTCGAACCCCGAGAACACAGCCCAAACTCATTACCGGTAACCTTGTGTAAAAACACACATACACATGTAACTTGTATTATATCATATTACACGTTCAGAAAAGCAAGGTGGATGAACGTACTGGTACGAAAAAAGTCACAAGTGGAAACACAACACACGCAACTTGTATTATATAATACTAAACGTTCAGAAAAGCAAGGTGGATGAATGCCGGTAAGGGCCGTTTTTAACGACTGCAAGAAACAGCAAAAAGCTTGCTATTTTAGCAAGTCCAAATTTCCCAAACTTGCCAAAATAAAGTAAAAACCTTCTAACGACCTGGCACCCCCGCAGACGTTATCTTGCCAAAAACTTGCCAAATTTCTGAAGTCTTCGACACACGACGCTTAACCCTGTGGCGCGAGTGGCACGTAGGAGAGGGCGCAGAGGGCACCACGAGGCATCGTGTATGCAGACGGTGGTATGGACCCAAAACCTGGCAAAGAAAGACCCAAGAGGTCGGCCGCACTTCCGGCCCGACTGAGCTGTGCTGGAGAATCCGGTGCGGCCGCTGGATTGGGACTTACTCAAGCACCTGACCGAGAAGGGAGCGTCACCTCCTCACCACGATCACCAACGCCGTCTTCTCTGCAGTCGTCACCGGGAGACCCAGCAGAACTAGCCAGAATACGCCAGGCCATCAGGGATAAGCACCCTGACATGAAGGCGCTGCTGGCTAAGCTCAAGGTTGCGAGTGAACTTCCTGCGGGCTGCGGCAGCGACGAAGAAAGGCAGCGAAAGCGGAGAACTGTGGGATTTGACAGGAACCACGAGAGACCCTCCGCAGGTAGCTTCGACTACGGGCAAGCGCGACAGCCCACGGGAACGGGCAACCAAACTCCCAGAGCGGAGCGCCCGTGCTGATCTGGGTGATGCTAGTGTGTCTGGTGAGTCGATGGGGGGAGGAGAGGCGTGTAACCATGCCCGGGACAACGATTCCAGCGACAGCACTTCCGACGTGGAGACACACCGCGCGTCGGCGGCTGCGGGGACTTCTCTTCGTGCCAGTATCGGCATCACAGCCGCATCGAAAGCCAAAGGGAAACGTGTTGGAGGAGAGAGGGGCGGGCGGGACGACGGGAACGAGCCACGGTCTGCGAGAAAGAGGAAGCGCAACAAACCCGTGCCTCCCGAGCAGCCAGCCCCGAAAGGCGCATATGGTACGTGGAAATTGGCTCTTCTTCGTAGGGTCGCCCTGTTCCGGGGACTTTCCGGGCACCAGAATTGATTCCTGGTGCTCGGAAAGTCCCCGGAACAGGACGGCCCTACGAAGAAGAGTCAATTTCCACGTACCATATGCGCCTTTCGGGGCTGGCTGCTCGGGAGGCACGGGTTTGTTGCGCTTCCTCTTTCTCGCAGACTGTGGCTCGTTCCCGTCGTCCCGCCCGTAACTCTCTCCTACAACACGTTTCCCTTTGGCTTTTGATGCAGCTGTGATGCCGATACTGGCACGAAGAGAAGTCCCCGCAGCCGCCGACGCGCGGCGTGTCTCCACGTCGGAAGTGCTGTCGCTGGAATCGTCTCCACGGGCATGGTTACACGCCTCTCCTCCCCCCATCGACTCACCAGACACACTAGCATCACCCAGATCAGCACGGGCGCTCCGCTCTGGGAGTTTGGTTGCCCGTTCCCGTGGGCTGTCGTGCTTGCCCGTAGTCGAAGCTACCTGCGGAGGGTCGTTCCTGTTAAATCCCACAGTTCTCCGCTTTCGCTGCCTTTCTTCGTCGCTGCCGCAGCCCGCAGGAAGTTCACTCGCAGCCTTGAGCTTAGCCAGCAGCGCCTTCATGTCAGGGTGCTTATCCCTGATGGCCTGGCGTATTCTGGCTAGTTCTGCTGGGTCTCCCGGTGACGACTGCAGAGAAGACGGCGTTGGTGATCGTGGTGAGGAGGTGACGCTCCCTTCTCGGTCAGGTGCTTGAGTAAGTCCCAATCCAGCGGCCGCACCGGATTCTCCAGCACAGCTCAGTCGGGCCGGAAGTGCGGCCGACCTCTTGGGTCTTTCTTTGCCAGGTTTTGGGTCCATACCACCGTCTGCATACACGATGCCTCGCGGTGCCCTCTGCGTCCTCTCCTATGTGCCGCGGCAAATTTTAAACGTCACGGGACAGCTTACGCGGACTTTAATTGCGCGCCGCGCAATGTATGTAAAACCCCTGTTTTGGCAGATACTGGAGCGATGTATAGTCATTCCTAGTGACTAGAGCCAACCTTTATGAGAATCCTCGGCAGACATCGATCGACAAAACCAACGACACCGTCATGAAATCTGAACGGAATGCGCTGGTTAAGGTCTCCGACCCAGCCTAGTGTCACAGTGCTCACACCTCGGTCGGTGATATGTGGCGTGGGCTGACCAGGCGTCTGATAAAAAAACATTTTGGCACTGGTCTGTAGAAGACAGACGACAAAAAATCTCTGCCCCTCACCGATGGCAAAAAATAGACAATTTCTCAGGTTTGACATCGATCGACAAACCCAACGATTACGTCACGAACTCTGAATGAAGTGCGCTGGTTAGAGGCTCCGACCCACACTAGTATCACAGTTCTCACACCTCGGTCGGTGATATGTGGCGTGGGTGGGCCAGGCGTCTACTAAAGACATATTTGGCAGCTGGTATGTAGAAAACAGACGCCAAAAACTCTCGATTCCTCTCCGTTGGCACGAAACAGAACTTTTTGAAAGCTCTGACGAAGAGCATAGGACGCCGCGGCCAACCTCTCGCCCCCTAGACGACGGATTCCAATTATACCTCCCAGGCCATAATTCACACTCATTGGCCTTGCCCGGTACCAAGTTCGTTGACCATGGGTGGAGTATATGTCGAGATCGAAGGTCAATCGTCGCGTGACTGCGGGTGTGCGAGCTGCGAGCTGTGTCTTTCTTCTTCTAGCTTGTGTGCGGCATGATTTCACGTGGTTCCCGTGGTTCCCGTTAATACAGCGATTTTATTGGAAGATGGCTCCCGTCGTTCGAGTTATTTCAGCCATTTGATTGGAAGATAGCTGGCGTCAACTGCCCCGTGTTATTTTAGACTTGCCACGTGCCGCTCGCGCCACAGGGTTTGCATACAATCCAGAAGCGTTATGTGCCGAAGACTTCAGATATTTGGCAAGTTTTTGGCAAGATAACGTCTGCGGGGTGCCAAGGTCGTTAGAAGGTATTTACTTTATCTTGGCAAGTTTGGGGAATTTGGACTTGCTAAAATAGCAAGCTTTTTGCTGTTTCTTGCAGTCGTTAAAAACGGCCCTAATCTCCAAATAAAAGCTTGGCAAGTTTTTTGCTATTTTGTAAAAATTTCCATATTATGGAAATTTAGCAAGTTTTTTGCTAAATACGCGTCGTTAAAAACGGCCCTTAACCCCTTTAGAACCGCAGTCTCGTTTTGGAGACAAACCAGTCTAATTCCAAGTGATTTGTCCCCAAAACGGGACTGCGGTACTAAAATAAAAGGGTTAACTAAATAAAATGAAATGATGTGGGGAATGGAAATTGGGAAACGGATGGCAGAGAAGCGTATGAGGAATACTACTGATTTAAGGAAGGATGTTCGGTTTATGTAAGAACGGCATCTCCGCTATATTGTCGGAAGGCAAGTAAATAACAATACTAACGAATGTACTGCTGCTGTACTGAAAAAAAAAAATCGTGGATGGTGCGAGTCGAACCTCGGAAACGAATTTTTTATCGAGCGCAGTATGAGCAGTGCTCGTACAACTGGCACGTCGTGTTTTTCACGCAATCTAAAACACATTGCACGATCTCCTACACCAGTTACTATAGCAGTAGAGTAGGTTGTACAGGTACGACTGCATGTACAGCAGTACTGCTGTAAAATGCCACGTGAGGAATTTTTTGCTCGGCACGGTCACACATTACGGAAGGAAGGTACGTGCATAGAAAGGCCATGTGCCGATGACAAGAACAACGAACACTAGTAATAGTACTGAGCGTACAGCGCGGATCTTCCACATGCGCATAGTACCCTGCCTGCTGCTGCTGTTGGCGCACTGTGCTGAGCACAGCTGGAGCAGTGGCAATGTTGGATCACACACAGCAATAAGCAGAAGAAACAGGGAGAGAGGTGATGCTGGTGGTGTGGTCGTGGCGTGGTCAAGTGATCGATCGAAATCTCCGATAAGCCAACTTTGATAGCCGCAGTACGATCATCCATACGCGCAAGGTGTGCCCACTGCTGCTGCTGGGCAGCATGGTTGTGGTGCTGTAGGAAGCTGGAGGTAGGCACGCTCTGTGCACTGCTGTGGGTATTGTTTTCTAGGCGGTGGTCCGTGCTCCGTGCAACAACCCAAAAAAAATGTGCAGGGGTATTTTACGTCATCTTTTTTCATCATCACTTTTACTTTCCGGCCCACTCGTAGGAGGTTTTACCCTCCTCGACGATCTTCCGGACAAGCCGGGGTCACAGGTGTCGTCCCTTCTCCCCCCCGGTACGTGCCTTTATTTTTTTTTCGCGCATAGGGTTCAGCATTCCCACTGCTCGTCGATTTTCATCGAATGTAGCTAACTCACGCTCTCGCGCTTTCCGCTTATCAACTTTTTGTGCAAGAAAAAGTCCCTACGAGCATGCACTCGGTGAGATTTGAACCCACGAAATTGATCTTGATAGGCACGCGGACCACCTACCAAGCCACCGGAGATGGCCCCTGGGTACATACGGATAAAAAAATGTACGGCAGACGATGGAATGCGGACGGCAGGCTCCGACAAACACAACCAACCACAGCAACACTGCGCATATGGGTGTGTCGGAACACGCACGGGGTGTGGGCGGCAGCCTTGGAACGATGGGATCTGTGCATGTTGTCTGTTGTGTACCTGGTATATGCCTGAGCTGTGTGCTCACAGCTCATGGGGAGAAAACAGACAGCATGCACCGATACGTACGTACCTGGTACAAAATAAGGCCTCTCGTACTGAAACCAGGGAGATCATCTTATCCACTCCCGCCGGAAAAAAAACTTTGGGCGCCCGCCACGTGCTCCAGAGATCACGGATCGCGCCGAGACCTCGACCAATGTGTCTGGCCGGGCTTCCTGTGTCGGAGCGTTGGGTGTTAGGCCGAAAAGTGCTTTGTACGAAGAGAAAAGTCGGCTAAGGCTGTTTCCTATGCGGTTCGATTTCGAGCTTCAGATTTGTATTTTTCGATCTAAAAAATTATTGACCCTGCTTACGCAGTCCAAATATGCAAAATCCGACCGGAATTTTTTCGATTTGAGAATCCGATGACCCAAGTCGTCGGATTTTGGGCCAAAATCCGACGACCTGGGTCATCAGATTTTCAAATCGAAAAATGGCATGCTCTTTAAATTCAAGATGTTATCCACGACAGCAAACAGCAGCAGAACGATCGATGAGTTGGATGGTGATACAGCTGTATAGCGACGTTGCTTCGCGCCCGACGCGCGGACGGCGCGTCCCTCCGTGGCCAGACTAGAGTCGGCTGGCGCGGGCTCGGGCATAGAGACCAAGAGAAGCGCACTCGGCACGCGCCTCTCCGTGGATACGTACTCGTAGACTACACTGCTGTACAGCAGCAGCAGCAGCAATCGGTCACAAAATGAACACAAAATACCAAGATAGGTTGACTCTAGCGCACTCGCCGTCTCTTCGCTGCCAGACCAGAGGCAGTCAGCGTGGGCTCGGACGCTTGGGTCCTACGCGCAGGGCAGCGCACCCAGAGCGTCTCTTCGCGGCTCCAAATCACAATAACAGCAGTTGGTCTCGGCGTTTGCTGGAATCTCTACACGCACAATAAATCTGATTTTTCCGCATAGGTAGACTATTTCGATTTGCCAAGATCATATCTGAAAATGCCATCGGGTCAAAATCTGACGCTCAAAAATCGAACCGCATAGGAAACGGCCTAAAGTACGAAAATTTGACAATCATACGTATACATATATCAGTGGGTCTATGCTACCACTGACTGCGGTACCTTGGACTACATTTTAGCGGTATGTTCAGTAGTACTCCGGTGACCATAGGGACTTGTGGTTTTTGGTGCCTAACCTTCGGCTGATGTTTCACGGAAGCGAACCCCAACCAGCTGGACCCGGAGAAGCTTGAGGCGCGGCAGCGCAGCCACGGCACCACCGGGAGGACGGAGTTGCGCGAGTCACGTTCAGCGGGGCCAACTTCGGCAGCAGCAGTAGAAGCTGCTGCTCTGCCCACTCTGCGTCCTCCTCCTGCGTGCGTCTTCCTCCTAACGCTCTGGTGCTGCACCCACCCACCCACCCACCCAACCAACCAACCAACCAAGCAATCAACTAACCAACCAAACAGCCCAAGAAGCAACCCACACAACAACCAACCAACTAAAAAACCACCCATCCACCCACCCAACCAGCCAACCAACCCACCAGAACCAACCAAACCAAACCAAACAACTATCCAACCAATCAAGCAACCAACCAATCAGCCAACCAGCCAACCAATCAACCATTTATTGCCCGTCCACCAACCAGCCAACCAATCAACCAATCCGCCAATGAAGCAACCAACCAACTGTCCATCCAATCGACCAACCGAGCAAGCAACCAATAATGCAACATATCCAATTATCCTCCAGCCAATCAAGCAACCAACGAAACAACCAAGCAACCTAATATATAGAGCATCTCCACCCTCCCCCCCCCAACCCGCCCTTCCCTGTACGCTTGCAGGCCTTGCAGAGAGACGCTCCTGCCCCTCCAGCAGACTCGATGGCGGCCGCTCTCCTTTCGGCCGTAGCCAGAGCTAACGTCGCCATCTGTCAACACGCCGGGGTTTCAATACCTTTTGGAGGCGTCGCTGACTGCCGCCGTGGGCGGGAGGGGGGAGGGGGGGGAGGCGGACGGCGGCGGCGGCCGAGGTCTGCGGTCCGCGATGCGCTTGCCGAGGTTTGGTTCGGTTCGATTAGGTTTGGCTCTGGTTAGCTCTGGTTTAGTTTAGTTTGGCTTGGTTTGGTTCGGTCTTAGTTGGTCTGGTTTGGTTTGGCTTGGGTTGGTTTGGTGTGGTTTGGCTTTGGCTCGGTTTGATTTTGTTTGGTTTGGAGCTTTGATTAGATTTTGGTTGTGATTACGGTATGGTTTAGTTTGGCTTCGGTCTTGGTTTTGGCGTGTTTTTGTTTCACTTTTTCATTTCTCGTTTAGGTCTGAGTCTGATTGTGATTTGTTCTGTTTTCGTGTGGGTTTGATTTTTGTTGTTGTTTGTTTTTGGCTTGACGTGTCTTGGTTTGATCTTGAGTCGTGCGCTTGCCTATTTTGGGTTCGCATGGTTTGGGTTGCTATTGTTTGGTTTTGTTGGGGTTGGGTTCGGCTTCTCCTTTTGTGTTACGTGTGTTGAGTTCGTTTGTTATGTGTCTCGTTTCCGACGACAAAGAGGCCGGCCACTGCTGATACGGCAGATCGGGAGAGAAAACCGGAAGCGTTCGTCCGCGAGCAGGTGGACGAAAGCTTCCGGTTTGGTTTCCCGAGTTACCGTCTCAGCAGTGTTCGGCCTGTTGGTCGTCGAAAACCACAACTACAAGAAACGACTTATTACTTTCACACCTAAAATTGTTTCGGTGTGCTGATTCCTTTTTTATATTCCTGGTTTTCCACGACAAAGAGGCCGACCACTGCTGAGACGGCAGGGCGGGAAAGCAAACCGGAAGCTTTCGTCCACCTGATCGCCCCGCCCCCCTTCCCCCTCCTGTATGTTCCCCTACCCCCACCGGCCCCCTCCTGCCGCCGCCATTTTCTGTGTACACCCTTTCTGCATGTACCGCTCGTTCCCCTTACCCCCCCCGTTTCTGTATGTACCCCCACCCCACACACACACAACGTCGCTAGGACCAGGAATCCGCAATCGTCGACCTGGAAGACGCCTTGCGAGAAACGGTTACCATCGCCGCTTCCGCGGCAGCCGCGGCAGCGACGGCGAGATCCTTGCCCAACTCGGCAACAGTAGCAGCAGCAGCAGCAGCAGCAGCAGCAGCAGCAGCAGCAGCAGCAGCAGCAGCTATCGCTCCGAGAGCCTCCCCTTCTTCCCGAGGCGGCGGCGGCAGTAGCAGTGGTGTTGGTCGTGGTGGTGGTGGTGGTGGTGGCGGCGGTGGTGGTGGTGGTGGTGCTTTGGTCGGAAGTCGGAGAGGAGCGGAAGGTGCGGCAGTGATCGCGGCGGCGGCCGAGGACGTGGCGGTCCAGGTGGCTTGCGCGGTTATGACTACGAGGTTGGCGGGGGGCGAGGTAAGAGGTGGGGCGGGTGGGGATGGGTTTGTGTTTGGGATTCGGGTTGGGTTGGGGGTGAGCTCTCGCTGTTACCCCCCCCGTATCTTCCCCTTTCTCTTCTTCTGTCTCTTCTTCCGTCTCCCTCTGCCTCTCCCTCTGCGTCTGTCTCTTGTTTATCTGTCGCCGTGCATTTTTCTCTCTCTCTGTTTTTCTGTCTCTGTCTTTCTTTCTGTATTTCTTCCCGGTTTTCTCTGTTTGCTGTCTCTCTGTCTCTGTCTGCCTCTCCGTCTCCGTCTGTCCCCATATCTATTTTCTGTCCGTTTCTGCACATGTTTCCAATTCCATCTCCGTATTCCTCCTTCTCTCACCTCCGTCTCGAAAGGGATGCGTGGTCAATGGTCAAATGGTTCAAGGCAAGCAACAAATGAGTACGCCCCCCCCCCCCCCCCCCCCCCGCCCGATCCTTCCGACCCAATCCCTCCTCCAGCCGACGAAAGCCCTATCGGTCGGCCTGCGTCTACTGTCTAGCCGCCGTGCAACGATCGCCGCCACTACTGCCACCGCCGCTGGGGTGGGGGGAGTTGTCGATGCTTCCCTAGGCAGGGGATCCTCTCACGCCTCCAAAGGGGCTGGTGCTAGCGGCGGTGGCGGCGGCGGAGGCGGAAGCGGCATTGGTAGCGGTGGTGGTGGTGGTCGGGGGAGAGCGTCCGGACTACCGGAGAGAAGCCGCACCAGCGGAGGAAGAACAGGGCTTCTTCCGGAAGTAGGAGAGGGACGGCGGGCGGGGAAGGGGGCGAGGGGGGAGGGGGGCGGGGTGGGGGGGGGGGGAGGAGAAGGAGCGGGGGGAGCGAGAGGAGGAGCTGGCGAGGGACGTGTTTGTGGGGGGACACCTTCTGAGGGGCGCTCTCGGCTCTGCGCTGAAGGGGACAGGGCCTGGGTGAGTGCGTGGGCTGTGGTAGGCGGTGGGACCTGGTTTAACCACTTCGCACGCCGGACATATATTCTACCGATCAGATGGATCAAGAGAGATCATCTACAGATCAGACGGATCAGATAGATCATCTACAGATCAGATAGATCGTCTACACATCGGATTCATCAGACATATCATCTACGCGTCAAATCGATGAGATAGATCATCTACAGATCAGATAGAAATCTAAAGATCAGATAGATCGGATAGATCATCTACACATCAGATTTATCAGACATACCATCTACGTGTCAAATCGATGAGGTATATCATCTACAGATCAGATAGATCAGATAGATCATCTACATGTCAGATAGATCATATAGATCACCTACAGATGATCTAGGTCGTGTCGTTCAGGTGTGAGATGCTGGGCAGGATGCGTGTGTATTGCAGACCAAACGCAGGAAACGCACGCTAGGTCGTTCAGATCATCGCACGCGCAACTCCCCCACCCCGGGCAACTTGAACCGGACCTTACAGATCAGGGATGCGTCTGCCCTGAAGTATCTAGGTCATTGAGGCGGGAAGCGGTGGCCTGTCCGAGGAGCGTCATCTGTTTGGCGTGTTGACCTTTTTTTTGTACTACAGTCCCGTTTTTGGCGACAAATCACTCGGAATTAGACTGGTTTGTCCCCAGTTCGGGACTGCCGCACGTGATGGGTTAACTCCTTCAGGACCGCAATCCCTCTTTGGGGACTTCTCTAACCGGCCTGGTTCCCAAAACGGGATTGCAGTTCTCGAGAGGGTTGATAGTCGTACCGCTTCGAGTGAAAAGGTTAATCCTGTTGTCTGGTCCAAGCAGCTTGCTCCCGAAACGTGGTTTGAATGGGTCAGCCCCTTTTTGACTGCTTCGAGTTTATCGTAAGGCTAGTTCTTGGGGGCTGTGAGGGATAAGGTTTGCCTTGGTTGGCCTTCACGGCTATGTAGCTATTGGTACGGAGGGCCATAGCGTACGGAGCCCACGATGGAAGCAAAAGCCACGTATCCCCCAATGTTTGTACACCATAATTTGATTGTGATTACTATCACGGGGGGCCGTAGCAAATAGGACCTACGGTACACACAAAAACCTGTACACTTACCTATATTTATTAACAATATTTAGTCCTATTTACTACGATGCCCCCCCCGAATTACATAGGTTTCCCCATTTAGGGGTGAGCGCGGTGCTGAGTACCCGCACGAGTTTATCATGATGCCTGGCGAGTATCGTACAAACCCTTCCAAGATCAGTCCTCCTGTTGCACCTCACCCAACACACCATCACACATCATTATCCCAGCCCCCCCCCCCTCTCGGGAAGGGTGCGTGGTCAATGGTCAAATGACGTGAGGCAAGCGACAAATGAGTACGCCCCGGCCTGGTCGGTGAATACCCGACGTGCTCCGTCGCGGCATTGTAGGGATGTGAGCGTCTATGGTCATACGACTACGGCCATACATGATGATGAGTACACCCTCCCCTCTCTCCGCCCTTCTTTTTCCCGCCTCGCCCCGCCCACCCCTCCCGCCGCTATCCCCCCCTCTCCCTCCCCCCCCCCCCTATTTCCCTCTAAACAACCCCCCAGAGGGCGGAGGCTTCCCCTAGCTGAAGCGGCACCCCGCCTCCTCCACCTCCTTCGCCTCTCCTGGCTCTTGGCCGCCGCTAACCTAGCCCTGGACCGCCCCGCCGCGGCCGCCCGCCTCATTGCCGTCGCCGAGCACGCCTACGGCGCTCGCCGGTCGGCCTGGCGTGAGGCTAGCGCCATTCTTGGGACGCGCCCCCCCGGGGCTTCGGCCTCGGTGGCGCCCGCGCGGCAGCAGCAGCAGCAGCAGCAGCAGCAGCAGCGGTTGCTTCCTTCTAGTCTTGTGCTGTCCCCGGCGGCTGGGGGAGGTATTACTACTCGTGTTGGTGTTGTTGGTCGAGGGGGGGGGTGAGGGGGGGGGAGGTGGGGGTGGAGGAGGCGGGGGTGGGGGGGCGGGGGCGGACGGTCGGAGGTGGTGGCGGGAGGGACCCGGCTCTGGCGACGTGCCGGTTTCTGCGAGGGCTGGCGATGTTGGCGGGCGGTGATCAGGCTGCTGCGGCGGACCGGCTAGAGGTAAATATGTAGTAGAGACCGCGATGTATAGTTTATGTTCACAGTTTAGAGTTTATAGAATGGGTCTATAGGTTTATACGACGTTATGGTATGTTTAGGTGTTCGGTTTAATTCGAGGCCAAGGGTTTTTGAGTGATGTGAGGCTTAAGACTTGGACCGTAGAGTATTTTCATGCGAGGCGGATGCTGTTCTTTTTGCCAGGGTTTGAGACCGTAGCGCTCAGTTTCACGGCCACGTAAAGCTTTGGGTGACGCGGAGACTTTGCCCCCAAGGATTCAAAACCAAGTTCTTTTTGTTTTGGTTGACCAGATCTGTACCGCAATACTTCTGTTACTGCCAATCTCTGTTACCGAGTAATTACCCCCCCCCCCCCCCCCCATATTATACACCTGGTATATATATATATAGGTTGGGCTGGCGTCGGTTGGCGACGACGCTGTAAAACACGCCTCTCACTGCGTGAGCTAGACAGCCAGGGTACCGTTTTTTTTTCTTCTTCTTTTTTTTTTTTCTTGACGGTTACCACGGCTGGCGGTCAAGTTTGACCGTTTTTGTGCGGGGAGAACCTTTACTCCGCACAAGGGGGATGGTCGTATCACGCAGTGGGTATATGGTGAGGCACCCGCGAGGCAGTTACATAGTAAACCCATTGGTGTCTCTGGAAGTGACCACGCCAGAAATTAAATCAATTCATTGATGCTGTCATCCACATGCAAGAAAATCTGCCTCTATAGCGGTTCTTAGTAGGATGCAGCTCACCCTTCATGCGACTCGCCCAACACCTCACGGCGCTTCGCGCTTGGCGCAAGCAATATCTGCTTGGTCGGTGAAGACCTGACGTGCTTCGTCCCAGCATTGTGGGGATGGGAGGGTCTATGGTCATACGACTGCGGCCATGCATGATGATGAGTACACCCGCCCCCAAACCTAAAACCCGACGTGCTCCGTCCCGGCATTGTAGGGATGCGAGGGTCTATGGTCATACGACTACGGCCATGCATGATATTGAGTACACCCCCCCCCCCCCCCCCCCCAAATGAGTACCCCCCCCCCCCCCCCCCCCATGAGTACCCCCCCCCCCCCCCCCCCCCCCCCCCAAACCTTCGCGCTTGGTGCAAGCAAAGTCTGCCTGGTCGCTGAAAACCCGACGTGCTCCGTTCCGGCATTGTAGGGATGCGAGGGTGTATGGTCATACGACTACGGCCATGCATGACGCGAGTACACCCCCCCCCCCCCCCCAACCCTTTTCCCTGCCAACCCTCCGCCCTGCCCCCTTCCGACACGTGCACGCAACAGGAAAGCCTCGACCTAGACCCTCGAGGCCGACACGCGGCAACCCTCCTCGCCCATCTCTCCTGCTTTGCCTCCGCCTCCGCCGCCGCCGCGGCCGCGGCTGCGAAAAATAAGGACCTGCCGCATAACTATCGCTCCCCACGCCGCGAGATAGCGGCACCCCCACCCCCATCGCCGCCACCCCCACGCTGGACCCCCTCCGACGAGCGCACCCACGAGCTGCTGCGAGTGCTATCGCTCGGGGTTTCGTCGTCGGGATCGGATGCTTTTGAGCGGGGGTTGGGTCGGGGACGACCGGGAGGAGGAGGGGGAGGAGGGAGAGGGAGGGGGGGGGGGGAGGAGGAGGAGGAACAGGAGGGGGAGGAGGGGGTGGAGGCGGGGGGGTGGGGGGTGGGGGGGATTCATACGACGGCGGCGGGAATTGGAGGGCGTTCGATGAGGAGGCAGGGGGCGGGGTCGAGGTGTGGGTGTTGTTGGCATGCGCGGCGCGGGCGAGGGGGGACGCTGGGGGGGAGCGGTGTCTCTGTTCCGCCGGGCTCTGGCGCTGGATGATAACTGCCTGGAAGGTTAGTGGTTGCGCGAGTGCTTGATGCGGGTGTGCTTGGTGGTTGGGGGTAGTGGTGACGATGTTGGTGGTGGCAGCGACGATGGTGACGTTGCTGGTAGTGGGTAGCGCTAGCGGTGGTGCTGGTGCTGGTACTGGTGGCGGTGGCGGTAGAGGTAGAGGCAGAGGTGGCAAGCGGGTTGTTGCGATGATCGTTTGGCAAAGAGGGCGGGTGGTTGGTTTTACATACGCGGTGGAGGGGAGTGAAGGCACGGGTGCGGGTTCGGGGGTGGGGTGGGGGCGCGTGTGGCGGGAGCTTGTTCTTGGCCGTAGCCCGCGCTCGCCCTTCACTACGGCCGTCACCGCCACCGCCGCCGCCGCCGACAACGTGTACCTGGTACACTATCTTTTTTTTGGCGATGTTCCATGCTTCCCTCCAGGTGTCCTTGCTCAGCGGTTGTATGTGTGTACCTTGCTTGAACCGTCACGTTTCTGCACCTTCAGCCGTCCTGACTGTCCGTGCGAGAGAAGCCCGTTCAGGTCGAAGACGTAACCCTAATCGTAACCCTAGGCCAATCAAATCCACCCAACCATTGATAATACTGTAGTCTTTATCTCGTTCACATCGTGCTTCCACCATAGTGCCGAGTGAGTCGCGAACTATACTTGCACAGTAACCCCGCCGACATTTGAGCTATGCGCCGTTCCGCCCCGCCCCGCCTTGTATTTCGCTTGCCGCCGAACCGTAGCCGTGTATGGGATCGCTCGAGTCCTGCAAGAATCGGGTGACCACGCCGCCTCGCGAGAACTCCTGCTCTACCTCGGAGAGCGTTCCCAAGAGCTTTCCAACGGAGTCCCTTCTGGTGATAGCGGTGGTAGTAGTGGTATCGGTGGCGGTGGTGGTGGGGGTGGCGGTAGTGATCGTGGTGGTGGCGGCGTTGGTGGTGGTGGTGGTGCTGACGGTAACGGCGTGGAATCAGTCGACGGTACTTCAACGCGAGGAGGGGAAGCTATCACCACCACCACCACCGCCGCCACAACTACCTCCACCATCGCCGCCCCTACGCCCCCCCCCACCGCCGCTGCCGCTGCCGCTGCCGCTGCCGCTGCCGCTGCCGCTGCCGCTGCCGCTGTCGCTGCCGCTGCCGCTGCCCCCGCTACCGCCGCTGCCGGTACCGCTGCTACCGCGGTCACCACGTCGGCATTGCCATCACCCTCACCGGCACCTCCTTCTATGCTTGCCGCCGAGGGCGACACAGGAAGCGGTGGTGGCGGCGGCGGCAGTAGCGGCGGCGGCGGCGGCGGCGGCGGCGACGGCAGCACCCGCGGTGGCGATGGTGGCGGTGGTGGCGGCGGCGGCGATGGCTGTGACGGTGTCGACAGAGGTAGCGGCGGCGGTGATGATGGCGGTGGCGGTAGCGGTGGCGGTAACGGTGGCTGCAGGGGTACCGAAATCGGGACCGGACGTCGACCTCCTCGCCTGTGCTTCCCGCTAGGCGGCGGCGGTGTCGTTGGATCGTTGGTCGTGCCGGCTGCGCTGCCGGAGGTGATGTGGCGCGTCGCGAGAGCATCCATGGGCGAGAGGGACTGGAGTACGGCCATCCTTGCTCTCAGTGGGCTTGCGGCGGAGGGAGCATCAGGGGACGGTGGCGACGACCGGAGGTATATATGTACGGAGGGGTTGAGCTCGGTAGTCGACCGGGGTTTCATAAAACGTTGCGTGGCTTTTTGAAGGGTGTCAGGGAGGGGGTGGGTGCGGTGAGTGTTGACAACTGCTTCGGGTCTGTTCTTCGGCGGTGGATTTAGCCGTCTCGTTTTTTGTTTCATGCTCTTGCCCGTCGTGGGGCTGGGGGTGGTGGTGAGGGTGGGATTAGGGTTGGAGTGGGGGTGGGGATGGGGTTGGAAGTGAGGGTGGGGGTGGAGGTGGCTGTGGTGCTGGAAATCGCGGTGGTGATAACGGTAGTGCTGGATTGGCGGCCGCATGATCAGCGCTTCATGACATGGCGGCGCCTTTGTGACTGTCTTGGTGTGTGTACTGCGTGGTTGCGTATGTGTCCCTGTAAATGCCTGGCTCTGACCTTGTATCGTGTCTCTGTGTCTGGCTGTTGCTATGGTTGTCACTGTTTCCCTGTCTTGTCTTCCTGTGTGTCTTATCCCTTGTCTGTCTGTTTGTCTTACTGTCGATCTGTCTGTTTGTCTTTATGTCTATCTGTCTTGTCTGTCCTTCCGCCCGTTTGGCTGTCTCGCTTCATCGACCCGGCCATTCCATGCCGCAGACCCACACAACTGTACTACGCCACCTTCTCAAAATCAGGGGACGCCCCTTGCGCGACCCCTGGTCCCGGACGATCGCGAGTCCTTCGAGCCCTCGCCTTCTGCCAAATCCAGCAAGGACTTTACAGAGAAGCTCTCAGGACCTCGCGCATGGTTTTGGGCGGGGATGGAGCTGGAGACAGCGGCGGCGAAAAAGAGGAGAGGGATGCCGCGATGCTGATGCTCCGGGCCGACGCGCTGGTGAGAGGCATTCTCCGGCAGGGTGGGCGCTTTTTTCCTTTCGCGGCGATTTTTTTTTCGGCTGACGGCACGGTTTCTCGAACGGTGGAGCTGTGCGTCGGCAGGATATATCTCGACTAGGAGCTCATCCGACTATCTGACTCTAGTCGGTGAGTCGGTTGGCGAAGCCAAGCCAGCTGATAAGCTAGCCGACTTGCCGACCCAGCTGGCGAAGCCAGCTGATGTTCAGCCGACTTGCCCACTTGAGCCAAATCAGCCGAGGGAGGGCCTCGCCCAAAGAAAAAAAAAACGTATCCCGCATTCAGCAATCCTTCCTATATACAGGTATGGAAACCCAATAAGTAGGATGGTCGGCACCTCCGGGAAAGGACTCGCTATGAGTCCGACTAATAACCTAGGTGGTAGCTTTGGGAAGGTCTCGCCGACCTGTTTCCGTACGCGTCGCTAGGCACTATTAGAGTACCGTCTGCACTCTCCCCGCAGTTGGGGAATCAGGTGGGAAATCCGCCCGACGGGTGTGCGTTACCTCGTGCGTTGTACGGTATGGGGCG
Organism: Macrocystis pyrifera; assembly: GCA_031763025.1. Taxonomy (NCBI): domain Eukaryota; class Phaeophyceae; order Laminariales; family Laminariaceae; genus Macrocystis; species Macrocystis pyrifera. The sequence goes on from JASSKH010000019.1 coordinate 511,217, forward strand.
CGCGTGAGGTTAGAAGAAATTTGTCTATCTGTCTGTCTGTCTGTGTACCTGTCTGTCTGTCTGTCTGTCTGTCTGTCTGTCTGTCTGTCGGTCTATCTATCTGTCTGACTGTCTGACGATCTGTCTCATTCTTTCTCTCTCCCTGCCGTTTCCATGCTTCCAGGGTTTGGCTATCTATCTGCTGTACGTTTGAAGACATTTTCCACTGAAACGTTCGAAGGCTCTTTGTTTTTTTACCATGTACCCTGAACTTTTTTTTTTTTTTTTTTTTCGACTTTTTCATACTGAAACTATTTTCTCAACGTTTTCTGTAGATAAGAGGCTTAATGTTTACCCTTGCTCCCTCCTCACCCCCTTTCCCCCCTACCCCCCTATGGTCATACGACTACGGCCATGCATGAGATCGAGTACATCTCTCCTATCGAGTACCCCCCCCCCCCCCCCCCCCCCCCCCGCTCTGTTCCCTGCTCCGCACCTCTTCCCACCCTCCCCCCCTTCCCCCGCCCGCCCCGCGAACCTACGGCCTTCCCGGCGTTGACGTTTCGTTTTCGTTTCTGTCCACTCTGCGGGTTCGGACAATGTCACGATGACAACGACATCTACGACGGCGACGCGACGCAAGCTCTGCCTGGAAGAGGGAGAAGCCACGGGGACGGACAGCCTGGATAGGGCGGCCCAGCTGCTAAACCGTCGCCAGATCGACATGACCCTGGCGCCACCACCGCTATCGTCGCCGTTGATGCCGCCGCCGCCGCCGCCGCCAACATCGAGAGGAGCGCTGCTCGGGGAAGAGGAGGGGGGGGGGGGCGGGGCGCGGTGGGGGGAGGCGGAGGTGGGGGCGGCAGAGGAGGCGGGAGCGGGGGCTTCAAGAAGAAGGAGGGGGACGATGATGGTGACCGTCGAAGAGGAGGAGGGGGAGGAGGAGGGGGGGGGGGGGGGGAGGGGGGCTTTCCCGCGCCACCCCGGCTGCCGCCGCCGCCACGCTCAAACTGCCGCGACGGTTACGGCTACGATAACGGTAACGTTAGCGGTGACAGTAACGGTACAGGTAACCGCGGCAATGGCGGTACTGGCGCTGGTATAGGCAGCGGTAACGGCATAGGTAACCGCATTGGTAGCGGCGACAACTCTCCTGCGTGTTCTTCTTACTCTTCTTGTTCTTCCCGAGCGTTCCTCTCCTCCCTGCCCCCCGGCGCTGGCTCTCGCGCAGACGTAACTAGCGACAACTTCGCTGGAGGTAACGGTACCCTCGCTGACGGTGACGGAGCTAGCGGTAGCTTCGCTGTTCATTGCGGTGAGGGTAGCTCGGCCAGAGGTAACTTCGCCAGCAGTAGCGGTAACGGTAGCACCGCCGATGTCCACGACCGCGGCCGACGCTTAGCCCGCGCCGCCGCCTTCAACAACCGCGCCGTCCTACACATCGCCGCCGGTCGCGGGGTGGAGGGGTGTCGGCTCCTCCGCGCGTGCCTCCTGCTCCTCCCGGGAGAACCGCGCCCGGCCTTCAACCTGGCCCTCGCTCTCTGGAGACTGGGGCGGCCGCGGGCGGCGTGCGTGCACTGGTTGGAGGCGAGAGGTTGGGGGAATGGTGATTGTGGTAGTGGGTGGGATGGTGGAGGAGGAGGAGGAGGAGGAGGGGGGGAGGGTGGGGGGGGGGGGGGGGGGGGTGAAGGAGGTGGAGGTTCGAGCAGGGTGGCGGAAACCTTCAGGAGGCGGTTGGAATCAGCGCGACGACGAAAGGTGGGGGAGGGGGGGGGTTTTCTGGGTCAGCGTGGACAGGCCCTTTTTTTTTTCGGCCGTGCGCTCGGGGTGTTTTTGTTTTTGGTTTACCTCGTTATTCCGTCGATCTTAATGGGGCGTTGGCATCGCGCGTCGGCGTGCAACCATAGGGGCCCGTCGCACTTTTCGGTGAAAAAAAGCCCCAAGAAAAACTGACTTGGCCGGACTCGTTAACTCGATATCGCTGGAAGGCCATTGGTGTTGTCACAAGATATGTACGGTGTTTTCCGTGATATACCCATGTTATCACGATGGATTGTAGTGATTTGCTTAGTAAGAACACTGGAGTATGTAGGTTTTTGTCTTGTGTGTACGATGGGTCCGAGTTAGTATGGTCCCATCGTATCAGGTTAACGTGGGAGTGCTCATCGGGTTTCAGCTTCAATACTAATCTCGAAACAATGTCAGTTTTGGGGTGAGTTACTGTTCGTGTTAAGAGCTTTATCGTGCGATGAACCCCAGATTGCAATATTACGGAGGGCCATAGTAAACAGGACCTACGGTACACACAAAAAACCTACATATTTCCCTATTTTTACTAACAAAATTTTGGTCCCATTTACTATGGTCCCCCGTAGTACAGTAGTAGTTTGCTCGGTTGTTGTTGTTGTTGTTGTTGTTGTTTTTGTTGTTGCTGCTGTTGGTGTTTGCGGCTGTTTGTGTGGCTGCTGTTGTGTGTTTTTTATTTTCTATTTTCGTTCAGTCGGTTGGTCTTATCAGACGGGGAGACTTTCCCTTCCGCCCGTGCTTCGGCACCCGCCAAAGAAGCTCCCCGAATGGTCGCTGCACAATGAGAACTTGTTTCTTTTCACCTTTGGGAAGGTGATTTCGCACGTCGCTCCCGTGTTGGAAACGGAGTTTTGGCTGATCTTGAGGGGTGGGGGTGGGGGTGGGGGTAGGGGAGTGGGGGTGTACTCACGTCTTGCATGGCCGTAGTCTTATGACCGTAGACCCTCGCATCCCTCTGCTGCCGGGACGGAGCGCGTCGGGTTTTCACCGACCGGGCAGACATTCGCTTGCACCAAGCGCGAAGCGCCGGGTTCTGTGGCGAGGGTGGGTAGAACCATTGGGCGTGTAGACGGCGCGAAAATAATGTTTTCGTTGCTGCTGGTGCAATTTTTTTTATACCAAGAGTGTAACCGCCCCCCACCGCATCATGTTCCGTCATGGGTCTGGAAAAATATGTATGTTTCGTTATGTGTAGATCCGTTTCCATGATCTGCCGTACCATGTTTCCTGGCTCTAGTTTGCACATTTGCACACGCTTCCCCCCCCCCCCCCCCCCCCCCCCCCCCCGCACCCCCACGCGTCTGCACCCTCGATTTCCGGCGACGAAAAGGCTTTGCTGGAGTCAGACCTGGAAAACAAACACAAGGGGGCGTCTAAGGCTGGCTGTGCCGCGCCTTCCCACGTCACAGACGGTCACGGTGACCCCCTTTCCGTGCCCCAGATTCAGGTGCGCGTCCGCCCGCCGGGTACCTCTCTCTCTCTCTCTGACGAGAGAGAGAGCGTTAAGTTCGCGCGCCCGATGGCGGTGCGATCGGTTTTCAGCGTTCGGTTTTTCCGGCACGGGAAGGGTCGCCACTCTTGTCTCTGACTATTTGGGGGTCCATAGTTAATAGGACCTATGGTAAACTTAAAAACCTATGTATTTACCCTATTTTTATAAACATATTTGGTCCTATTTACTATGCCCCCCCCGTAATAGTATGACCGTTCGTGTTGAATATTAATAGTTGAAAAAATTGTACCTGTGTAGTCTGTCCCTACACATGGGGATTATCTAGAAATGCTCCCTATGTTAAGCGTTAGGACCGGTTGTGTTGGATATGAGTTGAAAAAACTGTACCTGTGTAGTCTGTCCCTATACATGGGGATTGTCTGTTACGGGGGTCCATAGTTAATAGGACATACGGTATACATAAAAACCTATATATTTAACTATTTTTACTAACAAAATTTGGTCCCGTTGACTGTGGACCTCCGTAATAGTACATAAACGGCCCCTATGTTTGGTAGAAGGACCGTTTGTATTGAATATTAGGATGTAAATGATCCCTGTATTTAGCATTAGGACCGTTTCTACTGAATATTAGTGTATAAATGATCCCTATGATCAGGGGCAGTGGTATTTTCTGTATAAATGATCCCTGTGATCAGGGACAGTGGTATTTTCTGTATAAATGATCCCTGTGATCAGGGACAGTGGTATTTTCTGTATAAATGATCCCTGTGATCAGGGACAGTGGTATTTTCTGTATAAATGATCCCTGTGATCAGGGACAGTGGTATTTTCTGTATAAATGATCCCTGTGATCAGGGACAGTGGTATTTTTTGTATTTTTACAAAAAGTACCACTGTTCCTATATATAGGGGAACATTTCTATACCAGTATTCAGTACAACCGGTCCTAATAAGTTTGTACCTGTTCAGGCAAACACAGCTCTTTCCCTAAATACAGGGAGCGTTTATATACTAATAGTCAGTAAAAACGGTACTAATATTTAGGGACATACAGTGTGGTGCCGAACAAGGTGCTTTCGCAAAGACCTGGATCGAGAGCCTTCCGAAAATAGAAATGTTGGACTTGACCCCTTTTAGTGCCGCAGTCCCGTTTTGGGGACAAATCACTTGGAAATAGACTGGTTTGTCCCCAAATCGGGACTGCGGTACTAAAGGACTTAAGCAAGCACCCTTGTTACCTTTCGTGTCGAGAGAAAAAAACGAGCGCTGAAAAAAAAACGATCGCACGCCCCCCCTGCGCGAACTCAACGGCTCTTTTTACCGGTATATAGGTTGGGGGAAAAAAAAAAGAAATACTGGTTTTTGTGAGTCCCGGTTCAGAAGTAGAAGTTGCCACGCACGCTGCCCCTTTTGCCTCTCGCTTTCATGCGTGCATCTAATCTGGCGTCTAAGCTCCGTCGGATTGCTGTAAACGTCACAAACCTCGGATGTATCAGATAAGTCATGATCTGGACCGTTATGATATATTGTGCAAGATTTGTATAGTACATATCCTACCCAGGAAGCATTCCAGATCATTCAGATTCTCCGGCGCCCAGCACATGAGATAGATAATGCAGATCAGGGATCTATCTGCCATGAAAGGTCTAGATCATCAATTGTCCGCGGTATGAAACGTTAGCAACCCTCCGCTATCCCCCCTTTTCCTCGACGCTCGGCATGTGCCTCCCCCCCCCCTCCCCCCCACCTCGTTACTCGTTACCCCCCCCCCCCCGTCTATGGCCATGCGAATTTGGGGCATGGATGACATGCGTACCCCACCCACCCGTCGTTACCTCGTTGCGCCAGGTGTGCCTGCTGGACATCAGGACGTTAACCTGGTGGCTTGACAACACGGATGTAGGGGCAAAGCAGTCGAGGGGCGTGGGGGGAACGAATGGTGCTGCGGACAGCGCATCCTCATCTCAACGCGGCGGGTTACGGTCGCTGCTGATTGGTTGATTGGGTGATTGGTCGGCCGGTTGGTTGATTTGGTTGATTTGGTCGGTTGGTTGGTTGGTTGGTTGGTTGGTGTGGTTTGGTTGTTTGACTGGTTGGTTAATTGGTTGATTGATTAGTTGATTGGCTGATTGGTTGGTTGAGTTTTTTATTGATCGATTGGTCGATTGATTGGTTGATTAGCTGATCGATAGGATGATTGGTTGATTGAGTGAGATGATAGATTGATTGATTTAGTGATTGGTTGATTGACGGGTTGATTGACGCAATCATTATTTGGTTGGTCGACTGGTTGATTGACTCAGTGTTTTGTGAAGTACAAACAGTGCCACATCCCCTCATCCCCCGCACTCCCGCCCCCCCAATTGCTGGGGGGCGGGGGTTTGAGGGTGTCGAGGTTCGAGTGATTGCAAGGATAGCCGCAATGGTGCGCGGTGATGCCTCCTGTATTTATATATTTTCGTATGTTTTTGTTGGCTCGTAGGGTCATATAGGTTTCGAGTTGGAGGGTACTCAGTGTTTCCGCTGTGCCGTGATGTACAGAAGGAGGGAGGGGGGGAGAGGTAGGCAAGGAGGAAGGGAGGGAGGGAGGGAGGTAGGGAGGTAGGGATGGAGTAAGGAAGCAGGGAAGACATGCCGTTTCAAGTTGCGTGGCTTGCAAGCGTTTAGTTTTCGACACGTTTATTTTTTTAGCACCACCGTGATGGGAGGGTTACCAGGGCAGCGGGCTTGATTTATTCTCGCCGGTTCGCTCTACCCCCCGCGTATGGGGCCCAGGGGTCGACGCCAAAACTGTCCCAGGTGCTGCGATAGGCTTCCTCAACTGAGGAACTAACACGGGGGTTCCTCATCTACTACGGAGGACCATAGTAAGTAGGACCTACGGTACACACAAAAACCTATATATTTCCCTATTTTTTGCTAACAATATTTGGTCCTATTTACTATGGTCCCCCCCCCGTAATAGGTCACTGCCCAAAGTTATCGTGAATGATGATTTTTTGTTTCACGATTCTGTTCGAAAAATATTGTACCTACGGTAAGACCCGTTGGCTTCCCCGGGACAGGGACCTAAATAGGGTTCACTTTTTTTTTTTTTTTTTTTTGTCTTCTTTTCGCGAGATCAGTGTTGGGGGAAGGTGCGTAATCTCCTTAAGCGAGGCGCTCACGGCGAGCAGCATCTACCACCACTACCACCGCTACCGCCACCACCACCATCAACACCAACAAGCTTCTGCTGCTCCTGGTGCTTTGCTGGCGGGTGATGGTGGGGGTGGTCGAGCTTCACGTGACGATGGCAGTTGGGTGGTGTCTGGTGCCTGTGCCTTTGATCGTTTCACGGGGCGCGATATTCGTTCGATGGTTATGTTCATGACAGCTTCGGCTTCCTTGGCCAGCTCTTCGTTTCTCGCTTGCATGACCATGCTTTTAAATAGTCATGACTAAAATCACGATTGTACTTTGATGATGGTCACACGTAATCGTGACTGAAAATCAATCACCGGACAAAATTCACGGCTTTCCTTCCTGTTGCCTTGAAATGGGGACTCTCGTCTCTGATCAAGTGATTCACGAATTTTGCAGACGCGGATTGGGATTCCTCGCGGAAATTACCGAGTAAAACCACGTGACGTCTCGAGCAACGGCGGGTCACATGGGCAAAGCCACCACCGCGAGCGCGTGGCCGTGGCTTCCTTAAGCTTGTGGATTTATCAGCGATGGTAAGAAACCCACTGTCGCCACGGAAAAAAATCTGAGGTGAAAAAAAAAGATACACGTATTTTTCTAGCCGAAAGGGAGGCTAAAGCCTAGAGGGGTTTAGACGACGGTAGCATTCCTCTAATGGTCATAGGATTGTCCGCCAGGTACTACAAGTAGTTTCGTTTTTTTTTTTTCTCAGGGTCAGGGTCTGGGTGAGGTAGGTACGCTTTTCAGTGGAGCTCCTCAAGTAAGAACAACCTTCGAAAACGTATGGGCAACCTTATTATCGTGGCATGCGAATCTGACTACTGTTAATGCTACATTGCTTTTCTGGGAAGCTAGGTGATCACCCACAAGCACTACTAAGAGACGTAGTATTGCTGTGGCTGCTTGCTTGCCTAGCTCGCCCCGGTGTCCTTGAACAGAAGGATTGTGTAGACCCCCTTTCAAGAGGGAGCATATAACGCCTGCCAAGTTTATGAGGGGGCGCCGCCAACGAGGAGAACCGTTACACCGCCAGAATCTCGAGTACTGTGGTACCAGGTACTTTTAATAGCCGCGCTATATTTCAACACTTGCCCCAATTTTAAGTTTAATTGTGTATCTTCCAGATATTTTAACACTTCCCCCAGTTTTTGTTGAGCTGTTGTATATCCTCCAGATGTTCTAACGCTTCCCCCCCCAATTTTTGTTTAATGATACGAGGTATCCTCCAGCGAATACGGGGGAAATCAGCCACGCACATATAATTCTCCCTATAGTATGGGCACAGTCTGTAATATATATCCTGCCAGACAAACAAACAGACCTCTAGAGGTCGCTCGAACGGCCGAGCAGGCAAAACTCCGGATGGGGACGCACCACTCACATCCAGCCCCCCCCCCCCCCCCCCCCCCCGCTCCGTGTTTCCTGCGTCGAGCGTTCACTAACGAATATCGCCCGTCGATCCAGCGCTTCCCCGTAAAAAATATGGCACAATATTGGCGAAAAACTAAGCACCACTCCTCAAGGCTTTGGCGCTTTTCCTTATTTATACAACAGTTCAGGCCACTGCCACCGCCTGTACTGCACAAACTGCAGGCGTGTGCCTGGTTCGATCAGCATCATGCCGAACACTCCCGAGCGTTGTTCGCTCGCCCCGCGTACGCATAGAGTCCTGCTTGCGAAATGAGCGGGGTCTCGCGGAGAGGTGGGGCCGTCAGCTAGCTACAATGACAACAACAACAACAACGAATAAACACGACACCACAACATGCAAGTTGAAGGCAAATACATAGTGTACACCACCGCAGATGAACGAACACCTATTACAGACGACCATAGCTACCAGGACCAAATATTCTTAGTAAAAATACAGAAATATGTACGGTTTTGTGTGTACCGTAGGTCCTGTATACTGTGTTTCCCCGTCATAGTTACGCCGTGCAACCTTTATTTTGGGACTTGTCAACCTTACAGGCCTCTTTCGCTGTACGCAGCCCCCCAGGCACAAAATACCCGCAGCCCCAGCAACGTGCAACCCTCGCCCCTCGTCGCCACCGCGCCGCCATGTCGTCAAGCAAGTGGGAACCCAGAAACGAGAGAAAACCTATACATGCAAGAAGAGTAACCTCCTTCCGTACCTACACCCGCCCTACTATCGATCTACAGGGCTTCGCTGAACGTGTGGCCGATCGTCGTTTCTTCGGAGCGTTCGCCGTTGGCCTACGGTAGGTGGCGTACCGCATCCCCCCCCCCCCCCCTATCCACGTTTTTCCTTCAAGGGCAGGGGACGCAATCGGTGCAGTCCCCACAGCCGCGGCAGATGTCGCCCAGGTTGTAATCTGCCCAAGGAAAAAATCGGGTCGGATGGGTCCAAAACGAAAACGGATCGAGGAAGGGTGGGGGTGCGTGCGTGGATTTTATTGGTTAGGGTTGCGGCGGAGGGGGTGCTTCGAGTAGACCCGAGCGTTTCTACCGCGGCGTGACTCTTTAGGCGGCTGAGTATAGCAATGATCGGTCGAGATGATGGGTCACGAGGACAGAGGCGAATCGGTTGGCTGGAAACTGTGGCACTAGACAAGTCAAAAGCCGTTACTACTCGCGAGAAGACAGCGAGGATATTTCAAAACCGACGGACAGCCCGCGCCCACTCTCGTGATCAAATCGTTGGAATGCGATAGCACAGCAGTAGTATCATAGATGGGTTGTGCGCACACGTATCGGGAAAAATTGGTGCACAGTGCCTGGTATTTCAGAATAGAACGGGATCACAAACGTGTTGGGTATAACTCGGGGACTCTTGTCCGTCAGAAAAATCTGGACCCGAAGTGCCCCCCGCCTGCCCTCAAAACCGTAGCAAGGCTCAACTCCGAGACACACGACTTGTATGGGGCGGTACGTACCAAGAAAAACAGACGCGTCTAAAACTTTACAATTACGGGGGACCATAGTAAACGGGACCAAATGTTGTTAGGAAAAATAGGGAAATATATAGTTTTTTTTTGTGTGTATAGTAGGTCCTGTTTACTACGGTCCCCCGCAATACACGTACTTACAGTTGCAGTGGGTGCGGTCGGCAACGTCGTCCAAACACGTCGGGTCGCACACGATCCGCTTCCCCCCGTTGTCCCACGAATCCAGCGCCCTCACTTGAGCATCCGTCAGGTCCATGCAGGGCGCACACTCGTCGTCTTCCTCGTCGTCATTCCCGCCAGACGTGAAGGTCTTGCCCGACCCCACCTCAGAGATGCTGTCCACCACGGGCGCCGAGGTGGTGAGAGAATGCGTGTCGGCAGGGGCGGCGGGAACCGTGTTGACTGGGGCCTTGGTGCGCCCCGGGGCCGGAGCAGGGGCAGGAGAGTCGCTCGAGGCAGCCGTAGGGCAAGCGATGCAGGTCGAGCATTCGCCGCAGGCGCGGCAGATCTGGCCCAGGCCAAAGTCTGTTACAGCAAGAAGAGGGGGGGGGGGGGGGGGGGTGTACTCTTTATCATTCATGGCCGTAGTCGTATGAGCATATACCCTCGCATCCCTACAATGCCGGGACGGAACACGTTGGGTTTTCACCCGACCAAGCAGACATTGCTTGCACCAAGCGGGAAGCGCCGCGAGGTGTCCGGCGAGTCGCATGAAGGGTGAGCTGCATCCTGCTGTACTAAGTGTGTGGGGGGTCGCATATATAAGATGACAAGGAGCGGTGGGGACGATTTGGAGGGGTTTCAAATGGTTGACACTAGTGGTGTTAGTCGAGCGGCGTCTACAGCAGTAGGCGATATGGGCGGGCGGGGGGGGGGGGGGGGGGGGGTGGTTGAAGCTATAGCGGAGTCGACGGCGTTGCGGTTGAGGGCGTCACTGTCACATATGGAAGATAAGCGGGGCCACGGTAGAGGGAGTTCGTTTTGAGGTTCTTTAGTTTTAACCACTCAGAGCCCCTCGGCTGAGTGGCCTTTTTTGTTTCCCCAAGTTTTTTTTGGAGACGCGATATACGCACCGCACCATGGGTTGTGTGGTACTCCCGGCGCCAACGAAATATGTCTACGTTCGATTTTGAGTAGAAGGTACAGAACCACTCACCCGAGTGGTGTAAGCGCCGTCGCCGATGGGGGGGGGGGGGGGGGGGGGGGGGGGGGGGGGGGGGGGGGCGGTGTCGTCAGGCAGACGATTGGGCTTGTGGCGCAACAGAAGTGTACTGAATCACTCATGGAGCACCAGGAACAACATTTACAAGCTTCGTGCTTCTTTTTCGGTTTTCTTTCAGTGGTCGCGACTATTCATGGTCTCGCTCTTCACTCCGTGCTAAGTCAAACCAGAACCCGGACAAAGCTCTATCGGTGTATCGACCGCGCACACAGAACGAACCCGGCCCAACCTCTGCTACCGTGATCTCATACTGTTTCGTACACTACTTCCACACCTCCGACGGAACATATAGATCATGATCTATCTATCTGATCTGTCTACAGATATATCATCTAGCAGTTCCTCACCTGCCGTTGTGAGAGGTTGTGCAGGATCTGCCATATAGGGCAGATCCAGCCAAGGGAACATACCCTAGGTCGTAAAGATTTTACGGATCCTACCCGGCAACATGAGCTAGATCATGCAAATTCGAGAGCACACCTGCCTTGAAGTATCTAGATGTTGAAGTGGGAATCGATGGCCTGTCCGATTCGTGTACACTTCGTATATTGTATGCCTAGGTAGAGTTTTTTATTTTTATTTTTTTGGTGGACACGACTTACAGTTGCAGTAGATGTGGTCGGAAACGGTATCCATGCACGTCGGATCGCAGACGACCTTCTTGCCCCCGTTGTCGTACGACGCCAGCGCTTCCTTTTGGGCATCGGAGATGTCCGTGCAGCGCGAGCAGTCGTACGCATCGGCAGCCTGGTAGCCAGGACCATCACCATCACCGGCAGCAGCATCTTCCGCGCTGGTCAACGTACCCGCAATCTGATTGTCCATCCCGACAGGTGAAGCGGTGCGAGACGTTACATCGTAAAACGGGGGCTTGCTGACGGCGGCCTCGGGAAGGATGGGGGTCGGAGCAGGCGTTTCTCCCGCTGCGGGGACAGGGGGTGCAGGCAGAGCAGTCTCCGCAGCCACGGCAGATCTGGCCCAGCTCAAAGTCTGCCGAAATAAGGTTAGTAGAGTGGCATCGACATTTCATGGAGAGGAGATCATAGTGGTTGAGGACAGCAAAGGTAGATGTAATCCAGCGATGGTCATGTTCATACCATGGGTGGGAGGTGGTTAGGCAGAGTTGGCCATCATGCAGCAATGGCTACGCCCAAGTCCATACGGCCGTTCAATCGCTCTCGGGACATCAGAGAGTAGGTTTATGGTGGCCACCTGTTTTCTCGGATACACAAACAAAAAGTCACAGCTGGCGGGGGGTTTCCCGGAAAGATACGCGGAACAGTCGACCGGTCACAGCACGCCTCCCTCCCTACACAACACCTCAATAATTATCTGGCTCGTTTCTTTCCCGTCGTGGGACCGGGTTGGAGCCAGGAATAGGGTTAGGGGTTGGGTTGGGTCTACTGCTGTGCCTTGAGCCCACCATCAGAAGTTCTTCCTAGCGCAAGAATCGTGAGGAGCAGTCAGGAACCCGACCCCTGGAGGATCTGTCCTGAGTCGGGAACGTCTGCTCTTGAGCCGTGCTATGTATGGTAAGGGCGCAACTGCTTCTTCTTAAGGCTCCTCATCCCGGGGGCCTCATTACCCTCACCCCCCCCAAAAAAAAGAAAGGCGATTTTGAGAACAACTGTCCGGTAAAATCGATGCGGGAAAACCCATCATAGGCTACATGGGCACTTAACGAAACCTGCTCGTTAATAAAAAACAAATGGCATTCCAAAGATAGCGACCGGGTAGAGTTACTCTCAATTGAGGTGGCTCGGTCAGTCACACGTATTTTGGGGCTAAAAATACCCCACCCCCCCTCACGCCGTCGCCTGCCTGATCCGTGAAAAACCGACGTGCTCCGTCCTGGCATCGTGGGGATGCGAGGGTCGATGGTCATACGACTGCGACCATGCATGATATCGAGCACACCACCCCCCTCTCCCCCCCCGCCCCCCCCCCCGACTACAGTAGCACACGTCTATTCAGGTTCAAAGCTTAACAGTTTGTTGCAGAGGGTGCGACCAGAGACGCCATAATGACGACTACGCACGAGCTGTTCAGGTTCACAACTTGACGTTTGGTTGCAAGTGGGTATCATCAGAAAGGCTATCATGATCATGCAAAACCGTCTTACTAATGAGTGCAAGTAATGAATTCACACCTACTGTAGTTCGTTTCCCTCTTTTTTATGTTTTTTACTCATCGCTTTTACTTTCCAGCCTGACTCGTAGGAGGTTTTACCCTCAGCGATCTTCTGGACAAGCCGCGGTCGCAGGTGTCGTCCCTTCTCCCCCTGGTACGAGCTCTTATTTTTTTGTCGCGCATAGGGTTCAGCATTCCCACTGCTCGCCGATTTTCATCGAATGTAGTTAACTCACGTTCTCGCGCTTTCCGCTAATCATTTTTTTATGCTAGAAAAAAGTCCCTACGAGAATGCACCTGGTGAGACTCGAACCCACGAAATTGATCTTAACAAGCACGCTGACCACCCCCCAAGCCACCGGGGACGCCGGCTTTAGGCGGAATAAATTCGCGTCTCCTACATATTAAACAAAATCAGTCAATCGATTCACAACAACAGCACTGGACGTGGCTCAACCAAAGAATAAGTATAAGTCAATTGATCCCCCCCGTTGCGAGCGCATGCGCGTGCACTTCAGGCTCAAAAACTTACAGTTGCAGTGGGTGTGATCAGAGACCTCATCCAGGCACGTCGGGTCGCAGACGATCTCCTTGCCCCCGTTGTCGTACATGCCCAGCACGGTCACCTGGTGGGGCGTCAAGTCGAAGCATACATTGCACTCGACCTCGAACCCCGCGTCGAGCTCTCTGGACACACCGGTGGCGGCAGCGACCGCGTCAAGCACGCCGCTACCACCGCCGCGGTCGCCGTCGGGACACTCGAGCGTAGACACGAGGGAGGTCATCAAGCCGGACATGTCGGGAGAGTTCCCCTCGTTGTCTGAATACTCCACGCGGGTTACCACGTTGGCGCCCGCGGCGACGCCGGTAGTGTCCAACACGGCAGAAAACTCGGTGGGGTTGGACTCCAAGGTTTCCACATAGAAGGTGGCTGTGTTTGCCCCGGAGGCTGGATCATCCGGGTAGGCGACCGAAGTGACCGGGGCGGCGAACCCGATGGTGACCACCACGCCAGTGGCAGAGCAAGGCACGATGGGCCCTCCTGGATGGACGGGAGTAGAGCAGGCGTTAATTGTGGGGGTGCGGGTGCGGGTGGAGGTGGGGGTGGGGGTTAGTGGGTGTGGAAAACATCGAAGCTAATAAACACCACCTGCATTTGTCTTCTGAGCCGTGCCACGATAGGCGAGGGGGGGGGGGGGGGGCACTCGATATGGGAGGGAGTATGATGCCGTGATTTTTTTCACGGGTTCCTATAACATGAATGATGAACTTTATGCACTGCATCTAAGTACCCAACTGTTGGGAAACAAGGCTATGGACTGTTTTTGTAGGCATATTACGACTGAAATTGTAAAGCACTAATGGGCTTGCAAATAAGTATCTTGCGTGGGTCTTTACTTGAGGGGCCCGGCCAGTCAGACTTATTTTCCCCCACCCCCCCCCCCCCCCCTCCTCCCCATCGTGGAAATCGTCTTCGATAGTCTAATAGTAATAAAGTATTCGGGGCGCACGACGGAATGATTGATATACGTTATGCGTCGGGGACCTGCAGGGGCAACGGAGGGGCACTGGTCCGAGGCCGGGTCATCCGTTACATATTTGCAAATTAGCTTGCTTGCAAGTCATTCCACCAAATATTCCCCACGGCATCCCAATCATCATCGAAGTGCCCACCCGTCCCGGAGCCATCCCACAGTAGGGATGCACCCGACGTTCCTGAGTCCATCACATTAGGAACTCATTATCTCACCCGACACAATACTTGGAAGAAATTCGTTCGGGCCATCCGACCGGCACCTGTAGCCGCTAGTCCTAAAACGAATATACGAGTAATTTGTTTCTTCATACAGTAACTGGTGGTTCCTCACTTAAGGAACTCAATTGGTCAGAAACCTTTCGCCCAAAAAGTGCAACCCCTACCGTGGGGTGACTCCCCGGCACTGTGCAAGGGTCTATGATCATCCGACTACGGCCATGCGTGATTTCAAGTACATCCCCCCTTCCCCATGGGCATACGGTTGCGGCCATGCATGATATGAGGATACCGCCCCCCCCCCCCCCCGCTCCGCTTGGTGCAAGCAATGTCTGCCTGGTCGGTGAAAACCCGACATGCTCCGTCCCGGCATTGTAGGGATGCGAGGGTCTATAGTCATACGACTACGGCCATGCGTGAGATCGAGTACATCTCTCCTATCGAGTACCCCCCCCCCCCCCCCCCCCCCCCCCCCCCCCCCCCCCCCGCCCCGCCTCGTGGCACTCCTTGTATGAATAGTTATTACGGAGGGCCATAGTAAATAGGACCTACGGTAGACACAAAAACCTTTATATTTCGTTATTTTTACCAACAATATTTGGTCCTATTTACTATGTTCCCCCGTAATAACACCTCGGGCAGATCATCGGTCCCCGCTGCAATGTCTAGATCTTTCCGGGCAATATATTCCTGGCCCGTATGATCTATAGGCCATGTTGCCGGGTGGCCGCCGTATAATCTGCAGGATCTTAGGGCATGCTTATGGCTGACTGGGTTGGACCTGTTGCGTATACCCGCACGACATCTCACTCATAGGAACGTTCGGGTCTAGAGGGTGTACTGCAGCAGAGCGTGATGTGTCCCAAGTTTGTGTTGAAACAGGCGAACCTCTGTATGGCCCTCACCTGGTGGTGCAGCAATGGCGTTAACCGCAGTAGTGGCAGCCTTGGCCCTCAGTCCGCCGGCCTCTGTCCTCCCCTGTTGTCACCCCACATGTGCACGGGACCGTTTCACAGCCAGGGAGAGATAGTACAGAATACATCAGTGCGAGTACACACCCGTAGTTTCGTGTGATCATTAAGTGCAGCACAGATGAGGACAACTACTATTAATGAGAAAAACGGGGCAACAAGAAAGGCAGGCTGATATTTGCAGGAAAATATGAAATTCGGGAGTCGTTACACTGGAGCAAAAAAATCTCAAATATGAAAACCGTTCTGGAACAGGTTTCCTGCTGCTTAAGTACCAGTAGGTGCCCTTTATTGTATAGAAATACCAGGTACACCGTATACGTCAACGTTTGTTTTCCGTTCGGCACGCTCTCCGTCTCCGGACAGAAGAGCCAAACAAAACAATTGAACCGCGAGAATATAGAGGGCAAATCATTTCTGCGAATGCTGCTGCAGCCTCCACAAAGAACTACAGGACATAGGAGACGACGCCACGGAGCGAGAGCGTGTATGCCATGCGAAGCTAAACGAAGTTTTTGCGTTGCATACGCTGTCACGTACTAACCAGGTGACCTGGTGGCCTGCCCTTGCACAATGAGGGTGTGAAAGTACCCTTTTGCGGAGACACATAACGTTGTGGCAATCCGCACAAGGTGTGGACATCTTCTCAGTTCGGTTACGCCCGATGGTGTGCGACATTGTTCAATGTCTCCACATGGATATTTTTACGCCCACACTGCAGTGTGCAAGGGGGGGCGGGGCGGGCCACCTGTGCTACGTTAATTTCTCGGAAAAATCAACCCGTTTGGCACTTCAACCGCCATCTTCGTGACTAGAGCAAAATCGTCGTCTTCTAACACATACCAGGTACCAGTTTTCATGTATGATATGCATCGGTAGTGGTTCAATGTCTGCCGCGGAGACGACCAGGATAACGCTTCGTGCTCAATTTTGGCCCATTTCGATCATCAATAAGACCGCGCGCCATTTCTGCTGACGAAAACAAGCGCCACCCCGCCGCACGAACCTGCCGTGTCAACCGCAACGAATGCATACCGTACTCCGAGTATTCTAGTGTCTCTGCCGTGAACGGCTTGGTGGGTATCTAACTCAGCAAAACGACCTGCTCACTGATAAGCATCGCCCCCCCCCCCCCCCCGCCCCCAACGCACGAACTTACCGTGTGGGCTGCTGTTGCACCAGCCGTCGTTCCCTCCATCGCAAAGGTGAAAGATGCCACCTTCCCCCTAGACGCACAGGAAGAGTGCAACGCCACATCCGTTATCTGCACACACGACGATGACTGGCTTAACGTTGATGTCGAGGCTTGAACAGAAGAAGGTGCCAGCGCCAGGGCTAGAAGAAGAGCGAACTGCGTGGATAGTAATGCGCCCGCGTTCGTCCGGGTTGAACGACGTGATGCCTTATTCTTTCCGCCTACTGGTGCCATCTGGATCACCGTGTGTGCTCGCCCAGCATCACCATCGTGGGCTTGCGCAGGACTTTGCGGTGGTTGTGTGTGCCCGCGTGAGGTGTTTTCGACGGCGCCGATTACACGAAGAACACCACTGGGTGTCCCAGCCCTCCGAGACTTTTCGATCGTCGCCCCCCTCCCATCTTCAAACAAGGAGCATGTACCCATGGTCTCTGTGGAAGTGCTGTGTGTAGCGAAGGGCAAGCTGTTACAATGCACACTAGGGGGGATCGGCGCAGGATGACATTTAGAGGTGACCGCATCAACGACATGACAAAAGGACACCCGCCGGCTGGCTAGTAGAGACTCGCAGCGGCTAATACTAAAAGAAAGGGTAGCCGAACGGCTAGTGGGCGTGCCGCGCTCGCGAGATATATATATATATATATCTTCACGCGTGAAGAAATGCAAGCGGACCCGCCGCTTGAGCGGTCCGCGTCGTCTGGGAATTAGGTTAGGGGCACCACGCCGTGGTTGGGGAAATTTCTCGAGAGCACTATATACGTCAACACTTGGTCGCGAAGAACAACACCATCGCATGAAGTTTGTTTGCTACAGTACATTTCATGACAGGATGCCATTGCTTCGTTGGCGTATGGACGTTGACATCATTCTCTCATGTTTGATTGAGATGCCTTGACGCCTTAACACCTCTCTGTGCTTTGTTGCAAAGGGTGCGGTTTCGTGTCACATTCGTAGCATTTCTTACGCGTTCACGGCAGGCAGAGGACGGTCGTCTTTTGTGCCGCTCATTCAATCAACGTCCAAATTTACAGACCATATTCATTTCATATTTCTCGCAGAAACAGTATTTATACCACCAGTACCGCACTGCTGTATTTCGGTTTCATACGGGACGTTTCAACACACAACGAGCAGCAGCGGCAGCAGCAGCAGCAGCAGCAGCAGCAGCAGCAGCAGCAACAACAGCAGTATCAGCAGCGGCAGCAGCAGCTGAATCCCCGAGCCGCACTGACGGTGTTGACAACCAGCAGTTACCGCATGTAGGACTTCGTCCCTCGAATTCAGCAAACCATGTTCGGATCTACTGCCTGCCACCTATACCCGTATACTATCTTGTCGTGGTCGGTAAAAATTCATGCAAGGTACTCTTTTTACAAGTACCTGGTATACTGCAAGTACACCCAACACATGTTTCGGGCACGAACACCTTGGAATTACCGTACCTAGAAGAACTAGATGTACTCACACATTATAGCGCTGTGAGTTGACACACTATAAATCGCCGACTCGCCGACTATACTGCAGTTATTATTTAGTTGGCAACAAACAGGTCTTAAGATCTTACAGCTATTACGGGGGAACGCAATAATCAGGACCAAATATGCTTGGTAAAAATGCTGGAAAATATAGATTTTCGTGTATATGATGGGTCCTGATTACTATTACGGGGGTCCATAGTTAACAGGACCTATGGTATACATAAAAACCTATATGTTTCCCTATTTTTACTGACAGTATTTGGTCCTATTTACTATGGTCCCCCCTAATGTTATTGTCCGGACCCCGTTATATGGTTGCGTGCTGCAAGTACTTTTGTCGGAGTTCTGCGTCTTTGAATCCGACTTGTTGTGCGTTTGTAGCTCGGGGTGTCGTGCTGCACAGCAGGGTACATACAGCAGTAGTATATATACATGGTATTGTACTAAAAAAAGGTTTTTTTTCGTACGTCATAGTTATAAATAACACTCGTATACCTGGTAGCTCTTTACGTACAACATGTACTATTTTTTTTTATTTTTATTTTTTTTAATCCATTACTTACTTTTACTTCCCAGCCCACTCGTAGGGTTTTTTTTACCCTCGACGATCTTCTGGACAAGCCGTGGTCACAGGTGTCGTCCCTTCTCCCCCCCGGTACGTGCCTTTGTGTTTTGTCGCGCATAGGGTTCAGCATTGCCACTGCTCGTCTATACGGCGTGGTGGCCCTTTCACAATGAACTATATATATATATTTTGACGAAACCACGACATACATGCCAGTTGTCCAACCAGCCGGTTCAACTGCATAATTCCGAAACAGGTATACATACGTAGCCTGTCCTGCTGCTGTAAGTTGCCCACAAAAAAATGGTGTGCAGTCAGTTGTGAAGATGTCTACTGCTGCTGTTGTTACTGCTGCTGCGGCCGTAGGTATATAGGAAATCATATCACACACAGACACAGGCACACATAGACACTACAGACACAGGCAACAGGTAGGTGTCGCCGCCCCGTACTACTACGCGAAACGTCACGCGACTTTCCTGAACTCGAACTTGTAACTGGGCCATCACTGCTTGCTTGTGCACGCGCTTGTGGCGAGGCCTACGTCAACCGTCCCATCAACGTCCCAAAACCCGTCGCGTCGTGGACGTAGGAAGAGCACTCGAGACGTCGTGGCACAACAAAAAAAACGAAAAAAAAAAATGAAAAAAAAAGTGAACGCGTACCACCTATTTTTTCGGTATATATATCGCTACACTGCTGTGTTCACTACTACTATAGTAGTACTACTACTTTTTGAGTACAGCAGTACCTGGTAGTATTTCGTATTAATATTACAGGGGTCCATAGTTAACGGGACCAATGTTTCTTAGTAAAAATAGGAAAATATATATGTTTTTATGTACACCATAGGTCCTGTTAACTATGGACCCCCCCCCCCCGTAATAGTAATGGTATAGGCCCACCAATAAGAAATCATCAGTAGTAGATCCTACTCTGTATGATAGTATTAGACCACAAAAGGTTCACTTTTTGGGAGACGCTGTGTAACTATCACAGATTTTAGGAATAATTACTCGTCGTGCTCAACGGCGAGCACTACTCAGCTACTACATACTATTACGGGGGTCCATAGTTAATAGGACCTATGGTATACATAAAAACCTATATATTTACCTTTACTAACATAATTTGGTCCCGTTAACTATGGACCCCCGAAATAGTGTGATAAACCAAAACCTATCTATGCCTGGTACAGCAGTATGCCAGGTCATATTATCTAGCCTCGACCTACGTGACGCTGCATCCTGCACAAAAACTGTGCAGGGTGCGGGTCTTATTGGTCAAGGCGGGTCTTTCGGCTGCCCAGCGTTTTTTATAAAACCTCACCAAAACACGCGGCGGAGCCGCGTGACTGCCCCTGCCGACCTCGAGCCTCCCAAAGGGTTAGGGTTCGGGTTCGGGTTCGGGCTAGGGTCAGGCCTGGGGTTGGGTTGGTCGGGGTCCACGTGCAAGGTTGAAATTGACGACACAGGCCCTGCACAAAGTTTTGTGCAGGGTCCAGCTACACATGTACAGCGCGCGTCATCTATCTAGTATGTACGGCTGTATGTAGTAGTACGTGAAACGTCTCGTCTTTCCTGAACGGTAAGCAAAATGACTGTGCAACTGAGTAACTAACTGGATTATTAACGCACGCGTTGAGGCCCTAGTCAACCGTCCCACAACTAACTCTATCCAAGACACGCGACAACAACAACAACAGCAATATCGACGAAGTGGATTTCACACTTTCACACCACAACATATATATTATACAATACGTACTGTACGTATTACATGCATGGAGTTGGGGCAGACAGGGATGTGGGGATCTTACGCGAAAAACGTCGAGTTTCCCGAAACGAACGGTGAATTGAATAAAATGCAACGACTGGTTGGAATAACGAATATTACGGGGGTCCACAGTTAACGGGACCAAATTTTGTTAGTAAAAAAATAGGCAAATATATAGGTTTTTATGTACATCATTTTTTTTTTTTTTTTTTTTTTATCCATCACTTTTACTTCCCAGCCCACTCGTGGGAGGTTTTACCCTCGACGATCTTCTGGACAAGCCGTGGTCACAGGTGTCGTCCCTTCTCCCCCCCGGTACGTGCCTTTATTTTTGTCGCGCATAGGGTTCAGCATTCCCACTGCTCGTCGATTTTCATCGAATGTAGCCAACTCACGCTCTCGCGCTTGCCGCTTATCAATTTTTTATGCAAGAAAATTTAAAGTCCCTATGAGCATGCACTCGGTGGGACTTGAACCCACGAAATTGATCTTGACAGGCACGCGGACCACCTACCAAGCCACCGGGGACGCCGGCCTATAGGTCCTGTTAACTATGGACCCCCGTAATAGTATTGACCGACGCGGCATGCTCTGAGGCCAACGCGATATCCCACACAATATAACCGACCTTTCCTTGCAGTAGAGAGGAATGCGACTTTTTTTGTCAACAACAAACACCAGGAACTGCCAATGATGCGTATATACCTACTACTTACTGAGTTATTCGTTTTGCTGATGATAGTATCCTCTAGGTAGGGTATGTACAACTCGACGGTTATAATATATTATGATGAATCCAGACGCGCTATTAATTAGCTGGTATTGATAGTTTGCCGCTGTGACGCGAATGAATGAGGCTTGAACATCGTCGACTGTTAATCAGCACCACCGTGGAGGCGCGGGCCAGATGATTTATGTAGCGCAAAAAACGAGGAAATTAAAAGATAATATATCTTCTACATACAACAACACAAAACGGTAGAAGATAGATGGAGGAACAACAGCACAGACACCAACATTATTTTTCT
The DNA here is from genome assembly GCA_031763025.1 of Macrocystis pyrifera. Taxonomy (NCBI): domain Eukaryota; class Phaeophyceae; order Laminariales; family Laminariaceae; genus Macrocystis; species Macrocystis pyrifera. The sequence goes on from JASSKH010000019.1 coordinate 532,674, forward strand.
CCTTTTTTCTTTTTCAACGTATTCGTCCATATTTTTCTCCTTCTCCTTCCCACACGCAGCCGTCACTCAGATCTGGGGTCACGTACCGATACGAGGCTTCAACCCCCCCCCCCCCCCCCCCCCCCGCCCCCCCCCACTACCGTACGCGTCTTGCATTTTTATCGCGAAAAGGGTTTTGAACACTTTTTCTGCCATCATCGTCGTCGACTCTCTCGTGTCGAACTCTAGCATACCTCGTCCTCTTCTTGGTTTTTACGCCGACGGCTGGCTGTTGTTGCTAATATGCTTGTTTCATAGTAACACAGCAAGCAGCAGTATTTATTACCAGGTATATATATGCCAGGTATGGTAGATCGTAACATTTCATTTCATTCGACGTATGTATGAGTTACCCGAGGTACGAGTATAATGTTATATGCGAAAAAAATGAAAATAATAGCATGCAGCCCGATGGAATCTCGAATTCGACTCGGAACCCCGTTACGAACAACGTCGTATTATACGCGTACATGTATGTGTGTACCAGGTACGTAGCATAATATTTATTATACGCGTTGAATCGTCATCAGTTGCGCTGAACATTGTCGCCATGTACGAACCAGTAGTACGTTACATCGGTGCGGTTGCATCAACTAACTACCAAAAAAAAAGCTGTGCTGTGGTGCTACGAGCAAAATATACTTGGTACGAGTATACACATAACGTACATACTGGGCTGTTGCTGTTATGGTATACACAAGTATACCAGGTATATTTTTATTGAAGAAGTAATGCGTACCACTGTCTCTGAATGTAAGGTTCGTTTTGATTGGATATTAATACATAAACTTCCAGTATATTTAGGTACAGATCGATTGTGGTATTGTGATCGTAAACTTGCAAGTATTGTGTTTATAAAGTTTCGCCAGTGTGGTGTTTATACCTGTGGTACCGGTATGCATTATGTATCCTTTTGTAAATACTTTGTAATAATACCTGGTATGTTTTCACCTTTTTTTTTTTTCACCTATCTATACAAGTACGCCCAACCAGCTGTGATTATAGATGGTGATGACGACGAACGGTGATATGTGGCTATAAATATGGTGATACAGCAGTAGTCGTATGATACTGGTGTTGTGGTGGTGCTGATGATGAGGTGGTGCGTGTTGGTGCACTCTGTACCCACTCGTTTCGGTAAATTTGTTTGGCCCGAGGTTACAGTTTTTCGCAGGAGTGTAAGAAAAGGCAAAAGATCTCTCCACGTACATACGTACGTACCTGGTATCTGCATAGATAGGCATATACACACCGACGTCAACAGAACAGTTGTTTCTTGGCGGGGGGGATATGGTTCGGTGATGGTATACACGCCCGCTGGTTTTTGAGGTACGAACTCATCCTATTGTTGATGTTACTATCCTTGCTGTCGGTCAGTCAACGCGGTTCGAGAATTCAACTGCTGTTCGTTGGGGCTGACTTGTTGCCGGATATGAAATCGAACTATTAATAAGAAGAAAATAGAACCACGGGTATCTTGCAATGAATGAGAAGGGCTACAAAGTTGGACGCCGAACGAACGGCACGAAAGGTGTGCGCTTCCTTGAGAAAAATAGCACCGTACCAAAAAAACGCATTCCGGACACATCCACAGAGAGGAGAAAGAGGGCAAGGTCGCAGTGGCACTCACTGCTGTTGTTGATACATACAGCAGGTTTCGCCAGATGAACAAGATATGTCAGCCATAAATAATTTAATGAAACACACGCCAACACACTCCCTTTTCTTTGCGGCCAAGTGTACTTATATACTACCAGGTGTACTGCTGTAAGTCATCTCGAGAAACTTTCCCAAACACGGCCGTCGCCAAAATCTTCGTGACACGTGGCCCGCTTTCTTAGGCGGCGGGTCTGCTGGCTATATTCTTCAGGTATTGAGGTCTCCCTCCCTCTCTCTCACGCGTCGCGCCCACTAGCCGTTCGGTTACCCTTTATTTGTCGGCCACCGCGGTTCGTATATAGCCGGCGGGTGTCCGTTAGCCATGCGGTGGTCCCCCGAACCACCCCCCTCACGGATGCCCCCTGACGTGCATTATAATCTTCCTCCGGCACAAACAGCAGATCCACAGAGATCATGGGTACGTTCGCCTGCTTCGAGGATGGGAGAGGGGTAGCAGTGATGGACACGTCTCGGGGCACTGGGACACGCAGTGTTGTTCTCGGTTTGATCGACGCCATCAACAACAACGCACGCCGGCCAATAATACCACAATCACACAACTCAGTGCGACCCCGACGTGATACCCGGCGAGGAAACACGATGGTCCAGATGGCCTTCGGAAATAAGAAAACGTCAGGCCGTTTGTTCGGGACGGTCGTGGTGGCGTTCTCGCAACTCGCTCTTCTTCTAGCCCTGGCATTGGCTCCTTCTTCTGTTCAAGCCTCGACTTCGCCAAGCCAGTCGTCGTCGTGTGTTCAGATAACAAATACCGCGTTGTCCTCTTCCTGTGCGTCTGGTGGGAAGGTGACCTCTTTCGCCTTTAGGGTGGAGGGAACGATGGCTGGCACAACAATAAACACTGTAAGTTTTTTGTGTCTGTGTGGCGGTCCTTGTTCCCTTTGGTGAGTGGGGCATCGGGCCGTTATGATCCTGGATAATTTTACTTTCACGGCAGGGGCTAAAATGCTCGGAGTATGATTGGTGCTGCAGTTGAAACGAGAAGGTTGCGTGTATGGGGTGCTTCTGCTTGCTTGCGCCCGTAGATAGTGCGCTTTGCTGCATCGGGGATACATGGGTCACGACGCCGTTATCCTGGTTGTTCCCGCGGCAGGCGTTCAACTATTAATACTATGATAGCTCGCGCTTTGATGACTAGCGCTCACAATCGTCGCGATGATCGCGGTTGCGATGCAACGTAGTGTGGTTGTCGTATTCCGAGAAAAAAAAGTAGTAACGTGTATGTAGCGTGCGCAATCCAAAACGTTCGTCAGCACTACTGACAGCATACATACGTGCTCGCTTGTCGACACAGCAGTCTAGCCTCTTCGTGGAGACTGCAGCCTTCACAAATAACTTACCCTCTGGTGTGCGCTTATTTTCGTTTTCTTCTCTCTGGCGTAATAATTAGTGTCGAGAGAGGTCTGATAGCGAAAACAAAATCTCCGTGCTTTTCCTTTATCCATCCCGTTATTGATACTACTTGCTGCTATGCACTCGTTCTCGCTCGCTTTTAAATCGCGTTTCGTACGTGGGTGGCAGCAGATCAAGAAGGAGACCGGCGGGTTAAGGGCTAAGTCCACCTCCGTAATCGCTGCGAGACCAGGTGGGAGAGAGAGAGACAGAGAGAGAGAGATAGAGAGATAGATAGAGAGAGAGAGAGAGAGAGAGAGAGAGAGAGAGAGAGAGAGAGAGCGGGGGGGTAGGGGAGAGGGTGGTACTCATTTGTTGCTTTCCTTAGTCATTTGACCGTTGAACACGCATCCCTTTCGAGACGAAGGGGGGGGGGGGGGTGTACTCGATAGGAGAGATGTACTCGATCTCATGCATGGCCGTAGTCGTATGACTATAGACCCTCGCATCCCTACAATGCCGGGACGGAGCATGTCGGGTTTTCACCGACCAGGCAGACATTGCTTGCACCAAGCGCGAAGCGCCGTGAGGTGTCCGGCGAGTCGCATGAAGGGTGAGCTGCATCCTACTAAGAACCGCTAGTGAGGCGGACTTGCATATGGATGACAGCCTCAATGAGTTAGTTTAATTTCCGGTGTAGCCACTTCCAGAGACAGCAATGGGAGTACTATGTAACTGCCTCTTGGGTGCCTTACCTTGAACACTACGTGATACGATCAATTCCTTTGTGCAGAGTAAAGGTTCTTTACTTCGCACAAATGATCTCACTCGACAACCAGCTGTGGGCGACCGCCAAAAAAAAAAAAAAAAAAAGAACGGTACCCTGGATGTCTAGCGCACGTAGTGAGCGGCATGTTTTATAGTGTCGTTGCCAACCGACGCCAACCCAACCGGGGGACGAAGGGGGGGGGGGGGGGGGCGTACTCACTTGTTGCATATTACATGGAAACTTTTTGCCATTCTCATCCCCTTCCTGTTTCACCGCCTGTGGCCACCATCTATCTCCTAGGTTAGCGGTCGTTTTTTCAATGCTGCATATAGTGTACCAAACTCCTCCATATCACTTTTGTCTTTTCCCCTCGTCTCCTCTTCTGACACATCCCGTTCCCCCTTGTACATTTCACATTCTCCTACTACGTGAGTTCTACTCTCTATTGACGAGCGGGGGCAAGGGGTAAATGCGATAATGCATAATGTCCATATACATTTTATTGGATGGACTTTTCAGTAGCAGTTACAAGTTGATAGTATACTTCGTATAGATCTTCGCAAGGTAGCCGTTTGCGCACTCTGGTTGGCTAAGGAGCACTGTACCTTATAAGCGGCTCAATCGTATCCTAGCATAGATCGATCGTATAGGGTTCGGCGTTCGGATCAGGGGGTCTGCAGTTTTAGGTGTCAGACACAAAACCTCCGTAAATATTCACTATCAAGATGTACCACGTTTCGGGATTTTATAATCTGCAAGCTACTGCTGTAGTACGCGAATACACAACGGGCGACCCAGCCACGGACGGACCAGTCCCCCTCCGTTGCCCCTGCAACACCTAGACCAACCACTACACCATCCAGTCCGTGGCGAACGCTACATATAGGGAAAGCGACATCATTTTTTAGTTTTGGGAGTTACTTAGGTTCTGATTGTGGCTAGTCTTTTGAACGAAAAAATAAGAGATCATGAATTCGCATTGAATGTACCGTAGGACACGCACTGCCTAACGTAGCAATCGGACTTGGCCGGCAATATGGAAATTCGTAACCATTTTGGGACCGATGTATGGCGCTCAGAAGCAAAACGAGTGCGATGTGTCAAAGCGTCAAAGGCTATTTATGTAGCGCACCAGGTCAGATACAACAGTGTGAGCATCACCGTTCTGCGTGCGTGTCCTACAGCCCTATATCAGCCTCTTACTATTTATTTCGAGCACACATCTCATCCCATCCCCTCCTATCCCATCTCGTCCCGTCCCATCCCGTCCCATCCCATCCGATCCCATCCCATCCTATCCCGTCCCATATCATCCCATCCCATCCCATCCTATCCCATCCTATCCCATCCCATCCCACCCCATCCGATTCCATCCCATCCTATCCCGTCCGATTCCATCCCATCCCATCCCGTCCCATCCCATCCCATCCCATCCCACCTGCCCGGGTCGCTTCGTGGGACTGAAAACGCTGTAACCAGAATCGTTTTGTCTTCCTACCCCCCCCCCCCCCCTCTGAAGCCCCAAAGAAATAAGTGTGGTATCGCTTGTTGCAGTATACCAGGTACTATCTACTGTAGGTAGCAGGCGAATGCCACGGTAGGGGGAAGGGGGGGTTCTTTAGGGCCCAAAAACTCCTGACTGACGGGGCTCTTAATCTATGAATGCTCGACTGGGCAACTACCCATAACTATATATATATATTTACAATGTTAATGAATACATGTTGGTATTTGCTCTTTAATTCGTGCCATGTCTACAGCCCATGAGATTGTGTTGCGCGCTTGTATACATTGCGCGCGCATTGTTATATCGAAGCCGGGTATCGGTGAAGTGGTATAGAGTTCCGCAGTCATGCTAGGAGCCTTGGGAGATTAACTATGGGGTCATGGCAGGAGACAAGTGTAGGTACACGGTACTGATTGTGTTCTATGTGCACCACTCCGTCTGACCCCCACCTCACCCCGCCACCGCCGCCCGCCCCCAATTGCGCCTGCTCTACTCCCGTCCATCCAGGGGGGTCCATCGTGCCTTGCTCTGCCACTGGCGTGGTGGTCACCATTGGGTTCGCCGCCCCGGTCACTTCGGTCGCCTACCCGGTGAAACAGCCTCCGGCGCAAACACAGCCACCTTCTATGTGGAAACCCTGGAGTCCAACCCCAGCGAGCTTGCCGTCGTGCTGGACACTGCCGGCGTCGCCATGGGCACCGATTTAATAACCTACGTGGAGTATTCAGATAACGAAGGGAACTCTCCCGACATGTCCCGGTTGATGACCTCACTCGCCTCTACGCTTGAGTGCAACGACGACAACCGTACCAGTGGTAGTGGTGTGCTTGAGGAGTCCGCTACCACTACCGGTGTCTCGCGAGAGCTCCAGATTCCACCCGTGTACACTTGCGATGTCTGCTTTGACCTGTTGCTCGACCAGCGGGACGTGCTGGCCATGTACGACACCGGGGGCAAGCGAGTCGTCTGCGATCCGACGTGTGTGGACAACGTTTCTGATCACACCGACTGCAACTGTAAGTTTCCAACATGCAAAGCGCGCATGTGTTTTTATGTTATCATGATAGCGCTTCTGATTGCACTCTCTGCAGTCTGTAGGCTTCGAATTTAAGTATGTTTTCGCGATATCGTCTCTCATCCACTGTGACTAAACAAAAATGACTCTGAAGAGCATGCGTGTTGGTGTTGTTGTTATCACATTATTTTATCGCCCAAAATCTAGTCCGTACTGACACGACAGGCTCCGAAATACTTTTTGTTTTTTTTAATCATCGCTTTCACTTTCCAGTCTAACTCGTAGGAGGTTTTGCCCTCAGCGATTTTCTGGACAAGCCGTGGTCACAGGTGTCGCCCCTTCTCCCCCCCGGTACGTGCTTTTATTTTCTGTCGCGCATAGGATTCGGCGTTCCCACTGCTCGTCGATTTTCATCAAATGTAGCTATCTCACGCTCTCGCGCTTTCCGCTATTAAATTTTTATGCAAGAAAAAGTCCCTACGAGCATGCACTCGGTGAGACTCGAACCCACGAAATTGATCTTGATAGGCTCGCGGACCACTTACCATGCCACCGGGGACGCCGGCTCTGAAGGGGAAGCATACCCCAAGAACAATAATACCAGATATATTTAAGATATTACCAAGCAATACGGCACACGTTGTTTGTATCTAGGATATGTGCTCTTAATAACGTTTTCACTCTAACGGTAAAACTTAGAACCTTAAAACATCGGATCATAGTTGAGTTGGTGCGGGGAGCGAGATTCGGCGTAACCCCACAGTCGAGTGTTCCGCGTACTATTACGGGGGTCCATAGTTAATAGGACCTATGGTATACATAAAAACCTACATATTTACCTATTTTTACCAACAAAAAAATTTGGTCCCGTTAACTATGGACCCCCGTAATAATCAGAGCGACCCGTACTTCGGTGTGACACGAGCGCGTGCCCGAGCAGATCTTTCCGTGAACCCACTCTCGGTCCAACAGCAACTGTGCGGGAGGGTAGACGACTTGGGCCCGTTGCCCCTTCTGCTCGAAATTCAAGTCATGCTAGGTATACTATACTCTACCTGGTAGCACGTTTTGGTCCAGTTTTTCCTAGATGACGGGGCTCGTAACCTATTATGATACGACATTGGAAAGGCCCAGCCGTTACGCAAGCCCTTTTTTAACATGCAGTTTTACCTGCGATATATGCGATGTCTATCCACTGAGATTTTCGGTATGGTTGCGAGCGTTCAAGTTAGATCAAGATAATCAGCTACTGGGCCGAATATAGCGCTCCCCATCCTTGGCATGGAGCCGTGTTACTGCAGGTGTCGGGGTTGATGCACGTTTGAGCCTAAACATCCCTCCATAGTGGAACTCCTCAACTGAGGAGCTGCCCACGATATCATACACCAGTGCAGGACACCGCCTACGCAAACGAGCAAATGAGAAAAGGCAGGCTGGGATTTGCAGGAGGACAAGAAGTTCGAGAGTCGTTTTACTGAAGTCGGGGTACTACGGAAAGCACCCGTTCTGAAACGAGGAAAATCCACCTTGAACCAGCTTGTCTGTTTCTTGTTCGGTTTCCTGTGCTGTAGGTAGATCCGGTGTGCCGACAAGATTGTACAGTGAGACACATGTCGAGCAGGTCACGCTCTAGATCGTCTAGATCCTGGCCTGCCGTTATGATTGGTTGTGCAGGATCTGCACAGCACAGATCCGACCAAGAAAATAGGTCCTACAGTAGATCATACCAGATACCTGGTACCTATTTGTTTGGCTCCCACCCGACAATATGAGCCCGCTAGATCTTGCAGATCAGGGACACTCCTGCCGTGAAAGATCTACGTAGATCGTCAAGCAGAAATAGATGATCTGTCGGAGGTGTAAGACCGAACCCATGGGACTTTTCATCGGGCTTAGTCTACAACCATTCTGAAGGTGGGTTGTTGGGTCAGCAATATGCTTTCCTGCAGTTCCTCCTCAAGTGAGAGGCCTTCAAAATATGTACCAGATAGGTGCCACTGCGCCGTTGCATGCGCCTCCATATGAGGAGCCTCGATAAAGAAATAGTTTTCCCTCCCCTACTCACCATGTCCCACACTGTTACGGCTCGAAGCTCAACCCTCTCCCATCCATCGTCTGCACAAGGATCGCGCTCGAGTATACCTAACTCTGCTTCTTGCTTGTCGTTCCCCCGACTTCTTGTCGACCATGCCACTCTGTTATGAACTCTGCTATACCTGTCATGCGACAGATTTTGGCCTGGGAAAAATCTGCCGAGGCTGCGGTGAATGCACCACCTGCGTCCCCTGTCCGGCCCCAGAAGAAACGCCTGCCCCGACACCGGAGCTTACCAAGGCCACCGTCAGTGAACCTACCTTTTACGATGCTACTTCTCGCACCGTGGCACCTGTTGTGGTGGCCGGCCAGATTGGGAATGTTTTGACCAGCACGGATATTGATAGCGTGGACGGTGATAGCGGGGATGACGACAGGACGAATGAGGATAATGAGGATAACACTGATGATGTTAGTGCGGATGACGATAGCACTGATGGTGATAGCAAGGATAATGATAGCACTAGCAAGGATGATGGTAGCGAAGATGATGGTAGCAAGGATGATGGTAGCAAGGATGATGGTAGCAAAGATGATGGTAGCAAAGATGATGCTAGCAAGGATGATGGTAGCAAGGACGATGACGACAAGGTCGACGATAGCAAGGATGATGGTAGCGAGGAAGCTGGTGGCAAGGATGATGGTAGCAAGGATGATGGTAACAAAGAAAACGGTACCAAGGATGATGGTAGCAAGGACGATGGTGACAAGGATGATGGTAACAAAGACGACGGTAGCAAGGATGATAGTAGCAAGGACGATGATGACAAGGTCGACGATAGCAAGGATGATGGTAGTAAGGAAGCTGGTAGCAAGGATGATGGTAGCAAGGATGATGGTAGCAAGGATGATGGTAGCAAGGATGATGGTAGCACGGATAACGACAGCGCGGACAGTGACAGCACTGATAGTGATAGCACGGACAACGAAAGCACGGATGTTGATAGCGCAGACGATGGTGGTGATGTTGGTGGTGGCGGTGACGGTAACGACGACGAAGATGCGTATGACTGCTCTCGCTGCGCGGATATCTCCGCTTGTCAGAGGGTTGCGCTGGCTACCTACGACAACGGGGGCAAGAAGATCGTCTGCGACCCGACGTGCCTGGATAGCCGTTCTGACCACCTCCACTGCGACTGTGAGTCGTGTCTGGACAATTGATTTCACTGTCGATACGTGTGAGGCGTGATGCGTGAGGGTTGCACCTACTTTTTTCTGGGGCAGTTTAAGATATTTTTACACCGCGCGCGCCCAAGCACTGTTTTATTGAGTGAAACTTACGCTGATTACACACAGTGGAGAACCCACCTTGAGACCGTCCGTTTTAAGAGCTCGTGGGAGACAAGGCCACGGGTAGTGGCTTGTCTCCACGAGCACATAATAATTTGGAATTAGTATGGCCAGTAGTAAAAGATAACACCATATTTTACAGATAAGACCATGCTCATTGGCTCGACACGGAGTGCTCTTAAACTGGGTACTCCGCTGTAACAATCCCGTGGCCTGGGTATGTCACGCTTTTTACTACGGGGGACTATAGTAAATAGGACCACATATTGCTAGCAAAACTAGGGAAATACATAAGTTTTTGTGTGTACCGTAGGTCCTATTTGCGCTGGCCCCCCGTAACAGTATTTGTGAAAAACAGTGTCACTGCTGTATTCTAACGGTAGTGGGCGCCTTACGTAGTTCTTCAGTGCCCTTAAGGAGCCCCGTCGGTCAGAACGCTTTAGCCAAAGTGCGTAACTCCCATCGCATCACAGCGTCGCTTCGTGTAGACATATACATATATATATATATATATGTGTGTATATACATGCGAGGATGGTAGAAGTTGGTGCGAGGATTGCGTTTTATGTGCCCCAGCAGCCGGCCGGACATCGCGCGCGACACTGCTGCTATTAATAACACGATCTGATTGATATGTAACACCTTCCATGCTTTACACCATCATTGGATTCCACGGTAGTTACCCTCTTGTATGTGGATGACATGCTTCGAAGGAGCGCTGCAATTTAAATTTGTCAAATATGGCAAACGAAAAAATAACATGTGAATCCAATGTTAGGCTGGGCCCTTACGGACGCTTGCTACGATAGGGGTCGCAGCATGTTTTTCCCAAACTGTTTGCGACCTTAATAGTTTCTCGATGGTTACCTATTATACAAGCAGGCCATAACATTGTTTGTCAAGTTGCGCTTTCATCGGCGCGGGGTGGGGTATGAGGAGTCTCAGCAAATATTAGTGGTAGCATGTATCCTACCTCCCTCATATGTGAGGCAGGGTGTGCCATCAACTCGATTAAAGTTGGAATGCAACATGCACGATACATTGCCGCAGCGCAAAAGCATTAATGAAAATGGTAGTGGTTCATTTAATTTCTTTCTTGCCCTACCTCCCTTGCGGGTGGCATGGCGATGGCTTTCGTTGACGACTTGTTCTCGTCCCTTAAGGCTAGGCCTTCCGTTCTTTCTTCCTTTTTAAGCGTACCTTGCCGAAATCGTAACCCTACCGTTCAGAGGTGCGGGAGTGGGTTTTGAGGAGCCGCATCTTCGACTCATGTTCTAGCTCTTGGAATCGGGGCTTCCATGAATTCCCATAGTTCTGCTTATACGGTTCATCAGAGTGGGCTAGTGTTATGGTACTGCTTCGAATGAGGCTGAAAGGTCGGTGATTACCTGGGTTCAGGCATTGGGATCGTATTTGTAGTGCTTAGGAGGCGTATCTTAGATGGAAATCCAGGGCTTTTCCCAGCGAGGCACGAGCCTTGCTCTCAGTCTCCGTCGTGCACGAAAGGAATACAACTGCTTGTCTTCTATCTTTAAACAAACATCACACACACGTGAGTCCCAAAGAGCCCCTGCTCAATAGGCAAAACAAGCAAGGGGTACAAAGTGTTCCTACCCTGAACTTGATATCGGTATACGCGCTCAAGGAAATGATGGTACTTACAGTGGCAAAAAAGTAGTAGCGCCCCCAGTTTATTCAGTACTGCGCTCGTACGCAAGGATCCTGTTTTTTTTTCGCGCGCCTTTTAGAGCGACTCGTTGTGTTGGCGACATAATACCGTGTGAAAAATGTACCGTGTCTTGGAGCAAAATGTAGTGTATGTTATAGTCTAAAAATGATCCCACACCAATTGTTAATACTACTGGAGTTGTCCCAAACAAAGGCGAGCGAGATAGAAAGGGGTCCAAGACCTCCTGGTTTGCATGCACCGTAGCTGTGCACCAGGATCACTCGTCGAGAAAAACTAAACTACAACAATTATTCTGTTTATTCCCATGCCTCAGGACCTAAACCCGCTCCACATTGCCCTTGATGCTCTGCTCTACCGGTATATAAATACGACTCTCTTGCTTCGACAGACTTTGGCCTGGGTCAGATCTGCCGCGCCTGCGGCGACTGTACCGATTGTATCCCCTGCCCTTAAGGGCCAGGAGGAAAGGGAGATACATCACAGCTCAGCGACTGCTCCGAAACGAATGCTGTCGGCCACACGCGAGGGCAACCACAACACTCTGCGAGGGAAAGCAGAGAGAGCTGGTAGTTCTTCGTGTGGGAGGGTGTTCCGTCTGGTGTTCGTGTAGTGGAATTATTGGCACAGAAGTATAGTTTGCAAATGTGTGGTAAGCTTAGTGTAACCCTTGACGCGTTCCAGGATAGTGCATAGGGGTACGTAGCACATTTTGGCCTCCAATTTCTGACTGCGTTGGAGCTCCTAAACTGAGGGAGGACCCGGTAATTACCCGGTAATATAAGTCACGCGGTAATTACCCGGCAATATATCCCATTTTTGTGGTTAGGGAACCTCTATGTCTAAAATAGGCTATGTTCACTTTGATTTTTGAAGTTTGTGTGGTCGTGTTTTAGGTCTACTCTTGTGGGGTCGTATTTATGTATATGTGCTCGTAGATAGCAGCTTGTTACCTCCACGGGTTCCCGCTCATTTTCACGATTCGGCTGGCTCTGCATAGCTGGGAGACGAACCCTCCTCGGGGGCATCGTGCAATGCTTAGTAATACTGTCAGCAGTGGTCCGGACTTCCTGTACATAAATCATAGTGGAACTGCGCAAAAAAACGAATAAAAAAAGACATCTTCCTTGATAGCTTTTGCCAATATCTCATACCGGCATTTTATTGAGGGAACTACTGGATCGATGGGAGACGTTCTTTGATAAACGTAGCAACCTTGTCGTAGCGAGCTCCAGCTTTTTGCCTTATTATTGTGTTCGCAAGGGTGCTTATCATATGGTAGGCGGTGTTTATATATTATCGTGATTTATGTAGTGGAACTGCGCTAAAAACTAATGACGAGAAAAACGTTCTCCTTCGTAGGTTTTGCCATGGTCTCATATATACCGGCATTTTATTCGGGAGCCACTGGATCGATGGGAGACGTTTGTTGATAAACGATCAACACAGGGGATGGGGGGAGTTTGTTTGGGGAAGGAGCACTGGGTGCGAACAGTCTGTTCGCATGCCGAGCTTGTCTATTTTTTCGCTGTGTTTTGTCGTAGCTAACTCCAGTTTTTTGTCTTATTATTGAGTCTGCGAGGGTACTTATCATATGTTAGGCGGTGTTCAGATTATCGTGCTGTGCGTAGTGGAATTGCGCTAAAACATATTACGAGAAAGCCATATTTTCCTTAACACGTGGGATGGGGGGGGGGGTTGTTTGAGGAAGGAGCACTGGGTGTGAGCAATCTGTGCGCATGCCGAGCTTGTCTGTTTTTTGGCAGTGTTGTCGTAGCGAACTCCAGTGTTTTGCCCTATTATTGTGTTTGCGAGGGTACATATCATATGTTAGGCGATGTTCATATTCTCGTGAGGCGTAGGGGAGCGTATGCGTATAGCGCTATTAATATGCCTTTAATATATTATTGGAGATGTTACTTGACAGTAGCTATCATTTTGTCGTCACTGGATACCACGGAATATCTGGTAGTATACGGTACAAGGGATCCATAATAGATCGATTTTGGGTGTGTCACCAACTGACGAACGTTGTCATAGACCGTAGTCGGGTACGGGTGTGTCATCACCTGACGAACGTTTTCATAGGCCGTAATCGGATTCGGGTGTGTCATCACCTGACGAACGTCGTCGTAGGAGGTATATGTATCTGTTATGTATCTGTTAAAGATCATCAAGATCGGAAACAGCCAAGAGGAGCGTTTGCACGCCCACTTGTTCACTCTACTTTTGCTCATCATCATCAGCTTGTCTGCTGAGCTTAATAACTAATCAACCTTGGCCTGGAGTCGCCAACATCATCATCTTTCTTCTATTCGAAGATTTCACGCGAGTCTGCCTGACAGCAACTCAAGCGTTTGCACCTCGATCAGTTCTGTGTCTTGACCGGTCATCGGCAAGCGAGACTAAGCGTACACCAGCTTCGAGCTGATACACGCTACTTCACACCAATCCTCAATAGGTTCGAGCCTCGAAACGCGTGCAAACGCAACCATCAGCCACGGGGTACTTCAGCGCGGCTACGACCACGTTATCCCAAGAGCTTCAGTTCGCAAACGCAACCATCAGCCACGGGGTACTTCAGCGCGGCTACGACCACGTTATCCCAAGAGCTTCAGTTCCTCCTGGCTTCAGCGGGGCGGAGATTTCAAGATCATAAGAACGTCTGCTGTTGCCTGAGGAGCTTTTTGACGACGAGTATCTCGTTTGTTGAAAACTACGTACCAACCTGCTGTACGCTGTTACAAAAGCAACCCCACAGACAATCCCAGTACTGCTGTGTGATTAGGGGCCCTGCCTGGCGTAGTCCACACCGTGGATAGTAAGCCTCGGGAGATTCCGAGCGACAGGGTTGAAGTTTTTTTACCGGGTAGCTTTTTGATCGTGTCTGAGATCATCATCTACACCGACGATTCTACGCCTACAGCAGTAGGCTATTTATACGAGTAGAAGTTTGTTACTGCAGCATGGACGACACCAGCAGCAACAACCTCACCAATGCTATCAAGGGGCTAAGGAAGTTTGACGGACGGAACCCCAGCCTCTTTCGAGATTGGCGCAAGAAACTTGCTGTGGTCCTCGGCGTTACACGACGAGATATTGCAAACTTGATCAAAGGACGGGCCCGACCAACCGAAGAATCGGCGGCCACGACACTAGATGGGACGCAACAAGCTCAGGACACTCTCCAGCAAAGCACAGCGTCCTTTGACAGAGCGAACGAGGACTTATACGCCATTCTGTTCTTGCTAACAGAGAAACCAGCAGCTAATCTCGTACTGAAGCATGAGCACCCAGACGGGATGAGCGGCAACGGACAACAAGCTCTGGAGGAGCTTGTACAGAAGTACAACAAGGTTACAGATGAGGTCGTTCGCGCAGCCATGGACAAGCTGGTCAACACCGCCATGACACACAACCAGGACCCCGACGATTTTTTCATGGAAAAATACCTCGCCCGCACCGAGCTAGCCAGGATGGGAGAGCCCATCACCGACCGGAGATTCAAGGATATCTGCGTCCAAGGCTTCACATCTGACTACAAGGACATCAAGCTGATGATGTATCGTGATCCTACCTTCGACATCGAACAGATGCAAAGTACGTTGCGACACTTATACCTTGACGATCTTTCTCGCAACAGCGGAGCGAAGGGAAAAATCGCTGGCCGAGGTGTCGCCATGTCGGCGGAAACATCCATCTGCAACTACTGTGGAAAGGAAGGGCACCACGCTCGCACCTGCCGGAAGAAGCGGGATGAAGCCAACAAATCCAAAAGAAACAAAGGAGCCGCTGGACAGAAGTGGTGTTCCGTCCACAAAACCTTCGCACAGCGATGCGGAATGCTATGAACAGGGTGCCACTCTATCGGAACAATCGGGGGCTCACCTCGCTTCTGCTGCATCAGGTACAAGATCCTCTCCAGCACACGACGAGAAGAGACCATCTTTACACCAAAACGATGATTTTGATCAAGGATTCGCCTACTCAGGACTAACGACGGGAGATGGCGGCGGAATCTCAGCGTCCAACTCGGACAGGTTCATCATGTTAGTGGATAGCGGCGCATCGGATCACTTCGTGGACGACGAGCTGATCCCAGGGCTGCGGCAACGCATGACAGAGTACGAGAAGCTGGACCAGCCGAAGCCCATTAAAACCGCCGGTAACAAGAAGGTGTTCGCGACGGCAACAGGCACCATCCGCGGGCACATCATCATCAACCATTCAGGTCGGCCGATCCCAGTTCGCATCTTCGTGCTGATCGTTCCCGGAATGGGACGCCACCTCTTCTCCTCCGCAAGGGCAATGAAATCAGGGGTAAGCACCATCCTCGAGACGGGAAACCCCCGCCTCCAGTTCGACACCACGACTTCTCTCCCTTTGAATCAACACCAGAAAGACGCGGGCATGTGCTCTTTCGAAGTGTCGCTGAGTGCCCTGGACGGCGTAACCTACGGAAAACCCAAGACGCGACCAACACCCTCGATGGGTCTGACGGCACTGCTAAGCGCCGATCTCTGGCACAGACGACTGGGGCACATGAACCCCCGTAATATGGAGCTTCTTCGGAAGGTGGACGGCAATGGTGTCGACTACACCGGCACTGTGTCAGGCTGCGATATTTGCGAAGTGTGCAAGAGCACGCAAAAGGTGCACCCGAAAAAGGACAACCACAAGACTAACGGACCAATGGAACTGGTTTACACGGACCTTTTGGGACCCATTACGCCAGCAGCAAGGGGAGGATTCAAGTACGTCAGCAAGTTTACTGATGATTACTCTCGCATGAAGGAAATCTTCCTTCTTAAGTCCAAGACGGAGGCCACCCACTCGCTCCACCTTTACAACAAAACGGTGGCTGTTCCACTGGGGCTGCGCATTCAGCGATTGAGATGCGACAAGGGAGGGGAGTACACTTCCAGAGAGTTCAAGGAGCTCTGCGTCAACTCCGGCATTACCATGGAATACACGGCCACAGCAACGCCTCAACAAAACGGCGTATCCGAGCGCGATGGGAGGACACTTGCAGCAATGACAAGATGCCTTCTTAAGGACGGCAACTTCCCCCGCACCATGTGGGGTGAGCTATTTTTTACAGCGGTCTACCTGTGCAACAGGTCGCCACATTCGGCATTGAGAGGACAAACACCTTTTTTGAAGATGCACGGCAAAGAGGCAGATCTTTCGGGCTTGCGGGCTATCGGATCTAGGGCCTTTGTGCACATCGAGACCTACACGACGAAGCTCGGCGATAAAGCATGGGAAGGAAAGCTATGTGGATTTAGCCAAGACAGCAAAGCCTGCCGCATCTACAATCCCGACAAAGGGACTGTTGTAGAAAGCAGAAATGTCACTTTCCTGGAGACACCACCATACTCCATGCCGCCCGTGGGAATCAACAAGAACTACGAAGATGACGTCTTCGATCTCACCTCCTTCCTGGATTTCTCGATTCTAGATTCACCGGAGAAAGAGCTGGAGCACCTCCGAGCGAAGATGAGGGGTATGCTACAAGAGAACGTGATAACATTCCTGCACCAGGAAACATCATCTCTACCAGAGGAGCCTAGGTCATCCCCGTAGGAGGAACAGTCGGAAGAAGCTGGAGCCTCGCCCGAGGTCGTACCTGCTGCATCAGCCGAAGAACTGGTTGTACAACAGCCTCGGGTAACTCGAGCCAGTACGAGATCCAGTCCAAACACGGATGACACTTTCGACAGCTCACTCACCCCCAGTCAACTGCTCTACTTCGCCAAGGGAACACCACGGATCAAGACCATGGGCATGCGTAAGGACTTTGCTCACATCGACGGAAATCCCTTCCTGTCCTACAAGGCCTTTACATATGCTACTTCAACCCCCGAAGACAAGCGGTTTTCGGAGGAGGTGAAACGAGTACTTCAAACTCCTCGTACGCATACTGATGCCATCAACTCACCAGAGCACATGGAATGGAAAGAGGCCATCAACAAGGAGATGGACAACGTTGAGGAACATCAAGTCTACGAGCTGGTCCCAATCACCAGCGTGCCCAAGGAGCAACATCTTCTTTTTCACCCTGGGACGCATCTATCTGCTGCTTCGCCCGGGGTTGAATCTTCCACTCTGGGTGAAATCACACTGGATGCACCGCATCACGAGACCGCCCATACGGTACACAATCCAAGCGTCGAGGAGACCTTCGACAGCATGCCGCCAAGAGGGCATCGGGGGAAGACCCCCCGGACACGTGTGTGGATTTTGCCTACACAAATAGAGACCCTTTTCGAGTCTCGGAGGAGGAAAACTGGGTGATCGAATCCCCACCAAAACACTACGATGCCATTCATTCCCGGAGCAGCATCACCCGGGATCATCAGATGAACGACATCTGGGGTCATCAGAGCATCAGTATCTATCTATCATCTGGGATCACCGGAGCATGCACGTCTGGGATCACTGGGTCAACATCATCTGGGATCACCAGATCATCACCTGGATCATCATCGTCTGGCATCACCGAAGTATCAGCTGAGACATCACCGCCTGCTTCGCCAGGGGTCGTGTCAGCTGCTCGAGAGCTGTGTCTGACTCGTGCCTCCACACGAGCCGAGCCCAAAACAGAGAACACAGAAACAAACCGTCAGCTGAAGGAGGTCTACACGCTCACGATAGCGGAGGGACAACCACGGGCAAACCCCGGACAGGATTTGCGGCATCGACACAGGACGATCAAGAGCCACTGGCGACTACGGCCTTCGTGTACAACTGCAAGCCAACTTCAGGAATCCTCTTCTTGCTGGACGGAGAGCCCATCATAATCGGGACCAAGAAGCAAACACTGACTGCTGAATTAACGGTGGAGGCAGAGCTGAGACGACCATCAGTTTTGAGGGAAAGGAAAAGACTACCTCTCCAACTTCAACATAAGTTGAGCCTCCAGCCACTGGAAGCGTGAACTGTATTGTCTCCCTTACCGAAGCTGTGGGTTGTCGCATGTTCAATTTGCACGGGGCGGATATGAAATTATTTTCCTTGGGTCAGCTAACTGATCACTGGATTTTTTGCATTCATTGGTAGCGTATCCCGTCAATCTTCCCCACAGCAGTGCAGTACAATAACCGGTGTTGTGCAAGATTAAAAAGATAAATCGCAGTCTGTACCAAGCAAGGGTGCATTGTAACCAAGTCGAATCATTAGATTCGAATGTGTAGTTGAAAAGAGTACATCATCTCCGGAACTTCAGGATGTATAGCAGGAGAACTTTCCACCTAGATGAGTCCGAACAGGAGATTAGCATACACGAGGCGGATGTCTCTCTGATAACAGTATGTCTTGTTACAGCGTTAAGCTGGCAGTATAAAAACAAAAACATGTTCCTTTGTTTTGTGGGCGGCAGGAACGTTAATACTTTGTTCACTCCTATTCTTGTTGCGGAATGATGAACAAATTCACTGTTTTAGACTACTACACACATTTAGTATTCCTTTATCGTTTAACTGACTGGAATGTAGTTCACGGTTTGATGATTCTTGGACTGATAGCTAAGCTTGCATAACACGTGCAGAAAAGTAGCAGAGCTGGATATTTTACATCTGCTTGTTTTGTGTAACCCCTCGGGTATTCTAGCAGAATGAGTTGGCTCTCAGTAGTTCAAGTTGAATACTTTCACCACAACAATTATGCCCTTGTTGCGTGCATTTTTTTCAAGTATGGCATGTGGCGCAGAGGTCGTACTAATTGTTTTGTTTGCCTGGGACTACCAGCATTGAAACGAGTTATCGTAACGAGAGGTCGTATTGGAGATGTTACTTGACAGTAGCTATCATTTTGTCGTCACTGGATACCACGGAATATCTGGTAGTATACGGTACAAGGGATCCATAATAGATCGATTTTGGGTGTGTCACCAACTGACGAACGTTGTCATAGACCGTAGTCGGGTACGGGTGTGTCATCACCTGACGAACGTTTTCATAGGCCGTAATCGGATTCGGGTGTGTCATCACCTGACGAACGTCGTCGTAGGAGGTATATGTATCTGTTATGTATCTGTTAAAGATCATCAAGATCGGAAACAGCCAAGAGGAGCGTTTGCACGCCCACTTGTTCACTCTACTTTTGCTCATCATCATCAGCTTGTCTGCTGAGCTTAATAACTAATCAACCTTGGCCTGGAGTCGCCAACATCATCATCTTTCTTCTATTCGAAGATTTCACGCGAGTCTGCCTGACAGCAACTCAAGCGTTTGCACCTCGATCAGTTCTGTGTCTTGACCGGTCATCGGCAAGCGAGACTAAGCGTACACCAGCTTCGAGCTGATACACGCTACTTCACACCAATCCTCAATATATATAATATCTGGTACCACATTCATTGGCCACCCAAATATCCGGCCCTGAGACTTTTTTTCTTGCCCTCGCTCGGTAAGAGCTACGCGTTTTTTTCGTTTTTTTTTAAATGTATCCGCCACTCACAGCAGGGTACACGGCGTCGACCGGAGCAGAACAACGACATGCAATGCACGTAACTGATGATACAAACATGCGCACGTACAGCGCGTGTAGTCGATATACCTAGTCTCTATGTGCTCGTCACCAACACACCGATCATCACCATCATCACGATGAGCATCATCATATATGTACCTGGTACCATCATCGCTCGTTGCCATCGTCGCCTACTTACGAGTACATGCGGGTTGGGTCTGTGTGTTGAAAAAAGAATCAATGTGAGCATTGTACCTGCCGATCGATACATGTACCGGGTATGTGTACATCTTTTTATTGCCGTGGCAGCAGTTGATGCAACAACACACATGAAAGGTGTGCTCCGAGTCGTGAATAACCGATGGTGATTCACCCCTCTACTCAAGGGGACGGAGGATCTCTAAAAAATATGTTGTTGAGTATAGGCTATCGGAGGCGTTTCGCGCAAGTACGCCAACGACTTGGAAATAGGAGGCGTGAACACGTGCTGATAGTGAACCTTAGAGGAAGTTTCGCGCTGGGCTAAAACCGACCTTCCGACCCGAACCCTAACTCTAACCCTAAGCCACGGTAATCAGTGCTCGGATGCTATGCGGACTCTAAGCCAGTGATCAGTGCTTGGATGCTGATAAGACTCTTGGTTGATTCGGCCGGTTTGGATGCTGTGCTTGGAAACACTCTATCTATTAACTACTGTTTGCAGGTTGATTCGGCTCGCTCGAGATATGCTGTGGCTTTTTGAAAAACTCTAGGTTGGTCGAGCCGCGCACAATCCACGCCTCAGCCCACTGTTAGAGTGCGCAAATAGCTACCTTAAGAAGATTCACTATCAGCAGATGGCCACTACTGGGAAATAGAGTATCTGGTACGGCATTGGCAGACAAGGTCCGTAGTTCGAATTATGAAAAAAATGCTGCAAATATCGAAGCATCCAGACAGAGCTTTGAAACCCCTTTTAGCCCTTTTTTGGTCTCACTAACTTGTCACCCCTCCCGAGGACGGCATGTTTCGACCTGCGGGCTTTTCGGGTACGCCTCGAGAAGCCTTGCACCATCCGCTTGATGAGCGGCAAACGTTTGGTGAAATACGTGTTTTTTATCGGTGATGTACTGAGATTTTTACGCTGCTGGCTTGCAACTTTTGAGTTAATGAAAACACCTCGTGAGTCGCTTCTGACTGCCTTCGACTGCTGTCTGGAGCACCCGACGCCCTCACACACCCCGTCAGGAGCGCCCCTCAACTACGTGGGCTGTGGTTTCTTGTGAGGAGCTGTAACTGTCAAGCGCCCCTCAACTACGTGGGCTGTAGTTTCTTGTGAGGAGCTGTAACTGTCCGCAAGTGAAGTAAGTGCAATCGTGAAGTTGGGTGGTGTTTTGCGTCCCGTTTAGTATCTTAGCTTCTCCACCAATCGTGATCACTGCAACCCCTCGAAGTCGAGGTGCAGAGAGACCTTCGCCGAGAGTGTGTGAGCGATTAATGTGATAAAGGCAATCACAAGAGCTGCTGTGGATGCAACTCCAAGCTGATACACCCGCTCTCAGCAAAAACACGAACTACAGCAGCCAAAGGTCCAAACGCAAGCGGGTGAAATGGCGGCGGAATTTACTACGACTGTGTAGATAAGACCGAAGCATCATGTAGATATTGGAGTCACCCGGAAACCCCCGGGGATAGGTGGTGGATAACATCCTCCTTGGCCTTAAGTAATAAACTACCGCAAATAATGGAATTGCAAATGTATATTGGGTTTTTCTTCGGGTCAGGAGCCCCTTCAGAGTCGAAAAAATCGCCCCAGAAATGGTCCCCGAAAGTACCCCCCGCCCCTTTCCATTTTCAGTTTGCTCCCCATTTATTATCGTCGCCGTTTTTTTATTCTGCTCCCGTGCTACTATTACGGGGGACCATAGTAGTTATAGGACCTACGTTACGCACCAAAACCTCTATGTTTCCCTGTTTTTACTATTAATAATAGTATTTGGTCCTATTTACCATGGTCCCCCGTGATAGACGTAACTCAGATTCTCGGGGTCACATACAGTATATTATATTTACTAAATGAAAAAAAAAAAAAACCTCAGCAGCTGTGAGATCGAAGATTTCGTGGAAACTCATCGTTGCAATATATGTACCAGCCCCCCCCCCAACCATCACGGTTCGCGCCTAGCATTTTTTCTCGGCCTAAGAAGACTTCATCCAGGCAGGCCTTTCTTCCCTCTCGTCGACTCGCCGGGTCGAATTGCAGCCCTATGGGGTCGCACGGCTTGGTTCGTCCCCTGCTGCTGCGCAGACCCGTGTCGGCGCATATGGCAGGATGGTTGGATGATGGAAACTTCGGGGAAGTGATTCACCCCACGGTTAGGGATGCTATATAGTCCAGTGTGCTTCAGTAATGTAGAAAACCCATAGTACGCGCGATCGAAGTATCACCCACAGCTTGCAGAACACGAGTTTCGACGAAGTGTGTCCTCGATCTCACAGCTGTTGTTTGATAAAACACGTATTTTTTGTGGTGATATTCCAGAGATTTTAGGTCCTTCCTCAGTGCCCTTAAGGAAGCCCGTTTCAGTCAGAATTATTGCTTCACAGGGCAAAAAAAGTGCTCTTACGGGGGACCATAGTAAACGGGACCACATCTTGTTAGTAAAAATAGGGAAACATATAGTTTTTTTTTGTGTGTACCGCAGGCGCTATTTACTATGGTCCTCCGTAATACGTGTTACCTTACATCGTAGCACGTGTCCATAACGCGTAGAGATAGATGAGATGGTGGTCGGGTAGCGCGACCAAATTTGTTCGACGTCACGTTTCGGGTGAGACATTGAGCTCCTAGTGCGAGATGAACTCAGAAAATGAGGCACCACTCCTAAAGGCCGAGGCAATACTCGAGTGAGAAAAGTCAACTGTTAATACCTGCACGAGAATGTCGCTTGAAACTAATAAAATCGACGATCCGGGCAGGACTCAAAAGTGTAGTGTGGCGTCAGTAGCGAGCCCGATTTCGGGCATTTTTGGAAAAAAAAGAAAAAAGAAAGGGAACACAAACGAATTGTGCCGATCTAAAAGTAATATACAGTATATATAAACATGAAAGTGTATAGAAGAGGTACACAACAACTCCCCAGGAACTAGCTGGTCATTGAAAGGCACGACGAGATATTTCTCGGGTCGATGCTTCATCCAAAGTACGCGCGCTGCGCTGTTCGGACAAACCCACTGCAACAGCGTGCATCATTTGCCCTCTAGCCCTGCAACCCCCCGACTCGCGCAGGGCCGCGTTAACACGTGTAGCACTTCATCGCCATATTATCATATCCTTCAGTTGATCATATCCCACACTGCTGTCGTCACGCCTTCAACCTTTTTACCGCACTTTGACCATCGCAGTAACCATAGATAGCGAGTCTACAGCTCTCGGTACCGTGCTTCCCGTATGTGCTGCTATTCCGGAGGACCATAGTAAATGGGACCAACGGCAAACACAAAAACCTATACATTCACCTAATTTACCAACAATATTTGATCCCATTTACTATGGTCCCCCGTAATATGCACTATTACCGGCCTTCTCATAATAAATAAGCGCACAAGAAACTCAGCCTGACATTTCCGGGTATTTCACAAATTCGGGAGTGGCTTTTCTGATGATTACTGTAGTGTGGAACACACTCCTCATGAAATAATAAATAAGAGTACGTACAGCAGTGCTCTCTGGGGCAATACCACACCCCGATTTGATATCAGAGGGCCTGCATTGCATCGGCCACCCATATTACTCCGGGCCGATCGGCAACACAGGGGGACGAGACTCTCCCCCCCCTTGAACAGTGTGGGCGAAAAACAAATCCTTCTGGGGGGGACATTGAACGATGCCCCCCCCCCCGAAGGTGTCGACAAACTCTCAATCCGGTACCCCCTAATGGTGTGCTGTATACGTTGCTCAATGTCTCCACAAGGAGGTTTCACGTCCATATTGCTGTGCAGGGGGGGGGAGGGGGGTGTCCCGGCCTGAACCACCGCTGTCCACGGTGAAGCTGCATCCTCCAGTCGACTCGCATTCAAGGGCAAGGGTGGCAAGCGGGGCAGTCCCCACAACCACGGCAGATCTGACCCAGACCGAGGTCTGTCGGGGAAAACGGGGAAAAACATCACAAAGCGAGTTGAAGGAGGCAAGAGGGGTAACAAAAAGGTCAACAAAGGGCCAGGAAAAAAGCGAGAGAGGATCGAGCAAAACAGTTTCTTGGTGGTGCAACACAGAACGTCAACCATTGCACGGCACATTCTGTGTGTACGTGTCAAAGCTGTTTCGAACGCGCAGCAAGATGGTTGCAACGTGTGCCTTGTCCCGAGATAATCTCCCTAATATGAATACAAGTAATGCAGACAGTCTTGGGGGTGAGCGTACTCTAGGGTTGGTTGGCGAGCGAAGCGAGGAACTCCTTTGATGCAATACGGTAGCGAGACCAAACCAATTACAGCTTCGTTGTTATCAACCATCTGCGAGCAGCAGGAGCGCGCGACAGTATACGGGTAGGATCATATTGCGCCCGTGCCCTACGACTTCTTCGCATTTCTTATAACTCGGACACCTCTTTGCAGTATCTTCCGCCAATCACGCAATGGCCGACGCCATGGTTGCCATTTTTGTTTGTCGTCATTTTTTACCCTCGGAAGTCCCCAGAGGGATAACCTTAACCCTTTTTGTACTGCAGTTCCATTTTGGCGACAAACTACAGCAAAAAAGTGGTGGTTTGTCCCCAAACCGAGACTGCAGTCCTAAACGACAACTCGTGGTGACCACACCTGATGGCTGTTTTTTTTAGAAGAGGACAATACCTGATACACCGCAAGCTCAAACGCGTATCTATGTGCGCCTAACTCGATCGAGAGGAGATACCGGGCACCAGGTACACAGCGCCCGAAACTTCTTACTTGTACTCTTGGGCTGTAGTATTATACCCCGAAAGTCTTACTGTAGACGCTGGCGAGAAGAAACAAGGCACTACTCACAGTTGCAGTGCATGGGGCTGGAAACGCCGTCCAAGCAGCTAGGGTCACATGCGATTCGCTCTACCCCTCTGTCGTTCATAGCCAGCGCCTCCGCTTGAGCGTCGGACAGGTCCGCACAGGAAGAACAGTCGAACTCGCTTTCGTCGTGCTCGTCACCGGCAGTGCTGATCACAGCCGCAGTCATTGTGGGCGACGAGGTAGGTGATCCCGAGGCGGGGGGACCCATATCGGCACGGACGGGCACGTCGGTGGGGGCCTCGGCATGGTTCGGGGTCGGTGCAGGGCCGTCGCCCGTTACAGGACACGCGGTGCAAGTGGAGCAGTCTCCGCAGCCCCGGCAGATCTGGCCCAGACCAAAGTCTGCCGACATACGACGGGATCGCAGAGCGGCATGAACCGCACCAGTACGAGTTAAAAGATTTCCGAGGAAATCGACAGCACACTTATATATTTAGTTGGCCGAGAGGTCATGGTGCAGGAGATGGATGGCGGGTGGCATGTGCACTGCAGCACTGTACTCCGCCGCATGTAAGTACTGTGATGTCACGCGGCTCCTTTTGCTCTTGCTTGCGCGGAGGGTGTTTTGTCGTCACCTCATTTTCGGCACCCTTTCTGGGCCGTCGCAAACAGCGCGCGCTATTCGTGACGACGGATCAAACCCAGAGCTCTTGGCGCAAAACTAACACCAAACGGTTAGAATAATCTGAAGGCCGTCACTTACAGTTGCAGTGGATGGGATCAGAAACGCCATCCAGGCACGTCGGATCACAGACGATCTTCTTGCCCCCGTTATCGTACGCGGCCAGCGCTTCCAGCTGCGTGCTCGACAGGTCCGAGCAGATATCACAATCGTGCTCGTGCCCCTCGTGGAGTTTTCGTGAGCCGTCGGTAGCCGAGCCAGGCGTGGCATACCAGTCGCACTCAAGCGTAGACGCGAGGGGGGCAGTCGCGCCGGACACGTCCAGGTAGCCCCCCTGGTTGTCCGAATACGACACATAGGTTACAATCTTGGTGCCTATGGTGACGCTGGTAGTGTCCAGCGCAACGGAGAACTCGGCGGGGTTATACTCGAGGGTTTCCGCTGGGAAGGTGGCCGCATATTTCCTGGAGACGGGTGCCCCCGAGTGGGTGACCGAGGTGATCGGAGCTGCGAACCCGACGGTGACGACCGCGCCAACGACAGGGCAAGGCACGAAGTACTCACCTGGGTGGTGGGTATTGTGGCGGGTGCAAGGGCTTTGGTCGTAGCGGTGAAGAATGCTAAACGCTAGTAGAGCGATGACAATGTAGCATTTCGTTTCGCGCTTTCGTCCAAATGGTTGGGTGGGCATGTTCGACACTGGGGTGTGGGTAGACATATTCGGCCCTGCTTGCGAAAGGCCGAACGACGCACTCACTACAGTACTACGGCTGATGCACGGTGAGCACAATCTCTCAACATAATAAAAAGCAGCTCCAGCAGTACTGTAGCTATTTCAAACTACAGCAGAGAGCGTTGAGTTACTACCGTAAAGAGAGTTGAGTCCGCGCATGGGGTGCACTCGTTTTTCAAACGCTCGGCTTTTTCCAGAACGGGAAAAGGCTTCCAACGCCGACCAAGTTGTTTCTTGAAAAGCCTGGTCCTGGTCGAGAAAGAACCGTCCGAAAATAAAGTGTTCGACTTTTGCAAGCACCCTCGCTGTTCGTTGTCGAAAAGACGAGAGCTACAAAAACGACCGCAAGCATCCCTGTGAAAGTGCTCTCTTCAGGGTAGCTAGCTGATTTCACCTACTCATCCAAGCCCATACTCCTATATACGCCCAGAGGGGAAAACAGCTGTCGCAGCTAAACGCCCATTGTAGCATCGGGCGAGTATTTGTAGAATACCCGGTGGGAGCATTCGTGCATGTAGGGGAGTTGGGCCAATCGATGGCGACTCATCCCCCGCCAGGCGTTGCTCGTTTGGGGTCAATAGTTTCTGACCGGCTGAGCTTCCCACAAGTGATCAAATGCCGGTTATTTTAGTGTGCCATTTGTAATGGGTATGTTTGTTTTAGGACTACAGCGGCAACGCATAGATATATTGGTCGGGTTGCACGAGAAATTGCTGTTCAAAGTCAACGTTTCGGACGAGATTGTGAGCTCCTCATCATGTGGGGAGATCATAAAAAAGAAAATTCAGGCACCACGCCTACAAGGCACCACCCTTGCCGTGGCGTTGGTCTGACTTGAGCTACCGCTTGTTCTTCAGGAGACGATATGGCCGGGATACCCCAGGGGCAGCGGAAAGTGACCGGTTCGAGGGTTACTGCAGGGCAGTATTGTGCTGTACTGTAGAATACTCTCGGTTCTCGTTTGCTCGGAGGCTATCGCGCCCATCAACGTTCGCGGGCGCGCCAACCACTGCAGCTTTTGTCCCTTCCCCGACCCTCTCTGGGAACATAGCTACTGCACCTCTTACCTGCTTGCGTGGCGGTAGTGCTACCGGTGACGCCCTTGTCCTTCAGCGTGCTAGTCTCCGTCTTGATATGCTGTCAACCGAGTAAACGCACGGTTGCACGGCCAAGGAGAGAAGGTCCTGATATATATTGATTTTTTTACTGTATGTTTCTCTATGGTGTTTTCGTTCAGCATGTGGGATAGACGCCATACGAAGACAAACGAGCTATGATACTAATGGCAGCATGGCGTATTATACTTTGTCATTGACCCCGCCCTTGTCTAGGACGCAGCTCACCCTTCATGCGACTCGCCGGACACCTCACGGCGCTTCGCGCTTGGTGCAAGCAATGTCTGCCTGATCGGTGAAAACCCGACATGCTCCGTCCCGGCATTGTAGGGATGCGAGGGTCTATGGTCATACGACTACGGCCATGCATGAGATCGAGTACATCTCTCCTATCGAGTACACCCCCCCCCCCACCCCCCCATCCATATGCAAGAAAATCCTCCTCCAAAGCGGTTCTTAGTAGGATGCAGCTCACCCTTCATGTGAGTCGCCCAACACCTCACGGCGCTTCACGCTTGCTGCAAGCAATGTCTGCCTGGCCGGTGAAAACCCGACATGTTTCGTCCAGGCATTGTAGGCATGCGAGGGTCTATGGTCATACGACTACGGCCATGCATGATAATGAGTACCCCCCTCCCCCCCTCTCCTTTCGACGCAGAATTCGAGAAGGAAATCAACGCGTGGGCAGAGGCGAACGTAGATACATCAGAAAGGGAAGACAGTGGTTCGGGAGGGTTGCAGAGAGAGTTCACAAGGGAAGAAGTAAAGAAGTGTGTAGCTAAACTTAAGAATAGAAAGGCAGCAGAGACAGGCCAAATAAATTTATGAAGTACGGGGGGGAAGGAATGCTTACCATGATGGTTATGTTGTATAACTGGATATGGAAAAACGAGTACGCACGTAGGAGGTGGAGAGAAGGAGTAGTAGTAAACTTATTCAAGAAAGGAGATAAGGGTGCCCGGGGAACTACAGAGGGAGTACAGTAGGCAAAACATTTTGTAAGATTTTGAGCGATAGAATGGGAACGATGGTGGAGAAGGAAGACAAAATAAGCGAAGGGCAAGCAGGGTTGGGCCAAACCGTAGCTGCGTAGACCATGTGTACACCTTAGGTAAGATTATTCAAGGTAGGAAAGACGCGGGACTAACAACGTACTGTTTCTTTCTAGATGTGCAGAAAGCCTACGACACAGTATGGAGAAATGGATTGTGGAAAAAACTGTGGGAAATAGCAATCAGAGGAAAGATGTGGAGAATGATGAAAAAGATGACGGAATGTGCGAGAAGTGCTGTGATGCTGGACGGGGAAATATCGAAGTATGTTGATATTTTGCAAGGAGTTGCACAGGGATGTACGTTGTCACCTAACTTATTATGATATATATTAGCGACCTGATATTACGGGGGTCTATAGTTAACAGGACCTATGGCATACATAAAAACCTATATATTTAGGTTTTTTTACCAACAATATTTGGTCCTGTTAACTATGGACCCCCGAAATAGTAGCAGCCGAGGCAGCAAGGCAGGGAGTCACGGTAGAGGAATATACGGTGTCGGGATTTATGTTCGCGGATGACTTCGTGGGGATGTCAGAAGCACCCGAAGGCTAGCAGGAACAAACAGAGAAGTCGCTAGAATACACCAGGAAACGGAGGGTGACGGCGAACGTCAAGAAATGCGCAGTCGTTGTTTGTGGCGAAGATAAGGTAAACCCGGTAAATTTCAGTTGGAAGGGGGGAGAAGATGAATTGCCGATCGTAGACCAGTATACATACCTTGGCGTAGAGAGCCCAAAAGACTGCTCTTGGGATATACATATAGCAAAAGTAATAGAAAAGGGTAAGGCACAAGTAGGCAGGATGGATGTGATCCTAACAGACTCGCACCTTGACACTAGGATTAAGAGATGTATCCTGATGAATGTGATAGTACCAAAGCTAGAATATGCAGTAGAAGTATGGAAAGGGAACGCGAAACTCGTAAAGCAGTTGCAAACATTACATATGACAGCTGCTACAAAATTCCTAAGATGCTCAAGTACGACTAGTAATAGTATTACAGAACAGAACTGGGAATGCACCCACTCAAGACAAGCAGAGACATGAGAAAGTTGAACTGGCAATATAAGGTTAGGAACATGCCAAAAAAGAGGTTGCCAGCCATAGTTGATAGAGCTGTATGGGAGAAAGTAACAAAAGGGCGAGCTGGAATTAGGTGGGATGGCGTAGTTGAGAAAGTACGGAAGGATATAGGGGGAAACTAAGAAGGGGTGATGTCCGCCGGGAAGTTTGGGAAGTACAAGGCAGGAGTAGAAGAAATTACAGAAAGAAGCGAAGGGCTAGCGCTAAGAAACAAGGTGGAATCGGAAAAACACCTGGAGATACACGGGGCATTGAGGGAAGGAATAGGAATGAAAACGTATTTACATGGCCCAATGGACTTTGCGAAAACGCTAAACTGCGTTTTCGTGTAGGGGGGCTGGATCTGCCAGAAAGAAGAAAGAGGTACACCAGTAGCCGGGAGGAGGAGGAAGTAGACGCACAGATGTGCCCGTGTGGCAAAGCAATAGAGAGTAGAGCTCACATAGTAGGAGAACATGAAATATTCAAGGACGAACGGGATGTGTTAGACGAGGAGATGAGGGAAATAGACGAATGTGACATGGAGGAGCTTGATACACTGAATAGCAGCGAGAAACGATCGCTATCCTAGGAGATAGATGGTGGCCACAGGCGGCCAGACAGGAAGGGGATAAGATTAGCAAAACTTTTCCATGTAATATATGGAAACAACGAAATGAGCGCCCAATTGTTGGAGGTGTCTCTATTAGAAGTAGGAACGGTGCTCCGTCTCGAAAGGGATGCGTGGTCAAAGGTCAAATGACTAAGGCAAGCAACAAATGAGTACGCCCCCCCCCCCCCCCCCCCGCCCCTGTCCCCCAAATGGCCCAAAGGGGTAAAAACGCCGTGTTATCCCTAGGAACTGATTTTTTGTTTTGATGGAATCCCTCCTACCTCTTTGGTGCTCCGGGGACAACTTTGGTAAAAAATAAATCACTCGCCCCCGGGGGACAGCACGAATGCCCTTGGGTCCGACGAGTCGCCGAAGGTCAAACAGGGGCTTGGGGTACTCTCGAAGTTTTGGGTTCTTCCGGTGGGTGTCAGACGGGCAATCTCCCTGCTCCTCGTCACGACTACCTCCGGACGTCACGACTGCCCCCCGATGAAAGGTGTAAGCATCCCCAAGTGGTATCCGCCCTTGAATATCATTCATGTGCATGCTCGTGGTCTCATTCATGTGCATGCTCGTGGTCTCATTTATGTGCATGCTCGTGGATGGTGTTGAAATCCGACATCGCCGGTTTTCGAGCGCGAGGTACGCGGGGGCGGGGAAGCGAGCTACACTCGAGTCTGTGACGGATATGTCGAGAACACTATTTTTTGGAAGAAACCCCCGAAGCGTTTTCTCCCCGGAGCCTTTTTATTTTTCGACGAAGTCCCCCCGTACCTCTCTGTTCTCTCCGAGGACAAGAATTTACTGAAAAAAAAAAAAACCGCTCGCCCCGGGGGGTGTTGACAGAGGATATTACGGTAGTATATAGGGTGGGTATACTAATCGAAAAAGCCGCAGACCACTTCCACGGAAAGACGAGGAAACGCCCCCCCCAAAAAAAAAGACGCGCGCGCTCGTGCGTGCGTGCCGAAGAAAGCTTCGCGCGGATGCATGGGCGCCACGCCACTCTGCTCTGTCGGAAATCGAAGGCTGTCGAGCTTCAACCCGCGGTAGTCTCCCCTTCTACTACTCACAAGACCCTGTCGTACTCTGCATCGAAATTTCGGTGCCACCGCAACGAAAAAATAGTACCGTTCTGGGCGTGAATGTAAGGACCCTTCGTTGCGTAAGTATGAATACAAAGCGGTCACTACGCTTCGGCCCAGAGAGTGGAACGTTATAACACGGGCGGTAAGATTTTGTGCATAAATATGAATACCAAGCTGTCACTACATTTCGGCCCAGAGAGTGGAACACCTTATAACACGGGCGGTCAGATAGCACGCCGCCGCTGTGACGAATCTTTAAGCAGGGTCTCTCCAGAGCAGTAGGGGAGGGGCACACACGACGAAAAGGGTGGCCTCGGTGATATTCTCGACGGGAGATATTTTCTATAGGCTACTAATCGCTCGGCGTTTGCCCCTTCCGAAATGTCGAGAGAGTAAATCAACTTCGAAAAAATCATCCGAAAAGGTGCGTGTTTATCTTCTCACGCGTGTGATAGACGGTAACGGCTCGCCGTCGAGGTGCCTGTGCCGTGGGGAGGGCAATGCAGCGGTGACAGCGCCTTGTTGCCCAGTTCAATATCAACGCACTGATGAATGTACACTACTACGGGGGTCCATAGTAAACAGGAACAAACATTGTCAGTGAAAATAGGTAAATATATAGGTTTTTGTGTGTACCGTAGTACCTACCTGGGATATTTTATGAGGCTTCTTCCGCCTGAGGGAGCTCTTTGCCTCACTCGACAACCACGACCTTGAGGATATATATATGTATATATATATATATGTATGTGTACATATAAGCTTTCTTTCGCGGTTGAAAAGCACAGGCAGTAGATCTCGGTCGCCACACTTTAAATACAACGAAGGACCTTCGTCATCAGCCTTTCTTGCGCGCGTTCATGCTTATCTCTTGATCCCGATTCGACTACAGTAGCTATCTCCATACGAATGTGGTTCGGCATAGGGGGGGGGTGAAAACTATGAGCTACCTGGTACGTACGTACGTACGTGCTCGTGCGGACTGCAGTAAGCCCGCTACACAATCCTGGGGGCTATATAGACATTTAACGAGCTATATTTTGTAAAATGCAGATCGAGACGCCTGATACGATGGAAGGGTGTTCCGACACATCCGGGAAGAAATATTTCTGACTGACTGGGCTCCGTGAGCCACCACCTAGTGTGGAATATCATTATTACGGGGGACCATAGTAAATAGGACCAAATATTGTTAGTAAAAATAGGTAAATGTACAGGTTTTTGTGTGTACCGTTGGTCCTATTTACTATGGTCCTCCGTAATAGTGTTTCACCCCATTAATATTGTTACGAGTACAACATATCAGTTGATGTTGAAGTGTTTTTACACCATTCATTGTTCGTGATACACCTACTACGCAGGCTATTTTTGGACGTGCTGTGATAATGGGGCAGCACGTTTAGCTGTGCTCAAAAATCAGTTTTTTCGGATGAGGTACGAGTACAGAGTTCCTCAAAAGTGGAGAGCCTCACAGGAAAATACAGGCGCTACGGTTCCCGTGTACCGTGTGGCCTTACGCGTCTCAAACCCAGAGATTTTGGGTAGCTCCTCCCCGTCGGTGATAAATGGTTGGGTCATACTGTAATCACGAGAAACCCCTACCTTGGCATGGCCCCTTACGCACCCACGCAGCAAGAGAGCCACCCGTTTTTTTTTTCTTACTACCTAATCGACAGCGGTAGCAGCAGCAGCAGCAGAAGCAGTAGCAGCTCACCTGTCGTTCCCTCCATTCAAAGCGAGGAAAACGCCGCAGCGGACAAACAGGAGGAACACGGCTCCATATACTCACCTACGCAACAAGCTAATCGCCCGTTTTTTGCTTACCCAATCGGCAGCAGCAGCAGCAGCACCCGCCACTCCCTCCATCGAAAACGAGAAAAACGCCGGCTTCGCTCCGGACAAACAGGAGGAATACAGCGCGGCATTCGTTATCTCGACGCACGATTGTTGGGTCGTCGAAGCGTCGGCAGAAGGGAGCTGCAGGACTAGAAGAGTGGCGACGGTGATTGCCGCCCCGAACAAACGGTTTGTCTGCTTTCCGAATGCCAGCATCATTGCTTTGTGCTTGCTCGCTGGGTTTTGGACTCTGACCGTGGGTTGTGTTATTGTTCGATTATTTGATGGTGTGGGGCGATGTATGTTGATGCTGCTGCTGTGACCAAACGAACGACGGGCGTTGAGGTTGACAGTGCCTCTGTAGATAAAAAAAACGCGCATGCATCTTGTATAAATCTCCGATGTATGGTGCTGTTACAATGCAACCAAACAAGCAACGGGCGTTGAGCTTGACATCGCCTCTCTAGACTATACGGACGTACGCGCATCTCGTATAAATCTTCCATGAAAGCGCATCCACCCATCATGGTCTTTGGAGCTGGCGGAGGAATGTGTGCATCTCTTGGGGCCTGTTCTTGGGAAGATTTCACACATCGGATATATCAGATAGATCATCTGCAGATCATTCCTACACCATTGTCTAAATATTTCAGGGCAGATCGATTCCTGATCTGTATGATCTACCGTTCATGTTTCCGGGTGGGAACTGCACAAGCTGCAGGATATATTCTGTGTAGGTTATGTTTACCGGTTTGGATATGTATTCATACAAATCCTGTGCCAATACGACATATCATGCCGGCAGGCCAGGATCTAGATGATCCAGATGATCTACGTATATGATCTATCAATAAATGCTTTGGATGATTTAGATGATCTGCGTGATGCTCTAGATCGTGATCTTTCCGAAGTTAGGGACATATTTTCGGTGCTTCTCATGCGCGCGCGCGGGGAAGCCTATCGCCTACCTGTTCTTTCTTAGGTGTGTGCGCCGCTCGCTAGGTCGTTGTCCGGCGCACGGCCGATGTCTAGTGACTACCACTATACTGTGTGTGGCTTTGGGGACTGGGTTACGTGCGGTTCCGCGAGACGCTTGTGAGTTTCACGTCACGTCACGAGAACCTATATCGATGAGATGAGTGAAAGTACGATATAATGTGGCACCTCTCATATTCATTCATATAATTGGGTGGTGTGCCTCTATTCTATGGGAATCCGATCATTTGGCTTCTTCGCCTGATATGGGGATCACTTCAATCTGAAGAAGGGGTCCGTGCGACGAACGCCTGCTGCGTATTCGCAATCATGTTATACACGTGGATGTAAAATATTAGCTAACGACTTTTGTGTGAGTTCGGTGTAAACTAGAATGAAATTGTTTTTTGTCACCAGAGACGATAATCATACTATTAATATCAATCAATGCTAAAAATCGAAAAAGTAGGAAATCGCATGACGACGAATTAACGAAAAGTCGTACTAAATGACCCCGCATTCTCCAACGCCATTCGACAAGTAAAAGTATCGCGAGACTGGATCGAGCGTATAGTATACTCGTGACTTGCTCCAGGGTTTGCGGATAGAAAACAGCCGACGGCAACTGCATGCCTGCGTATGGTACCAATCCTTCTGCGTATGTATGCGCGATGAGTGGTGACAACTCTACTCGCTAATACAGCTATTACGGGGGTCTATAGTTGACAGGACCTATGGCATACATAAAAACCTATATATTCAGGTATTTTTACTAACAATATTTGGTCCTGTTTACTATGGTCCCCCGTAAAATAGCTCCTGCCAGAACGTTTTTTTCACGTCCAATTTAGCGTATGATACACATTACGTACCCCGGAGCAGAAACAATAAGAAATATATTGTGCGGTATATCATAGCTGCATTACTCCTGCGCGGTGGAGGGTTGGACGGGATGTACGGCGGACGTGCTGGTGGCCGCGGAAGGCAGTTCTCCCGACCATATGGCGCCCACCACGCGCAGATTTTGCGTGTCTTTACAAAAACGCTCCTCCAATAAATAGCCCACAGAGTGTGTTAAGTTTTTTTTTTTTTTTTTTTTTATATATCCTCCGGCGGATTGGTAAAAATAAAGCTTAAGCTCACCACACTTCCACGTTCCCAATTTCGTGTCGTGTGTTGTTAAGTAAAAGTAAAAACTGCAATGAGTATAATGCCTTTTACAAACAGTACGCCACAAACTCTAGTTTTGGGTCAGGTTGAAGAGCAAGCCACGTCGCGGAACAGATGCCGATTATTTTGTGTTCGTGTGCGACCGACGGAATGACTCAGCAGGGCCATCTATTGAGGTACTACTGCTGCTGTCGTCGTAGTTCTGAGTTGCAGAATAGGAGAAGCGGGAGGACAACAGTGAGTGCTGATCCGTTCGATCCCAGCTCGACGTGCACAACTGCGTGAGTGTACAGCAGCTGGCAACACGACGGGCGGATGGCACCGCACCGCACAACGGCGCTGCTTGGTGTTGCTCGTGTTGTTTTTGCCAGGACTATTGTTGTGATTCTTGGTGTACTTGTCAGGTATAAAGTGGGGCAGGGCGTGTACTACAACTGTGTCCTACATAATAATATTTATTACCGGTATGCCAGTACGTTTGTTTGCTTTGGACCAAACTGAAATTCTAGTGCATGGCAGGGAATGTCCTAAACTGATTTCGGTATCAACAAAAATACTTGGTTCCGTTCAAAAGTCGGTCTAATAAACTTGTGAACTCCCGATTTCTTGAGTGCTGTCGCGTGCTGTGTAGAGGTATGCCCTATCGCGGAACACGGGGGTTGTCTTGGTGGATTCGTTCTTAGGGGGGGGGGGGGGGGGGGGGGGGGGGGGGGGTAGCCAGGGTACATCCGGGGTGTACATCCTCGGGTTTCCTACTTACGTGGATATATATCTTGTGGCGGGTATTCGCAGTAGGATACCGATGATTGCTGACCGGACCTTTGAGCACAGCAGTCATTTCGTTTCGGTCGGAATCAACACGACTACTATTACGGGGGTCCATAGTTAACGGGACCAAATTTTGTTAGTAAAAACAGTCAAATATATAGGTTTTTATGTACACCATAGGTCCTGTTAACTATGGATCCCCGTAATAATACGGGGGACTATACAGTAGTAACCTAAGCGGAAAGCGCGAAAGCGTGAGTTGGCTACATTCGATGAAAATCGACGAGCAGTGGGAATGCTGAACCCTATGCGCGACAAAAAATAAAGGCAAGTACCTGGGGGAGAAGGGACGACACCTGTGACCACGGCTTGTCCAGAAGATCGTCGAGGGTAAAACCTCCTACGAGTGGGCTGGGAAGTAAAAGTGATGGATAAAAAAAAAAAAAAAAAAAAAACAGGACCAGATATTGCTAGTGAAAATATGTAAATATATAGGATTTTGTGTATACCGCAGGTCCGATTTTCTATGTCCTCCGTAATAGCCAGCTGTCAATGGTGTACCTTTCACTTGTTGTCGACGAGTGTCATCATCTCCCTAGGATGTTTCAGCGATGCTGGCCTTACAGTAGGTTGAGCCTGACCATCCTGCTCCACCCCATAGGCCCATGCGCTAGGGTACCATGACTGGGATTTGGAGTTCAGCAAACAGTTTAGTTCGCGGTGTTCCAGTAGAAAACTCTGAATCAACACGACACAGGTCAGGCCTAATGTCGAGTTCCTATATGTAGCGGTACCATCAAAGTGCCGTTTGGCAGACGAGTAGCAAGCGCAAATTAAAATGCATGTTGTGCGATTCTATTTGATAAAAATGGGTGGGTATACCCTAGCAAGTTAAAGTCAATGCCACCACTTCCATCAAGGGGTAGTATGCACGATATCGACTTTTGCTAAACAACAGCAGCCAGCAGCCTACCGAGTCGCTGACGGGTAACATAGTCGGCTACAGCGAGTGAGCCACAGCACGACAGGGTGCTATGGTGGCACAAGCAGCGCGGTATGCCAAATGCCGGTTCAACAGATATTCGTAGATATATGCAGCAAAACCAACCTGGCGTTTCGTAGACGAGTATTTCCGAATCTCGGGAAACCCAAACATATAACCAACACAATGGGATATGGAGCGCCGTTACTTTTGCCATCTTTCTAGCGCTGAAACTCTTGCCACAAGTCCGTTAAGTTCGATTAACGGTGCTCGAGTCCTGCAGACCGTCTGTCGTTATTCAACCTCCACATCACACATGTCATGCGGAAATCCCCCAGAAGCTTGTAAGGCTCGAATTACGTAAGTACTACAAACCTATGAGCCATTAGGGTCGTAGAACGGAGACCATGGCTGAGACCCGAGCTGATGCGTCTACGGTCAGCCTTTCCGCGGAGCTGCCAGGGCCATCCCCATCTGGAGCTTCCACTGCGAAGAGCGAAAATCACCGTTCTTCACAGCGCTGCCAGCTGCCAAGATCGTCATCATCTGGAGTTAGTTGTTGATGCGAAGGACAGCAACGAACGGCTGTTCACAGAGCTGCCGATATAATTTCCAACATCAAGAAGAGCTGATGCCGCCCAACCTGAGAAGGGACCCAAAAACGCGTTTCACCGCCCACTACAGTATACGTTGTTGGCCGCTAAGCACAAGGCTCGCCAAAAATCGCGGAGACCAAGCAGTGCAGCAAAACATATCGGCAAACACCACCGAGGGCTAAATTACGCGTTGCGGCGTGGCCGGCGACGGTAGTGCAACTCCTGCAGCTCATTCAGACCACGCTCGTCTGGAAGATGTAACTGGTAAACGCGATTCTCCGAGGGGTGCATCAGGAGCGCTCATGCCCCACCGACCCTAAGAAAGTTGCCGTAATTCTCGACGATAGTGTTGTAGAGGTGGGCGATCTCGATCGTGTTGGTCACTTTGCAGAGGACTCGAGAAAGATTGTCTGCTGTGGGGAGTAATTCCAAAAGAGAGAGACCCCGAAACGATGCTAGGTACTAGCTCAGCCAGGAATATACTTTCGTCCACTACGCTGAATGCTTCTACACGGTCAGCTTTATTTAGTTCATCAAATATTCTACGCTTCTCCGGTGTGCCGTCGTTTGTAGTAACGTGCATTTATCGGGAAAGATTGTCTGTGCGTCAAAACCATTTGTAAAAACAAGCAGAACATAAGACCAGACCATCTGGGCCCTGATGTTAAGGGGTCTCGTGGATCACAAGACCGACCTATCCGCCATCTTCCTCCCTCTCGTCGTGGGGTGGCAACGGCCGCGAAAGGCGCCTCGAAGTTAACCTTGCGCGCGACCCTGACTTCCAAAGCGTTCATGACGTGCTGCAGGCGGATCAGAGCACGCCCCACGGTACTGTAAAGAGCAGCGTAAATATGCGGCAAACGGAAAACCTTTGTCGCCCCATGTTAGTAGCAAAAAACAGCACACATGAGAAGCGAACGGCAACCCATGTCATCGCCGACGCACAACTCTCCTAGGTATGACAGACTCCTCTACAAAGAGGGCTGACCACCACACTAGCCCCCCCGGTTATATGTCGGTATCAAAGCCAGAACCCACCCACTTTGGCCGTTCACCCCCATGGCCAAAAACTAAACAAAAGCGGCTTTTTCTCCTCGTACGTTTTGTTTTTTGCTTGCAATCGGGGGGCTCCCCCGAAAACACTGCACCCCCATAAATGTGCCGCGTTTGTTGTCGTTCACCAAACCTCTCCTATTTGTTACACGTATAGTATCCGTAGAACGGAGGACACTTTCGTAGCAACCACCCCCCGTTGTTCAACATTTGTGCGCGTATTCCTATGTATATGCAAGCCCCGGCCACGACTAATGTACTGTATTGTACAAACTGCTAGTATGATAGGTGCACTGTTCGATTTTCCAACTTTTAATACGTACCGGGTATATTAGTGGCATTGATGTCTGCCCGTCTCCACGAACCCTTTGTTGCCATACAAGAAGATGCTCAAGGATGAGATAAAGTCAGGATAAAGGCCTCTACATGCAGCGCACACACCCCGGAGGCTAATTTTTCAAGCATAATAGCTCAAAACTTCCAATGCTAAATAACAGGCGAGGCGTGTACCCGGTGGTTGGAGCCTTAAACGCTTCGTGGCACCTCCTTCGTCGAGAGGAAGCCGCACAGCGTTTTTCGGACCAAGTAGATCGGGCCCCACGTATCTGCGCATAGGATATAGCACACCCCCACCCTTGTCTGCGCCTGACTCTACGCTGCTATCCTACTCCCCGGACATGTCATGCATTCAACACTATTTCTGCAAAAATAACCGAGTACCCCACCCACCACCTACTTCGCGGATCGATCGTCATTGCTGCGGGGAACTGATTGCTGGTGATTGTAGAACCACGATATGTGCTCCCTCCTACCTTTCTTTGTTTTCAAGGGCAAGGGGTGCAAGTGGAACAGGTCCCGCAGCCGCGGCAGATCTGGCCCAGTCCAAAGTCTGCCCGGAAGAAA
This sequence comes from Macrocystis pyrifera, assembly GCA_031763025.1. Classification (NCBI taxonomy): domain Eukaryota; class Phaeophyceae; order Laminariales; family Laminariaceae; genus Macrocystis; species Macrocystis pyrifera. The sequence goes on from JASSKH010000019.1 coordinate 572,157, forward strand.
CGGGTCGAATAATAAATCAGGTCGAGTTGGGGGCGGGGGGGGGGGGGGGGGGGGGGGGGGGGGGGGAGTTGGGGGGGGGGGGGGGGGGGGGGGGGGGGGGGGGGGGGGGGGGGGGTTGGATGGAAGCAAGAATATGTCCTGACGATAATGTGCGACAAATGGGTCAGCACGTGGGCCCGCCACCATGATAACCCTGTGTGCTTCTTGCTCCGGTAAGGCTTCGATCGCGTCGTTCTTTGTCCGAAAAGGCGGGCGGGTTTGATCCCTACAGAGCTAACAGTCTCCCGATGTCTCGACCTTCCCGCGGAACTTTTACATACATGGTGAACAACCTGCCTGTGATTTTTGACGAACATTACAAGAGCAGTTCGACGGTAGAGGCGGTACTACGCCTTATCGTTTGAGAAAACCCTCAAGTGAAGAGCTCAATACTTCCCCCGAAAAATGACTTCGAAGAGGCGTGTTCGCGAAAACCGACCAAAACTGACACCTGGTATGCGCTAGTCCGAAAGCGAATGTGCATACTCATACAGTAGTAAGAGTATCACACTAAGCGGCAGTCTGCTCGCTCGAGAAGCTCAGTCGATCAGAAATAATTGCCTCAGAAGAAGGAAAAAAAATGCAACCCCCCCCCACTGTGTGGAATGAGTCACGAGCTAAACTATTGGCGACCACAGCAAGCAGTACGTTGTACATACTGTAGGCGTGACCACAGCACCACGGACAACAACGCTGGGCAACCGCTCACAGTTGCAATGTATGGGGTCGGAAACGCCGTCCAAGCACGTAAGGTCGCAGACGATTCTCTTTCCGCCGCTGTCGTACATGGCCAGCGCCTCCAGTTGGTCATCAGAGAGGTCCGTACAGGGTGTGCAGTCGAATTCTCCGGCATCGCCGTCATCATCGTCTTCGTTGACAACTCTCGTCGAAGGCGACCGGGTGCCGCCCACGGCAGGCGCCGGGGTGGGGGACGGGGTAACGACAGGGGTGGTCAAGCTTACGGGGGGCTCGGTATTGTTCGGTGTCGGAGCAGGCGTTTCGTCCGTGTCGGGGCAGGGGGCGCAGGTGGAGCAATCACCGCAGCCACGGCAGATTTGGCCGAGGCCAAAATCTGAACAATCAAGGACCGTGGAGCGGTGCAGACATTTTGGGGAGGGGGTCGGTGGCATGGCAGCAAGCAGGGCAGGATCGGTTCTGGTGTGTTTCCCTGACGATGTAAGCGAAGGGTGGCGTTTGTGCTGAAGCGCTCATGAAACGGCAGGGTTTACAGTAAAACTGCGGTTGTCGTTCCAAAACAATGTTAGGCTGCGGGAACTTTTTGTCGCCTGTATTATATGGCACAGGTTCTGCCGCCAACAAACGGGCCGCTCTGGAAGGTAAAAGACTAAACGAAAATCGACTTCGAAGTATGCACAGAACGTCCAGTCCTACAGGTGCAACCTCGACCACAACCCTATACATGCTGTAAAGGAAGACACTTACAATTGCAATGGGTGGGGTCAGACACGTGATCTAGGCACGTCGGGTCGCAGACGATTTTTTTACCCCCGTTGTCGTACATGTCCAGCGCCTCCAGCTGGGCGCTCGACAGGTTCGCGCAGAGCTCGCAATCGTCGTAGAAGTCGTACTCGCTCTCCCTGTGCAGCTTTCGCCTGACTTCGGTGGCAGGGTACTGATCGCAGTCGGGTGCAGCGGACGCGACGGCCATCAGGCCGGACATGTCCGGGGAGTTACCCTCGTTGTCTAAGTACGACACGTAGGTTACCGCACTGGTGTCCGCGACGACGCCGGTAGTGTCCAGCATGGCGATAAACTGGGTGGAATTGGACCCAAGGGTTTCTGCGAAGAACGTGACCATGCTTGCCCCCGAGACTGTTGCATCACCCTGGTAGTTGACCGAGACGACCGGGGCAGAGAACCCGACGGTGACAGCCACATCAGTGGCGAGGCAAGGCACGATCGACTTGCCTGGGGTCGGAGGGGGGAGAAGAGGTTTTGCAGATAGCGGCGGAGGGCGGACGTTGGGGAGGTTGCAGGTAGTGCTGGTGGAGGGGGGGGTGGAATCATGTCTTACATGGCCGTAGTCGTCGTACTTTTGAAGCAAGACCATAGAACCTCGCATCCCTACATTGCCGGGACGGAGCACGTCGGGCTTTCACCAATCAGGCAGCGGTGGGGGAAAAGGAGGGGGGGTTGGCCCGGGTGCAGCATGTGGGTAGCGGTGGGGGAAGTAGTTGGTTAGAGTGCCACATATGAACAAAGAATGCGTTCCAAACGAACCGAACAGACCGATATCAACGCTAACAGAAGGCAAAACTTCCCACAAACAGGACCCCCGATGCAGCAGCCTGCTCGGGTTCCGGGAACGCAACCGGTAGTGGGTGCATGCACCTATCGCCTTCTAAGGCTCCTCGCTTAAAATAGCTCGATATACACGCACCCCAAAACTGACATCCGAGGGAAATAATACGTGTGGTACGCTTATTAACCCGATAGACACATCCCCTACCGTGGATATTGCAAAAACATACGAATGTGATTCAAAACAATGTTCGGCAGTTCCCCGGAGGAGAGGGCCCGCCCTATCACTCACAAACGAAATGACAAGAATGTGGTACCTCTATTGACCAAGCGTCCGCGGCCTGGGCACGTATTGTGATAGGAATACACTTACTTTTGTAATATGAGGCTCCTTACTCAAGGAGCTCTACGCACTATTAACAAATCACCCACAAAACGATTGAGAGAAAGTACAAAGGCACAACCCCATGGCCCGTGGGACGAAAACCATGGGAATCTGCACTGATATTCCCAGTGACGTTGGGTAGTTCTTCATTTTAGGAGGAGCGCCACGGCAGATATGATTTATTTTTTTGCAAACCAATGCTACGCCTATCGTAGGACGCATTTCTGTCATCTCCTTACTATACTTTGGGTGATAACGGCATCCGTACAGCTATCCTCGCCACCCCACCCCACGGACTAAATGAAAAAGAGGCAATGAGAAAGGAAAGGGGAAAGGAAAAGGAAAAGGAAAGGAAAAGGGGGAGTAAAGGAACAGGAGAAGGAGAAAGAAAAGGAAAAGGAAAAGGAAAAGGAAAAGGAAAAAGAAAAAGGGCAAACTACTGCAAACAGTTGCAGTTGCGCACAGGTGACCGGGACCCCTCGCAGAGTGGGCGTAAAACAATCCTTGCTGAGCTATCGAACGATGTAGTGCGCCATTACGCGCGACGAGTAGAGATATATGTTGTCGACACTTCGTTGTATGGGGTTTGCTGCATTGCTGTGGAGGAGGAAGTGGGCAGTGCAGCAAACCCCACAAGGCGGAAGTGGGCAGTGCAGCAAACCCCACAAGGCGGACTTAGGCAGTGCAGCAAACCCCACAAAGTGCTAACAACCTCTCAATTCGTTCCGCCTATGTAATGGTGTGCTAGCTTGTTCAGTATCTCCACAAGGGTTAGTTTGCGCCCACATTGTGTAACCGAAGACTGTGCGCTGTAGTCCCTGTCCACCCCCTTGTCACAGTACTACCCCGTATTTTACCGCTGAACTCGTTGGTGAAGGTCTGGAAAAAATGGTTGGATCAATGGTCTCGATCTCGAACGGACAGCTCGCATTGGTTGGAGAGGGAGACGCGGTTGGGTCGCGCGTGCCTTGGTGTTTTGTTTGCGGGCCATTCCATGCTCCGAGGAGAGAGCTTGCCACTTATTCGGGAAAATGGTTGAGGGTCACTGAGTACGAGACGAATAAAAACTAATCCTACCCTTGCGCCAAGTCAGACTCAATCAACCATTGACTGGCTGGGTAACCCCTTTGTCTCGTACACAGTACGTGACAACCATTTCCTCGAATAAGTCGCAAGCTTTACGGAACTCCGTTACAGGTGGCCGCGGGACCCCCCCCCCCCCCCGCTTGCACAAAGCGGGCGCAAACCGACCCTTGCGTGAACACGTTGAACAACGTAGCACACCGTCAGGCGTACCGAAAAGGAGAGATTATAGACACCTCGTGGGGTTTGCTCCTGCACATCGTTCGACCCACGTCTCCACAAGGAGCTTTGTTTACGCCCTCAACAGTCCAGGGGCAGAAGGTCCCGGCCACCTGTGATCCAACACTTTTCTGCTAGCTCCATTATTTTTGTGGATTTGTGGCTTGGGCTACTTCTCTCCCCCCCGACCCTCACCTGCCCGCGCAGCTATACTGGTGGCGCCCTTGACCCTCGACGCACCGTCTTCTGTCTCGAGCTGTCGTTGTAACCCGCACACGGTACGATTTAACCGCGCGCGCGGGGGGGGGGAGGGGGAGGGGAAGAGGGGGGAAGATTTCTTTGCGGACGAAGAGTAGCTGAACAGCGAAAAACGGCACGGTTTTTCCCACGGTGAACAGGGAGCGATAGAGGCTTCACACCTCCGACAGATGATCGATTCCCACTCTTCATGATCTAGATCTTTCAAGGCAGATCTATTTCCCCAACTTGCATGATTTAGCTCATATGGCATGTTGCCGGGTGGGACCCGTGTGACCCGCATGACTTACTGTACCTGTGGGGCCTAATTCCTGGGTCGGATCTGCCCTGTGAGGCAGATCCTGCACACCGCCTCTCACGAAACGGCTGGTGAGGATTTTTCGTGACCTAGATCGTGATCTATCTGAGGCGTGTGAGAGGGTTCGTTTGCTCGTTAGCACGACAGAGCGAATACTGCCGTACGGCCGAAACGACGATTTCACCGCGAACGCGAGGGGGATACACTAATGGGTTCGGTAAGGAAAATGGATAAAAAGATAACTATACACCCACGAGGGGGGTAAATTGTGAATCGCAACCGATTCATCCGATGCAATCGAACGATTCGTTTCGATATCGGAATCGCCGAAGGGAGACGATCGTTCGGTTCGCGGATTTATTCAAAACCAACTGTGTTCATAATAACGCCTTTTCACCGGCTATACTGCCCCCCTCACCAGTCACCAGCCTGCGGGGGGGGGGGGGGGGGGGGGGGGGGGGGGGGGGGGCGGGGGTGATTGGGGTTCGCTTTTCACCCCGCTCGATTTCACTTACAACTCGAAATTCAAGCGAGACGATATGCATATATATATATATTGAATACACCTGGTAAACCACTATACTGTACGAACATAGTAGTCGGCGTTGCCGACATCGGCACAGGCCGGTGACTACGAAGCATTCGTATGTAATTAGCGCGCCGATTTTTTTATGAAGGGCAACACAATTTGGATTGATGCCGTTACACTAGGATGCGTGGTAAGATATGACAATGGTACCACTTTTGTTTTTGGCGGAAACGTTTTCCCTGAAGTACGGGGCTGCTCCTTAACCCCCCAAATCGCCGGGATTTCATTCTTGTATTATTGCAGTTTTTTTTCGTGCTGTGTACCTGTGGTATGCTTATTATTAGGTCATGGGATTGCTCGTCGGGTAGCACTTACGCTTGCCACCATAAAATATTCAGTTTTCGGGTTAGGTGTAGAGTTTCTTAAAGTGAGGTGAGGACGCTTTCTAACCAGAAAAAAAAAATGGGGCACCTCTATTTACCGCGGTATGTGTCCGTGGTTTGATCTGATTGGTAATGCGTAAGGAAATGTCGCTCTTTCATCGTATTGGATTTGTGAAACGCCGACCGCTAATAGGAGTCAAGAAGAGTAATTTCATAAGTGGGACTGCGTTACATTGGTACAATTTGCGTCAAGTAATAAGTTGTGCTTGAGCAGCATCTTCCGTGTTTGAAGCGATTGGATTGTCGTTTCCCTTTTATATGTAAGATGACATGATTGGAACAAGCGCTGCAGGCTGTGTCAGATGGTAAATAAATGTGATAATAATAGAATGAATGCAATCGAACGTTCACCCCCATCTCACGAAAATGTATGGGTTTGTTTTCGTTTGGCGCTCGTTCATGCCGCAGGAGAGATCGATTGAGATACCTGTAACGCATGCATATACGTACACTTGTGTGTGTTTTTCACATTAAACAGGTTTTTCTACCTGTCCACATCCAACAGCATACGATACCCAATTTCCGAGCTGAATCTTCATCCTAGAGAAGTACAAGCTTTGTGGTGAAAAGCTACGACACAGCAGGGCTATACCACTACTTACTTTGTGTACCTTTTAATGCAGCAAGAAGAGTGGTAGCAGTATAGTGGGCGGTGCAAGGTCTGCCATCATACTGGATACGACACAGCACAGCATACACACGGCAAGGCACCTAGATACGTTAGCTCAACGAGTAGGGCCATAACTATTGCAGTATAAATACGAGCGCTATATTGTACTGGTAGGCTAACATCACCATGTACCTATATATATGTAAGTGGGTGTACCTCGACTTGAGAGAGGGCATGCTAAGGAATTTTTCCCCATGTCCCGCAATTTAAAGAAATTTTATATATAAAATCAGTATACAATACGGTATTACGGGGGTCCATAGTTAATAGGACCTACGGTACAGATAAAATCCTATATATTTACCTATTTTTACTAACAGTATTTGGTCCTATTTACTATGCTCCCCCGAACACAGTGTAGAGGGATTGACCCGCCTACACATACACCAAAGCTGTACTACTCTGTGGGCGGTAACATAAGCACCATTTGGGATATGACATTTAAATTAAACGGAGCATATGGTCCCGGTCAGAGTGGTATGCTTCCCGCTGATGAGGATAAGAGAGAAGGCTTCGTGGAGTAGGCGTTTTCGGCCTGTGCCACACCTCCTTCGAGTCGGGGTACCCACACTGCACAGAGTATACGACGTGTACGGTATTTGATAAAAACGATGTGAAGCCAAAATACGTGCTTCGTCAAGATACAGTTTTGGCGAACACGTTGTGCCCCCTGCGAGGGAGTCCGCCGGAGTCGCCATCACCAGAGCCGTCCGCCACACCCCCCGAATTCGGTGGTTCCTGCCCATGAACTTTTCGTTAAAGCATAACAATAGTGCCAACTACGTCGAAGTATCTTGTTTGATCCAGCCGTGGAAGGTGGGTGTTTTTGCCACGTTGACTGTTGAAGGACTAACAGTACACTATAGGCCCGCCAATAAGAAAGCGCCCGATAAGAACATGATGCTCACTTTGGGGAGGACGCTTAAGAAAATTGGGTTAAGAAAAACGGTTCAGTGGTGAAGTCTACACTCAATCCTATATAATCGCCTATGCTCAAGGTTGTTTGAAGATGGCGCCCCAATAAGAATCTCAGGCTTGCCCAGATTAGGTATTTCTTATAGGCGGGGCCCATACTGTATAGCCTTTCCGCGTGGAGAACCAGATAACGCCCCGCCGACAAACACCCGATATACCTAGTACATGTCACACCTCACACAGCAGAGTTAATAAAACAGTACCAGCATCTCGCAGGCTACATATACTATACAGTGCTGCAATCTATGCTCGTAGGGGCAGCTACCATTAATACATGCAGCACACAGCAGTATATACTCGTACTGTGTTTCATTAATATTAATAGCTCACATTGAATCCCACCGTGGTGAGATTGTGAATATTTCTGGAAAATAGAACAAAGAGGATTCAGCCGCCGAGAGCGTATATATACATGTACAAAAGTGCATTTCTACCCGAGTCGACGAGGAAAGAAAGAGATGACGACGTGTTTTCTCGAGAGAAAAAGTGCAAGGCACGAACGTGGGGGACCACAGCAGTAAATAGGACCGAATATTGTTTGTAAAAAAATAGCGAAATACATAGGTTTTTGTGAGTACCGTAGGTCCTATTTAATATGGACCCGCAAAATACCAATCCGCCGGAAGGTCAAAAAATATATATATACATGCATAAAAATTGAATAGCGGAAAGCGCGAAAGCGTGAGTTGGCAACCTTCGATGAAAATCGACGAGCAGTGGGAATGCTGAATCCTATGCGCGACAAAAAATAAAGGCACGCACCGGGAGGAAGAAGGGACGACACCTGTGACCACGGCTTGTCCAGCAGAAGAAGCAAGACCGCTGAGGGTAAAAAACCTTCAATAATACTATTCATAGTTGAGGTGGAAAGTGAAAGTGATGATTGAACAAATATTAAATAAATAAATAAAATAAAATAAAATCTACGAGTATATGAGTTACGACTACTACTGTATACCTGGTACAACAGGAGCGAGAAAAAAGTATCGGAGACGATACTGAACGGGAAGAAAAAGAAATAACACGATCGTCATCGCCACACTGCTGCATGTAGTAAGTGCCGTACCTCGACGGAGGTCGGTAATGCTGCAGAAATAACACCAATTTTCTTCGATTTACAGGACCCACTATTACGGGGGACCATAGTAAATAGGACCAAATATTGTTACTACGGGGGTCCATAGTTAACAGGACCTGTGGTGTAGATAAAAACCTATATATTTGCCTATTTTTACTAACAAAATTTGGTCCCGTTAACTATGGACCCCCGTAATAGTAGAAACAGGTAAATATATAGTTTTTTTTTTATCTATACCATAGGTCCTGTTAACCATGGACCCCCGTAATAGTTTAATACTGCTTGTGAGATGCACTCTATGTGCTCGCGATGCTGTGGGAACCACGATGATAATAATCATACTGCAGCTAAGCAGCAGTGTAGTACCGGTTTGATTGGCATGTGTCACTCCGCACCCACGCTTTTGGAGACAATTACTTGGAATTGATGCAGTAGTGCTGCCTTTTTTGTTTTCAGCCGTACCAGTGTAGTACTCTTAAAACAGCAGCACACAATCCCCGCACCTCTCTATATAGCAGACTACCCCCCCCCCCCCCCCCCCCCCACAAACACACACAAACACACACAAACGCACTTACAGCACGGTAATACGCATCTTCAGCGCCATCACCCGGCGTCCCCTCCATCGCAAAAGCGAAAGACTCCATGTTCGCACCAGGCACACAGGAGGCAGAGAGCGCAGCGCTTGTTATCCGGACGCACGACGATGACCGGGCTGTCGTCGAAGCTTCAACAGAAGAAGAAGAAGAAGAAGAAGAAGAAGAAGGGGGGCCATCGCTAGAAGAGCAAAGGCCACTGCCGCCCCGAACGGACGCGCTGCCTGCTTCCCGGATGCCACCATGATCGCGCTTGAAGCGGCGGGTATACGCGATGCGGACTTGCTCGACTGGGTTGTATTTATATACCACAGGTACCGGTATCCCACGTACACGAAGTAAAGCAACGAGCAGATCGATGCTGTGGGGCGGAAGACGGTGAGGGGCTTGTCCATATAAGACGGAACGAAGAACATTAAATGATTATCGTTGTTCGTGCGCGATACATACGGGAGAGAGGTTTTGCCCTTCTCGAGAGACTCTTCTTCTTTTCTTTGTGTACATACGATATATATATATATATATATATATATATGCACACTATTTCAAGAGAAACTACACCCGCCCGCCATCATCGTGTCCCTGCCGAGCTGGCGAAGTCATATTAATGCCTTCGTCTGTGCGGAAGCTATTAGTAGGCAGGGCTTCCTGGAAAAAGTCCTCGATTCGCCCACCCGAGAGTGTGAGGAAACGCTACAGCAGGAGCAATTTGGCATGCGGTACCTGGTGCTCCCCATATACACCTGTGATATTCCTCTTTCTGTGAGACGTTGCCCTGCACCTCTGCGCATGTTGCCCTGCAAATCTAGTTTCTACACATAGTGTTATTTGTGGCCCACCTTGATATTACTGGTTGGGGTGGGTGTAGATGCTGTGCGTGTGTGTTCTCATCGAAAAAGGCCTGCGGACAATAAACAACGGACAACAAACGCTTAGCAGCAATGTTGTAGCAATGACAACACAAAAAAAAAGGCGCAATGGACAAAAGGGACACGTCTAATCTTATTTAATTTTGACCATTCACATCCGACAAAATGTGTATTGCGTGGGAGTGTCATCAACCAAAAACATACATATGTAGTATGTGATGAAACCAAAAACATCCAGACCACGAGCCAAAGCGTGAAACGATGTTTCCAACAGCCAAAAACTTCTAAAACGACCTACTGTTACGGGGCGCCACAGTATATAGGACCAAATATTGTTAGTAAAAATAGGTAAATATACAGTTTTTTTGTGTGTGTACCGTAGGTCCTATTTACTATGGTCCCCCGTACTATTAAATTGCCTATATTATCGTTATCGATGAAGGGTATCGATTTGCACGTTTCTCAATTTGTTGTTGCCGGTAATGCGTATCGATTTGTTCCTTTCCCAGCGTATAACGTTTATATCATTTGCCAATGTGCAGCGCATTTTCCAATCATACCAAGCCCATGCTGCTATATATGTATAAAAGGGTGTAACTAGAATCTAACGCCTTGAAAAAAGGGAGGCGCTATCAATCAGGCCTGAACACTTGACAAAATTATACCAATAGTGTAGCCTCCCTTATGAATTACTATACTGACTCTTACCCGGCGTTTCACCAATCGAATATCAAAGAAAGGGTGACATTTAGCTACTGATATATATATATATATATATATTTTTTCATCATCACTTTTACTTTCCAGTCCACTAGGGGGAGGTTTTACCCTCGACGATCTTCTGGACAAGCCGTGGTCACAGGTGTCGTCCCTTCTCCCCCCCCCCCCCCCGGCAAGTGCCTTTATTTTTTGTCGCGCATAGGGTTCAGCATTCCCACTGCTCTTCGATTTTCATCGAATGAATGTAGCTAATTCACGCTCTCGCGCTTTCCGCTTATCATTTTTTTTACGCAAGAAAAAGTCCCTACGAGCATGCGCTCGGTGAGATTTGAACCCACGAAATTGATCTTGACAGGCACGCGGACCACCTACCAAGCCACCGGGGACGCCTTACCAAAGCAAATCTATAGCAAAGCGATGAATCCATTTACACTATGTCCCTCCTAATGGAAAAGTCATCGTTCAGGCAGCAGGCGGTGGTATAGTCCCTCGATGATGGCTGTTGACACCGACAGCGAATGGCTACGCATCCACGAAAAGATTGCACAATCTATCAATAGTTGCGATCGGTAATTCGATAGACGCCCCACACTCTCTGTGGTGACCGGCAATGCCCGCGCCGATGCACACAGCAGCATTGCACACTCTATGGTGGTGAATAATATCTACCGATTGACGAGTATTTCTAGTCTTCAGTCACACATCTACAATGTGCGCACTACTACTGTAATATTAAGAAAAAAAGCAAAATACGTCGCGCGATTTCCATTTCAGCACTATTCGTATATTAGTCAAATTCGCCGTTACGCATAATGGTATTGTGTATGAGATGATAGCAGCAATGAATGCGAGTTATATTATTGTTAGACTTGCCATCCGACAATGTGCAGCATATAACCTTCACCGTTGATCGATCAAAACATTCCTGAAAGAAGAAATCCCCGGATACAAAAGAAACCTATGCACAGGGTCTATCTATCTTCTGTCTACTTCCTTTTACGTTTTATCTACGATACTCTATATGCTGTCTTTTTGCTCCCTCCCACATCTTACTATGCACTCGTTACTTTCTATTCTTGAAATCCTAAGTCGCATCCAAGCTCCATCCCCACGCCATCGGTGTGGATCTGTCATCTCCCCCCCCCTCTGCTCCTTCTCGATTCCTGACGACCCCTAAGCTGGAGTCTCAATCGCGTTACCCTCCTCGAAATGGCGGCCTGTAGCGTAGTCACCGAGACGATTTGGAGTAGGCGTTTCCTCACCATACCCACCATCCCGTGTCATATCGTAATCAACTGTATTAATATGAATGCATTGTAATTGTGATCAGGTCTGTAACAAACCTGGTACCTGGCACCCGGGTATCTGATATCATACAAGAACAACACGGGGGTGGGGGGGGACTCGGTATCATGCATAATTGTACGTAGTCGTACGACGATAGACGGGGGGGGGGGGCTTAATGATGTAAGCACAACGATGCCTCACGTAAAAAATTGTACTTCGTATATACTTCATATACCTGATACGTATAATATGATATTCCGATTCCGATTTGTTTTTTTATAACCATACTGTTGTGAACGAACGTAGATTAGTTTTCCAAGACCACCGGTGCTCGTACCAGGTAACTCGCATGCGTGATGCGTCACACCACCTGTCAATGGCCATTTGTCGACCCATTTTTCGAAAAAAATGGTCAACATATATATTATCCTGTGTGACGAATATAGTTACAACATCAACCCTAACCCCAACCGTAAGCCCATCAGACCAAATCAATCATTTGTTGGTATGCGTTTTATTTTCCGTTGTCTCTTACACAGTGTACCTCAACTATTTTATCGAAAAAGTGGCAATCTCCAATAATAGTGATAGACCGGCAGCGCTGCCTGTCGATATGCGTTGTAGGCAACGATACAAATCGATATTTTCGGTAATGGACGAAGAGAATAATGAAGTAGATCATGTCTGAGAGTGATTTTACGCCCCGGACAACGGAAACTAAATCGAACATTGCCGTTACAATAGCCCCCAGGAAATGCGCACCAATGGCCATTTTTAATCACAACAGACTGATAGCAATGTGCTGTCTATCGATAGATGTCCATCACAAAATATTGGGTGCTACTACTGTGTCCATCGATGCCCATTGCCGGCCACAACAGTTTTGATGTATTAGAGATGACACCCATAACCATTACAGCAATAATCAGCACCGGTATTATATCATCTAAGTCGCTGCTTAATAATACAGGCTTACCTTGTACAACGTAGCTCGTGCTTGCACTACATAACAGGCGGTGCCCATCTACCAGTAGGAGTAGTGATCTGCTCCGTATCACGGTTCTTAAATGTTATGCAGCACCAGCACGCAACAGCAGGTCTCACACTCTTGTGTACACTCGTGCACATAATGACCACTTACTACTTTGGGCAGAGAGCAGCATAGCACAGCAAAGCTCCTCGTAAGACAGGACAACAATTTTTTTCGCAGGTACACACTAGAGGTTGTGCAGTGGCCTAAGCTTTGTCATGAGAGTATCATGGAAGTATTTACCTACGTATATAGATCGGATATCCAAACGGGATCGTCGAATGGAATACCCTGGAACACCAGATATCCTGGAATACCAGTGGAATGTCCGGGAAATAGCCTATAGGGTCGTCATGGATTTTTGGGGTGATGGACTTTATTTCGGGGCCTGCCTCATCTTCTTAGCTGCGAGCACACGAGTCCTGCTAGTTCATTCCTCTCTCCTCTCTCTCCGCCTCTCCTCCTACTCTATTTCATCTCTCTCCTGCAACAACATGCCCTTCGAGGGACAGAATCAACATTGTGGCTTGGGGTCACCACATCATCTCGTCGTCTTCTCTTCTATAGTGAAGCTTCTCGTAGAAGTTAACCTAGCCGTAGCTTCGCGCTTGCCTCAATTTACAGACCGCGTATTGTCCGGCCATCGGCAATCGGGTCTAAGCGTACACACCAGCTTCGAGTTGGTATACACACGCTAATCGCCAACCCGGAATAGGTTATGTAGCGGTGTGGAAGCAAACTCCCGACAAGCGTGATAGCTGTCTGCCAAAGGAGTTCCTGACTAGACCATTTTCCGACAGGACCATCCATCGAGGAGGAGCCTAGGGAATACCAACATCTCGCTCAAAAACGTCGAGTATTTGCTGTACGCTGTCAAAGACAACTTCGCCACAACCCACAGCACCGTCGAGGTTAAGGAGGCCCTGCCTAGTGTAGTCCATATCATGGATCGTCAGCCTTAGACAATCCGAGCTGCAGGTATGTGTATAGAAGCAATTCCCGCCGGTACCACCGTCTGTTGAAGGAGCCCTGACTTCGAAAACATCGAGGAGAGGCTCCTGGAAATAGCTCAAAATCTTGATAGTATCGAGCCGAGTGCTTACGCAGCTTGGCGCTGGTTCAGAAGCTACCCAAAAGGCGACCAGAGTACTGCTGGAGATTGGGGGCACTGCTTGGCGCCATCCACTACCGTGGATTGCTCATCCTCGTGGCTCACGCGCAGAAGCTACAGCAAACAATCTCCCGGCCATCGCCGCCTGCTAACGGAGCTCTGCGTCTATCTTCGAAAAAATACGGGTGTGCTTTTTTTTAAAGACCATGAAATTTTGCATATATCTGCATTCTTCTCAGGGGAACTAAATTTGATGACAGTCACAGTCGTTATAAGTATTAGTCGCAGATCTGATGACCCCAAACGACGGTTCATACGAAGATATATTTTCCAGGGCGTTTCGCGGGGTCATGACCCGACCCGCGGGTCGGGTCACGGGGTGTTCAAAATGTCACGGGTCGGGTCGTGTCGGCTCAGGAAGTGCTCAAACTTTCACGGGTCGAGTCGGGTCGGGTCAAGAGGTTTTCAAATCTCGCGGGTCGGGTCAGGTCGGGTCAAGAGTTTTTCAAATTTTACGGGTCTCGGGTCGGGACAAGATTTTTTTCTAGTCTCACAGGTCGGGTCAGGTCGGGTCGAGAGGTGATGAAAAGCTCACGGGTCGGCTCAGGCCATGACCCGCGAGAAACGGGTATCTCTACGCAATCCTCTATCTACTAGCGGAGAAGCCCGCAACACTTCTCGTCGACAAGCACGAAGCCTCGACTGGTACGAGTGGGGATGGTCAGTAGACTCTTCAAGAACTGGTCGACAGGAATAACAAGGACAGCGACAGCAGCAAGGGCTACTGGAGCCCACGACAAGCAGAAGAACATCAAATATTCCAAGATCAAGGCAATACCTAAGGCTGCGGCTGAGCAGAAGTGGTGCTATGTGCACAAGGCTACCTCTCACGACGGAGCGGAATGTTTCACGCAGGGGGCACCACGCGTGTGGCAGAATGACGGCGCTCACACCGCCTCTGCTTTACTGATCGTGGAATCACCTCCCGTCAACAACGTCGAGAATCTGTCCGGTTTCGACAAGATATTTGTGTTTTCGGGACTGGTGGCAGGCAACGGCGGAAGGGGTTTTCACCCCAACCCTGTCAGGTTCACGATGATTGTGGACAGTGGCACGTCGGAACTCTTGCTGGATGACGAGCTATTTCCAAGACTGCAGGACAGCACGAGGGATTTCGAGAAGCTAAAGGAGCCGAAGACCATCGTCACCGCCGGTAACTAAAACGTATTCACGACGGCAACTGGGACTATCTGGGGATACATCATCGACCAGGCTGTACAACGTGCTCCGGTTCGAACACCCGCCGTGATCGTACCTGGATAGGGACGCAACCTTTTGTCCTCCGTCAAAGCACAACGAACTCGGCAGTAAGCATCATCCTCGAGACGGGGAAGTCCCACCTACAGTTCAACAGCGACACTTCGCTTCCGCTAAACCAGAGTCCAGAGGACAAGGGTCTGTGCTCGCACGAAGTATGTCTAAAGACCCTGGGAGGCTCAATAAAACTACATCAACGACGCCCCAACAAAACGGGGTATCCAAGCAGGATGGACAAACGCCTGCGGCCAAGAACTTCCGCATGCTGAGGAGCGGTAACGACATGCCTGAAGAGGCCATTGTCGCTGTGAGGCGAAACGCAACGAGCGCAAAACCCAGGACAGTACGCCTGAGGAGGATACAGTTGCAGAGATGGAGCGCCAACGAGTGCACTTCCTAAACAGACCGCAGCAATGCGCAAGAAACCGTCTGGAAGAGGATAAGTCATCGACAACAACAGCCGGAGCGTCATCGACGGGAGCTGGAGCATCTTCACTAGGGGCCGGAACACCATCACCAAGGACTGAAGATTCCTCATCAGGGACCGAAAATCCATCATCAGAGACTGGAACGCCACCGCACGAATCTGGAGTGTCGTCCTCATCATCAGGAGCTACATCTTCTTTTTTTGTCTGAGGACGCATCTGCTGTTTCACCGGGGGTTGAATCTTCCACTCCGGCTTGAGTCACACCGGATGCACCGCAACACGAGACCGCCAGTACGACACCTAATCCAGGCGTCGAGGAGACATTTGACAGCGCACCAGTCAAGAGCGCATTTGAGGCAGACCCCCCGGTCACGTGCGTGGATTTCTCCTACACCCACAAATATCTATTTCGGATCTCGGAGGAGGAAAACCGGGGGATCAAAATCCCCAAAAAGTGTAATCCACTCCTTGGCGCAGCATCACCCGGGATCATCGGATCATCAACATCTGGGGTCATTGGAGCATCAGCATCTTAGACAATCGGATCATCAACATGTGGAATCATCGGAGGGATCACCGCATCAACGTCATCTGGGATCCCCGGATCATCGGCTGGATGATGATCATCATCTGGCATCACCGGAGCATCATCAGCTGAGACATCACCGCCTGCTTACCAGGGGTCATGTCAGCTTCGCAAGAGCTGTGTCTGACTCGCGCCTCCACACGAGCCGAGCTCAAGACAGAGAACACAGAGACCAACCATCAGCTGAACGAAGGCACGATAGCGGAAGGACAACCGCGGCAAACCCGGGGACGGGATCTGCGGCATCGACACAGGACGGCCAAGAGCTACTGGCGACTTCGGCCTTCATGTACACCCGCAAGCCAACTCCAGGCTTCCTCTTCTTCCCAAACGGAGAGTCCGTCGACATCGGGACCAAGAAACAGATACTGACTGTTTGAATAAACAGCGGAGGCGGAGCTGAGACGGCAACTGTTTTCAAGCGGAAGGAAAATACCTACCTCTCCAATTTCAACACAAGTTGAGCCTCAAATCCTAAGCAAAGGATAACGGGCCAAGCGCATCGGGCGACCGCCGGCGTCTACACCAACAAAATTAATCCACTGGAAGAGTGAACTGCGTTATCTCCCTTATCGAAGCTCTAGAGTGTCGCCTGTCCAATTGGGGCGGGGCGGATAAAGACTCAATTCCTTGGTCAACGAACTGGAAATTTGTTATTACGTTGATTGGTAGCGTATCCTGTCAATCTTCCTACGGTGCAGTAATGGCTGGTGTTGTGCAAGATTGCGATATATCGCAGTCAGTACAATTTTGAATAGCAACTTTAGCTGCGTTCTATTCAGAACTTGGAGTTGCTTGGCAGGGGAATTCGCCATCTGGATGCATCCAAGCGGGAGAGTAGCATACACGAGGGAAGATGTCTCTCTAAAACCATTACCGGTATGTCTTATTACAGCTTTAAGCTGGCAGTATCAAAAATACGTTTCTTTCTTTTGCTTTATGGGCGGCAGGAACGTTGCTAGTTTGTTCACTCCTGCTCTTGTTGCCAAATGATAAACGAATTAAGTGTTTTAGACTACTACAAACATCTAACAATGCTGTGTCGTTAAACGGACTGGGATGTAGCTCATGTCTAATTATTCCAGTACTGTTGTGGATTGATACAGTAGGTAAACTTGCATAGGACATGCAGAATACCGTACAGTAGCAGATCAGGATGTTTTGCACCCGCTTGTTTTGTGTAACCTCCAGGGTATCGTAGCATAGCGAGGTAGCTCTCCGTAACGTATGTTGGATTCTTTCCCCGCGACAAATATCATTGTTGTTGTGTGACTTTTTGAAGCTATAACATGTACCGCAGAAGAAACGAGTACATTGCTACAGAGTTAAATTTCGAAAATCAGTTTAATTCCATGTGTTAACGCATCGGGGGGTCGTATTAGGCCGTTTATCAGGGGTTCGGAAAATTTCCACTAGCTCCTACCACCCAAACGGTAACAGCGGGGTGAGACGTGTAAGCCACACGATGGCCCAGATGCTGGCAATAGTCTCCAACGAGCTTCAAAACAACTGGGATGAACAGCTCCCTCATGTCGAATTTGCGTACAACAATTCCACCAGCGCCGCCACGGGTCTGCTCCCCGACGAGGTGCATTTGGTTCGGCCGCGCCTCCCTCTCACAGTTTTCGAGCGTGCTGGAGTCGCCGGCCACCAGAGTTTGGCCCGCGACCACCTAGCCTACTGCGACTTGGCGACGGACCGCCAGCAGCGCGCTCACAAACATCGTTCACGAATACCACGCCCTCACCGTTGCTCGCGTGAACTGCCGCAACTCCGCCCTCTCCGATGCACTGCGTTCAGTCCTCAAATTCGCCGCTGGCGGCTGGGCGTGGGTGTATAATACGGCGGCCACTATCCGGCAGGGCGTGAAGCCTGACACGGACGTCGAGGTTTTAAGGCCAACTCTCAATCATCTGGACGGGTCCCTAAAAGTCCTCGCAGTTGGCCCCTGCTCCTCTGCAGACACCCCGGACGGATCTCCTCTCGGGGCCAAGCTCCTGTCTTTGGGTCTTCCTTCCGATATGCCCGGCGCTGATGCTCGCCGGCGCGTATCGATTCAACGCCGCAAGCGCTGTGCCAACCCCCACGACCGTGGCGACATGCTGAAGAATTTCCCTGCGGGGATGACGCAACACATGCTCAACAACCTCTCCAGGGAATCCCCTCCGTAACACGTCACCCACGACGTTTCGACTCCTCTTCAACGATTCAAAGTGGACAAGACGTCGCTGCGATAGCGAGACTTACCGTCGCGACGATGTTGTTAACCGCAACGAAACATAGAGACGCAACCACAGCCACCATGAGCGTTCAGGTGAAAGAAGGCCCACTACTGGTGAGGGAAGCCCGACCGGACCCTAACGGTAGGGTCGATACCCACCGTCGCGTTGACGGGTTTTGATTGGGCAACCGCTACCCCAGTGGCCGTTTTAGCGGCTACCACTGTACTCTCGACGGTTAGAATCACGTCTACGGCGGCGCCCGCTTGGGCTTCCCGCATAGCGTCCGTGGGAAGAGTTTCGTGAACTTTGAGACGGGCTGTGGCTGCGAAGGTCGGTGGTTGATACCCCGCGATGGGAATGTCGTCCACCACGGTTCCGGCCGCCGCAGACCAATTTGGTCCCTCGCTTTCTTATGGTACCACCAAGTCGAGGGCTCCGACTCCGGCTCCGATTCCGGGTTCGACTCCGGCTCCGGCTCCGGTTCCGACCTCTCCCCGTTGACCGCGCCGGTTTCCGGGCCCACTCCGGCTTTCGTTGATCCGGTACCAATTGTTGCAGTACTCGCTTCCTCCATCGCGGTGGTCGACCTCCCGCGCCTGGCCGTCATGATCATGGCGCCCTTCACGTCTCCGGGTCCCATGTGCGCTCTCGTCCTGTCGGTTGTCACGGCTGGTGGATTTGGAACTGAAGCATCGGTTGTCCCCCGAGCGACTACCCCGGAATTTGGGCCTCGACAGTGAACATACACGGCGGTTGCGCTACTAGTCACCGCCCCGACGTCCGTGCCTAGGGAGGGGGGGGCGGCTGTTGGACTGTGATATGTCGCGGCGGTTGGCCCGTCCGTTACGGCTCGAAGTACCCTGTCTGCCTTCACCGCGACGCACGTGCGTACCTTCGCGGTCCTTGCTGCCCCGTTCCGACCGATTACTTAGGCTCGGGCTCCCCAAACTCGATCTACCCTGCAGGCTGTGCACTCTAGGCCAAGACGGCGTGCGGGAGGCTCGAGCGAACGTGAACACAATCACGAGACTTCCTGTCGCCATGACTCTGTTAACCACAACGAAGATGAAAGACGCAACCACAGCCACCATGAAAGAAATCCCACTGCTGGTGAGAGAAGTCCGACCGGACGACGCGGAGGGGTCGATACTCACCGTCGCGATGACGGACACCACTCTTCGGTCATCAATCTGTCCAACAGCAGCGGTTGTGATGGGCACGTCTGCAGTCATGGAAACAGTGGTAGAGCAGGCGTGAACGAAGACCAACACCTCGAAAACCGGCCAACCTTGGATCAACACGTCAGCGACCAGGGTTACAGCTTCGCTGAATACATTGACAGCACGACTCTCTGGTCATACCATCGACGCTACCACATGGTGGGCGATGAGCCCGACGTTATCGAAGGTCCTGGAGACGCGGGGTCTAACCTTCCGTCGCTTCTGTGTTTGTCCCACACGGGTGAGACATCGTAGTGCCCTTTAGACTTTCAGCGACCATTTACAACAACAAATACCTAAATGTTGGAACTACTTTTCTTCGTATTGGAAATTTACCTCAAACGTGATACGATACGACCGAGATGGCACACGTCTAACGAAAAAACAAACACGTACATACAAAACATCTTGTGCCCGATTGGAGTTTAACGTTTCCTTTACCTGTATCCATCTCCATGATAATTCAAGCTGCAAACAGATTGAGCAGTACTTGTCATTGTTGTGTTGGCATCCCGTAGAGCTATGCGAAGGTCTTGAGCTTTTGCAGAGGTCATCACCTACGGGAGTGGTTTCACATGCGAAAAACATACCCAAGACTGTTCTCGACGTTCTTGGTTTCATTTCCGACCCGGAGCCCGACGTGATGTTAAAACGCGCGTCTGGAAAAATACTCGCGTCCGTTTTGGTGAAATATGTGTAGACACGCCCTTTATTCAGGTTTGTCGTTCAGAGTTCTGCCGATGTCGTCTTTGTTACCCCATGCCATTGACCTTTTGTCTCCAACTATATATCCATCATTCATGCCAACAAATCACCCAACTGTCGGGCAAAGGGAGTGAAAGAGAGGAATTTGAACCGTAACACTAACTGTACTGTTGTCCTGTCCTATCTTGGATAGACGTTAGGAGTATGAGTGTTACAAAGTAGCTGCTCGGTTCTCCTGAACAAAACAAAAAGATTCCAACTCGTCCATTTCCCGACTCTCAGACATGCTGTCTAGGTCCTGAATCCTACCATTATAGTTTGTTTCGACGAAGTTCACATTAGTTGGACCGGTCCCATGACCATCCATGGCCGGGCCTGTGATCGACCATGGGCGATCATGACCGAGTCCGTTGTCGACCACGATCACCCATGGCTGGGTCCGTGATCGACCATGAGCAATGAGATCACGGGCGCGGTCATGGTTGGTCATGGTCAACCATGGACCTGTCCATGGTCGCCCATGGACGACCACGGTTGGCCATGGTCGCACCCACGGTGGCGTTCGTGGACCCGTCGATGGACGCGGTCATGGTCGCGCATGGTCGACCACGACCCCATCCGCGGTCGTCCATGCTCGACCATGGTCGCGCCGATGACCCCATCCATGGTGGCGTTCATGCACGCATCCATGGATGCGCCCATGGTTGATCTTTGACGCGATCATGCCCATGGTCGATTTTTGACGCGATCATGGGCGCGTCCATGACCGCATCCATGGCGGTGTTCATGAACGCGTCCACGGACGCGACCATGGTCGATCGTGGTCGCAATCGTGGGCACCTCCATGACCGCGCCCATGGTGGTGTTTATGGACGTGTCCATGGACGCGCCCATGGTCGATGAAAGGATGCGGCCATGGTTGATCATGGACGGGATCATGGGCGCGTCCATGCCCCCATCCATAGCGGCGTTCATGGATGCGTCCATGGACGCGACCATGGTCGATCCTGGACGCGATCATATACTTACTTGTTCATGGCCGTTTCTATGGATGCGTTCATGGGCCCGTCCATGGGCGAACGACCATGGTCGATCATGGGCCCGATCATGGACGTGTCCATGAACGCTACCATGGATGCGGTCATGGCGGTGTTCACGGGCCCATCCATGGACGCGTCCCATGGACGTATCTATGGACGAGCTCATGAGCGCACCCATGGCGGTGTCCATGGACGGGCCCATGAATGCATCCACGTCGGCGATCACGCACGCGTCCATGACCGCGTCCATGATCGCGTCCATGATCGCGTCCATGATCGTCAAATGGTTCACGTTCGTGATATGGGCTGAGACAAGTGTTCGACAGTATGGAGTTTGTGGTGTATCCCCAAGTGTCATATTCCAGTCCCACGACCTACCGTATGATGTAAACCATATGATAATACATCCGCCGGGGGGTGTTTATAGAATAATCAGAGTAATACACATTGTGCAAGGATTGTGCCATAACATATCCCAAGGGTCATGGACTCGTATGTGTGGGATAAGGATGTTGACCTATTTCGGGGGGCCATAGTAAATAGGACCCATGGTACGCACAAAAACCTATATATTCCCTATTTTTACTAACAATATTTGGTCCTATTTACTGTGGTCCCCCGTAATAGTAGTGTGCCATCGCATAGCTCGTGGTTGTCATAATGTTTTTTTGTTGGCCGCTTCAGGGTGATGATATTGAGCGTGCGTCACCATCGCTGCTTTTTTTTTAAACACGATGAAAGGTGCCATGGTATATACCATGGTTGATGGCGTGTCCCATGGCGTGTTCTGTATACTAGGTTGTGAACAACACCATGGAGTGTTCGTGTTGGAAGTCGACCATGATAAACCTTGGGCCTGCGAGGCTGCTATGAATAAACAAGGAAAATAGACCATGTATATCTCAGTCCAAGGCTATTCCGACGCCCAAACAACATGTATGTATGCCGTCAAACAACCTCACATGCAACTTCAAGGTTGGAGCAGTACAGTACACTGATGCTGTCCACAACCCCGACGTCTATTTCAGACGACATAATATCGTATTATTGCGGCTGCCATTTACCAACCCTACCATTCGAGCGTATGTGGATGTTAGTGAGGCGCATGGTGAACAACGGACATATATCCTGCTTTGCCTTGGACGTGGGAACAACCCTAACGCATTCGGAAGATGAAAACACATAAAAGATACACATATGCACGGTACTTACCCATGCGGTTCACCATCTTTGCGCCATTTTCTTCTTCTTCGCAGACATCTTTACCCTAACCTAACCATCTATCTATCTCGTCCGGACAGAAAATCGACTAGTCAGATTGGCAGCGTAGAAAAATGTACTTAATCTAAACTTTCGTACCAAAATAACTAGAATTTCTTACCCCTTTTTTCGTACAGCCAGGTTTTGGCCCCATCGTCAAAGATGTGCCCCGAGTTCTATCTCAGTTCGTGCTTACGACGAATCTCTTGGTCCAAAACGAGACGAGACCCTGTTGGCCGAGGAACTACTCTTGAAGAACCCCCACGTTCAGTGCTTCAAAAGTCACATTTTAGGAACCCTCGCCAGAAGCAAGTCCGCGTCGGCGGGAATCGTCTCTTATTGCCTAAGAATAAGCGTCTGCATGTTGATCTAGCAACACTCTGAGGGAAGGGATGGACCCTGAACAAACGAAATCAGCGGCAAGGAGTAGTGGGATGGGTCTTTCAATTGAGATATACGGGAGGACGAAACACAACGACAATATTGGGCCGTAAAACAGTCCGTGCGGAAGGGTATCGTTCGTTGGAGAGGTCTCCTCTTAGGGGCGTGATGCTCCTGTGCACTGCGACCGAAGTGAAGGTCGTTGTGTACCTCCCTTTCAAAAGTTACAACGAAAGACGCGCTAAGGTTTGAATCGCTTCGGGCCGTAGAGTGACGAGGACGGTGTCGTTTTTACGTACTGCGCTTACGTATAGCAGTGGTGACGACGTCGCACTGGATCTGCACGACTATACAGGCTTCAAGCAGGAACCAACTACTACTGTAGGCACCGGCTCTATCGTGCGCCACCGGGCTGCCCGCGACCGCATGCTTGAGCCACGCCCGCCTCATACAGTGGACAGGTCTCTGTGACACCGTTGAAATGCTGGGCGCCGTTGCCCGACTCGGTTAGCGGAGGGACGTGGAGAGTTGCCCTACCGGGCACGGTTTTGTTTGGGTGCCCGGCGGAGAATCGTACAGATGATATTGGGAGCCCCGGCACCACACAGAGACAAACGGGGTATGAACCGATGCATCTGATGATGTACGTAGCGCTGTACTGTTGCAGCGCATGGTCTTAGGACTGGAAGGCGCGCGGTTGGGTCAGTGGGCTCGTGGCTATCGGTGGCGGCTGTTTTTCGGATTGTGATTATTTTTGCACCATGGTGCTTGCATCGTACGACCATCATCATAGTGCTTCTACGCACGAACTATGTACACACCGACTGATTGATATACTGCTGTACCACATGGTGTATGTGTCGATGGGTAAGTGAGTGGGTGGGTCTTTGGGGGGAGGGGGGGAGGGGGGGGGGGAGGGTCGATCGTTTTTTTTTATGGTGGGTCTGGTGAGTGGGTAGGTGTATTTGGTGGATATGTGGATTTTTGTGTGGGTGGCTGTTTGGGTGGGTGGGTAAGTCGGTTGGTACGTTGATGAGTTCTTTCGGGTCTGTGCTATGTGGCCCTGCCTTGGCCGTGTTGCCATTTATTTCAGTTATTTGGTTTCGGCCGCTTTATCGGCTCCACCACGGCACTCTTCGTGGAACGAATTCAATTCCGTTGTTTTGTTTCGTCCGCTATATTGTCCCCACTATGGCGTTTGTCGGTGTACCACAATTGTCGCAAAGTTTTTTATAACACGGCGCCGTCACTCAGCTGGTTCACCCCGGCGAGGATGATAAGGTGGTGGGTGGAAACGAGGGGAAGTTAGCATGCGTGCGAAGGGCTGTTGGAGAATACTGTAACTTTGTGAGAGCAGTCGAACCGGTACCCTGGGTTGAAAATCAGTACGCTGGTGCTGTGTAATAGTTTGCCTCGTCTGGTGCTCGACGACCATTTTTTTGGGCAGGTAACTACGACCAGACTTGCGCTGCAACAGTATTCTATCTCGAGTTATGTTGATCGAAAACGACATGCCAGGTATGGATGTGGTCAACAAATAGCCAACGGTTTGAAATGAAGGAAGTGTCGTTGCCATTACGGGGGGGCATATTAACTAGGACCTACGGTACACACACAAAAACCCTATATATTTTGATATTTTTACTAAGAATATTTGGTCCTATTTACTATGGTCCCCCGTAATAGCAACTTATATATACTCGCGGTTTACTGCAAACCCCCGGGTATGCCTCAAGCATCCGATGCATAGCTGTACACGGTATCCTTGACGAGTCGTTCCCTGTTTTGCTGTTGGGCCCCTGTTATGGACTGTGTCATACTATTACGGGGGACCATAGTAAACAGGACCTATGGTACACACGAAAACCTATATATTTACCTATGTTTACTGATAATATTTGGTCCTATTTACTATGGTCCCCCGTAATATGCCGCCTTTGCACTAATCATACAGTAAGTATAACCGGCAATAATGCGAGCAAACACCTCCCTCACGATGAACGCCACGGGGCGATTTTCTTAGCGAAAAGGGGTAAATTCCGGCGAAGTTTGTGCCCTAAAAACAAAAAAAATGAAAACAAATCGTCCTCACAGAAAACGTCCCCCCCCCCCTCCCCCTATGATTTTTGTCTGCAAACGCCCCCGCTATCATTTTTTTTTAAAACGCATCCCCCTATCATTGCTTTGTGCAAACGCCCCGGGGCCTAGATGGCAAGTCATTTGAGTTAGGGAGATGGAATTGTTTCAGAAAAAGGCATACGGGTGCTTCACGTATATCAGGAAACATAATGCCTCGGACGTGGGTGGATACCCGGTACGCGGGCAAAACTCAGATAAAAGCGAGAGGTTGACCCGCGCTAAAACGCCCTTCTCTTAACCCTTACAACATGGACCAGTAAAAGCGAACGCTTTGTATCTCACCCCGTACAAGGTCGACACCGAAGATCCCTGCTAGCTGGGCCGATTGCATCGTTAATGGACTCGCCCATTGACAATGCCATGAGCACCGCCACGGGTGAGCCTATGCCATGGGTCTGGACGAACCCATGATCGGCACATGGTTGGCCGCTCTGCCTCGTCCGTGGACGGGCCCAATGAACTCGATACTCGATAGAGGACGGGATGAACAAAAACAGTTCCCCAGGTTTCGTGATTTAAACCCCGTCCATGGATTAGCCCCCATGGAGGTGGTCGTGGACGCGATCATGGACGCGTCCACAAACGCCGCTATGGACTGGTCAATGGACCCAGTTGATGCATCATGGCGGCGTCCGAAGACGCATCCATGATCGCGTCCATGATCGACCATAGACGCGTCCGTGGACGGGCCCATAACGGGGATCTGTCCGTGATCGCGTCCGTGATCGACCATGGATGGGCCCATGACGGCGATCTAAAACACGTTCACGATCGCGTCCATCACTGCCCGTGGACGTATCCATGGATGGGCGTATGAGCGCATCCATGGCTGCGCCGTCCACGGGCCTGGCCATACGCGGCCATGGACGTGTCCATGGGCGGTCATGGGCGCCTCCATGACCGGTCGAACTACTGTAGTGTAGATCGTTGCCCACAACAAACTGTTGGGGTGTGTTTCCACAGTATACTTTTTCCTCATCCTGTATCGATGTCGCGCAAAAGTGTGGATATCACTGAGGCCATCGTCGCCGACCGCTAACTTTTGTATGAGAGCAAGAGGGCGCCAACACCTATCAAGCAGCAGGCTAAGGAA
Source organism: Macrocystis pyrifera (assembly GCA_031763025.1). Taxonomy (NCBI): domain Eukaryota; class Phaeophyceae; order Laminariales; family Laminariaceae; genus Macrocystis; species Macrocystis pyrifera. Next base: position 598,400 of record JASSKH010000019.1, read on the forward strand.
GGACAGGAGCCAAAAGGTGCATCCTTCTATCAGCCCGTCCTCCCTTTCGATCTCAGGTGAATTCCAACCTGGTGTATATTAACTTATGCTAAGTATACAAACCACTAGTCTAAGGCCACAATGATTTTTGTATCGAAAGGCTCCGCAATCTATATGGTGGCCAGCAATGCCCATCGACATAGACACCAACTTATATGAAGTGCATAAGCCACTAGCTTAAGGCCATCATGTATTTGTTTTTTTATCAATAGGCTCCGCAGTCTATATGGCGGCCAGCAATACCCGTCGACATAGACACCGCGAGCACAACCTTTTGTGGTGGACAACGTATATCGACAGATAGATACTGTATGCTACAGCAAAAGATTACCACGCGGTATGGCGTGCTCAGGCACAAGAACACGTAGGCGTCCACCTGACACCGTTGTGTCGCGGGTACTTGCGCTATTGCGGGGGACCATAGTTAACAGGACCAAATATTGTTAGTAAAAATAGGGAAACATATAGGGTTTTGTGTGTACCGTAGATCCTATTTACTATGGACCACCGTATTAGTAACAGGCTAGTACTGGGTATATAAGGTGCAGGACAGGGTCGAGAAGGGTCTGTGTCGATGTGCTGGAAGGCTGCCACGAAAAGGGCTCGTTGCAAGGCAAAGAAAAGGTTGTTGACGTGAAGGCATCACGCACGCCGGCGTGAGAAGCGAGTCCTTCCAACTCCCCATTCAAAAGTCAGAAGAATCGTCAAAACAGGTCGAGGTGGCACTAGCCTCAACCCCGGTTTTGCAGAGAATAGCCGAACACACGGCCTCCGGTTTGATACACAATGGTACACAATACCTGGTAATAATAGTAGTTAGTCTGGCTGTTACCGACTAGAGGGCGTCACGAGGAGCGGGCATTCGAGGGTAATGATGACAAGAACCCGGCAGGGTAGGTCCTCTTTTTGGCGCGAAATTTGTTGTATGTGCTGGCCCCACCACTTACTTGCACAAGCGGTCCAAGCGTCATTCCAGCAATGGATCGGGCATGCTTGGACCTGCACTAAAACCACTCCACCACCTACTATATCTGAGGGAATCGGAAAGTCGGGGCACGAAACGGAGTCTCCGAAGCAACCTCACCACCCATGGTACCGATGGACAGGGGGCATGTCGGTCACTACACGGGCTCGGCAAGCTGTACTTCGAGCGTAGGTTTTCGAGGATTTAGTGTGGAGACCCTGTGAGCGTAGTTGCTTATTTCCAAACTGCTGTGTACTTGTACCGTAAAAAAAAAAAAGTTGCCTAGTGCCTGGTACTTCTTATTATATTATGCAAGATACAGGACGCGCATGCGGGGTGAGGATCGCCCCTGTCCTTAGCCTATACTAGAGAGAGAAACGTCCGTAACATGGTGTCCACTTCAAGCTTGAACAGGGGAATCACAGACACAGACAAGGACGGGGGTGTACTTGTCGAATGATCTTTCGAAACAAAACAATAGAAGGCGAACCTCCTCTGCTGGCCGGCAGTAGTGGGGAATGCCACCAAAAACGTATGTATACATGATAAATCCAGCTTGCTCGCTTGCAGGCTTGGTTGGTGAACCACACACGAAACAGCGCAATTTTGCAGCCCATTGCCAGAAAAACGACGACACATAATAATTTTTAAACACTAAGTGGTGTGTAGCCCACGTTCATTAACTTGGAAGCTTCGTCGGTGAACGAGCAACAATTTGCGTCGGTCGACCGCCAGCTTCTAACGCCACCTCCCAGCAATGAAGGTGTGGACGGTTGTTCGAAGTCAAAATCTTAAACATTTATAACCCTACCAAATACAATCCTTTGTTCTAGCATGGAATTATTGCCCCCCCCGCCACCGCCCCCTGAAACTCGTATGCACCGCATCAAACACCCCTATGAACCGAGGTCGACGAGGATCGAAACAAATTTATAGAAGCAGGAAGGAAATCAAGTCCACCCGCATGTTACCCAAGGGTCTAGCTCACTCAGCTTCTGCTGATTGATGCTGGTGCTACGGGCACAGCTGTGAGTCGTCTGTAGTGTATACCTGCTGGGGCCACCACTCCCATAAAAAAATAGACACCATCATATGCTCAACAAGCTTCAAAGTACCGTATTCTCTCTTGTGTGCGTGAAGGTCTTCGCGTTCTTGCCGGCATAGCTGAGAGGAAAGTTGAAAAAAAACGGTTTCTGCCGGCGCCTCTGCCTTGAGCGCTCTGGCGATACGTCGCGGCGCGCTCTGTCTGTGCCACATCGAACACGCCTCTCCTTCTATAAACGCCGTACATTCATCTTCATGAATCCTAAGCTACACCTGCTTCTGATACCGGGCCAGGCGACATAAAAGTCTACGCATTGTAGTAACCCAGGTGTCTTGCGCAAAGACATGACGACTTGAACTCTCACCAGCGGCCGTGGTCGCCCGAGAAAAACCCAAGGGCATCCTTGCGTGAATGCAATGGGAACGCGCTTCACGCAGGCGCCTTCCGATGAACGGGGGCGCGAGCACCTCTTACCCTTTACCGGGGGCGCGGGCGCCTCTTACCCTCTCCTAAACTGACTACAGCAAGCACACAGGACGTCACGGTTTCGTCGCGGTGCAGCTCCGACGGATACGGGGAGAACTAAATCAGCAACTGTCTACAGGTGGCCAAACGTCCGTGTACTGGTACCATGGTATGCATAACACACGGCAGTTACCGGGACTACGCCGACGTTACCCCAATGGTGATACCACCGCAACTACAAAGCAATAACGCAGAAGAGGCTTTGACCGATCAGGAGGGAGGAAGGGCACGCGCTTTCCATCGACCCCAAAACCGAGCACGACCCTGAACTAAACCCGACGTGCCAGCACACCACGCACCGCATGCTTGTGCCGGGGCCAGGCGCGTGCGTGGCGAGCTGGAAAAACATCCCCAACCCCGGCCGCATATGCGATGGTTGGCACTGATCGTCCGGGAGCTCTCTTGGCTGAAACCGCCCTGCAAAGAATGTGATCGGCGATCGGAAACTAGGCCACTATGGCGAGGGGACGTTACCTGCGGTCAAGACAAGTGCTCTGACAGCGTGCGACCGCTCTATGATTTGCATGCCACGCCAGTCAACAAAGATGTGGACAAGAACAATAACAGCACGAACAAGAAGCCGCGGAAGATAACTGACCCGACGGGACCCCCCCCATGTGGGACTTATGAAGCTCGGGAATCTAGCGGACAAGTTCGCCGGCAAAAGCAACCCACTCAGCCCACATCGAGCAACAAGTCAGAAAAAATACTGACCAAACAACCAAACAACCTAAACGACCGTCGTGAGCGTGACCCATTGCGCTCAGTCACGCACACACACAACACAGCGCTACACAACACAACACACAACACAAAATAAAACCTGTCCGTGAATCGATAAATAATATATAATTCGGTAAGAAAACCCAGACCACCCCAAAACCCAGCAAATCAGCACAAACTACTCCTGTCACCCCCCCCCCCCCCCCCCCCCCCCCCCCCCCCCCCCCGCTCCTACTCCGTCCCCACCCTCGCCTCCGCCGCTTCGAATTAAATTACGACCTGAAAAAAAACTCACAGACAACTGACACTCCCTCCAAAAACGTTCCTAAAACAGAAAAACCATGCCCAAAACTTCCAGGTATCACAGCCCCGGTCATTATATGAAGTCGTCCACCCCTTGCACGTCCCCCTTAAGTTTGCTTTTTCGCCGCCGGTAGATCACGGCCCCGTACGCCATCATCACCATCAAGACCACCATCGCGATCGCCGTCACTATGACCCAGGTAGCGGTCCCCTCGTCCTCGGGCTCGTCAACACTGTCTTCCTCGTCGATCTCGGCCACGCTCGGCGCCTCGGTAGGATTATTGGCGGACAGCAAAGAGTCGCAGTCCACGTCGGTCGCGGGGAAGCCGCAACTGCAACGCAGCTCGTCCAAATCGTAACCCTGCGGTAGTGCGCACCGCGGGGGTACATGGGAACACGCGTACGTTGCGCGGTGTGTCAGATGGCTACTGCGGGGTACTACAGCATTCAGGACCCATAACGTAAACAAAAAAATATGCATTCCAGTGTTTTCACTGAACGTACTTGGTTCTGATTGCGAAGTTCCCCGTAACATTTTTTCTTCCAGTATACACATGAGGGGGAATCGGGTGCGCCGGTGTCAGAGGGTTCATGTTGAGGCGTCTGGGCCATCCAAGGAAATCCTAGCGGGTTTCCTACTGATACGTAGGCATGCATAATTTTCTTCACACTTGCGCATGGGGTGGGATCGCGTACGTTGCGCGTGTGTCAGAGGACTCTGTTTATTCAAGATCGACCTCGCAGGGTGGGCAGGAATGGGGGGGGGATGCTCTCTCTCTCGCTACCATCTACCGCCGCCCCTCCTATTCGCGGATGAAAAGGCGAGCGAAATATACACCCCCCGGATAATTAAGTCAAACTGCTGACTGTATAGGTTTGCAGAAGGAAGCGCAACGATAAGCCACGACGAGATGGCTAAAAGTCATTGAGCGGGCAAGCTCGGTAGGGGCGGTGACCCCGCATCTTGTCCGCAAACTAATTTCGGCGTGGTGCTTGCCGAGGATACCTCGGCGGTCACCGAACGGTGATCTTCCTCTCCTATCTCGCGCCAATTTCTGTCGCATAATACCCGGATACCGCAGTGAAAATGTGCGCAAAGCCCTTTTGGAAACAACTTAGAATTTGACAAGTCTGTCTCCAAAGCGGGACTGCAGCACAAAAAGGGCTAACCAGATTCCAAAGGATGGGACGCAACGCGGCAGGTGGGTAGGTTAACTCAGCGGCGGGTGCCGCACCATCCACGCATCCGCTCACGAAACACACGCCGCTCTTTTCTGTAAAAGCTCCCCCCCGTCTGCCAAACAAATCTAAAGCGACGCGGTGACGCAGCAGCGCAGTACACGTAGTAACGTGGAGGTGGGGTTGAAACAGCGGCGTCTAATAGCACCCGGCTCCGGCGGTCTCACCCCGTCTTGCGGCGTCGGAGTCACAGCGGGCAACAAGTTCCTCCAAAGAGAAATCGCCCGCCTTAACTCTTCCCCTTCGGCGCTTCGTTAGGGCACGTATCTACTTCCACCCTCCTGCCGCATGCAATAAGTTTCTAAATGTGCAGGCGTTACCCCGCCGTACGGCGGAACTGCACCAGCGCCCCCCCCTGTGCACTGGAGTGAACCCCACCCACGCAAGCAAAACCAAGAAGTCTGATGTCCGTGACACGTAGCCGCTACCAACGAACGACCAATCTGGGCACAGCATACGTCCGTCGTCCATACCAGGTACCAGGGTATGTATCAGCTCGAGTGCCGTCCTGCGCCGGGAAAAAACAAAACTCACAAAATCATGTATTACGGGGGGCCATAGTAAAAAGGACCAAATGTTGTTAGTAAAAATAGTGAAACATATAGGTTGTTATGTATGCGATAGGTCCTATTAACTATGGTCCTCCGTAATAGTCGAAATACTGCTACAGCTCGCTATGGTGGGAACCCCGAAAACCAATGCGTCCTTTCGACGAATGGCGACTTGCAGGGCGTACCATAGGTATCAACGACACCGTGGATTAGAAAGCACGGGGGCTTCATCCACCTTACGCAAACGCCTCCGTGGAGGAGGCCAACGGTGCGGACGCGAAAAACACAGTCGGTGAAATTCCCCGAAACGTTTCAAAGCGTAAGCAGGCCCAACCACGGCCCGGTAGAAAAGAGAAGCCGCAGAAACCGCAGCAGCAGCAGCAGCAGCAGCAGCAACAGCGAAGAGGCACCAAGACGAGGATCATAATCGTTGGGCTCTGATTCTAGGCTCTACGTATATAGCTCTACTGAATGCAATTAACCGGAACCACAGAGAACAGCAGCGCGAACGTCCGGTAGCTGCCACCGCAACATCGACAACGACAACGATGACGACGGCGACGACGACGACGACAATTTCTACACTACTGCCAAAAGGATGCGAATCTACAGTAGTCCCAAATTATTTTTTTTTCCCCGAAGACCGTGGGCGGAGTTCTCAAAGAGTTGAGAGAAAATCAAACGTCAACCTGTGGTAGGGGTGTATGACTCCTACGGTTTCTGAGGCTCCTCGCTTGAAGAGCTCTGTACTCTTAAGAAGTCATCCCAAAGTCATCCCGAAGTCATCCCAAAGCTGATCCCAAGTGATTACTAAGTCATCACGGAGCCATCATGGAGTCGTCCGAAATCAGAATTTCTGCCCACCCGCCGGAGGATAAACCAAAGTAAAATATTAGCAAACAAAAAAAAGAACAGATAAATAAACATACGGGATCACTTTACCTTGACGATGAAATCGATTGATTCCGCCTCCGTACTATTGCAGAGGTCCAAGTTCGACACCTCGAACTCGGCGTCCACGACGGCTTTCCCTGCAGCTATAAACGGCGCGTACACCTGCGACACGGGCACACCGAAATAGAGCCATGAGAGAATCGCCGGGGATACAGCAATGGGAACGTGGGGGTCAATCAATCACCCGAGGAGAAATAAACCGAACACCACCGAGACAAAGTAATCCTTGAACTAGCTATAAGTTAACCCTTTTTAAAACCCCACGCGCTCGTTTTTGGGGGCACATGCAACACGGGAGCAGGCGCGGGATACACGCTGCAGTCCTGAACAGGTCAAGCGGGAAAATCCGACAGGGGCGGAGGGGAGGGACTGGTCGAAAAATTCCCACCCCGCCCTACCATCCAGCGGGTCCGAGGAATAAGATCGATCGAACGTTCCACCAATCGCTGCAACGGTGTGAGCAGGATGCTCAGCATTTTTCACCCGCCTTACTGTTTGCTCTTGATTCACTTCCTGGTGGGGGGCATTCTGTTTTCTGTGGGCAGGGGACGCGCGCGCGCCTCTTTTGCGCGATGTCTAGAACACGCGGAGGCAAAACACGCCCGGACAAAAATGTTCAGCGAAAAACGCGGTTTGATATCAAAAACAGGAAACCCTTGCGTGCAATATTGATTCACACGCGACTGACGTGTCACGCAGGTGGCAGAGCCGCGTATCAACCATTCAATCGGTCGGTCGAGCGCACTGCTGACGGTTGTGTAATGGCGTTATTTAACAGAAAAACAAAAAACACACCAGTGAAAATAAACACTACCTGGTATCATATATCTGTTTTCTACGAGCGTCCAAAAAAAAAAAAACGAAAGCAGGAAATCACAGAGGACCGAAGGCGACAGCGGGATTCCAATCTTCTCAGACCCTCGGTCGAAAAAAACCTCGTGGGTCGCAGAACGGCTAGAGCATGTGGGCGGGCGGGACGAACGCGCGGAAGTGGTTTTCTGTGCGCTTTGACTATCTCCTGCGCCTGTAACGCACAACGATATTTGGTCGTTTTGTGGGGCAAACCGTGTTATAGGCACAAGCACAAGGACAAGTACATGCATGTGCACATGCGCAACCACATAAAACAGCCTACATAACCAGCACGAATCCAAGCAACACACACAAGCTACCAAAAAGAGACAAGCACAATCACAAAGCTCATGCCCAACCTAAAAGAAGATTCAGAAACCGAAACCGAAACCCCATACGTACACAAGCTAAACTGTTAACATAAAGAACAAGCGCAGGCGCAGGCACGGCGGCGCAGCAACCGACGATGACACCAGCTAACAAAGATCGCTCACGTCGCACGTCCCTTCCGAGTAGCAGTCCGTGCTCAAGGCCCAGTCAAACCAGGGCTGCAGCTCCAGCACCTGCAGCGCGTCGTTCTTCAGAGCCACCGACAGGTTTCGTTCGTGCGCCTGCCGAGGAGGGCAAGGTCGGGGAGAAAATTTTTAACCGACGGAAACGGCTGGGTGGAGACTCGCAAGGTACGGCAGTGACTTTTACGCGACACTCTGAGTTGTGGAAACGAGAGAAAACGGAAATAGACAAACAAAAAAAAGCTCAGAACTGCGCAAAAAACAGAGACACACGGAAACGCTTTTTTAGCTACTTGTTACCTGTTAAATAAGGCTCTTGGCTGTGGGGGACCGAGATTTGAGCTGGAATTTGTCGAAATTGGCGACCAGTGCGAGAGATCGAGATTTTGAGCTAGGTGCTCGTCGTGAAAAGCAAAATGCCGAGCGATGCACGAGGTATCGTATACAACAGACCTGACCCGCACCTGATCCGCGATCCATTTGTTGTACGTGAGTTGATCCTCGGCAGATATATCCCAGCCGGATACGCCTACGCCGTAGCTGTACACCTGTCCAGAGAGAGAGGAGAGACGTCGAGAGAGGGAGGGTGCGCACAAACGCTTCACATCTCGGACATACCTTGATCTGTCTGATCTGTCTACAGATAGATCATTGAGTTCCCTCACCCGCCGTTGTGAGAGGGTTGTGCGGGACCTGCATCGGAACAGGTCTAACCTCAGCGAACCCCGTGCCGTGTAGATCATGCGGGTTCTGCCGGTCCCACCACCCGGCGATATGAGATGTTACATATATATATATTATACTATTAATAGATCATAGAACCGGTATACAAGTCTGCCTTGAAACTATCCCGTAATTAACTCGAAGCGGGAATCGATGATCTACCCCGATATGTAAAATATTTTAAAAAAACTCTTTTCAAATGGGAAAGTTGACGATCAAAAGTTTTTTCGACGATTACACCGACGGCCACTGCGTGGTTGTCCGGGGGGGTGTACTCGATAGGAGAGATGTATTCGATATCATGCATGGCCGTAGTCGTATGACCATAGACCCTCGCATCCCTACAATGCCGGAACGGAGCATGTCGGGTTTTCACCGACCAGGCAGACATTGCTTGCACCAAGCGCGAAGCGTCGTGAGGTGTCGGGCGAGTCGCATGAAGGGTGAGCTGCATTCTACTGAGAACCGCTTGTGAGGCGGGCTTGCATATGGATGTCAGCTTCAATGAGTTAGTTTAATTTCCGGTGTGGCCACTTCCAGAGACAGCAATGGGAGTATTTCGTGTCCAAGGTATATACGGTAGTGCCAAGGGGTTTCGCGGCACGGGTGCAAGCCAACATGATCCTACACCCCGTGTACGTCTGGGCCCTCACGCCGCTCGTAGACAGTTGACAACCCTAACCTTTATCCTTGTTCTGGTCGCTATCTCGGAAGTGCTGGTCGCTATCTCGGAGGTGCTGGTCGCTATCTCGGAGGTGCTGGCCGCTATCTCGGAGGTGCTGGTCGTTATCTCGGAGGTACCAAAAGGGGGTTACGACCCCATATCGGTGGAACAGCGTTCGTCTATGTCTGTACACCTCGTATTCCGACCTGGTAGTGTTTTACTTCTGTACACCTGGTTTTGTCTGTGACACGCCTTTTCATGTAGCCTTTCGAAATCGCGAGAGATCACGAGACACCTGGTCCAGCGACCGACCACTGTCCAGCTGCAAGCAACAGCCCTGTCTGTTCGCGTGTCCTATATACCAGTCTGCCGGCAGGTTCACTTCTGTACACCTGGTATTGCTTGTGACATGCCTTTCCATGTAGCCTTTCGAAATCGCGAGATATTACGAAATATCTGGTCCAGCGACCGACCACTGTCCAGCTGCAAGCAACAACCCCCGTCTGTTCGCGTGTCCTATATACCAGCCTGCCGGCACCGTTCGTGCGGTATCCACTTGGTATTCCCACGAGCGCGATCAGCCAAACAGTGCCAGTTTCTGCTGTCAAAGTGAGCTACGTGCTACGTACTCAGCCCCAAGAATATGAACCATCACGCCGAATTCTCTCTACGAAAACAACCTTCAGATTATTCTCGCATCGGTTCCCGATCCGTAACAATAGTTTCATTCATTGTGTTCGTTCATCGGGTTGCACTTTCAAATATTTCTAGGAATCAGCTTTTACTGTAGGTGACTAACTAGTGACTTACCGATAGTACTACAGTGGTGACTTACTAACAATGCGTGTATTCTTCACTTTAAAACCGTTCTTTCTACCCGTCGACATCCAGCGCACCCAGTGTCCGTGCCAATGTTTCAATCCTAAGAGATGGTACAAGCTCTGTGATCACAAAACTACGCCACAGAAACACTACATTGTCACGCAGTAAGCGGAGTAAACAACGCACTGTCACGTCATCGTACTGGATATGACAGGCACGACATACACATTCTGTGAAAGGGTACTCATGACTTTAGTATTACGGGGGACCATAGTAAACAGGACCAAATATTGTTAGTAAAAATAGGTAAATATATAGGTTTTTATGTATACCATAGGTCCTATTAACTATGTACCACCGTACCCCCGTAATAGTAATTATAATGACTCACTATTACGGGGGATCATAGTAAATAGGACGAAATATTGTTAGTAAAAAAAAAAGTAAATATGTAGATATTTGTGTTTACCGTAGGTCGTATTTACTATGGTCCCCCGTAAGAGTAGTATCGAGCTCCTCTCAAGTGAGCAGGTGCCGGAAAAAAAAATACAGCAGGTGGCACCTGTTGTAGCATGTGTCTTTTTTTTTTCTCTTCTCAAAAATCAGTTTTTCGGGAGGACGTAATACGTGGGAGCTCCTCAAAGTGGGGAAGGGGCCCTACAAAATGTACCGGGTAGGGGGCACCATGTGATCATGTACGTACCCCACGTAATGTGTTCGAATACGTACCCCTACCTACTGTAGCAAACGCCGAAAAACGAAACAGTAGAAGAAGAAAAAAAAAAAACGGCTCAGCACCTCGACGGCATCCGGCTCCACCCCATCACAGCCCTTGGTGACGGCCAGATCCAGTCTCGACATCATGACGGTCTTGATGCCCTGCGAACGCGCAAGATAGGCGGGCGCCGCGATAAAGGAGGGCCCAGGAGGGGAGAGGGTTTGGCCACGGAACAGGCGGGAGACGGGAAGGGTTCATCAACATATCCCGCAAATCACGATGCTAGACTCTCATTATTCGCCGACGACCTGCCCAGGATACTGCTCCGTGCACGAGGTGTTAATTGCAGCCTAACCAATTAGCGTACACACGATTTTTGACGCGTGAGTGTCTGATAGGCTGAAAAACCTGCCCGCGCCGGTCACCAGTTGTATCGCCCAACGCGTATCGTACCTAGAGCGAGCGGTTCCATGTTCACAGTCCCTACGATAAGCGCGGTTATAACGCCTCCTTCGCCACACGGACGTCTTTTTTTTCCTGATTTCTTCGCACGTGTACCTAGTGTAGTGTAGCCAATAATAGATCATCAACCTTAATGTGCCGATATGATATGTTGTACGGGATATGTTACAGCACAGATTCGACCCAGGAAACCTCCTAATCTTCCGTAATGAGATGCTGTGCAGGCAGGATATGTTATGTGTGCACCACACATCCAACCCGGGCAGCATGGGCTAGACAATTATGCAGGACTACACGGCTTCCACACGATAACAGAAGCTACTACGGAACATACTCATCGGGACCACTTGTGTTCAGTTATAAACGGCGGAAACGTACTCAATGCGCTTTATGGTATCTTAGCGAGGCCCAACGACAGAAGTAGGGCCGGATAACACGCGACCGCTCACAACATCCTCCGTGAGTTCTGTCAAGCAACAGCCGCTGTGCTGCAAAGTGTTTCGAACGATTCCCACATTGCAATGATGCTCTATACTAGAATACGTAGGTTTTTGAGTATATGACGGGTTCTGATTGCAATGGTCTCCCGCAACCGATGGTCCGCCGCGCAAAAGAAGGGAGGGTGGCGTCCACACGGTGCTCGAACAGCGGGGCCGGCGTTCCGAGCATGCCCGCGTTTCCACCGCCTCGAATTTGTCGCACTGCGTTCGTCCCGCTGCCCCCTTCGCCCACAACCTGCTGAAGCAAAACCTACTAGAGATTTACCTATTATGCCATAACCCCAGGAGCCTCCTCCACCAACCTCCACCGACACATTTTCCTACGACGTTTCTGTGAGTCTGGTATTGTTCGGGGTCCTGTCTCAATGCCACAAGAACGCATGCCACGCCGCGCACCCCACCCCACCCTACAAGTGAACAGCGAGACATCCCTACCCAGCGCAGGGGGGGGAAGGGGTGGGGGGGGGGAAGACTATTTTCATTCTGCCCGTCGGTGAACACGTATGTACAAACACCGCGAACCCTTCCAAGGTGTTCAGTGGCGTCTCGGCTCGTGTGGTGACGAAAGGCCGCCGTGAGTTTGATGCGCTCGACTTCGCCAACAACGTGCGATGGCTTCAAGCATTTGAACGGGGTATGCGGCGTACAGTCGATGTGCTCCTACCCCCCAAGACCGCCTCCTTACCTACTCCACCCACCTGAGTGCATCACGAACGATGTTGCCTTGTTTGTTTGTTAGTTTGCTTTTTATATATGTTTGAAACGTTGGGCGGGTAAAATAATGTCCTGCCGCTGTAGCGCTCCGCAAGGCGAACGCCCACCGGACACCCAAGGACCAACAGAGTGCGCTCAGAAAAGCTGCTGTGGCTCGCACGGGGCAAATTTACGCCAAAGATGCAAAACCTCTCGCTAACCCCCCGCCCCCTGCAAGAGATGCTTGCCCAGTCGGTGAAAACCCGACGTGCTCCGTCCCGGCATTGTAGGGACGCGAGACCCCCCCCCTCCCCGCTCCTCCCTCACACTATAGTAAATAGTCCTATTGCAGAGGACCATAGTAGATAGCACCTACGGTACACACAAAAACCTATAGATTTCCCTATTGTTACCAACAAAATTTGGTCCCATTTACTATCGTCCCCCGTAATAAACCTTTTAGCACGGCACTGTACATGTACCAAAATTTGACTCTATTTCCAAGTGTTTTGTCCCCACCACGGGGGTGCAGTCCTTAAGGCCGACAGGTGTGAACATGAAGACCCTGTCATCGTCGCGGTGCTAATTCATTGTCTCGACTGAGGCACTGGTTGGGTCATGAAGGCTCTCGTCCATACCACATGTGTACCTCTTCAATGTCTCCATCAGTCGGCGAAGCGACTCAATCGTTAATGAGCTCTATTTCCCCCCCCCCCCCCCCCCCCCCTCGACCCTATTCTTGACGCACCTGGTCGTTGATGTTCACCCACCACTCTCCCTCCGCATCCTCGATAGGCAATCCCAGGGCGGAGCGCGGAAACTGGTCCTCATCCTCTCGATACTCCTGATGGCGTTTGGATGTTCGGTCCCGATATGGGTGTCGGATTTGGTGTTGGTTTGATGTTGCTTTGGTGTTGGCCCCGTGTTGGTTCGGTTTCAGTCGGTATTGATTTGCTATTCGGTGTCGGTTCACTATCGGTTCCGTGTTGATTCGGTGTTTTTTTCGATGTTTTTTCGGTGTTGTTTCGGCGTTGGTCCGAATATTGGTGGGGTGTCGTTGTCGATGTCCGTGTACCAAGGTACCTGGTAGGCATTATGCTCGGGGATTTCACTGATTTTTTATTGGTCAACAGCATGCAGATGTGCTATTCCGTTTCGGCTCGGCGGGAGCGGTGTTTCTCGATGCAGGTTCGGCGCTGGGATTACTGTCATTGTTGGCTAGGTGTCGGTGTGAACATAGAAGGGGATTTATGCATCCCGGGGCGACCCTTGAGGGCAGAGGCGAATACCGTCGAAGGTCGAGAAGACGAACTGCTATAGCTAAGAACAGAAGAGTTAGAGTCCGACCGACATGAAAGCGGAGCCCTTGTGGGCTAGCAGAGGATTAGGCTATAGGCTTAAGGCAAACTGTTGTTTGACGAGATAGGTTATGCGCCTCGTTCATGTGCCAAAGCCCGACCTCAGGCCTCGAGAGAGAAGTGAGGTCGATTGCTGTTTCCATTCTTAAGCCTTCCCAAATACATGGAAACCCCTTCATTCGATTTTACAGTAGCGCATGTTTGTTCTGCACTTGAGTCTTGCTGCAGACAGCACTAACCCTATCCCTAAGCCTAAACCATGTATACGGTGTGACGACGCTACCGCCGCCCGCAAGAAACAGCGAAACAGCCTCCTCAAGGCGTTGGTAGATTATTTCTCCAAGCACGCAGGCGCCGATCGATAAACCAGGCCGGCGGGGTCGTCCCGGCGCTTTGGAAGCAACAAGACACCCTCCAGGCGAAACGCGCGAGGTCGGGCATGGAGCCCTTGCACCGGCAAAAAACAACGGGCGGCGAAGAGCCGTATCTAGCTTGGCCCTATCGAGGTACGTGGCCGAGCGGCCGACATTCTGGCGTGGAAACGGAGCTCCAAAAACGGACGCCGCATGCATGCACGCGCGAGAGAGATAGAGGCGGCTGAAGATGCGAATAGAGCACGAATCACAGCCAAGCCGCCGCAATCGTGTGGCGCCACAGCAATGATCGAGGCGCCGCGCGTTTCTCTGCCGTTCGTCACGACTAGCGCGCACTACAAGTGCTCCAACGTTGACGTTTACCGCACACAACAGCGTAAAACACCCTTACTTTAGATGCAAACGGTGGCAAGCGAGCTGCCCCGCAACAACATCAACGTCCCGATGGAGGCGAGCGGAAAGTTCAACAGACCAAACTACGAGCAAGAACACACTTGCAGTCTAGCTGCGCATTGCATTCATGCGAATATCCGAACGAAAATACTCGTACTCGTGCGAATTGACCGTTTATAAACTAAAAAACGTATAGATTTCGACTTCCCGAATCCAACACTTTTGTGCTCTACGGACTGCATCAGACGGCTATGCCTCCGACAGCTAACCGAGTCGTGGAGCAACGTAGCTAAATTTCGTACGGGACACCACTGAGTCAAGCAAGGCCGCCCACACCACCCAACGCGGAACGGCGATGGCACCGCTGGCTGCAAAAAACATGGAAACCCCACCGACACCGTGAAACTCTTAATCCGGCAGAGCGTACTAAACTACCGCTTTACCTCGTAGGTGCCGGCGGAGAAGTAGCAGATCACGTAGATACCCGCGTTGCTCAGAGCCCGCATCTCGGACTGCGGCACATCTGCCCAACAACAGCAACAACAGCAGTAGCAACAAGAAACACGGGCAATGGGAGCCGGTTTTCGTTTGGAGGCCAACAACTCGTGCAACAAAATCAACGGAAGCAGCTGCAGTAGCAGGAGGAGGACGAGCAGCAGCAGCAGCAGCAGTAGCAGCAGCAACAGCAACAGCAGCAGCAGCAGCAGCCCCAGAAGCAGCAGAAAGCAGAAGCAGCAGCTGGAACAAAACTCAGCGCAGCGACAGCAACAAGCGCACGAGGCGTGGGCATGAGAAGTGCACTGCTGAAAACAAAAAAAAAAAACACGCACGTTCCGCAATTCCACCGCTCCCAATCTATTCTGCGCTTGCGTGACGTGGCGAATCTCTACCTCTCCCGAACGAGTTGGACGACGAACGGGCCGCCGGGAGCACCTCAAACTAAACTCGCAAGGTTTATTGATCTATCGCCAATCCCCCCTTGATGATCTAGATATTTCAGGACAGGTAGACTCCTGACCTGTATGATCTATGAATAGCTCATTTGGCCGGGTGGAAGCCGTACAATCTGCATGATCTACCTGTAGGGCATATTTCCAGCGTTGGATCTGTAATATTCAAGATCCTGCACAGCATCTCATAACGGCAGCTTAGGATCCAGACGACCTAGATCATGATACTACTGTCTGAAGCGCTAATTTCCACTGGATAAATCGAGTTCGACTTTCGGTTCGCCTTAGTTTTCCCGTCGGGAGGTCCCGCCGATAGTTTTCGTCCGCTCGTTCCGCCGACGAACCGCACGCGTACATGTACCCTCGGGTTCGACGACGTGACCGTCTTTCTCGAAAAAGGGCGACTTTCTTGAAGGCGCCCGAATTATTCCCGGCCCTGAATCGATTGTTTCGGTTCTCGGTCGGTAGGTCCCCCGTCCGTAGTTTCCGTCCCTTCGTTCTACCTATATACCGCATGCGTACATGTACCCTGGGGTTCGACGAACGTAAACGCCCTCCTTGAAAGGTTGACTTCTTGAAGGTGCCCGAACTATTCCCGGAAAGAGTTCCCGGGTTCAACGACTGACAGACCGACCGATCGTCCCTTCTCATCTGGAGGGTGATTTTCTCCAAGACGCCCCACAAACTTCCAGGCCGGAGCGCCATTTCCAGACGACAGACCGACCGATCGTCCTTTCTCATCTGGAGGGTGATTTTCTTCAAGACGCCCGACAAATTTTCCGGCCGGGGCGCCATCATCAGACGACAGGCCGATCGATCGCTTGCGTTTGATTATTCCTTCCGAGACGTCCAGTGAAGACGTGCTGGGATGCCTCTAGGCGTTGTATCTATTACGTCACGCTGGGTGCAGGGTTAACGCCCGATTTCTGATTCTCGTGTGGCTCGGGGTTGCGCAACGGGGAGGGAAAAAATGTCGCCAGAGCCGTAAGGAACCGATCGTCACGACGACGCCCGCCACAAGCGACACCGCAGTGCTACCGGTATGTTGTTGGCCTACCGTGAAATGCGCGTCAAGTGCTGCGGGAAACGCGCGTATTAGTCCAACCGCCCCACACGCCAGACAGATAGATCATCTACAGATAGATCATCTCCATCCTAAACTGCCGCTATGATGTGGTTGTGCGGGATATAGATAAAAGATCCAACTCAGGAAGCATGTCTCAGATCGTGCAGAACACACGTCTCCCATATCCGGCAACATGAGGCCATATAGATCACACACGCCAGGAACCTACGTACCTGCCATGAAAAAAACACCTAGATTGTTCATTCGGGAATCGATTATCTGTCCGACCTATGAACCATTCGCAAAGCAAGACGTAAGAAACTGTAGCGCGCTAGAATCTACCGCATTTCCGATGTCTTCAGACGCATGAGTCGAAGAGAACAAAGCAGAAAATCTATTTTTGTGACGGTATCGCGTACCCGGTAGCTATAAGGCGGCTGAATTATTCGTTAGGACCGTGACAGCAGCAGCGACGGATACAAAAGTTGCACGAAAGGGTTGCGTATATCTTGGCAGGCGTTATTACGAATTTTGCCGTGCACTGGGAGGAAGCTCGAGCGCCATGCTCCTCTTCGCTCTCTCTCCCTCCTCGTGTCCCGAAATGTAACATAATTTTGGATTACATATCTATACGCAAACGATCCTTGTATGTAGAGACGCACAGTAGTTGTACCATCACACCGCGTGGCTGTCGGGCATCCAGGCTTGGACTCTACGAACACGGAATACGTGTCAATAATGGCAACTATCCTCTAGTGGAACGTTCTCCGTAGATCGTACGATGCATGTTGTGAAGGAATTTTTTACATGATAATTGGTGGGCTCACCCTCACCCTCCCCCTTCTCAACTCGGCTCTCGTATGCCAACTCTCATCACAGTTTGCTGTACGCTACTGGTCGTTTGGTGACCGGAGGCTCGGCCACTGGATACGATACGTCTCGAGAGGACTCGGGGGGGTGCGTGACACGGTTGGCTTACCGAAAAGGTCGATATCGTACATTCCCACTCCTGCTGTCGATTTTGGAGACCCCGCCAGCCTCCACTTTTGGTCACACGCACGGGCACGGAAGGAGGGGCGGAGGCGCACGGGAAGACGGTCAACGATCGAAGTGTTAGGCGAGGGTCGAACGATGCACCGCGTCCTGCGCATTCGATCGGAACGCAAAAAGGGGAGTGCTTCGGTATGCGGCGAATATGAAATAGACGCTTTGAGGGCAGCACCCACATGAACCACCAAGCACAAGTAGATTTGTGCGAAAAAATAAAGGTTTCCTTGATCGTAATCGGTACGTTTTGTTTTGTATGAGTACCCGCGTGACCCACAATGCGCAAGTAAAATGGTGCAAGAAAGTAAAACTCTACTTGATCATAACGGATATATTTTTTGTTGTTGTTGTAGAAGCATCTATGATCGTACGTGTCATTTCATCGTTCCAACGATGTCAAGTTGGTATCCGTATGAATGTATAAACGTTCCTTAAATTTTCGCGCAGAGTGGCAAAAGACGCGTATACATACAACTACACACGAGCACGCAGACACACAAAACACACACAATCGAGTTCGCGCACTCGTCGAGCTGCTGCCCGTCTAACCGGCGGTACTGCGGGGGGAGGGGAGGAGTACTCATTATCATGCATGGCCGTAGTCATATGACCATAGACCCTCGCATCCCTACAATACGGGGAAGGAGCACATCGGGTTTTCACCGACCAGGCAGACATTGCTTGCACCAAGCGCGAAGCGCCGTGAGTTGTTGGGCGAGTCGCATGAAGGGTGAGCTGCATCCTACTAAGAACCGCTATACAGGTGGATTTTCTTGTATATGGATGACAGCATCAATGAATTGATTTAATTTCTGGTGTGGCCACTTCCAGAGACAGCAATGGGTTTACTATGTACCTGCTTCGTGAGTGCCTCACCCCTTACACACTACGTGATACGAGTGATACGATCATCCCCCTTGTGCGGAGTACAGGTTCTCCCCCGCACGAAAATGATCTAATTCGACCGCCAGCCGTGGTAACCGCCAAAAAAAAAAAAAAAAACGGTACCCTGTCTGTTCTGCTCACGAAGTGAGAGGCGTGTTTTTCGGCGTCGTCGCCAACCGACGCCAACCCAACCTATATATATATATACCAGGTATATAATATTCAGAGGGGGGGGGGGGGGGGACGAAGAAACACTGCCTGTGGAGGTAAATTGGCCGATACGGGGCAATGCTTGGGTCCCCTCTGCTGGCAACGAAGGCGGAAACTTGAAATTTTCCCGGGCGCCTCTACGGTGCGCAAACCCTTGGCTAAACGCGCCGATAACTTGCAGCCCCTCTACACCCGCAAACATATTTTTCGATATAAAAAAACTGCTGTGTAACTTGCGCGGATTTTTATTGCCGGCCTACAAACGGAAAGGGCCTCGGCGCGATCGGCTCAACGCACTTGCATGCAGCTTGCACCCAGCATCCACGTTGCACGCAAGTTTTAGTATGGCCTTGCCTACCTTGCCCTTGCAAGCAAGCGCATCGCACTCAACCACCCAAAAAAGAATAAATCGTGTGCAAGATCCGACCGGTTACAACTCGGCACGGCGTCGATACAAGCGCATGTTCCAGCCCGGACTTACCATGGGAGGGCCCATGAAGGCTCAGACACTGACACCGTTGTTGATAGCTATTATACGTGCGACTGTTGTTAATAGTCTTCACTCGACCCGAGAAAGCGCTTAAAACATTGTCGGCGGGAGGATTGCTGGATGCGCCCCCTACCCCCGCCCCCCGCCGCCCCCAAAAGAGAGGCGTGAGGGTCATGTGGATACATAATCGAAACGTATTGTCGAAGCACGATCCATCTGCGGTTTCCGAAGCACTTTCGCGCGTTGCGCGTCTGTTTCAATGTCCTCGGCCGCGTAGAAAGCAAGCCCACAGGCCTTGCCCCACGGCAAGACTCTCGCGTCGGACGGAAGGGAAAAATCACGGCCTTCGACATCATCGGCGAACGCACGCTACTGTCGGGCGCGTGGCCCAAGACGGGGAGGTTCTGGCGTGCGGCTCCGTACTGCTTTCTGCGGCGGCAGCGCCAACGAGCCATAGGCGCATGGTACGGTACATAGTTTCTTCCTATTTTCCTGAGGCTCGTCTATTGAGGAGCTGTATATGCCCTCGTCCCATCACCCGTCGTCGAGAAACGTGGGTACCAGGAAAGCTAATAATCCTGACCCACAATCCCCTTAGGACATAGATATTCAAAGCGATAAATACTGTATGTAATCAGGTCCAAACATAACAGCAATGGGTGGATCTCCCGGCTGGACGCCGTTGGTGAGAAAGGTATGGGCTCAAGACTGCTACACCTAAGCCACAACCCGTAATCGATCCCTAAGTTTAACTCCTAATTCCAGCCCCTAATTGCAACCCCGACTGTCGTAGTACGTCTCTTGTGCGCAAACACACAACAACAACAACAACCACCACCAAAACAACAACAACAACAACAACAACAACTAAACGAGGCGTCCCGCCCACCAAGTGCCAACCCTACTCTTGCGTCACCGAGGACACGCTTCGCCGTCTGCTACATGCGGCTACAGCAACAACCCAGGACGGGTAAACCTCTCTTGCCTTGCGCTCGCCCATCCAACAGCGATCTCGTCTCGCACCAGACCCGCGGTACGACCGAAAGCCGACCGAGCGGAGGATACCTGGGACCACTCTGTCCCTATATAAGGGCTGTTCGTGTACTAATATCCAATCAAAAGGTCCATATATAGAGAGAAAAAAAAGGGGCATAGGACACCGCGAGCAAAACTCGTTCAGGACGGCATAGACCTGCTGCTGTTTCAGCTTCTGCTGCTAGCTTCTGCGGCAGCTGCTGTTACGGAGGCGGCGGCTGCTGCGGTGACATACCCCCTTTGGTGCGTCCAACAGACATAACAGCTACATGGACTACTGACCCACGAGCGCGGCCCGGGCGATGCCCAACGGGTAGGCAGTAATGGCGCGTTGGAATAAACCGGTACCTAGGGGATACACAGGGGCGGAGACCACACTCGCGAAGCCTGCCGACTACGGCATCAGCACCGCGAAGGCAAGGGATATAACTATCGGGACAAAAAGGTGGATATGTATGGCTCGTGCGTATAGCTTCCACCAAGGGCGGATCTACCTGCCACAGTAGAACAGACCCCCGCGTGTGTGAGAGTGCTATCGCAGATGGCGTTCCACAAGAGTTTGTAGAGGGTCAGATGCTTTGTGAAAGCACGATGATGTGTGAATCGAGGGCTGCAGATGCTCGTTTAAAGCGAGATGATGTGCAACATCTGACGGCAAAGCTCGACCACAGCCCCCGCCCCGTTTGGAGCCAGAGCAAAGCGTTACGTGCAGCAAGCACCCCCCCCTGCCCTCCTCGGTCCTCACCCAGCGGTCGGGGCACGGAAGAACACTTTTGAATTGAACGGCACATGTTGGTCACGCAAGAAGCACCACGTGCGCGGAAGTACTTAAACGCGACGGGGTTGGCCGACTCTTCCGCCACCTTCAACCATCGGAGGGAATCATGGCCGTTCGTTCAGACTCGAGGCTTCTTTTGACGACTTCAGCGAGTGCAACACCCACAACACTGGTATCAAGCTGACGGCGGGTTGGAATAACGCTGCGGCATCTGGCTCTATCCGAAGAGCACTCGACGGCCGTGATAATGCGGGTGGCTTACCGGTTATTCGAGAAGAAAGGTTGAGGGTCACTGCGTACGCGACGAATATGACTAAACTCCAACCTCAACCCTAGCCTTAGCCAATCAGACCCAATCAACCAATGGTTGCGCTCTGGGGGTAAGTTCAAGGACCGCGTGGTATTCATATTGACATTAGAACGGTCCTTGTACTTCCGCCCTGAATGACACATACCAGTCCCTTTGTCTCGTACGCAGCGTGTGTCAACCATGCTATCGAACACGCGGTTTAGCTCTACTGGTGATGAGCCGAACAATGCTCTTCCGAAAGAGCTTCACAAGATAATCGCGACCGAAACGAGGGTATATATAGCTTAATACTCACTAAAGATCGTGTACGACATGAATACAACAAGCTCTAACCTAACCCTTACTCCAATGGTTGATCAACCAAAGCGTAGGGCTTGCCCTGTTCGTCTCCGACACGGTGTGCGCCGGCAGCCAGTTTCTCGAACAAGTTCGTGAGCTGAACCGACCCCAAAGGGTGCCACGCGCGTTTTCCGAGCCTCGTGGTTGTTATTATCTATACACGCCCTCCGAGCCACTGAAGGGGCAACGACTACGACAGCAGGCACGCGGGCCTTCGCACTCGTCGCCGACGCCCAAAAAAAAAAAAACGGCGATACGCGCCAATATTCACGGAACGGGCACAAGGGGGGTAGTAGCTACTGCAGAACAGGTCGGGGGGGGGGGGGGGGGGGGGGGTGTACTCGATAGGAGAGATGTACTCGATCTCATGCATGGCCGTAGTCGCATGACCATAGACCCTCGCATCCCTACAATGCCGGGACGGAGCACGTCGCGTCTTTCACCGATCAGGCGGACATTGCTTGCACCAAGCGCGAAGCCCCGTGAGGTGTTGGGCGAGTCGCGTGAAGGGTGAGCTGCATCCTACTAAGAACCCCTTTTGAGGCAGATTTTCTTGCATATGGATGACAGCGTCAATTAATTGATTTATTTTCTGGTGTGGCCACTTCCAGAGAGCAATGGACATACGATACTATGTAACAGCCTCGTGGGTGCCTTACCATATACACACTGCCAGGTACGTGACACGATCATCCCCCTTGTGCGAAGTTAAGGCTCTCCTCACAAAGGTGATCTAACTGGACCGCCAGCCGTGGTGACCGCCAAAAAACAAAAACAAAACAAAACAAAATTTCCTGGTTGTCAAGCTCACGCAGTGAGAGACGTGTTCTACACCGTCGTCGCCAACCGACGCCAACCCAACCTATATATACCAGGTACCCGCTATACAATATGAGGGGGGTGACAAGGGGAGCGGAGGGGGTGTACTCGATATCATGCATGTCCGTAGTCGTATGACCGTAGACCCCCTCGCATCCCTACAACGCCGGGACGGAGCACATCGGGTTTCCACCGACCAGGCAGACATTGCTTGCACCAAGCGCGAAGCACCGTGAGGTGTTGGGCGAGTTGCATGGAGACTAAGCGGCATCCTATTAAGCATTTTTGTGTGAGGCAGACCTTGGGATGGGGGTACACCTACATCTGCCGTCCCTGACAATCGCAGTGACACACACCACGGTGGCCGCAAGCCCTAGTTTTCTTAAGGATTGTTTTGGTCGCCCATAAAGCTTTTTAGCAACTCACTCGCTAGATCCAACCTATCGGGTCGTTTGTTTCTAGCGTTCTCGGGAAACACGGATTCGCCCCTCCCCGCAACAATCGCTCCAGCCCATCTCCTCGCCCCTCTGCAGCCAGCTGAAGCCACAGCGACAGCGGCGGCAGCAGCAGAAGCAATCACAGCAGCAGCATCGGCAGCAGCAGCAGCAGCAGCAGGGGCAGCAGCAGCAGCAGCAGCAGCAGCAGCAGCGGCATCGGCAGCAGCAGCAGCAGCAGCAGCAGCGGCGGCGGCAACCGTTTTCGTTCGTTGTTTATCCTACGGCAGATTGGGGGAAAAAAAAAAAGGTTTAAGGTCACCACACTCTCACATGTAAAATATGTGTCGTGTGTCAATGTGAACCTGTTGCTCTCGTTGCAACAACAGACCAAGCTGCTGACGTATGAACCTCGGGGGCGTGTGTATGTTGACCCGACCTGATTCCGATAGGACCAAGCACAGTGGAGAAAACGGCGGAGATAGTCACCGGGGGGAATAATCTCTTCCGGGTAGTGCGGGGCTTGAACCTTACCCACTAACAGCAGCAGCGGCAGCGGCAGCGGCAGCGGCAGCGGCAGCAGCAGCGGCGGCAGCCTTTCGTCGTGCACAGGGCACACGCATGTCACCTCTTCGCGAGGGACAGACATGCTATATACGTACTACTGCTGCACAGTTACGTTCCAACATTTTGAGGGGGAAAAAAGGCGGAACACAACCATTCGCGGTTCATCTCCACGTCGACGGTCGATGCCACGCTCCTTTCACACACATGTAAGCCGTCATGACGCGGCGAAACGTCGGAACGAAGTACTCCAGGTCCAACGTCGAACATCGCAGCTTTGGCGGCAGCAGTGGCCTGAGGATTTTCCCTGGGTGCACAGCTTAATTCTTGAAAAGTCTTCGCGTAATTTAGAGTCTTGAGTCTAGAGTAGCCGGAGACGTCCCCTCGGGCTGCCTACCCGCAGTCTCACGCGGCACGAAGCCCGACCGAGCCGCAATTTCGGGGCCTCTTTCGCCTTGCCTTGCTCTACCTTGCCTTGCCTTGTCTTCGCTTTTGCGCGCGAGGGGGGCGCGGCTCGCCCACCGCGCTCGGCACATGTCCTTCTCTCGGGCACGGAAAAAAAGGCGTGCACGTCAGGTACCGTACGCCGTAAACGAGGGTAGTTCTGCTTCACACGTCAAGAACTACTGAAACTATACTTTTTTGGGGGGCTGGTCGGTCGGTGCTACTTTTTCCCGATTAGTTGCCCGGTGGCTACTTTTTTCTTTCCTTCTTTCAGCTCTCACGAGCTTCTTCACGCTCTTCGTCCTTCGTACGAGGAACGAACTCCTTCTGTGTTCTCCCTTTTCAGCTTGCGACACGCCCCGGGATTTTAAGTCATGGAACCACAATCCCGAAGAAGGGGGACTTAGTGCCTGGTATTTGTAAACGTATACCAGGGGATATGCGTATTCGGGGGCAGCATATACCATTTATTCGAGAAAATGGTTGATACATACTGTGCACCATACGAATATAACTAATAACCCTGACTTCAACCTCATGGCCCGAATGGTTTGATCAACCAACGTTTAGGGCAAACCCTCTTCGTCTCCTACACAGCAGTGTGCGTCAGGCGAAGTGGAAAATTGTCGTACCTGGCGTCGTATCCATGGCGCGTGGACAGGGCGCTGCTGCCACACAAACACCCCGGGCGAGGCAAGCCCCCGACAGCCTAGCGAACAGCGAACGATTCTTCGAACGGCTGAGAGGGGTATATATTCCGTTCAGCGACGAAAGGCTTCCTTCCGGCCCGATTGTTTTTCACACCTTCGGTCCGATAGTTCTGGGGCGGAACGGTGGAGCGGCTAGGCTAGGCTAGGCTAGGCAAGGCAAGGCAAGGCTAGGCTAGGCTCAAGCGCTCCCAAAAAACTTGGCTAAGCTTTATTGTGCGGTCACCTCACCGAGCTCAATTATCTGACACTTCCACACCTCGGGGAGATCGAATCATCTCTTAGTGTCACCAGTTCATGATCTATCTGTCAAGGGGCAGATATGGTCCGGGCAGCCGAAAATCGCATCCATTTTTCAGCATCCAGGTACAGTACCCATTTCGCCTGGTCGCAGGAGGGGGTGTTACAGTAAAATAATAAAAAAAAACGTCTCTAAAAAAACCCATCGCAACGCGGATGGGTTCGCACTTTTCGTTTTTGGCTTCGAATGATCTTCTTCGCCTGCCTTTCGTCAATAGACCTTAAACGTTGCGCTCGTTTCGCCTGGTGGGTACAGTGTTCTTGAAGTAAAACATTTCGACGGGAAACGACAGGTCTCGGAGTTTGCCACCTTCGTATCGATTCCGATTTTGGACCTAACTACAGTCGGCACAAAAACCGAATCTGGGACGAAGTCTAGTTTCGTTTCGATACGGGGATCACAACTTTAGAATTGCAAGTCACAGGGCGAAAAAAACCATTGCTCTCATTAGCAATGCCCAGCCTCGTTTTTTGTTTTGTTTGTTTTTTGGTACTGACAAAAGTTCGCGTTAAAGAACGACGCTTCGTCCAAAATGTCGCATTATGAGCTGATTTTGACAGATTTTTCCGGTGCAATTTTCCTCACCACCCACTAATCAACTGAACTTCGTGAAGAAATAAAACACACACATACATACACACCAGTATTAAAATAAGGCATGTGATTCCCTCGCCCCTGGCGGCCATGGCTGAGATCGAAGTCTGGTTCGGTTCGTTGTACATATTTCAAACGTTATTAACCGAAAACAAAATTTGTCTGCACGGACCCCTGAATGTGGCTCGTCTACACGACCTGCAACGTCTACCACTGCTAGAGATCATGTCTTGCCGAGTAGGACCCGTGCGACGCGGCTCCTGCGAACACAAAAAATACCGAGTGGGATCTGGCTCAGCGACAGCAACAGCAGCGGCAGCGGCCCGCAAATTCCACGCCAGGGACCCCGGACCTACCTACCCGCGAGGCCCCACACCACATCACGGAAAGTAGTAGCGTTATGGGGGAACATGGCAGCCAGGACCAAATATGCTTATAAATAGTAAGCATACCGGAATATATACCTTTTTTATATGTGATGGGTCCTGATCACTGTTAATATGGTCTCCCGTAAAACAGAAGTTAGATCATCTACGGTAGATGACCTATCTATCTATCTATCTATCTATCCCATGTTCAGCTCCTTTCCTAACCCTGAACCAAAACAACATGCTCCAGCGGAAATCAACCCTGCGTTTGTTTCGTAAGCCGCACTTAGCTCGCTCCTGCGCGATATCGTGCGAGGGGAGAGAGAGGGGCAACTAATCCCAGGGGATGGCTTGTTTCTCCTCACCGACCCGGTCAGGGAGGGAGGCGTGGGAGGCCACCGAGGGCTTCAACGCGCGAGTCTGACGCCGCGACCTCTACCCAAGTGCACGCCGCCCCGTCGCGACCGCGCCATCGCCTCATATCGGGCTAGCTGAGATGAGGGGTGGGGTTTTGTGTGTTCGTTGCAGTCGGTCGTGGGTACTCCGACTCAGGAGAGGGCACGCCAAAGAGAAACAGCAGTACAGTTGAGCCTCAGAAGACTGCACCCCCGTCTTGGAGACAGATTACTTGGAATTAGAGTCAAATACACGCCTATGTACAGTGCGGCACTAAAAGGGTTGAGAGAGGCCAACATCGGCTGGACCCGCCCACACATAAGCTATACCACGTTGACCGGGAATTTCACAGGAGCAGCACTTTGGAATATGGCGCGAACGCCAAACGGGTCTGACGTCCCCGACCGAAGCGGTGCATTCCCCACGGTGGATAAGAGACAAGGCCGGTTAAGAGGGCGGGTGTTTTGGGCCTGTACCCCACCCCTCTCGCGAGTCGGCGCACCCACCGTACTGGTAGTACTCGTCTCCTATGGAGGGTCTTGATCCACGCCGGTCCTGCTACGTAGGGGTATCACAACAGGTCTGTTTTGTACATGGTTATTATTATGAGTGTTCCATAGGCTGGTCAGGGGCTGCGGTCGACGAAGTCCAGCAAAGAGCATACTGAAGGTTTTTCAGGGCATGCATGGTATGAGCAGAGAGATCAACGCGAGACGAGGAAGGTTCAGGAACGTCGAAAAGAGCAACACCGAGAAGATAAAAAAAACGGCGCCGGCTGATCGGGGAAGAGACTGGCAGGAGCTATTACGGAGGACAATAGTAAATAGGACCTACGGTACACAAAAAAAACCCTATGTATATTTCCCAATTTTTTCTGACAGAATGTGGTCCTATTTTCTCTGATTCCTCGTAAAAATAGTGATATCTAAACAATCAACCGACAGAGCTGGCCGACCCGCATCGCCAACAAACAAGCAGCGGCAAGCAGTCGTGGGCGTTTCGACATATACGCATGCCACGCCCATAAAAGTGCGGTTGCCCGTACAGTAGAGATCTCCTGGGGTGCATCGTGAGATCGAGCTGTCCGAACGTTTTTCATACGTCGCAGACCGACGCAGCACCCACTGGCGCGGGGGCTCGGAAAACGGAACACACTACATAACCAATTGTTCATAGTCTACAGCTGCAGCCACCGCCGCCGTATACACGGCACACACAGGGTTAGTTCCACCTATACAGCAGTACAGGACATCTATTCTAGAGCGTACCAGGCACCTGGTGGTGTAAACCCAAGAAACAAGCACTAAGAAATTCGGGAGTCGTTACGGTGAAGTTGGTGCAGAGCGCACTCATGCTCGAATAAGAAACCCAGCCCGAACCTGGACCAGGTTTCTTGTTTCGTACTACTATAAATACCAGGCGTCTATAGGTGTACTGTACTGCGGTGTATACAGTTGAGCTTCGCAGCTGCGTATACTTGTGCCCGATTCGGCCGTGGTCCCGACACTTGGTCAACCGTACGTATGCTCTGCACCTTCATACGAACGAAAAATACCGAGGCATTCCGCCGCCACCGCCGCCGTCGCCGAACCCCATCTACCCCCGCCCGGGGTTCAGCCCACCCTTCAAGCGACTCACCCAACCCCTCACAGCGCTTCGCGCCAGGTACAAGCAGTGTCTGCCTGGTCGGTGAAAACCCGACGTGCTCCGTGCCGGCATTGTAGGGATGCAAGGGCCTATGGTCATACAACTAAACTATGCACGGCATGAGCACCCCCACCCCCCCCCCCCGCCTCTCTGGCCTAAGCGAGAGGCGCGTGCCGCTTCGTGAGTATTGGCGGGAATGGAGGCCAGCGCCGAGCAAAGAAAGACAAGGCCGACCTTTGCCCCTCGACTCGGCTCTGTATGCGATTGGGTCTTGACTGATTTGAGGAGACGAGACTCTATCGGGCCAGAGGAGCAGGGTCTTCCCGCAAAATGAGCTGATGCTCACACAACACAGCAGCACCTGGTTTAACATCACGAATACGTACGAAGAGAAAAAAAAATGGCAAGCGTGTACCGTGTGACACGCAGGATCACCCCCCCCCCCGCCCCCTCAGACGAAGCTTCCAAGGAACAGTGGGAGAGAGTGCAGACAACGCGAAGCGATGCGTTCTACGTACGGAAAAGGACGCTCTCAACGAGTGAGTTTCCAAAGCCGCCATTTTCGTATGTGTCAGTTTTAAGGATCACCCTTGGGCTGGGCATTCGATCCATCTCTTTACCCCTGTAGCTCAGTAGGCAACACCTTCACATTTGGCGTCGTCGGCAGGACACGGGTTCGAACCTCACTTCGAACGTTTCTTTTACCGAAACGTTTGCGCGTGCGCGTGCGTCCCTAAGGAAGTTCCTCCAAAGGTTCCCGAGGTAATGGAGCGAAGCGGGCAGGTCAACAAACGGCCGTATGACGGCACCGAAGGTCCCGAAGGCCCCGCCGTTCAGAGAGGGGAGACAGTACTATAAGGATTCCCCTGGCCTGGGTAACGGACCGATAATTTACACCTACAGCTCAGTAGGTAACACCTTCACGGTGCTGCACACCACGCACGTGTACGAATAGATTTGACGAATGCTCGGGAAGTCCGTTCGTCGAATAGGTGCTGTTCGTCCACGGACGAATACTTGCCCTACGTTCCTGACAGGGTACTCGTCGACAGGACGGATACTTATCCCACGTTTTTGAGAGGGCATTGGCCCATGGACGAATACTTGCCTCATGTTTTTGAGAGGGTATTCGTTCGTGGACGAGTACTTTCCTCAGGTTTTTGAGAGGGTATTCGTCAGTCGCCGACAAATGCAATACTTAAAGCCAGGCGAATACTTTGGAGAACAAACTGGTATATTTGACCGTGTTCCTGCCCAAGACGAAAAACAATTGCCCACTCATTCTGTCACTACAGTAGTATCACTCGTCCACAGACGACTGCTTGCCCCCCCCCCCATGTTTTTGAGAGGGTATTCGTGCGTGGACGAATGCTTGCCCGCGTTTTTGAGGGTATATTCGTCGGAGGAATACTTGCCCCATATTTTTGAGAGGGGGTATGTGCTTACCCCATGTTTTTCAGGGGGTATTCGCCCATGGACGAATACTTGCTTCACATCGCCGAACACGAAGCCAACGAATGCGAACATCCATTCGCATTCGTATTCGTGCGGGGTGTGCTGTGTGCGCCCCCCCCCTTGTTTTCGGAGAAAACAGGCCCGGAGAATCATCCCGGGACCCAGAAGGCGTTGTATCGCTAGCGTGTTATCACACGCACGGCGTCAGCGCCTCAGACCACGTTCCACATTGGCGCCGTACGACCATTTCTCTCTAGTAGTTACCCCTTTGGGATGAAACATAAGGGCTCTTCACGGGTCATGACCCGACCGCGGGTTGGGTTAGGAACTTCTCGAACTCTCACGGGTCGAGTCGGGTCGGGTCTGGTCGGGTCGGTAGGGGTCGGATCGTGTCAGGTCGGGAGGTTTTCAAACTCTGGATCGTCTCGAGCCACCCTTACTCGGAGTCCGACCCGACCTGACCCGGGAGGCTTGACCAGACCCGCGAACAGCCTTACGACCGATTGGTCTCTTCATATGATGGTCTTGATGTTTCCGACCATAGGGGTACAGCAATAGATTGAATAGTCCCTCTTTTCGGTACGCAGGTGTAACGACAAAAGAAGAAGAAGAAGAAGAAGAAGAAAAGAAACACGAGACGCGCGGTCATGTTCAATACAGGACCCACCACGCATAACAAAAAAACACCAGGAAAAAACATGAACACGAGACCATCCATTTTTGTGGGAGGACGCTAAAAAAATTGGATCAAGAAATCGTGCTCAGCGGCGCAAGGCTACAATAAACAGTAGGTACCGCTCTTGTCCCTTAATATTAGGCATATTTTGACTAGATATTAATATAAAAAAGGGCCTTAAATTCAGGGATAGAGTTAAATAGAATAGCCTTTCACTCCGGGCGGAAAAAAATACCGTATAGCACTATCACACTTGGTGATAAGATAACACACACCCCCCCCTCGGACGACTTTTCAAAGCTGGGATTCTCGACAAGCGGGGAGGGCGTATAACGCCGAGTGATGATGCGTCTACGCAACCTTCTCGACGTAACCTTTCCGAACACCATTTTTCGTTGTGTTGTACCCCCCATGCTTTGGAGGAAACCGGGTCCGAATTCGTTCCCAGGGGGCGTGTTACCTTATCACCCAGTGTGATATACGGTACGGATCGTTTATACGTAGAACATGAAGACCGATCGGTTCGGTACATTCACGCCCAGCGTGGTACGTGGTATGCTCTACAGTAGACTGTTCAAGGACGGCGTCACAAATAAGTTATGAGCCTCGGTCGCGGGGTTCTTGATGTCGGGGGCCCATGCCGCGAACCGCTCGGCGCGAGCGCGCAGCAGCAGGATCAGAGCCAGAAAAAAAACATGTTTCGCCGGTGTCGCAGGAAACAACTCCTCGCGCTTTCAGTTTCGGACATTGGCGTTATCGTCTCCTATTAATAGAACTCAAAGGCCTGACTGGGGATATGCTTCACGCAGCCGACGACGAACGTAAAGGTAACAGTAGTCTTTTTGTTGTCTTCCTTTTTTTTTTCCCCACATCATGAAGTTCCAAGAAAAATACACACAACACTTGGCCTCTTTGCATCAAAGATGTCGGTTGACCGTCTACTACAGATTTGACCGGTCGAAGGCTCCTTAAACCGGACGTTATAGTTTTGGTTTAGCGGTTTCCTTGAAGGCTGTCCGTCAAGAATGTCAAGTGCGACAAGTCCGTCAAGGGGCAACAGGGCCGTCAGCCGACATGTTTCGTCGGTGCACGTGCCGGTAATGTCTGCCTGTCCCCTCTCAGTCGACCAACACCTTCTAACATCGCTTACGGTTTCAGCGCTACCCATAGCTCGCACGACGGCTTCCTGACAAAATATCTGCTCACAACCTCTCCCTCTCTCGTTCCTGCTGCCTCCGCTTGTTTGTGCTGCTTTCTAACTTTGATCATTCTATCGCTGTTGCTTTCGTTTCTGGTTCAAATTATATATTCCCTTCTGTTTTTCGAGGGCAAGGCCACGTCGCCAGGAGGGCCTCAGGAGCAACAGCAACTGCAACTATTACGGGGGGCCATATTAAATAGGACCTACGATACACACAAAACCCTATATATTTACCTAGTATTAAGAACAATATTTGGCCCTATTTACTATGGTCCCTCGCAATACTACTATTAATACGACAACTACTAATACGGGGGACCATAGTAAATAGGACCAAATTTTGTTGGAAAAAAAGGAAAATATATAGTTTTTTGGTGTGTGCCGTAGGTCCTATTTACTATGGTCCCCCGTACTAATCACTATAATTCCGGTCCTACAACGTGACGATTGATGAGAATACAGTACAGGACACGTAATATTCTGTAAATATATACCGGTACTTGTATAGGAATGGTATTCATAGTCCAGGCCGAATTTCTCGCTCGGGAAAGAGAGCATTCTATTCCACCTTCAACGCAACGGATTTCGAAATTATTTAATTTCCTATCGAATCTTACCCTGACATGCTTGTCACCACAGTATACATATATGCATCCTGTAACGTTATTACGGGGGACCATAGTTAAGAGGACCAAATATTGTTGGTAAAAATAGGGAAATATATGGGTGTTAGTGTGTACCGTGGGTCCTATTTACTATGGTCCCCCGCAATAGTACAATTCCGCCAGCCGTGAGTTCGGCAGATCGACCCCCCATGGGGACACCGGGAAAGCGATAACCCCCCCCCCGATCCCCGATATGATACTTTTAGTATTATCAACCATCTACGAGCAGCGTGAGGGCCCAGACGTACGGGTAGCGGGTAGGGTCATCATGCTGCGCCCGTGCCGCACGACTCCTAGCATCAACCATTGCAACTCGGACATCAACATTTTCATCACTCTTTACAAGTCAACGCGGCGGTGGCCGTCGCTCTGCATCAATCTTCACTTTTTTTGTCGTCATTTCCCCCCTCCCCCGAAATCTCAACGGGGTTAATCAACCCTTCTTGGGGACAAACCACCTACTACCTGGTATTATATTATAGTTAGAATTCGGACTGTTTCCCCCCCCCCAAAAACGGATGTTGTGCAGTTTGCTTCGAAAGGGTCAATCACAACCGCTTTAGGACTGCGGTCTCGTTTTGGGGACGAACCAGTCAAATTCTAAGTAGTTTGTCCCCAAAACGGAACTGCAGTACTATTATTATAAAAGGGTTAATTAGTACTGGTAGTCGATAGTCCACTTTGCACGCTGCATTATAGGTGCCGCGTGCTGAATATGCCCGCAGGGATATCATATGATATGATACCTGGGCATTGGTACAGTATGTGTATATATACCAGAATCTATAATAATTCTTGTGTGTTCTTGTTCCTTCACATTGAACCGTTCTTTGTACCCGGTACTATTTAATAATAATCGATGCTGGGAACAGAGCGTTGGTGTTGTGGGTCGGATTTGCTGCTGCTGTGAGTTGTAAGTGTGCGTGTTTTTCACATTAGACTGTGGTTTCTACCCGCCGACATCCAGCACAACAACCAGTCAGCGTCCGCGCCGATTCTTCAACCCTAGAGAGGTACAACCAAGCTCTTTGGCTACGAAACTATTAACACGACATACTGGTAGATATTACTACTGTCTGTGCACTGTTATGCAGTAGGCAGAGTAAACAACGGAATGCCCACTGCTGTTGCTCAAAACCTCAAACACAACCAACATAACAAGCTACCGGTTGCTGCCAATTGTAGTTGCTGTACATTCACGACACGCAGTAGGTACTGGGTGGTAACTGCGCGCCCGGTGTCAATCAATTCACTCCGTCAACTCACAACAATTAATAGCCGTACCAACCATGGTACATAGATAGCTTCGAGGGACAAACCACTTTGTAATCAAAACATGCCGGTTTACGGTACTCTTGCCCCTTGACTGGAAGCCGTCAAGACCTTTGACGGGAAGCCGTCGAGACCCTTGACGGGACGCCGTCAAGACCGATGACGGGAAGCCGTCAGGGCTTCCCCCTCACCACTACAAAATAGCTTCACCAACCACGGTAGCTTCATGTACAACCTACTTGTAACCAAATATATCGGTTGACGGTACTCTTGCACCTTGACGGGAAACCGTGTAGCCCCCTTTACCAGAAGCTGTCAATTCCGTCAAGCCCCTTGAAGGGAAAACTACTTCGAATAGCTGCATCAACCACGGTACCTTCGGGGAAAAAAACTACGAAACATGGGGGTCGACGACACTTGTTCCCCTCGACGGGAAGCCGTCAAGACCCTTGACGAGAAGCCGTCAGGCTCCATGACGGGAAGCCGCCACGGCATTCCCCACCCTAAATAAACCAGCATACACATACCGTATCACACGGATGCCAAGATAAAACACCCCCTTGGACAATTTTCGAAGCTTTTTTTCGAGAGAACGGGGAGAGAGCGCAAACGCCGACCAACGCGTCTATATAAATATATACACACACATACACACTCTATGCATGGAACGATCGCGGACCAGTGCGTCTATGGAAAGATAGCTCGACCAGAAATTCCGAGAGATCTTACCAAAGCCGCCATTTTCGTGAGGGTTGCTCACCACTTATTCGAGAAAATGGTTGCCACACACAGCAGTGTACGAGACGAATAGAACGAACCCTGATCCTAACCCTATAACAGTTAGCCAATCAGATCAACCCTAACCCAGACCCTAATCCAATCAGACCAAAAAAAGTGGCCAGCTCTACTACTCGTACTGATTTTCGTTGTGTGCGCCCCCCTTGTTTGGTTGTCTGGGAGATAGAAATAAACCTCTCACCTTTAGTGCTGCTGCGCTCTACACAAATACGCATCTAACTCTAATTCCAAGTACTTTGTCCCCGAGTGTGTCCAAGAAGGGCGGGCGGTCCTGAAGGGATTAGACCCAAGGGAGCGTGATGCGCGTTTCACAGTACCTGGTATGATATTATATTACGCACGTAACGCCTGAAAAAAGAGATCTTCAAGGGCCAAAACTAGACCGTCAACCGTTATCTGCACCTGACATCAAGTTGCTTGTGTAATACGATTAATAATCACGCAGCAGCAGTTAGTTGTGATAGGACGTTTTCTTCAATTTCCGCCGAGAAACATCGTACCACGCAACCGGATGCTGGAACAACCCATCGCAGACACATTTTGAATGTTCAGTCAGGTCAGCCGGCTACATAGCTATAAAAAAAACGGGCTTAATTTTATTATTTTATTATTCTGGGGTTTCGTTCCTCAACTAGTCATGACTATTTGATCATTTAGCGTTTAGTATGGCACACTAAAACCTTCTGTACTTTTTCATGGGACTTTAGTATAGTAACACTGAAACCCACACAATTTTTTTGTAAACTAAAATGCATCCAATTTTTGTTCTTGGAGATTTACACCAACTACTATTTACGTAAAGGGAAATTACTGAGCCATTACTTATGGAGTCTTCCGCGATCTCCGAAGCCCAAAAATCAGAACGATCTAATAGTCATGGGCACAGGAAATCATCCACATTTTTTGTATCTCAGTTCCCAGAGGGGGGCAAAAATCAGAACTGAGCCCAGTTCTGTTCTGAGCGGTCTCTCGTGCCTCTAGGAACTGAGAGATACTTGAATTCGGGTACTGTCACTACAGCAGCAGTACTGTTGACTATCTGCCGAGTATACCGTCACCAACGCCAAGGTATCACACCTACATACGGCGAGCTCTACCTACGGGCTACGGCGCTCGTTTGAGATGCAGCTTATCCCTCACATGGAAGCGATAGCAGCAGCAGCAGCAGCAGCAGCAACCGCTACGGCAGCAGCGATAGCGATTCGATGTCGCAACAGCAGCAGCAGCAGCAGCAGCAGCAGCAGCAGCAGCAGCAGCAATCAATGACGACTCCGCGTCGGCGGCAAAAATCAACCTGGATTTGTGTACCGAGATCAAGCTCGCGGCGGCGAAGCGGCCGTTGGCTTTGCTTCCTTTGACACAAACAAGACTAACCAATGCCATATAATACTATTACGGGGGACCATAGTAAATAGGACCAAACATTGTTATTACGGGGGTACATAGTTAACAGGACCAAATTTTTCTTAGTAAAAATAAGTAAATATATAGGTTTTTATGTACACCATAGGTCCTGTTAACTACGGACCCCCGTAATAGTAAAAATAGGTAAATACATAGTTTTTTTTATGGATACCATAGGTCCTACTGGTATTAACTATGGACCCCCGTAATGATATTAGTAGTTTCCAAAATCAGAAGCCATACATAAATAGATTGTTATTATTTCTCACGCACATATTTCAGAAACCAAACCAATAAATGGCCGTCTGAAATCATGGCTCACGAATTTCCCATCATAGTATTCATTGTTGGTCGTATGAATGGCATTCTAAAATCCACCCCAGGTACCGGTACACTTTATTGGCATGGCGTTTGGTATGCCATTAATATTATTTAGTTAAGGCCATACAGCTGTTCGTACGTACACACAAAAAAAGGCCGAGATTAGGTGATTTTCACTGGAAAATAAGAATAAGAGTACACTGGAAAATAAGAAATAATCACGAAGAATAAGAGTAAATGCAGGAATAAAAAATGAACAGGCGGCAGGCAAATCTCGCACTACCCAGGAAAAAGACAGAGCAAAATGAGCTGTTGAGTCCTGGGTGGCTATCCCTACCTCTTGGTCGGACCTAAAGGAGGTCGACTAAAGAGGTCCGGCAAGTTCATGACATGAACACTGGTGGAGTGTCACGTTAAATCTGTGTTCTACAGATGGACAAGAACCGGTACACAAATAAGAAAGTGTATTGGGCGTAAGCTTTTTTTACCCAGATCTCTAAGGAGGATAAAAAAAAATAAAAAAATAAAAAATCACGACTGAGAATCGTCATGCTTTTTTCGTTGATTCCTAACCCTATCTGAGTCCAACATTATTTCCAAGTCGTTTGTTCCCGAAGGCGTGGGTGCAGTTTAAAAAGAGTCCAACGTATCCAACGTACACGTACGTACGTACATGAAAAAAAGCATATTATTAATAACACGCTCCGAGGTAATATATACTGCTTGTTTGTACTGGTACCTACCGGATGATACCAGGTACGCACATTTTTTTAATTCGGACCCAGGGTTAATCATGTCGGAATCATCGAAAAACATTCAACACTGGCGAAAACCGCTGTAAAAAACTGCTGGGAACAAACATGAAGAAGAAAACATCAATATTTCAGTCCTGTGTGGTCTCGATCGAGTGCCCATTGCCCCATTTAAAAAAAAAAAAAAAAATTGAAATACGTCAGCTGTGAGTTCGACTGATTAAATAGTTGATACTCAACTTTGCAAGCTGCGTAATACGTCTCGTCTATATTCCATTTTATAAAAATTGAAAGTATCGTCAGCTGCGAGTTCGACTGATTAAATAGTTGATACTCAACTTTGCAAGCTGCGTAAATATTCGTACGTCTCGTCTACCAGGTATACCCCATTTTTACTGAATTTACAAGTATTTACGATGAGCCAGTCGGGCGTATTTATTAATAATATGCCCCATTTATTTGCTTGTGGGCAGATTGCTGCTGCTGGGGACATTATCACTTGTTTCCTCCGTACACAACGATATAATGGTAGACGGATCCGGACTAACGGAGTACGCGCAGACCAGCAGCAGCAGCAGCAGCAGATATGAAACGAACACCGTACGTACTCACAATAAACAATACTCGTAGCTGTATACCAGGTATTATACA
Source organism: Macrocystis pyrifera (assembly GCA_031763025.1). Classification (NCBI taxonomy): domain Eukaryota; class Phaeophyceae; order Laminariales; family Laminariaceae; genus Macrocystis; species Macrocystis pyrifera. The sequence continues at coordinate 635,393 of JASSKH010000019.1, forward strand.
ACAATGTTGGATGTTGGTTGCGAAGTTTGGAAAAAATAAACCCAGGGTTCACCGTATTTCACTTTCCTCCCTCGCCCTCGTTTGCCTTGTCAGCTTGTCTCCAAGCAGGGCTACTTGTTGTATGATGAACGCCACATATGTATGTACCCGAGGCAAGCAATCACAGGCAATACGATACGGACGGGAGCTGCAGTCATCACGCCCCGCGGGGCTTGCGTACATGGCTAGCGCTCCATGACACCGGGTATGCGGCTATGTCGACATTGCTCGGCGCCTCGGCAGACAGATTGAAATACGTCTCCAGACCGTGCAACAACATAGCAGCAGTGGGATGTCTGTTCCACATATAGAATGAAGACACTTGATTTTAGAGCTGAATTCTTGATTCAACTATCACGGGGGACCATAGCAAATAGGACGTACGGCACACACAAAAAGCTATATATTTACGAATGTTTATGAACAATAGTTGGTCCTATTTACTGACTATGCCCCCCCGAGGTGGAGCTGAAGTCAAAACTCGGTATCATATCGTGTGTGATGTGATACCTACTACTGCTGTAGTACTACAGCAGCAGTATGTAAGGAAGATGAAAGTTTCGGCACTTTTCATCGGTCTTATTACTCGTGTACAACAAACAACACAGCAGTAAGTGGCAGTAGCAGCAACAGCAGCAGCAGCAGCAGCAGCAGCAGCAGCAGCAGCAGCAGCTGCTAGCAGCAGCAGCTGCTAGCAGCAGCAAAGGTTCCGCCAGCCCTACATCTTCCCTGCAGTGCAAGAAGGCAAGCCCGAGGCCGAGCGGTGTGCCATTGCCAACTCAAGTCAGCATGGTCATGGGTGTTGGAAAGGTTGTACCTCAAGGGCCGTCAAGCAATTCCTTGAAGCCCTGACTGGGTCGCCACATACCTTGCCTTGTCATGCCGGAAAAATAAGACGGACTCAACCAGCAGTATACCTACGGTACTGCAGTAGTACCACACACTAGGAGTGCTCGAAGATTCAGGCGTCTGTGGCCCGAAGCTTGGGGTATCCCTCACTAGTTTGAGCTCTGCGTAGTATGCGGCCAAGCCTCTTTGCGTCGCTCTGCTTGGCCCATGTTCCTGTGAGCTTGCCCTCTCACATATGTACGCTCAACGTATTCTCACTCGTGACTGCAAGGATCTACGACCGACTATAAATACCCTTCCTAGATGAAACACAATTCAAACCCAACAAATAAAATCCGGCCCGCTCACATCCCAGTTGACTCCCGGACCGGGCTGCCACCAGTCTCCTTCCACCACCATAGCGAGCTCCAGGCCTCCTGCTAGACAACCCCACCATCTCCACATCTTGATGCCCCTCATCAGCCCTCACAACATGTGCTCCGTAGGCTAGTATGTGGTCTGAACAGGGCTGTGGTGATCAAAACAAACTGCAACGCGCTGTAAATTAAGTTATCTAGGGATAATGGTACTCCTCGGGAATTTTCCCGACTTGAAATTACCGCCCTGGTAGGCGGTAATTTACCGGCATGTTTTGGTAGTACCGTACCGGGAACCGCCGAAGGCGATTCCGCCAAAAAACGAAAAACGGCTTTTATTGTTTTGTATGTAGAGGAGAAGTTGACCAATCAGATCAACACGGGTTGTTGTAACCGCGTAGTCCAAGGTGCACCTGGGACCACAGTTCTGTTGTAGCAGTTGACTCGCGATCCAGAGGACGCAGCGAGGCAGGGTCGTCAAGGCAGGTCCAAGGTGTGGTAAATACTGGTTTAGCCTGCCTTCATAAGTTTGGACTGGTGGGAAATCCATCACCACCAAAACAAAATAAGGCCACATCAGTCAGTACTACAGCATTTTACCACCAAACAGTTACTTACCACCATATATATTTTGGTGACCGGGACCGCCTAACAATTACCACCTGCACCATATCGTGTTGCCGCCAAACAATTACCGCCATAAGGCATTACCGCCAAACAGTTACCGCCACATGTCGCGTTACCGCCCAAATAGTACTGCCACGGCTGGTCCAATAGAGCACACTTTTACTAACCACGCAACGGTTTCGAAGAACCAGAGAACTGCTGTGGAGCTCAAAAACCCGCCTCGTACACGTACTCGAAGTTTTTTGGCCCTCGACTACGTACTCGTACTTTCTTCTTCTTTTTTTTCTGTTCTCTTTTTCCTTTCTTTTTTTGGTTCTGTTGTGTGTTTTGCTTTTCGGTAGAACCTCTTGCTCTCTCTTTGTGCTGTGTGTGTGGACGTGTGCACGCTCACACCTACACCTGCTACACAAACGCACACCTGCCCAGCGTGTGTGGTCCAGCGGTAGCCTTGTACTCTCGTATTATATATCATACGCCTCACACACTACCTTTGACGAGTACTACTGCTGGTAGCTGTGCTGTGTCTAAATAGTATCCACTGTGTGACTGCTGCATACATACATGCACGTGAAGAACACACGCACGAACTTGATGTTGTCTGCTGTCTGTACCTGGTACTACTGTAGATCATATGCTTGTCGGTCTGTCTTTCTGTCTGTCTTTGCCTTCAAGCTCTATCTGCGCGCTGCTGCTACATATTGCTGTGGTACGTTGATATACCTGGTTGTATATATATGTGTGTGTACACCAGAGGATGAATATTACGGTAACATCATAATAAAATACATACTTACTGCAGCATGTTGTATACGTAGGTTGATTGCAACTTCGAAAACATAATAATACCAGGTACGAGGATACGAAACACAGAGGTTCAGCAGTATAGTACGCTCGCTCTCGTACTAATAAATCTCATCAATCATATTAAAAATCCTTCTTACACGGAAGAAGATAAGGTCGTACGATAGTGTGTCATCCCCTCCATGGATCATATCGGGGAGATAATTTTTGCCGGTATCTGGTGTATACGAGATGCACGTACGTGTGGAATATAGACTACGTAGAGGCTGCTGCTCTACGGTTAAATAAGATACTACTGCTGTGGCGTGTAGAAGATGCTACAGTGTGGGCGCCCGCGGCGTGAAGAAGCGTCAATTTGGTGTCCACGCCCAGTGTCTTAATTTTTCCGACCTCGATCCAACTCCAAAACTGTTTAGGAAGTAGAGTTGATCCCCACCGTCGAGCTGTGTTTCTTGACCCCATTTTCTTATTGTTCGTGCCGACCTGAGCCTATTTTTCTCGACGTAATAATGTTTCTTAGCTGCGAGCGTTCACTGTACCAATAGTGGCGATAGACATAATACTGTACACGCCGTTTTCTTGACATCATGTTTTCGTTGCTTCGTGTTTCAGGATTTTTTTTTTTCGATTTTCTGGAGGGAGGAAGGGAAGAGGAGGAAGGAGGAGGGGAGGGGGGAGGGGCGGAGGAGGGAAGAGGGGGGGGGAGGGAGGAGGAGGGAAGAGGGGGGCAGGAGAGGGGGGGGGGGAGGATGGGAGGAGGGGGGGGTACTCATTAGCGGGGGGGGGGGGAGCGGGGGGAAGGAGGGGGGGGGGAGGGAGAGGGGTGGGGGGTGGAGGACGAGGGGTGGGGAGGGGGCTGGTATAGGGTAGCAGCGCCGTCTTTCAGGTGCGCTCAGCACCTACACTGCGAGTAACTTCTGATGTGGACGTAGCTTTCGAGCGCACTCACTCTCAGAACCCGTTTGCGACCTTTATGTTGCGTTCAAAAGACAACGAGCGAGTGCCATCGAATCAAGCAATGACTATTACCTGGTACGTCTTAACAGGAACGTACGCGTACCTGGTATAGCATATATATAGAAGAGCGTGAAAGTAGCACTACTGCTGCTGTGCTGCACGCTTGTGGCCACTCCATAATTGCACTGCACTTCGGAAACACGCGCCGTCCTACCCTAGGCAGCTGTTTCGTGTGTCGCCATAGCGTATGTTTGAAACGTTTTCCCTTTGAAGAAAAGCGCAAATTGCCGTCAGGATGAGGGTTATTGTACAGTGGTGTGTGTGCGATCGTTTCTCAACGCTCGATTTTTCCCAGCAATCGAACAAACTTTGTTAAAGGAATTTTGAGCCCATCGTCAACTCTATGACACCCTCTTGCCCATCCCCTGTTTTCAACGATTCGATACCTCTCCACGAACCCCAGCTTTCCTCCGTTCAATATTTTCCGCTTGCGTTTGGCGTCCGTTTTTCCTCGTTCGAGTACCATCGCACAGAAAAATAAAAAACACAAGATACAAAATATAAGATACAAAATTCAAAATACAAAAAATAAAAAAAATAAAAAAAATGTCATCAATGTATGTCAAGATAAAAATTCGACACCTCCACCCGCTGCCCCGCCGGGCCTTGCCCCACGCCCCACGACTTGCCCCCTTGCAGAACATGCCCTGCACGATAAGGTGGGCGAGCCAGTTCAAGATGACGGATCGCCTTCTGGCCTCACATCAGCGAGTACTTTTGACAACAACCCCAGAACCCGCGGAAGTCGACACTACACGAATGGATCGACATGAACGAGGTGCGCAGCCTCCTGGGCGATGTCTCCGAGGCCACGACTTGGATGCAAGAGGCCGAGGACACCCACGTCAGCGATGGAGGTGCTGAAGAAGGACTCCCACCTAATCTGAGTGCAGAACGCCACCGTCATGCCGCCCGCACTGGGCGGCATCCCCACGGAGGAGACCCAGGTGACTGACCTTACCCTGGAGGCGCGGGACCCGCGAGAAGTGGTGCTGGAGGTGATGGAAGAAAAAGGGGGTGGGGAAGACATTGCAGAAGGTGAAATGTCTGTGCGCGTTGATGGATCCGAGGCGGAAAACGCTTGACACCGTACGACTCGCAAACGACTCTGCGGCCCTCAGGACCAGTGCCGAAGCGGACTTGAAGGCGGTCATTGCCGAGTTCGCGGCGGACCTGCAGCCGTCCGCGCCTGTGCCTGCACCAGTGGTCAACGTCGAGCCCGCGGAACCTGCTCTCAAAAAGAAGAAGCTTCTTTCGAGACTCGAGCAACGGCGCGCTGCACGTGTGGAGGCAGCCAGTTGTGGTGGTGGCAGCGGTACGGTCGAGGCTCAGGGTCCGGGCCGGCGCGTGCTGATCGAGCGCGAGGTGTTGGTGTACAGGGTAGAGAAGGAACAGCTCGACGGGAATGACTTCAATGTTCTGGGGGTTTGGAATCGGCGGAGCACTGACGGCGCATATATATATGTATCTCTATATATGGGCGCATATATATACATGTATGCCCGACGGCTGGTAAGGTCACGTCTCCGGCAGATATGCCTTACCTATATAGCGTTTGTCGCTCGGTTGTACCTTGGGATCGAGGCCACCAGCTGTCAGGCCAAGCGCAATTTTTAGACGCTCGCTCACCCAATTGGCGACCTGCGCTGCAGTATGCATGTTTACACGGAAGGTCGAGCGCTTGATGTTGATTCGGCTAAACAGGCACTTGCTAAACAGGCACTTGCTCGGACGTTGCTGTCGCGCAGGCACGAGCTATGGCCGCCAAGAGTGCACAGCAATCCGTGTGGCTGCACAGCAGGAGAGATTGAACACGTCGATTGACCTTAGCTTATAGACTAGGGTAGCCAAAAGTGCACAGCAGTCCGGGCTGCGCAGGAGGGGAGGTCGAACAAGTTGATTGACCTCAGCTTTTGTAGACACCAATACGAATGACCATGTGAAGGGCATCCCTGTGTGTGGTTTGTCGCCGTTCTACATAGATTTTTGTGTGTTTATAACTGAATTACCAACGACATCCAGTGAATGTCGATGTTTCAGCGTACTCCTTTCCTCTTGTCTTTCGCTTGTGCATGAGACTATTCAATATACCATTTTATCATTTTTTCCTCTGTCGCCCGAGCTTGAGAAGGATTTCGCAGCATGTGCGAGACAGAGTTGAGGCAAGCGTAAGGAAGTTTGGGTGAGACAAGTACGTATCCGACCAGTGGTCTATTGAGAGGACACACAACAAAATACTATCCAACGACGCAACGAAATATGGGCGAGACCACGGGTCGACGCACGAGGCCTCATCCAAAAATCCAATACTTACATCAAATGATCCAGGACATCGAGTCAGAATACTACAGTAAAATTGGCGATGACAACAGAGGTAATGATTTGGCACAAATCATGGAACTCAGGGTGCCATCGAAAATGTCTTGAATCTGTATTGTGGAGTGGTCGCTTACGATCACTCGTCATTTCGTTCCCAAAACCTCGTGAGCAGAGGGGGACACGACATATTTATTGAGACCTCCCACCCACCCATCAGTAGAATGAGCATTCATAGGCTTGAATTCCCAGATCATTTCCAGGTACTCTTCCCGCGCAGAGCAGGCGATGCGCTCGTCCACTCAGCGCGGGGCGAAATACCGGACGAGGACCCCTGCCGCGCAGGAGGCCTCATCCAAAAATCCAATACTTACATCAAATGATCCAGGACATCGAGTCAGAATACTACAGTATTTATAGTTTGATAATTTGGTCAACATGAACCACGATGACCACAGCTTCTAGTTTTGAGCGCTGATTTTCTTCATACTTGATCGTGAGTGAAATCACGAAACCAAATACTAGAAAGGTGCATGCACCTACAAGGTCCACGTCGGCGGAAAAAAAAGGTTTGCCGTTTGTTGTAGCGCCAAAGAAATGTAGCTACGCGTACCGCAATTACCGCGAAGGTTTGAATATACCTTTATGCTTCCGCCAGAAAACCCCAAACCGCTCACCGCCGGAACATTACTGCCATACTACATTTTCGCCAGCGGTTTACCGCCGTATGTTGGTGTTACCGGGCCATACTTCAGTACCGCCAAATTTTGGTGGTGCCGCCAGATTGCATTTCCAGCGTCGATTTACCGGCATACTTTGGTAGAACCAGGAACTGCCAAAGGCAGTATACCGCCAAAGAACGAAAAACCGCCTACCGCCGAAACATTACCGCCCTGTCGTAACACCGCCCCGCCTGTATCCGCCCAAAAAAAACGTTCCCGACGAGTACCCTGGATACTATACTATTTACCATGGCATTGTAGTCGTTTTTGTTGTGTTTCACGTACTCCTCCTCGTCCCACTGTTAGTACTTTATTTAGCTGTTGTTGCTCGGCTTATTGCACACCAGAAGTCCTTGAGCGACCGATCGGTGTGTGTCACGAGGGGGTGTAATGCCCGGCGCATACACCAGCGCGGAGGGGGGGGGCTAGAGGGTGTACTCTCGTTGTCAAGCATGGTGGTATCCCTAGAGTAAATAATAGCACACAGCTCGATATATAGCTCAATGCAGGCGGGGGAGCTAGCTTTTTTTTTTTTTTTTGTACAGTGTGCGTTTTTGTGGTTGTTTTTTTCATCACTTTCACTTTCCAGCTTAACTCGCACCAGGTACGAGGTTATATACCCCCAGTGATTTTCTGGACAAGCCGTGGTCACAGGTGTTGACCCTTCTTCCCTCGGGTACGTGCCTTCGTTTTTATCGCGCACAGGGTTCAGCATTTCCACTGCTCGTGAACTTTCATCGAAGGTTGCTAACTCACCCTCTCGCGCATGCCGCTCATCAATTTTTAAGTAAGTTGAACCCCTTGCGAGTATGCACCCGGTGAGACTCGAACTCACGAAATTGATCTTAGTAGGCACGCGGACCACTTACCAAGCCGCCGGGAGGCGTATAGACAACAGTTATAAGTACGATGCGCACGTAGAACGATATAAAATATACCAGTCCACCCCCGGCCGAGCAGGGCGATAAGGCCTATATCTACGAGTGTATATGTACTGTGTGTCGTGCTCTCTATATTATACCCACACACACGTACAGTGTAACGGTAGTACGAGTAAATACCTGATAACTAGTAATGTATATACTATTACTGTCTGTACATGCAGGTTACAGGTAACTGCCGGTACACGATGCTCGCTACCGGCACTGTGCGACTGCGCGACAGATAATAACACACCAGGTACCTCGGATAATGTAACAGTTGACGTTTTGTGGTAATGTTAGGGGTCAGCGAAACAAATTCATAACACATTACGTGTAACAGTACGTTTTCGTATTTTGTGATAACATGTTAATCGCGTTAGTTAGTGAGGTATGATACTCTTTTGTGGGCGATCGCGTAACATGGTGTTAGAGTGACATCTTGATCCCGTACTGACCGCAGTATATGTGTTACGGTCTTAGGGCAGGCCGACCACAGCATGGAACACTGTTTATGTTGTTAGTGTGTTAGCGCAATTCCTAGTGGCTATCCAAACACACACGTTGAAGGGATAACGTAAGTACACGGTCAATTTAACGCTAGCATTATCTTACCTCGAGTTAGCGGCATCAGCCCGTAGCGAGTAACGCTATGTTAGTGTCAGTGAGGTTCTTAGTTGCTACCGCAACACACTTTAGGCGGATAACAACGCCCACGGCCAATTGAACGCTTACCATGTGTACAGAACACTGTTCATGAGTTGGTGGAAAATCCCCAGTGGCTATCGTAACACACGTTGGAGGGCAAACGTAATGAATGGCCAATATAACATTAACATTAGTTTACCGTATCAGCGACAGCAGCAATCTATATCGAGCGACGCTATGTTATATACCAGTAGGGTGTTAACGGAAGTCTTGATATCATATGTCAAACGGAAAACGTACAAGATCGATAAAACATTACTAGCGGCGTCGTGTTAATGTGTGCGCGTATGCTATTTATGTGGTATATGACGCAAGTATGCAGATAACGTACATCCACAATCTGACGTCAACAATGTGTTACTGCTGTGTCAGCTCGTGCGTGCGAGTTTGCATTATTACGTTTTCACACGTTTATCGATGCATAACGTAATGACGCTACAGATGGATAACGTACTGGCGGTGTTTCATAAATTTGTTGAGACATTTTTAGCGGGGCCGGACCGCTCTTCATTTCCCCATGGTGCGGGGTTTCAAAAACATGGAGGCGTTTTTTAACGGGGATGCCATGTTATCCTTCCCTCTCGGGGATGTTTTTGTAGGTGTCCCCTGCTGGGATCTCGGCGAAATAGGATAACGCGGCTACATTATGTTACTCCGCGACGCCGCTTTACCACTAACACAGGTTACACAATGTCATGTTAGATCTCGGGAAAACCCAAAGGGTAACGTCGCAACATCACGTTGGCAGGTCTTCGGCGCCAACGGTATCTCAGGAGCATAAAGTTTGGCCCGCATTGATTACTACAAGGTAACACAGTATCGAAATGTTAAAATCACAGATATATTCGGACAGTAACACCGTAAATTAGAGAGACCTCCGCGTTTGGGCTACTAATAACATCCTAACATAATTATACGCATCGGCCGGCTAAGACTGTAACGGTTCTAACGCAAAGTGAAGGTTACGTTATCCGACCCTAAGGCATTCAGACGGGGGGTCCGAATGACGTAGTGCTAGTAGTGTTGGCCACTGCGTTATATTTGATAGTGCTTTATTTGTAACACAATGCTAGGTGTTACTACCACACTTGTAGTAGTGCTGGCTAACATGGTAACGTTATTTCAGGGTGTTACGTCTAACGCTGCGTAGACATTAACATTATGTTATGATGTTAGTAAGTCTGCGGATATCGCTCTGAACGTCGTGGAGTGATGCCGAACGTGTGTGGTCAAATCCTAACATGATGTTACAGTGTTAGTACAAGCACGGATCACGGTGTAGCATAATGTTAGTGTGTGCCAGAGCTGGACGGGATCTACCAGAAGCATTACGTTAAGGCATGTGCACGTTCGTGGGTTTCCAGTTAGTACTGTGTTGTCTTGTTACCCTGATTGCTCCTCCAGTGCTGACACTATGTTGGCACGAGAGGTCCCTGGGTTACGCCCGATGACGTAGATGAGTGCTATCCGAGCGGTAAGTTATCCGAGGTATAGAAGCTTTCAACTACAGTACTTTAAGTACAGTACATCCATGGAAAATTCGATTCGCTTCCTCCGCGAAAACTCGAATAAAGTGGTGGACCCGAGGTGAAACTTGGAGTTCGTTTGCTCTAATTCTCTGGCTGAGGGTCCACTTCTTCACACTCAGACACCCGAGCAGGAGTGGTCTCTCAATCGCCTCTCCTCAGCATTCAGCATATGTACCCTTCGTAAAAGGCGTGGCGGTCGCTATATCGTAAAGCTCTCGGTTGAATCAACGGACGCACGCCTATATGGCACGCCAGTCGGATCCGTCCATTTCCTTTTCTCAAGCCAGACGTCGGCACTTAACTACGTAGACAACGCCGCGCAGGTACAAGAACTGGTTTGTCTGTCTACCACTCCTCTGACCTGGTGATTTGATGCCGATTGATAGATAGGTTCTGGGATGTATGGTGCGCGGTGCTCGTATCAGAATGGTCTTCGTCTTCTTCTTGGAAACCGTGGGGCCTGTGCTGCTGCGAACACTGTCATAATGACTGCCATAAGCTTAGCTAGTCCCTTCACCGACGTCGACTGCGTCGCCGGTCGTCGGCGTAGAGCATGTGCCCCACACTGACTGCCCTTCGCACGCGTACTGTTGGCTCCTGGTTGCAGCCCATCCCGTCCTCCTCGAGGTGAATCACTATTTGAGGTTTAGCCCCCTTCCTGGAGGTTCCTAATAATTTACTCTTAGGCTTCCGTCGGCACTGAAATCTAAACCACCACGAAACATATTTTTGAGGGGTACTTTAACTTGTATACCTAACCCAGAATCTTGACCTCGATTCTTGATCCCGATTATTGCGATTCTTGACTCCGATTCTCGACCCCGATTGTCGTGATCCTTGCGGTTGTTGGCCCCGATTCTTCAAGACGATTCTTGACCCCTGGTATCGCGTGGTATCCCACGGTGTCCCACGGTATTCTGCACGACTTCCCACGGTATCCCGCCGTATCCCACGGGTATCCCATAGAATTGCACGGTATTCCACAGACCTGCGGTACCTCTTGCAGTAGTAGTACCCCCTCCCCTCCCCTCGACCTCTGGCATTAGAACAACAACTAGACTCTTGAGGAATCAGTTCGCGGCCCCTATCGCCCCATACCTATTAAGCAGTAGGAGTCGTGCAGACGGTATTATATGCTGCCAGGTACTTACTGCAGTACTGTAGTTGCGTACATTAACACATAACATCTGGGACATCTTATTCGGACAATATATACACTGATTACTGATTCGTACTCCTCTGTGTTTCAAACGCTTCACATTATTCTACGTATCGCCTTCCCGACAATGTGCATCATACACCAGTGTACTTGAACGATGTCCACTCGAAAAAAACACAACTGACTGTGCTGTGCATGCTACGATAGCAGCGGTGAACCCATTTTTTCTGGGGCTCCTCATTTGACCTCAAGGAGCTCTGTGCCTCACCCAAAACTTGACCTCGATGAAAAATGAAAGCACCACCCGGCGAACAATCCCCTGGCCAAAGTAGAATAAAACACAAGCTAATAATATTCCAACCAGCGATATTGGGTAGTTGCTCAGCCGAGGAGCCCTGTAAGCCACAAATAGTTTGGCCAACAAGGGTCACCCCTATCGTAGCCCGACGCGTCAAAAAGTACACAAAAAAAAAATCCCAGAGAAAAAGATGGGGTAAACCTTGTGTACACGTATATACATACTCGTAGCTCATTTCACTGCCTACTTTCGGCGAAACACCGATCTAGCCCACCTGTTGCCTTTTCTCCGACCTTGTTGCACTCTCTCTTGTCTCTCCTCTAATCTACGAATTCTAGGCGTCATCAAGACCCCATGATCTCCAGACATAGTTGTCGGTCTGCCACTCTCCCCCTGCTAATCCCAACCTCTCGGCGACCACATGGTTAAGCGTGAGGCGGGACACCCTCCGCGAGAAGGCGACCTGGGTGGTCGTCGAGGCGAGTCGCAACAACAGGAGCTCTTTTACGCCTCCTTTCCTCGTCGTCGACCTTCCATCTCGCCTCCCCATCACGCTCGCTGCCAGCTGGTTGATGCGATGATGTCTCCTACCCCGAGACGACCAAACACTTCCATCGTAAAGGTGGTGATGCTGTGGCCTTGCTCGTCAAAGCGCAATCTTGTACCCCTCGGACACACAGATCAGATAGATCGTGATCTACTGCTATAGACCATCTAGTTCCTCACCTGCCGTGGTCACAGGTTGTGCGGGATCTGCATACGTAGCACATATTCAACGGCATGCGCTAGATCGTGTGGATTCTACGGGTCCCATCCGGCAACATGCGCTATATAATACACGATCGGGAATACGCCTGCCTTCAAGTTGTCTAGATGATCACGTGGGAATCGATTTACTGTCTGAGGTGTGCAACCTTGTCCCCGTTGAGCGTGATCTAGACGATTTCGTCCCTCTGGAATACAGGCAGCGGATCCATCACGATCAGCGCGACCTCCACGCAGCTGCATACCTGCGCTTGGGGGTCAGCGTGGGCGATGTCGATCGAGGATGACCGACTTGTCGCGGAACTGCGGAGGGTGGGGCGTCCCAACGACCTCCTCCCCAGTAGCCTATGTCCATCCTTGGACTTAGAGTGAACCACTCTCCACACTTTGCACTTGATAGAGAAGTCCAGGCAGCTTCAGTGGTGCAAAATATCGCGCACAGCAGCGGCTGTTGCTGGTTCACCTCTGTGCTCAGGCTTGGGGGCATAATATTGCGTACTGCGTGTCTATGCCCACGGCATGTAACAGCGGCACGCTAGTGCAAGGTGCTCCTCGTGGCCCAATGTATTTTTAATCATGTCCACGAATTCCGACGTGGCAATGAAGCAGAACGGTTCGTTATTCCGGGAATCGACAATCATTTTGCTGTCTTGAGTCCATTTGGGTGTGTATCGAGTATCGGCCGTGCTAGCTTCTCAAATCACCAGATTAACGCAGATTTCCAGTGCCCAGTCGTCGAAACAGGCAGCACGGTTGCTTAACAAGGCACCACGCGCTTGGCGGACGATGTGTGTTGTGACAGGCGGACACGTGGCCGGTGAGCATATCGTTAAAGAGATGGACAGAGGGTTTGGGTTTGATATTTCTTTCTTTGGGTGGTGATGAAATACGCTAGGTGATGCGTGTTGTTTCGTCCATCTCTGGTTTCCACACCATACGAAAGCTCTCCCCGCTGGGGAGCAAGGAGATTCCGAAAGCTTGATCCCAGTCCATACATATAGACCCCTCGCTCAGGAGTGGTTCGGACCGTCGCTTGTCGTGATTTCATTGTACTAAATCCTGGCGCACGGTGCTACAACACGCAACCGGCCCGACGCAAAACTATCGTTGGTGAAAATCGAGAATTTCGGTCATGGACCAATAGCGTCGTGCGCCTATTAAAAAACGGAGTGCTGCCAGTACTACTACTACTACTACCATTTATTACTGCTACGGCTAAAACAATTACTGCACTCCCAAGTCTATATCTACTATTACTTCTCTGTCAATACAGAAAACAAATACCACATGAGACTATTCTACTATTTATAATACCCTACCTGCGGCGTCTGGGCCATCCTAGGCAGTATCCACGCCGGCCGAGCCAACCTAGAGTCTTAACAAGCACAGCATCCCAGCACTGACCACTGGCATAGGGTTCGGGTTCGGGTTCGGGTTAGGGTTCGGGTCGGAGGGTCGGCTTCAGGCATCCAACACAAAACCCCCATAAAGATCTACTATCAAGGTCTGTCCACCCCAGTCCACCCCTCATCCTAGGATACCCTAGCGGGTTTCCCACTGCTTTATTGGCATGTAGGCGTCATGGATACCTGCTGGGATACCCGTATACAGTATCACTCTGTCTTTTTGCTGCGTGGGTGTGCTTCTGCGACGTGGGTGTGCTTCTGCGACTCCACCTATCTAGCCGCGTGCGCAGCGATGCTGGTCCCGGGCTCCTCCTGAGTTCAGGGGCATAGGAGTGGAGGTGTAGGTGACCGATTCTGTGCGTGCCTCGTGTACCGTGTACCGTATTTTACTCACTGACAATATTGATAGCATTTTACTACTACTGTACAGGTATACGCTACTCAAAACGAAACAGGTATTGTACCTGGTATCCACATGTACTTATGCTTATAATTTGTAAGCTGCAATACATACAGTACTACGTATAAATAGAATGGTGTTATTCCTGGTTGACGTTTAATTATTTTGCTGCAGACAGAGGCGCAAAATAGCACCCCTAAGTTTTTTATCCGATTTGTCTTCCTTTGTTTCTTTCGATTTTTCTTCCTTTGAAAGTATATGTCGCGTCTGTCGTATGAGGTATGAAGTACGAGGACATGCCATTGCCCTGTCTACTCCGCTTACCGCATAACATTGTCTTATCTCTGCATCGTAGTTTTGCGACCACAACGTTTGTATCTCTCTAGGATTGAAGAATCGGCACGGACACTGGTTGTGCTGGATGTCGACGGGTAGAAAGAACGGTATAATGTGAAGAACACGCACGTACCGTTTCGAAGCAACGGCGAAGTCACGCACATATCACACCGAACACACACCGCCGCCTCTTGATATGTATGTAGACGTATAATATATTGTCTTTCGAAGTCTCTTACAGTGCAAGGACCGATCATGAAAAACGTTGGTTTGGCGTTGACGCTCAATGCCTCTCGCTTTGGAGGCGCATTCCAGCTGTTTTTCTTATAGAGGCGTTTCCTGTTTTTCTGGGCTCTCTTCAACCGCTGCGTTTCTTGAAATGGAATTTTCTATTCTTTAGGGCTCTTATCAACCGTTCGCTGCACTTTACTATCCCAGTGAGCCCTGAAAACCGTTCTCTCAGGGTTTCCGTGTCCAGTGGTAGCTGTGTTAATTCTTAATGCTGTACACGCCGATGTAGTGTTGTAGAAACAGGTATTATTATCATGATTATTATTAGACTTGCCATCCGACAATGTGCAGCGTGAGCTTCAACGTCGACCGATCAAAACATTCCTGAAAGAAGAAATCCCCGGATACAAAAGAAACCTATGCACAAGGTCTCTATGTCTACTCCTATCTACGATACTCTGTGTGTTGTCGTTGCTCCCTCCTACATCTTAATATGTACTCGTTACTTTTCTTTTCTTAAATCCCAAGCCGCATCCAAGCTCCATCCCCACGCCATCGGATTACAATCATTGGTTCCGCATGGAACGGGCAACAACGTGGTCAGGCCATCAAGCGAAGCCCTGGAATGCATAACCGCGCATGGAGGATTCCGGAGCCTCAGCGGGGCTGCGATCACGTGGGGCTGTGGCGGGCTGTATCACCCCCGGAAGATTTACAAAGTTCTCCACAAACTATAAGTTGGCTGGTGATTTTGAGGTCCTGAATATTCGGTTGAAAGGTGTTTGATAACGAATGAAAATTCAAAAGGGAAAACAAACCAGCTATGTAGCATCTCGACGGGAGAAAATTGTACAGTACGGTACAGTCCTGTGCTGTAGTCCGCGTTTTTTTTGTTTCGGTCGGCGTTTCCGAATCGACCTCGTTTCTTATATCGTGTGGGAGTCGATAGCTATAGTTTCTTATGTCGTTATTTCTTATCTTGTCGGTCAGTTTCCTTTATTTTTCGTGAAAGGCGGAGCCTCAATTTCCTGCCGGCATATTTCTTACTATTACTAGTGGGCCTTGAGTGAATTTATCTATCAAGGTATCTTTAATCATTATGTAGCACTTCAGATAAAATACGATAGCCACTAGCGCCACACATCATATTGTCAAATGGCAAAGGTAATGGTAAGAACCGTAAAGTAAGCAGAATCCCAACTAAGTTTAGGATATCTACCTCGCCGTTAATCAACCGTTGGATTTTGTCAGGATGGCGAATAGCACACGACAACTTAAATATATGAGAGAAAATTTCCGTGACCAGCGCTTGTTTTTGCTTTCCTTCAATGCATGCATTCGCGTTTTTTCTCAGATTCTCCAACCGACCATATCCAGCATAAATCTCGGCCACTCGCAGCCAGTGCGAGGCAGGGATACGTGTCACGCGTGACCAGGTACACGTCATTTCGCGTTCGCACATTGACAAGACGTTCGAAAACAACAATAGGTTCGTGTTTATTTTCAAAACGATTCCCCGGAGGAAAATGCCTCCGACTATTTTGCGGGAGACACTTTCATATTGGTTCTGGCTGCGCATGCCGTATAAAGGTTTGACGTTCGCAGGCGGCGCTCACGCGATTTGCCATCTTGATACGAGCGTCCGACATTCGCACCTTTTTTAGCCCTATTAACACACATCCCTGGTACGAGGAGGGGGGGACGAGAGGAAGAAAGCCCAAAATAACTTACCACTCTGGAGGCCGAGAATGATATACCCGTTTAGTCTTGACATCAAAGTCTAAAAGGCGTTTGTAGTACCGGTAGAGTTGGATAAAAAAACAAGGAAAGCCACCAGGTAGAAATTTTACGCCAACTTAACCCAGGTAAACTTTACGTCAACTTAACTCCCACGATGTTTCGACTTTCTCTCTACCCGCCTCCACCTAAACTCGATCTACTCTTCTTCTTCTTCTTCTTCTTCTTCTTCTTCTTCTTCTTCTTCTTCTTTCTTCTTCTTCTTCTTCTTCTTCTTCTTCTTCCTCGCCTTCCTATGGCCTTCTCTGATGTGCCTGGGATGACAAGAAATATCACACAGCAGTTATTAACCCCCTCAAAATATCCTTTTTAGAACTTCAGTCTCGTTTTTGGGAAAAACCGCTCAAATTTTAAGTGGTTGGTCCCAAAAACGAGACTGCAGTCCTAAAAGGGTTGAATTATGAGTCTCTCCAGGGCTACTGGTACAACGCCACAACAATTGACCTTGCCAAATTATGTCTTCTGCAACTCTCGACCCATGGACCGGCGGGATACATCCAGGTCGACCGGATATTCGGGTGGACACCGATTACAATCTCACTTGTTCGTAGCGGTTCCAAAATGTGGGAACCCAGGGAGAGTGTTTTCAGGTTCGACACGGGGAAGTTAGCTTTTTCTTTCAAATCATTTGCTGAACATAGAAGATAGATAGACATTGTGCATAGGTTTCCTTTGTATGCGGGCATTTCTTCTTTCAGGAATGTTTTGATTGGTCAACGGTGAAGCTCATGCTGCACATTGTCGGATGGTAAGCCTAATATTAATATTAATAAGAATAATATCTATGGTGGTTGGAGATATAATCGAACTCACGAACTCAAAATCCATGTTCTGCCGTCGACGCCGTGTTTTAATGCCTTGGTCAGAGGATAACGTTTACTATTAATAGTAGCCCGACAGACGGCGTTGACGCCAGAACTTGGGTTTTGGTTCCGTGCGATTTTCTTGTGGTTGCTTGAAGAAGAACAACAGCAACTTATTCCACAATCCGACCAACGAAAGAGACAAAGCCAAACGGGCTCGGCGGATGATCCGATGACCCTTGCTCGCCTTGAACCCCTGCTTTCCCATCTGGGCTACGCCCCCCCCACGCAATGCAAACACGCAACCGTTACACATAAACTCAGGGGATTACCGACATTCCTACCAACTTCAAGCCTATACGATATCACTACCCCAATACGGTCTTGCGAGCCGTAAAGACAGAAATACGGGTAAAAGCGCGGAACCCAGTTCCGCTACCTAGTACGTTGATGAGTCGAAGATGTGGCTCCTAAAAGCCCACTCCCACACCTCTGAACGGCGGGTATACGTCTGCTAGACTGCTGGTAAAGGGTTATCCGAGTAACCCTGTGTACCAGTAGCTCAACAGACTAATACTTGAACAAATAGCGACAACGGCATAGAACATGTGGGTTTCGGGATTGTGAGTGCGATGCTCACCGCTCACCATGGTAAGCCATTCTAAGGGAAAACGAGAACTTTTCCACGCGTCGAAACTGAAAACTGATCTCGCTGGACCGCCCCATCAATTGGAACCCTTACCGTATGACTAATTGGTGTTGACTCGTCGACCCGCATATCCCGCCGGCCTGAGTGTCCCGCCGGTCCAGGGTGGCGGAAAAGTGTTGTAAGACTTAGGTTTTGGGCGTATAGGTGCTTGTGGTCCAACATACATATTCTCTAGCACACATGTATTTGCAAGCCTTCCTAATCTGCATGCAGGAACCATCCCTATAAGCCATGCGGGTGTTAGATTATGTCACACACACCGCGCGGGCGCGCACACCTGCCCCCCGTATGATCTCCTGGCGGCACCACATTTCGAGTGACCCCCGAGACATCCTCCTCGAGAGAGAGTCACCTATGCGGTGTACCCGACACTATTTATACCTGCAAGAGCCACTCCTTCATCTACCAGATACCTTCGCTATTTTGTTACAATATGATGATCATTGTTCTCCGACACAGCGTGAAAACATGTCAACAATAAACTCAATAGTCGATCGCTTACCATTTCATTGTTGCGTTTGCCATCCGACAATGTTTAGCATGAGCTTCAGCGTTGATCACTCACATGCATTCTCAGGTTTGAAGACACTCTGGGGTATCGCAGAAGCAGCTACAATAGCTACAGAAATGAGACTGACGCTAAGTAGAAGGTCCAGCAAAGCCGCGGCACGAAAGCCCCCCTCCAACAATGCAAGCCTTATATCTCCCTCCGGCTCACCACACACCGACCTGGCGTACTCTACGTCCCCCCGAAGAGCCCTTGCTCTCAACCTCCAGCCTAAAAATCGCGATGTGGCATGCTCTTCCTGTTGCTCTTTCTGCGTGGCCATATCTTGTGGCACATTTATTTGGCCCCAACTATTCACCCCATAAGCCGCATCCAGGCTCCATCCCCAAGCCATGCGTATTGGCCTGTCCCTCCCCGCCCTGCTCGCCCTGACCTCCAGGCGAAACCCCGTGGTTGGGGTTTGAGATCGAGCAGTGATTTTCAAACACAACGTGTGTGCCTACGAATGCTGCAGACGGGCATACTGATGAGTCGTCACGTGTTCCGACCCGGCACTGTAGGGATGTTAAGGTCTATGGCCATACGAATACGGCCATGCATGACATCAGCTGGGCTATAAATATAGGTGGTGTGGTGAAATAGGGCGCAGCAGTTGCACCATTTTCCTCAGAAATCGGCGTAGCGCTCCTCAAAAAAAGAAGATGTGCGCGGCTTGCTGCAAGTCCGTTTTCGGCCCCCGCACCGGCTTTGGCCGCAGGCCCCAATAAATCTGTGGGATCTAATTCGTCGAAGGCGAAGAAAATAATTGGGTTTGTTATCGCCGCAGGCGACAAATTGTTTGGTGCCCTTTTTGTGACATTTTCGACAATTTCGACAATTTCGTGCTGAATTTCTTTGTGGTTTTCCGTTTTTCGGGAACTAAGTTCAAAGTCGTTCATGGTGTTTTTATTTCTCCGAGGATGAAACAAGGCTTTAAAAGCTCGCGAATATAGAGGCATTCTTCGAAGTAGGTGGTTTCCATATTCGAATCAGAGCATACCGAAAAAAAAAAACGCTTGAATGAGTAACCCGGTAGTAATCCCTCGTGAATACGCGGAAAGCCTTGGCCCCCAATACTCCGGAGAGCACAGGGCACAGGGACACAGTTAACTGCACGGCAAGCACGTCGGAATGCTATCGTCGGAAAGATTACGACGTAGTTTTGCTCGGTAGAGGGTGGCTGCCACAGCATCCCAACCAATATCCCAACCTTCCTGCATGTATACCGACGTTTGTTCAGGATGCGATGCTCCGCTTTGCTGTGGAAAATGCAGCATTTGTACGCAAGACGGTGCTGGCCATTTCTTCCGCGGTAGCATCGGCAACGGTACTGGAGTCCGACGTTGCCAGTTCAAGGGTATGCGTGGAACGAGCTCTCGCAGGGGTGGTCCCGAACGAATGAGACGCACATTTGAGTGAATTTACGCACCACACGCTCGAGCCCTAATTATAGCCTTGGACATGAGTACCCCCCACTGCCCATCCTGGCCTCCTGGAGACCCTTTAGTTGGAGTTTCAGATCTATATTATTATCTTGCTTGCCTTCCGACAATGTGCAGCATGAGCTTGCACGTTGATCCCTCAAAACATTCCTGAAAGAGGAAATCCCCGGAAACAAAGGAAACAAATGCACAAGGTCCATCTGCCTTCTATGCCTACTTTCTCCTATGCTTATCCACGATACTCTGTTGTCTTTACTCCTTTCTCTATCTCTATCTCACTGCGTACTCTTTACGTTCTATTCTTAAATCCTACGCCGCATCCAAGCTCCATCCCCACGCCATCTGTGTGGGTCTGTCATCCTCCCCCCCCCCTGCTCCTTCTCGATTCCTGTCGACCCCTAAGCTGGAGTTTGAATCGCGACACCCTCCTCGAGATGGCGACCTGTAGATCTATGTCCTTATTAATGTATACCTGGCAAGTATTTTACTGCACGTGTACGTATTCGCTGCAGACTTGCACGTATTGCAGTAATACACTGATGCCTCAGCGACTGGACGAAAGAACACGAAGAAAACCTGTGTAGGTGTTGTAGAGAGTCTGGTACGAAAAAAACAAGAAAAATTAGGTCAAGTAGGTAGAGAGCCTGGAAGATAGTCAATTTATTTATCACATATACCTGGTATATATAATGAATCACACATTATCCATTCAGTAGTACATAGCAGTACCACCATAGATTATTGATAGCCGTAGGGCATTGCCAGACTTTGTATACTCGTATATCCCCAGGGCAGACTACAAGGATCCATTATTGTAATACCAACGTACCAGGTGCGTATCATACATCTGTAGATTGTCTTGTTATTACTGTGTCATCATATCGCTCAATATCCTTTCGTTTTTACTTGTAAATTAGAAGAAAAATCGTTCGCCCTTTCGATGAGTTCCAAATATAGATCAATTCAAGCAATCAAGCCCCCTCTCACTTAACTACTACGGGGGAGCATAGTAAATACGACCTACGGTACACACAAAACCCTCGAGGTTTCCCTAGTTTTACTACTGTAACAATTTTTGGCCCTATTATAACCATGGTCCCCCGGAGTTTCTCCTTTCCTGTGAGAGAGGACACCGGTGCGTTTTATTTTCTCTTCGTCATTATTGTCTCCGTGTTTCCTTCCATTATTTCTCCCGTTTGTTTCCCCTCTCGTGTCTCCTCCTCCCCTCCCTCCTGTCGTGGCTGTTGTTCCACAATTTTTAACCCCCTCCTCCGGATCTTCATCCCTTGTTATTCCATTTTTGCCGCCCCTATGCACATAATAAATACCATCACATATATATCCGCCAAGCTGCTGGCTTCAAGGCCTCTCCTCGGATTCGCTGCCTTCTCTCTTCAGTACCGCGGTCACTGCGCAACACCTAAAACCACGATTAAATCGTAGTGGAGCTACTGCAGGCACAAATATAAGAAGAGCCAAGCGAAGATATACACGGAGAATATGTGGTGAGATCGAAAGCTTTAGTTAGAGCTCCTCTACCTGGACCAACCATCTCACGCGACAGAGGAGGAGGGCGTGGATTGCGGCGGCCGCAGCGGCGACGATCACTCTCCCCCAGGAACGAGGGCTAAATTTGTTGTGGCGGCGGTGGCGGCGGTGGCGGCGGAGGCGGCGACGACGGTGGCTGGTCCCGACGATGCTGCGTTTGAGCAACCGTAACAACAACAATGCATGTATTGTTGGCCTGCTGTTGTTGCTGGCTCTTCCTCCTCCTCCTCCTGCTGCTGCTGCTGCTATGGTCGGGGGGGGCGAACGAGCTCTGCTTCCTCCAGGCGATTTCTATTCCACCACCGCCGCCACCACCATCACCAAGGCCACCGCGACGACGGCGGCTTCATTGCCACACGCCGCAGCGGCAGCAACAGCAGCAGCAGCAAGAGCAGCAGCAGTGGCAGTAGTAGTATCATCCACGGAGGAGGCCAATCAGCTCAGGAACGACCTGATCCGCAGCAGCCCTGGGGTCATCTTCGAAGTAGAGTGGCAGGGAGCTGTCCGCATGAATCAGCCGCTACAGCTCACAAATGGCACTTCCCTAAAGATCAAGGGCTCCGGAAGATCGGCGGCGATCGACGGGGGAGGGTTGGCGTCGCTGTTTGTGGTCAACGCGTCAGCCCTGCACCTGGAAGGTCTGTCCCTGACCGGGGGGCGAGGGGAGGTTGGCGGCGTCGTTGCCGCGCGCGATCAGTCTTCTTTGACTTTCGTGGAATGCGAAGTGGGTCAGAACACGGCGTCTCTGGCGGGAGGTGAGCCGAGAAAGCCATCTTAAAAAAAAAACTGGGTGTATAGACTACAACTATGTTATACTATACTCGCGAGTGAGTATAGAATGTTGTACACGAATACGCAAACAATACACACATTGCCTGCGTTACCTGGTACCTCCTGGCATGTACTGCCTCTACTCCGGACGAAAATATAAACACAGTTCGGTGTTGAACTCAAATTTAAAATGCTGATTGTTTTTCCGGCCAGAGCGGTACGACACAAAAACAAGATTACGGGGGAGCATAGTAAAGAGGACCAAATATTGTTATTAAAAATAGTTAAATATATAGTTTTTTTTTTCGTCTGTACCGCAGGTCCTATTTACTATGGCCCCCCGTAACAATGCGTTCATATTCTACCGTATAGCATTACATACTACAGAAATTGTCTACTCTACTTCGTATGTTCTACATGCACGAGTTTCGACGCAATTTTCGATCTCGCTGCCGATAAATATGTTATATGTTCATTTTCATTATACCTCGAGGCATACTTTTTATGCGCGTAGTCTACGGCGGTAGTAGGAGTAGTAGAACTGTGCTACGGTATGTTGAAACGGTGTAGAGATGGGTGACGGCGAATAAACCATTCGTCGCGTCCGTCGTTCTTTCTTCAGTTGGTGGTGTTTCAGTGTGCTCGTATGATTGACCTGTTGCCATTGATTGGTGTTTTTGCGCTGCCGTCTTGCTGCTGCAGTGATACTGCAGCTGCGTACTGTTGTTGTAGTTGCTAAGAATAATGTTTTCGTTGTCATTTGCTCGAAAAGCCAATGCGACAGTAATACGCCGTCGATGTTTGTACGTAATCACTGCAACTGGTGGCGTCGCCCTACTACGTAGATCTGTACAAAAGGCATACGATATTATAGCCTACACATACAACTGTTTCCAGGAAAAAAAAAAAAAAAAAAAAAAAACTGCGTTTCGTGCACGCAGCTGTCATCGCTGCACGATAATAGTGTGCCATAGAGATGTGAACACATACCACGAGTAAGTGTTATGGCTGAAAAGTTTGTTTGCTTGCAATGCTGTACGGGTACAGTAAGGACTACTGCGTACGCATTCGTCCAACTCGTTGATACATGTTCGGCTCTCTTTTCTTGCCACTAACCCTCCATCGCCCTGCCCTCGAAAGGGATGCGCGGTCAATGGTCAAATGACTAATATCTATGGCCAACAAAAAATGAGTTCGCCCCCGCCCCCCCCCCCCCCCCCCCCACCCAGCGAAATCACGAACGTGTTCCATCTCTGCGTTGTAGGGATGTAAGGGTCTATGACCAACGACCACGAACGACATGAGTACGACCCCCCCACGAGCGCGCGCGCTTCCCTCATTCGAGGTCCATGCGGCGGCCGTGGAGATGCTCGAGCGAATGTTTTGACGAATATTACTACTGTTTGTTGTTGCTGTTGCATCACCGCTCGCGATGCTATACATCCATTCTTACATATTTCTAGGAAGGAGTGTGACACACGTACGCACGTGTACGTGATTGGTGTGTCAGCGTGTATATGCCCGAAAAAGAGAGTGTGATGTGAGCTCTACTTCTTATTCTTATTCTCACCATTCGTGTTGCTTTTTTGGGAATACCGTGAAAATACACATTATAATATTACGGGGGACCATAGTAAATAGGACCAAATATTGTTAGTAAAAATAGGTAAATATATAGTTTTTTGAGTGTACCATAGGTCCTATTAACTATGGACCCCCGTAATAGTAAGTGCGCGCCGAACAGGTGTATAAGAGCTTTTTGTGCGCTTCGAAGTACACACATGCGTGCGTACCAGGCATGAAACAAACAAAGCACACACACATATGGGACAAGGCCCCCCTGTACAGAAAGAAGCAAAAGGATGTTGCCCGTTCAGCATTGACCACGGTGTGCCCGCGCCAACACCGATATCGACCACCCATCACCAAAAGTGGAGGCCTGCTACTCCCCAGATAATACGTATAAGCACCTATTACACCTACATTTTCTGAAGTTTTCCTCTGGCCTGAGCTCTTTATCTCCCCCACAAAGCGGGCTTTGGAGAATTAAAAGCAAAACAAAATGCAACTCCACATGAACAACCCCCAAACGCCTATAGGTGTATCACGAGCGTAGCCATGTGAAACTCCAGATGAACAACCCCCAAAAGCCTAGATGTATCACGAGCGTCGCCATGTGAACCACTATAATAAGTAAACAAAGGTATCCCAACTTTTTTTTAGGGTGTCAAGCCCTTTAGCACTGCAGTTCCGTTTTGGGGAAAAAATTTCGTGGAATTTCCTCGGTTTGTCCCCGAAACGGGACCGAACTGCAGTCGGCCATAAAAAAAGGGTCGAGGAAGAGCCGGCCAGCCAGAAACAAAATTGACCAAAAAGTGCAACAAAAGGCATGCGTGCCCTATCGATTTATCGTGCAGCACGTATGTATCAAAAGTAGCGTTCTACGTTATTAACTTCCGAGTTTCTCTTGGAACCCCGTGAGCACCACCCCGCCTTTTTCTTATATGGTCCTGGTTTTTTCTCGTCGCGTGGTGTTACGGGTGGGCTTATGTAGTAATCACAACCCACGGTTAGCCCAAAAGCTTCGTGTTTCCCTCTATGTTGACACACCATGTTTGGTTCTGAATAATATGCTCCCCTGTACTATTACGGGGGACCATAGAGGCATTCTACCATAAAGGTTCACCATAATTTTTCTGAGGCTCCTCACTTGACCTTAAGGAGCTCCATACCTCACCAGAAAACTGACTTCAGCAAAAACCAAATTGAATCCCGATGAATAATCCCATGGCCCAAGTACACAACGTCATTTTCGAAACGAGATTGGCATTTTTACAATTTAGGGTTAAGGAGCACCGTCATTCAGAAAACATGCATTTTAGCGGAAATGTGTTAATACCTCTATCGTAGAACCCGTCCATAGCAAACAGGACCAAATATTGTTATTCCGGGGGTCCATAGTTAATAGGACCTATGGTATACATAAAAACCTATATATTTACCTATTTTTACTAACAATTTATATTTGGTCCTATTTACTATAGTCCTCCGTAATAGTAAAAATAGGTAAATATATACCAGTACCAGGTAGGTTTTTGTGTGTATACCGTAGGTGTCCTATTAACGATGGACCCCCGTAATAGTACGAACAGGAGTTCTGCACTGCTGTGCATACTATAAATGTTTCTCAGAAGGACATGTCGTGCGGCATCGGGTGTGCCGGTAAGAACGTTTTCGAACTGGGTGTTTTTTAGCACGATCCCGAGCGATGACGACTCATTCCATATCGACCGAGAGCTTTCCACCGATCAAAATTTTGAAATCAACCAATTAGAAAACCGCGGTCACGAAATGTGTCCTTTCTCTCTACGTACAGTAAATACGGTAGTGGTATTACGCGGGGGCATAGTAAATAGGACCAAATATTGTTACTAATAGTAAAAATAGGTAAATATATACCATATACGACGTAGGTCTTTGTGCGTACCGTAGGTCCTATTTACTATGGTCCCCCGTAATAGTAGTGGACGCCATTTTTTTCGTGCGGCATTCGTACGATCGAAATATTATGTGCCGTGCTATATAATATATATATATATATATATATCAGGGAAGAGGAGATGCATAACATACATATATATATATATATATATATCGCACGTCAGTATCATGTATCAATTCCATACGCGCATGCCTGCGGCTTTCTGACTGTACTATCACGGGGGACCGTAGTAAATAGGACCTACGGTACACACAAAAACCTATACATTTCCCTATTTTTACTAACAATATTTGGTCCTATTTACTATGGCCCCCCGTAATATTATATTTTAAGTAATCATTACCAAAAATGGCGTTTAAAAAACACACTGGGTGATACACAGTTTTTGGGTCCACCGTGGCTTCTGATTGCTACCTGTACTATGATAGCCCTCCGCATTATCAATCAAATAGCACGGGTGAACCTAAAAATCTTGACCAAATTTACGTGTGTAAATATGGGGAGATATGTGTTTTTCGGGTCTATGGCGGGTTCTGATTACTATATAATGTTCCCCAATAGAGTAATACTGTGCTATGTATACAGTATATGTGTCATTTGGGGGGACCATAGTAAATAGGACCAAATATTGTAGGTAAAAATGGGTGAAAGTACAGGTTTTTGTGTGTACCGTAGGTCCTATTTACTATGGTCCCCCGTAATACTACGCCCCCGAAAAGACGGCGGGTCATTTCCGCCGGTGCCATTTTGAAGCGGAGCTATCAAATAAGCCACCGGCGGGGTAGGGAAAGTTGGTAACCCTCTCGGGAATTTAGAGAGGCAAATTGACGATTAAAAAAAAAGACAATATTACAGCGTCGGTCGCTGCACGTAGATGATTGGGGGGTGATATTTACCCATTTTTAAGACCACGCCGTGACCAAGCAGTGTGCATGTGGTCATATCTCGGTGTGGGTCTCATCTTTTTTTACTTCTTCTGAGGAAACGATCCCATACTACACAGCAGTGCCAATCAGGTTTTTTTTCTGGTGAAAATTCGATTTACAGAAAAGTTCACGAGGTCGGGGGACACTGGTCCTATATCTCATACGGGGGACCATATATTTAATGGTAATCAGGTCCCGTTCTATTCGTAAAAAACCTGTATGTTCCAGTATTTGTACGAAGAAGCGAGAGTTTTGGTCCTGGTTGCTGTGTTCCACCGTGCGTTACGCTATGTATGGCCTTGAAATGGACCCTCATCCTCTCTCTGTATATAAAAGCTTGATGTCCGAACTACAATGGCTGAAAGGAAAGTCGCGTAGTCAGTATATGGCAATGGCGCAGCACGATCCTCTCTCTGTATGCCCGTGCCGCGGGGCCCTCATACCACACTCAACTCGTGGGCTGTTGATGGGCTACTCTCAATTTTTATTTTTATTTTTTTCCTGGTGACAACCACGGGGTCCCACAACAGGGTTGACAACGGACAAATACTAATAGTAGTAATGTTAATTGTTCAAGATGTACATATTGTATACCGTTGAATACTGCCAACATTCATACATGGCATATGCATTGGCGCTACCACTACGGACTCACGGGCTAATATAGACCATAGTCGTAGCCCATACCTACTACCTGGGTACAACCAACAGCAGTACGTATCATCCCTCTTCTTCGTGTCATCCATCCCTTTTAAGCTACAACCAACGGATGCTACGGCGGCGATATTGCGTTGGTCTTCTCCGTCCGCCGCGTGCTGATCGGAAACATATAACGTGCACTTCACCGGCTACAGCAAGTACAAAATGATGATACTAAGTACGCGCGGGTGTGTTGTCACCCCCGACCGACAACGTGGTACACAAACTGGCGCGCACGTGGGCGTATGTATGAATATGCCTACCACGTTCACTCACCCACAGCTACAGAGAAAGAAGAAGAAACCCTGCCCAGGGCACAGTAGGACCAGGAAAAACCATGACACCCATAACTATATCCAGTACGTACAACGCTTTACTTCGTATAAACAACAAAGGGGATAAAAGTATTGTTTTCGAGTTCATCGTATCTCGCCGGTATCCAGTACGTATAGCACTTTACTTCGTATAAACAACAACGGATACTCGTATTGTTTTCGAGTTCGTCGTATCTCGCCGGCTTAGACGATAGGGGCAGCCCGGTCTTTGCCTTTTGCGCGAGTAGAAAAGTTTCGACAGATGGGGCTTTTCTCAACTGAGGGACTATACAGTAGTAGTAGTAGTAGTAGTAGTAGTAGTAGTAGTAGTAGTAGTAGTTGGCACCCATTAGTTTTGTTTTTCACAAGAAAAAAATAGAAGTCGGACATTGCGTTCATCGGGTTAATTTAAACGTTGTTACAGCAGTACAAGTTTCTTGGAGCCGTTTTTTTCGGTGATATACAGAGCTACTCCTCAAGCGGAGAACCGCGTTTAGTTACCGAAATACCATTTCGAGGGGCCATGTATATAGTAAATAGGACCAAATAATTTTAGTAAAAATAACGAAATATGTAGATTCTTGAGTGTGCCGTAGGTCCTATTTAATATATTCCCCCATAATGGATGCATCTCCCTGTCGCGGCATGCATCTGACTTAGTGACAGTGATGTCAGGCGCACCCCCCTCGCCGCGGCACACACTCTCGCCGCGGAGGGTTTAGCTCACCGCTTGCTCATTCGAAAAAATAGTGTCATCCGCCCTGCTGTGCGGATGAGACGAGTACACCTAACCCTACCCCCATATGCCCTAACCCTAACCCTAACCCTGAGCCAATCAAAATCACCCTACCACAGACCCTAAGCCAATCAGAGCAAACCTGATTACCCTAACGCTGAACCTGTCGAATAAGTGGTATAAGCTCTACCTCGTCGTCACGGGCAATCTACTTTTTTCAGCCTCCTGTGTGCTGTAGAAAAATAAGCGGTGATACATATTACAGGGCACCATACATAGTAAATGCGACCAGATTTTGTTCAGTTAACAATACGGAAATCTATAGATAGGTTTTTGCGTTTACCGTGGTAGGTGCTATTCACTATGGTCCTCCGTAATGGTTCACCTTCAATAGCTGCTTCCGGTACCCGCTTCGGGCGAAACGTCGACCACAACGGGTGCGTCTTCCTGTTGGCCTAGCTCCGATATTTTCCAACTATACAGCAGCAGCAGTGGTCCCTGCTCGATGGTGCCGTTTGCCCGCCATAAGTGCCTGTGGAACCGTTTGGTGCCGGTAGGATTCGCCAGTCCGTGTGGTACCGTGTGGAGTAGTGCCGGTTGTCGCGACAGTGCCGGTAAATTGTTGGCGCGCGAGCGCACTCCGGAACACTCCGGAACTATAGAAGGAGCACTGCTGTTGATGGTGTCCATGGTTTGTCAATCCGTCTGTAGTACTTGAATCGTAAGCCGCATACGGCAATCATCGGCGCCACGGGTGCGAGCTCCCCCCGCGCGTCCATTCTAGCGTCTTAGGGTTAATTCCAGCGAAACGTCGACTGCATTTTACCTGGGCATCTCGGGCAAACCACGATCTACAGTGTGGATCTTCTAGATCTTAACTTGCCGTTGTGAGTGGTCGTGCAGGATCTACATAGTACAGATCCAACCCAGAAGACGCGTGCGTGATCCTGCTGATCATACGGCGGCTCCCACCCAGCACCGTGAGCTAGAGCATAGAGGCCAGGGAGTCAATCTGCCCTGAAACATGAATGTCATGAAGTGGAATCGATAGTATGTCCGAGGCGTACAGTACTGTGTACCGATCTGTTGGCCTTGTTCCGAGCTTATCTCATAGTATTACTACACAGGTTCGTCTATCTGCAGCATACCACCTGTTTTGGAACAAAATGTTAGCTGCATCCAGGAACTCTTTCTAAGCCATTGGCGAGAGTTTGTCCCCCCCCCCTCCCCCTCCAACTCCGCCACGCCTTCTAGCATCTTGTAAACCCCGCGGGTTACGTTTGAAGCGCAACGCCCTCCGTGATGCGGGGAGCTTTGCACTGTCAAGCACCCTCCCCTTAAGCATCGAATGATCAGGCGAAGTGCTCTGCTCCCGTCCGTACCCGCCTCTGTTAGCTATCTGTTGATACCTTCAATACCGATTTAATAGTTTTCACGCCGGAACTTCAAGTTTGGACACGCCGCCTCCCTCGTCTCTCCCCGTGCTCGTGCGTGTATTGCGTAATTTCGTTTTGTAGCTATGTAGCCGTATCAAAAACTAAAGTTTAGGTATGTTAACACCTATCGTGGGAGACTAGACAACAAAGGCGCCCTGCGACTGGCGCTACGGAAAGGGGCGTCACTTTCTGATTCCTTCATTTTCCGCCCGTGAGAGCCACGCGGCCGAGTGACCACTTTATATTACTTGGCGGTCTCAATTCTTGAAAAGCTTTATTTTCTCACGATATGCGCCGCCATGATGATATTTATTGCTACTCTGCGACAGCGCTTTATTCGTGCATCCATTTTTGCGGGGGGGGCACAGAGCCACTACTAACGAGCCCTAACTGAACGTAGTAGTGAAAATGGAGATACACTCCCTGCGGTAGCAGCAACAGCAGTCCCGTCAGCACCCACAAGAAGAAAAAAAAACATACAAAATACCCCGTATATTTATAGAGCTTTGCTGCTAAAATATCACGTCCGCACATACATGTTTACAACTGGCGCCCAGCACTATCTACTGTAGGGGCACACGCGCGAACAGTAGAGTTACGTTGGCGCATGATTTTTAACGGTGTTTTTTCGGTAAGAAGGAGTGAGCGGTCACTGCAACGTATTTCTACGACCGTAGGACGGGAGAACTTATACCGCAATAATCAGGACCACCTACGTACGATCGGTAAACACAATGGAATGTATAGATTTTTGTTCGTATGATGGGTCCTCATTACTATGGCCCCCCCCGTAATATCACGGGGGAACTTGCTACATCGGGGGAGCATAGTAAATAGGACCTGTGGCGCACACAAAAACCTCTATATCTCATTATTTTTACTGGCAGTATTTGGTCTTGTTTACTACGGTCCCCCGTGGTAGTATCGTAGTCACCAGAACCAAATACGTGATGTGAAATTGAGGCGGACGTATGCTTTCTGGGTTCCAATCACTACGCCCCTCCCGCAACGCTTGGTCCCGTACTATTCGCACCATAGCATATTGAGCAATACCCCGGCACGCGGGTACTAAAAGATGTACCACAGGAAGCTTCGTGCACAGCGAACAGCTACTGAAAGGCACGGTGGTGCACTGCCACATTGTCTTCTACTAGGTCAGGCCACCCCCGCCGGCTATATACCTGTATAGCACCCTGAAACGGAACGTCAGGGGCGGAGGCGGTCACACACGGAGGGTTGGACGGTATTTAACGGCGAAAGGCTGAGACCGAACGGTCTTATCTATCCCGAAGACACCCCCGTGTGTCCGAGGTGGACCCGCGGGAACTTCTGAAGCGTGCGGCGGCGGCCGAGATATATATTAAAAAAAAACAATGTCTGAGGATCCTCACTTGGTCTTAAAGGAGTTATACGCCTCACCCGAATCTGATTTCGAGAGAAAAAAAAAATTCTGAGTGCAACCCGCAAAAAACTACTGCACAGTACCGTTGGTTGATTGGGTCAACCCACTTCGGACCCCGAAATAGCGACCAAAACAACAATGATCGGTGATTTTGGTGTTGTTGTCAACCATCTACGAGCAGCGTGAGCGCCCGGCATTAAGGGCAGGATCGTGTCGCGCCCGTGCCGTAGGATCCCTCGCATCAACCGTCGTGACTCGGAAACCCGTTTCGTATCAGCCGCCGATCACGCAGCGGCCGCTTCCGTAGTCGCCAATAGTATAGCGTCAATTCTTCCTGCCGAAGTCTCGAAGGGGGCTACGTAAGGAGCCCAGCAGAGTCAGAAATAGCTCGGCCGGATTTTTTTTTCTGCTCCCTACGGCAGCACGCCTTTTCTACGGGATTGACCGCGTTTCACAAGGCGGTGTCCGGAAATGCCACGGTGTGAGCGGCGATGGCTTGTCTTCTGAGGCCCTCGCGGGAGGAGCTCAATTACCCCACACGGAGAACGGCTTAAAAAAAAACGTTGTAATACCTGCAGCGCGACCCGACGGCTCTAGTCCTAAAAAATCGACAAAAAATATATTAGAGATACACCCTAACCACGAAGCTAACAGTCAGCGCTGAATGTTAACTTAGTGGTTAGGATGTATCTCTAATATACTACTTGCACTGTAGAGAAAAATAAATATAGTACCGTCGTAGTGGTTGCTCACTCGAGGACAGCTCAACCGGTCAGAAAATGTGTGCCTCAGAAAGCAAAAAAAGCGCCAACCCCTACTACCGCGGGATGAGTCTGTCCTCACCCGACCGCCCTTGCGACCCTTCGCACCTCGGGCAGATCATGACCTACGTAGATCAATCATGACCTACGCAGATCACCTACACTGTAGTTTTTCACCTGCCAGTGCAAGAGGATACGCAGGGTCTGCATACAGCAGTGTAACAGACACAACCCACAGGAAACATGTGACAATTAATAACACTGCTGTGCTGTAGATCACGCGGCTTACACGGGTCCCACCCGGTGTAAAAATGAGCGATATCATACAATATCGGGAACAGAGCAAGATCTAGAGAATGAAGTTGGAGTCGAGAGTCCGGCCGAGGTGGGCGCCCCATTGCCGGCTACTGTCGTGGAACATGTATCTGGCACACCACTGCTTCTTCACACAGTCTTATGCATTGATTGCTCTTTCTATTTATAGAAACAACACAATGAATGCATCATACAACAAGCAGGGTCTACTGTAGTGTTGAAGGGGGGGGGGGGTGTACTCGATAGGAGAGATGTACTCGATCTCATGCATGGCCGTAGTCGTATGACCATAGACCCTCGCATCCCTACAATGCCGGGACGGAGCATGTCGGGTTTTCACCGACCAGGCAGACATTGCTTGCACCAAGCGCGAAGCGCCGTGAGGTGTCCGGCGAGTCGCATGAAGGGTGAGCTGCATCCTACTAAGAACCGCGCTTGTGAGGCGGACTTGCATATGGATGACAGCTTCAATTAGTTAGTTTAATTTCCAGTGTGACCACTTCCAGGGGGGGGGGGGGGGGGATAGCTCAGTCGCTGTTTGATGACGGATGAGGTGCAGGGGGCGTCTTGAGGTAGGAGGCGTTTTTTGTGCGTCACAACGGGTGGTCATGTATGTATGTACCAGGTATGTATCATCATGTATGCATGTATGTCGTATTTTGCGTGCTTTCGCTTGATTGGAGCTACGGCAGGTACCCCCAGTCATTTCACCACCGCGTTTACGCCACTCGGGTGACGAGCAGCTCAGTACCTCACTCATCAATTGGGCCTGGTCTGGTTTGTTGTCTCAGGTAGCGTCGCAAACAATTCCGTGGCGGTACATATCGCGAGAATGAAAAAACAAAAAAAAGGCTGGGAAACTTATGACCGCAAAGAAACAAGGTAGCCTACGGGCCGCCAGTGACTCTCTGACAGGCTCACACCAACCATTGTAGTTAAAATCGACCCCCCTATACCGCACGCAACACCAGCCGTTTCCTGTCTCTTGTCCACTCTTGTATTTCAACACGCTGCACATGATTGGCCGATGGATGGCAAGAAAATCAAGAACGTTTCGCCTAGTTTTTTTCGTCCAATAGTCAGGCCTGATTGGCAACATACTCCATGTCTGAAGTCATTGGAGCAAGGATTCCCCTAAAATATGTGGATTATTAGTTGATAGTATGATTGGGACAAACGCCACACATTGCCAGATGGCAAATTAAACAAACATACATATATTGTAGTGGCACTGTACTACAGGAATAGTTGTAGCTGTAAACCGCGAGGGGATGGGTGGGTGGGTGGGTAGAATGTTCATTAAAGTGGAGCGGTAAGGGTAGTTAAAGGTAGGTTGGGAGGAAGAGGAGGAGGGGGGGTAAGAGGAGGAGAGGAGGAGGAGGAGGAGGAGAAGGAGGACGAGGAGATGGAGGCGGGGAAAGCGGGATATGGGCGGGGGTAGTAGCACTAAATTACCTACGATATATGTTGTTGGCGCAACTCTGCATAATCACAGAACTTAATCGTTCACCCTTTTTCGCACATTGCTAAGACAGCATTAACAGGAAGGCCTGCCTCTAGCAAAAAAAACATGATCCTGCCCACTAAAATCTTCTGACCGCCCCGCAGCAACAGCGGTGCTTACGTTAAGTTATCGCTGACATATCAATCAAACTCCGCTCCGTTATATCTTACTATACGACGGCAAAAGTATTCGCCTGCCAAGCACCATGCTGTCTTGAAAACTGTCAATCAATGTCTCGGTTTGCCGCTAGTCATTGGCGAGGCAGTGCTTCGTCTCCTCTCGGCAAACCACAGTGCATGCATGGTAAAATGTCTCACTCCTCGAACAGACAGATCAGATAGATCATGATCTAAATCGATTATTAATAGTTCCTCGCGTGCTATTACGAGAGGGTTGAGCAGGATCTGGATAGTACATATCCAACCCAGGAAGCATGTGCGAGACCTCGCAGATTATGCGGCCCTCACTCGGCAACATGAGCTAGATCATACAAGTTCGGGAATAGAGATATATGTCTGCCTTGATGTAGAATGATCTGTAGACGATCTGCCCGAAATGTAAAATGGTGCGCTTGCCACGCACCCCTCCAACATTTGGTTGTTTATCTAGTAAATGCAAGGGGGGGCTATCTCTCAGTGTAGTACTTGATTTATACCATGGACCCGAAAACGAAGGAAAGTAATCTGAGGAAGCCTTACGATCCTACCGTGACACAAGCCTATTTTTAATTCTCGTTTTTCTTTTTTGCCATCTGAGAACGTTTGGGTTAAGAGTCTATTAACAACCAAACACATGATTAAAGAACCGAAACCCCCGACCAAAAAAGCATAAAACGATGATGCTGCGAGGCGTTCTAAGATATAGAGGTTCATCCTAAATTTTCTGAGGCTCCTCACTTGACCTTAAGGAGCTCCATACCTCACCCGAACACTGACTTCGGCAAAAATCAAATAGCATCCCGATGAGTTATCCCGTGGTCCAATATGCAAAAACGCCATTTTTCGAAACAAGATTAGCATTCCGACGGTTTCGGGCTGAGAATCTCCGTCAATCAGATTGTTTTTTTAGCTGAAAGGTACCACCTTTATCGTAGGAGACGTGTCCTGCAAACATGCTGACCCTTGATTAGCCTTGAGCGCTAGATAGGCCATGATACACCTGGTACGCTTTAGTGCAGTAGAGCTCGCCGCCGAGCACATTTTCTCAAGCTAGTTCTCTCAAGCGTCAGCCAGAAGGTGAGTCTCACGTTCTTATCACAGTATACGAAGTATTATTTGTCGTTCGTGGACCTACATATATACCGAATTGTTTGTGTGTTCGCCACCCGTGAATATGCAGCACGAGCTTCAGCGTTGATCGTTCATAAAACATTCCCAAAAAGCGTAAGAAGAATTGTTGCCCAGGGGGGGGGGGGGGGACAGAACAATTGTGCGAGGTAGGCCGGATAGGTGCAGAGGCGAGTCAATAGACTTTGTACGTAGGCAAGGGTACACGAAGAAAAGATGGTATGGCGCTACACTTGTTATCATGCAGAAATCGAAAACAAACTAGCGGGTTGGGATTTTCGTCAGAAACTAAATATAATAGATGTATTTATATTTCAATTTTGTTTTACTTCGTTTTAGTAACCACACACACCCCTCCCTGTCTGGGACTCAACAACAAAAGTGGTGGGTCGATTTTTTTTCTCGTGTAATACATCCTTGGCACGGGTCTCTTTTATTATTTGCTTTCAGCAGTATTTGTATTGAGGGGAATGTTAAGGCCCAACAGTGACTGAAAGCTCGTATATGACTGCACACTGTTGTCGGAATCTGGCAACATATACAAAAAAAAAGTCATGGCAATGACAGTAACGGGGGAGGCGTACTATTGCGATGGGAGTTCTTCTTCCTGCGAAGCTCCACCGGGTTGTGACGCTGCGCTACGAAGCCCTACAGACGGGCACGACGATTCTACAACCGCCTTTCTTTGTAGTCTCGTCGGTCGGAACTAAACACCGAGCCCCGCTTTGGGCCCCTTAGCGCTGTCCCGGCTCCCTCATATCAACCTGTCCGGTGACAAAAACCCCATGTAAACTCTAATATGAACGTTAAACAGGGAATACTATTCCCTGCCAGATGACAGTGGTATAAACGAGCTCCCCAGAAACACACCTAGCCTAGGATTTCCTGGGAAATAAGGAGCTCGGGGGTGGTTGAAGTACGGCCAGTGTGTTCAACCCTTTTCGAAACTGCAGTAGTATCGTTTTGGGGATAAACCACCCGAGTAGTTATTTTGTTGTTTTGGGGATAAACCACTCGAGTACTAGGGCAGGCACTTTGCCCCCCAAGCGGGACTGACTGCAGTCCTTGAAGGAACAAGTTCGGTTCGTCTTGGGACACGCGCCTACTCGAATAAGAACTTAATCCTATTACGGGGGTACATAGTTAATAGGACCTATGGTATATACATAAAAACCTATATATTTACCTATTTTTACCTACAAAATTTGGTCCCGTTAACTATGGATCCCCGTAATAGGCCGGTGTTTCCGGCTCGTCATTTGAGGGCCGGTACTGTTATCTGCGTCGGCCGCCCTTATCGCCAATCTGTCTAAACGTACGCGCGTCCCGTACCATAGCAACAAGGAAGGACGTAATGCACCACCATTTTGTTTTCGCTATTATTTCCTGTGGTACAAAGCAGACCATGCTCTGCACCGGGGGACCGCTCGCCGCGCTGGTGCTCCACCTTGTCGGAAATATAACCTCCGCGTCACTAGGGGACCGCATTGAAAACTTTGATATACGTTTCGCGCGCAAGGGTTCTTGGCGTTAACTGGAAAAGCCCGAGAGTGGTGGCAGATAATCGCGCGCGACTCACTGGGGACGCGGAGGCCTGCTTGCAAGCTTTTGATCCACCAACTCCTTTTTTGTGAGAATCATCACCTCTTCGAAACGCAGCTGTGGACCTCGCGCACGAGGGTGAGCATCAGGACCGCGCGCCGACAGAAACCCAGCACCTTCTCCGTAGTAATGAGCGGCGATCGGCACTGCCTTCCTGCTTACCAAGTTTGCCTATTGTGGTCAGTTGTTGGGAAGTGCTTTTCCGGGGCACACTGTTCCTAGACCATGGAGATATTTCGCCGCCATTCATTACGGACGAAAGAACATACAAACAAATCGGTTCAGCTCCGGAGGGCGACAATTGCAATTGCCAAATCCTGCACGTGGCTAGCTCCGCGGGTAGCCGGAACTTCCCCCCTGCATTATGTGGGCGCGAAAACATCCTCATGGAGACAAAGAACAATATGGCGCACCATGGTAGGAGTACCGAATGGAGAGACTGTCGACAGCTTATGGGTTTGGCCACGCTGCTCGATCTCTCCACAAGGACTATTTAGTTACGCCCATATTGTGGAAGAGGGGGAGGCGTTCGAGTTCCGTCCTCGGATACAAACTTCGGTTGAATGTTATGTATCTATGACGTTTGTTTTGGTTGGCACTGACTGTTATTTCTGAGCAGAAACGACGAGCCCTACGATGGATATTGGTGATGGCGCTGAGCACGTCGGTAGTCTATGATATGCGAGGCACGCCAAACGTTACATTCTGGGGTTCACAATACGAGCAGAGTTCAAATATCAGTAGGTTGGC
Organism: Macrocystis pyrifera; assembly: GCA_031763025.1. Lineage (NCBI taxonomy): Eukaryota > Phaeophyceae > Laminariales > Laminariaceae > Macrocystis > Macrocystis pyrifera. The sequence goes on from JASSKH010000019.1 coordinate 672,722, forward strand.
GAGCGAAGGGAATCTTTCACACTCAGGACGGAGCACCGATGCTCCTTCGTGGACTAAGTGTTTCGAGGCAAACTGGGCTACTAGCTGTATGGTCTATAGCTCATGTGGCCGGGAAGGAGACGTCTAGTCTTCATGATTCGGCACACGTTTCTTGGGCTGGATATGTAACACTATGCACATCCTGCGCAATCTCATGACGACAGATACGTTATGTGTATCTATGATCTACAGTACTGTGTTGAGTATCGATACCAGGTACATGATCTAGATCGTGGTGATCAGATCTACTGGTAGATCGTGATCTGGACCCGTAATACGATAGGGGTAGCATCCAACACTTCTGAGGGTTGTGTTGTCTGGCGACCCCCCTCTGGCATATCCGGCATATCCACGGGATTCCTGCTGATGAGTTGGCATACATGCGCTTATATGCGCTTACTTGAACCACAACATTGAATCGACATGGAGACTTGGGAAAGTCGCCGTCTATAATGCATATGGTGACACTGGGTTTCTCTCGTTGTTCGGCCTATGAAGAAGTCGCGAGGAAACACATCATCCAGAGCACTACGACCTACAACCGCTGAACTCAGTGGGCGCTTGGGGGCAGCATCGCTTCACGCCCGGCTCGGTAGATAGACTCGGCTCAACACAAAGAGAGCAAACACCAGCTTGATGTTATTGCAGCATGGTCGGTCACGTGCCCAAGTCTCTATGTGGCGAAGATCAGGGAAGGAACCCAAAACATACATGTGCCGGGTACGATACAAGTACGAATATGCATGCCTACGCACCAGTATAAAACCGGTGCATGCATTAGAGGATGGTCCCTGGACGCCACAGGTTCACCCAGCTGAAAAGCTCCAACAATCAGTTTTATGGCAAAGTGTGAGCCAAGTCCGACGCACAATTCCATAGGAATTGAGTATCTAACGATTTCAAGTCTAATTCAAGTATATCTTTTATTTATGTTTGCTGCTTTTCTTCCCATTTACTACCTTTGCTCTTCTTTCCTCATAATATCCCGTTCCTTTCTTCCTTCCTTCCTTCCTCCCTTCCTTGGGACGGGGCACTCGGTCAGTTTTGTACCCCACGCCGCATCGTGGTCAACACTCTTGAACATTGGACGTTGAGATCTTCATAACGTATCTACTTGATGTGTAAGCACCATATCCGTGGTGCCGAGGGACCTGTAAAATCAAAAGCCGAGGCTCATAACCTATTGGCAGAGTCGAGACTTTCGGAAAAAAAATACACTGCTGAATGGTGGACATTGGTTATCCATATCATATCTAGTTGATGTGCAGTCACTACTACGAATATTTGTGGTGTCAGTGGATCTGTGAGATCAAAATCGAGGGTCATAACTTATTGGCAGAGTCGAGACTTTCGGAAAGAATAAAGACACTGTTGAATAAAGGAAATTGATTATCCATAACGTATCTAGTTGGTGTGCAGCCACTACACCCGTGGTGCAAGGGAATCTGTACAATCAAAAGTCGGGGCTCATAACCTATTGGCAAAGTCGAGACTTTCGAAAAAAACAACTGCTTGCTAGGTAGGAGCAGCCCACGTCTGGGCAGCTCCTCAGCTGAAGAAACTGCTATACTCGGTTATCTATCCCATTTGTGTGAAAACGTTAGTTTTCGTTAGCACCTACTTGGCCATGGAGTGTTGTTCATTGGCTTAAGCCTCGTGCTACCGGGACATGTGTTATTAAAAAGTCAGTTTTGGGTGGAGGAATAGCGGAGCTCCCCTCAAGCGAGGAAGAGCCTCAGAAAATTGGGGGTGTGCATCCCTCTACGGTACAGTATCATGCTTCAGTAGGTGCTCTCGTTTCGAAGCGTGCCATTCCACCAGAAAAACACCACCGTCCATCGAACAGAAGAGCCGGGTGCTACATACGCACGATGGGTTTCGTGCTATACCTACTATTAATAGGTTTTGGGGGATTGTTTGTTCTTTTGGGTTGCTCTTTTTTAGCTTTTCTCAAAGTCGGGTTTTTGGGTGGGGGGTATAGAGCTCCTGTACTATCATCAAGTAAAGAGCGTAAAAACGCTTTGGTGCTACCTCTATAAGGCAAGCGCGCGTCCATAACTAACACCCCCCCCCCCCCCCCTCCCCCCTCCTCTCTACCACGGCCATGCATGAGATCGAGTACGTCTCTCCTATCGGATACAACCCCCCTCCCCCCAACTCCCTCTCTCGCGCCGTCGAAAATATGCGGTACCTGGTTCGTCGCGCGAACGGTTCTTGGTAGGATGTACCTCATCCTTCACGCGACTCGCCGAACACCTCATGTCGCTTGCTTCGCGGTTGGTGCACAAGCAATGTCTTCCTGCTCGGTGAAGATCCGACGTGCTCCGTCCCGGCGTTACGGAGATGCGAGGGTCAACGGTCATACGACCACATACAACTACGCGGACATTAACGACATTGAGTACACCCCCCCCCCCCCCTCCCTCCCCCCCCCTTTTCCCTGTGCTGCAATCGAAAAGGTGCGGTCTTTCTGGAGAGTTCGAGCTTGGTCGTGGTCGGCACCAGCTTCAGCGCCAACAGTGCGGACGTTCTTGGAGGTACAATAGGCCCAAAGTGAAACGCCTGGCTCTTAACGATTCCTATCCTTGGAAAGTACACCTTTTTTGGCTCAATACGTTCTAACGGGTGGGGTTGCCCAAGTGAGCAACTACCGGCTATATAGTGTGAAAAGTACACTATGTACTGTAGTATCTGTTTGTTAGGACAAATGCAAATAAATGGTGGTCGAGTGTAGCTGAAACGAGTTTCGTCGAAGTCTAGTCTCGGGTAGGCTGTTGATCTCCTTCCTCATGTGAGAAAATCTCAGAAAACATCGCACCACCTCTACTAGGCACTGCTCCCCGTACGAAGTGAAATGGCCGCCCCTGGACGGGTCTTAACCTCGGAAAGCATGGAATGAGGTTGTAGGGGGAAGAGGGCGTCTTCATCTGTTGCATGTCTCAGTCGTTTGGCCGTTGACCACTCATCCCTTTCGAGACTTGGAGTAACGTTCCTATTCCTAGTGTATAGACGCCTCCGATATTTGGCCGGTCGTTACGTTTTTGTCCTTGTGTGACTCATCCTACCGTAGGGGTTGGATCTTTAGCCTTCTGAGGCAATATTTTCTGACCGGTTGAGCGCCTCAAGTGAGTAACTATTAGTATGCAGTGTACTTAGTATTTGTTGCAAGAACTAAGGCAAAGAAATGTTGGTCGGGGTTGAGCATTCAAACTTCCTTCGAAGACATGTCTCGGGTGAGCTCCTCACGTGAGAAGAAGCTCAGAAGATAAGCCACCACCACGGCTGCCGGGACAGCGCTCCCGTCCGAAGTGAAGCAGCAGCTGCCTCTTGCCGAGTTCTATTTATCCTTGAGAAGCATGGAGAGAAAAGTTCTAGGGACGGCGCACTCATATGTTGCTTGCCTCGGCAGTTCGACCATCGACTACACTCGCGTCCCTTTCAAGAAGGAGCACCGTTCCTTACTCCTGACAACACCTGTAGCTACTGGCCTTCCTCGCCTGAGGAGCTCTCTATACCTCGCTCAAAAAACGGACTTTGGACTCGTGCTACGATGGAGGTGCTCGAAGCAGGTTTTGGCTAAAGTATTTCCTGAATGATAGGGCTCCTTTACCCTAAATCGCCGGAACGATTTTCTATTTTTGGCGTTATTAGTATTTTTACTCCCAAGCCATGGGATTATTCATCACCCACTGCACTTTCAATGTTTTCTAAAATCTTTTTTTTGTGTAAGCTAGAGCCTTCTCGCAGTCCCAGGTCGATCGGGCACGTAAAAGAACGTTATTGGAAAACAAAAGCACCCATCGGACCCGTCGGATCTGAAGGTATTGGCTGGATGCTCAGCTGGGGAGCCCACGCCAGTGATAAAGGTTTGGCTTCAAGGATGCAACCTTAGCGTAGGATACTCCATTCCTTATAAAAAGACGACGCTCAAATTGGAAACGGAAATCCACGTTGTACTCCCACACGACTGCTGGTACGCGAAAAGCAGTTATTTCCTAGATGCCGGGGTTGTCCCCTCAGGGCTATGCCACCCGGTATACCGCGCTGCCACGAACGATGATAGCGCGAATCTCACACACATGGTAGGCTGGGCGAGGGTATACGTACCTCGCAGCTTTGTTGTATCTGGCACCAAGAAGTTGTGCCTGCTCGAGGTCGCGGACGAACTGACGTGCTTAATGCCTGCCTCGTGAACCGCGCCAGAATTTCTCCTGAAAACCGTCGACGGCGCGTGTTACGAAAGAGGTGTATGTTTGTTCATGAAACATTCCTGACTGCCGAGGCTTCTCAACTCAAAAATGCTGGAATCTATTTTGTTGTTTCCGTTAAGTTTCGCTTATACCTACAGAAGGGCACGCGAGTTTTCAGCGGGTTAAGCGTGCGTTTTTTCTCAACGTTCGTATTTTTCCTTATTAATGGTATGGATATCATCAAGTGAGGAGCCTCCGAAAACGTCGGGTGTATCCCTACCCTGGCATACACCCGACGCACCACGTCAATACCTCGTGGAGCATAGGGCAAACAACAGGAAGTTACGCTTTGTGCATAGGATTATTTTAGTTTCCGACGTTGTCTTCTTCTTTCTGAGTGTTCATGAGTGATCAGCATTGAAGCTCATGTTACACGTTCGCCGAACGGTAAGACTTGCTTGCTCAATGTCGGAAATAGTACAACCATACACAGCCCTTGCTACAGATGCATGGCGCAGGAGCGCGTCCTCATGACTAACTCTCCCACGATCTCTCGAAGAGCCACAGCAGTTCTGGTGACCTGCATTTAAAGCGTCTCTTGCGTCCGTTCCTTCCAACTCGCCTCGCTTCAGGTGCCGTGTACGCGAGCAAGAATTCAACGGTCGTGGCGCAAGAATGTGGAAGGGTGTTCGACGGCAACAGCGCAAGAAACGGAGGTGGGCGCATTAAATATTTTTTTGGGCGACCCAGGGCGTTCTACGACAGAGGTTCACCCTAAATTTTCTGAGGCTCCTCACCTGAGGAGCTCCACACCTCACCCAGAAACCGACTTCAGCAAAAAACGAATTGCGTCCCGATGAATAAGTCCCAGGCCCAAGTATACGATTAAGTCATTTTTCGAAACAAGATTGGCATTCCGACGATTTTGGCTCAACCCTTTTAGTACCGCGGTCCCGTTTTGGGGACAAATCACTTGGAATTAGACCGGTTTGTCCCCAAATCGGGACTGCGGTACTAAAGGGGTGAATGCGCCCCGTCATTCAGAAAGTATTTTAGGGAAACGTGCTATTACGGGGGGCCAAAGTAAATAGGACCAAATGTTGTCAGTAAAAATATGTGAACATATAGGTTTTTGTGTGTACTGTAGGTCCTATTTACTGTGGCCCCCCCCGTAATACCTCGATCGTAGAACGAGCCATGAACGACCAAGGTTACAATACGGGACGAACCGTCCGTAGAGATCGTTGAGTTGCGTTGGGGTGCGATAGCTTTTCAGCGCTCGATTTTATCCAGAACGGGGAAAAAAAAAAAAAAACGTTTGACCAATGTGCCGAACACCAACGTGTTTTCGGAAAGATTTTGGTCGAGGGACAACGGCAACGACGGTATCGGTAATGACATCGGTACCGCCTCCCATCTGAAACCCGGGGATGCTACGTAGCCAACAGCCCCTACTCTCTTTAGCATTATGAGTGCTAAACGTTCAATTTTCGACGTACTTGTTTTCTACACTTCCCATACGGGCTGGGACGAAACCTGCGGTGCAAGGCGCTCTCTACTTGGACGGAGAGTCCGAGGTCACCTTCAGCGGGGAGGGCACAATGGTGTCGGGAAATTACGCACTGTTTCAAGGAGGTGAGTCCTCGGGATATACGGCTACGGCAAGGTTGGCCTGGTGCTACCCCGGGGGGGGGTGAAGGGTGCCCCAATTTTCACTGTCGCGTTTAGGTCACTCGGCCGAGTGGCTCTGAACATCGCTGAAAGTTGGACTTGACTATTGTGTTTTGTTGGTGCGTGACGACCAATCTCACGACGCGTGCATACGACAGGGGTGACTATTTTGCGCGAAAAAAAATCTGACTGCGGCCGTCGCTCCTTAGCCCTTTTTTTAGAACTGCCAGTCCCGTTTATGGGGCAGTTTGCCCAAATTCTATGTACAGTAGCCTGTCCCCAAAAAGGGCCAACCGGGGAACTGCCTAATGTCACTGGGAACACCATTTTGTATGTCGCACGTTGTTTCGTTGTTTACCGAGGCCACCCATCGGGTTGCACACCTTCACGCGTTCCCAAAATCTATTTCTCTGGGTGTGAAGCACAGACCTCCTCGCAAGTGACGATGGCCCCCAGAAGGCAAAAGTAGGTGCACCCCTATTGTACCACGTGTGTTCATGGCGGGCGGTGCACAAACTGGCGGGCGGTGCCAATATTGGAACCAAACGGTGCAATAAAAAACTCTCCAGACTACAAAGCAGCAACAGACATTTCTCGCTCGTCGGCCGAGTGGCGCAGAGCGGCTTAAATACGTACACGGATCAGAAAGCGGTCTCCCTTCCGTATGGCACCAGTCGTTCGTTGATGAAGGGGTTGGGGGGAGGGGGGGGGGAGGACGGGCGGGGGTACTCGTGGCATGCATGCCCGTGGTCGCATGACTATAGACCCTCGCATCGCTGCAATATCGGGACGGAGCACGCCGGGTTTTCACCAAAAACAAATAGGCGTGATTCGATAGGGGTGACACGTTTTGCCTTCTCAGCTGAAAGAACTACCCAATACCGTCGGCCCACCATTTCTGTTGTTTCCCTTTTCGCATGTTGTGATTATGACTATGCCGTTTTTCCGTCTGACACTGTGCAGCGTTTGTTCCACCAATCATACACCATTCACACACAGAAAGGGGAGAATTGTAATCCAACAACTACTTTAAAACATCGAAAGTGCTACATATCATCAACAAAACCTAACCACCTGACGAAATTATACCAATAACACTGCACCCCCCTATGGATGGCTCTATTCTGACTCCCAACCGAGGTTTAGCCGATGAAATCCTGAAAAATCGCCACTGGACTTATCCCACGGTAGAGCTTGCACCTGTTTGCCTTCTGAGGCAATATTTTCTGACCGGTTAAGCTCAAGTGCGAGCAGCTACGTAGCGTAGTGGTTTCAGGACTAACTCATAGCTAAGTTGGTCGGGTCGCGCGAACAAAGGTTGCGCCCAGAAAATGAGGCGCCGCCCCCAGAAGGCACCACCCCCGAAGTGGCGTTGTTCGTTTACGTATTACGGGGGTCCGTGGTTAACAGGACCTGTGATATACACTAAAACCTATATATTTACCTATTTTTACTAACAAAATTTGGTCCCGTTAACTATGGACCCCCGTAATAGTACGCATCACGCGCCACCCTGTACGAACGGATCGATGATACGGGGTACGAGCACCTGTTTTTTTTCTCGCACTCCTCGCTCGAAGAGCTCCGTAGCTGCAGTGCCCCAGAACTGACTTTGGATTAAAAAAACGCAGGCTTCTTCTGACGAACAAGCTGTTACCGGGGGGGGGGGGGGGGGGGGGGGGGGGGGGGGGGGGGGGGGGGGGGGGGGGGGGGGGGGGGGGGGGAATAGGACCTACGGTACACACAAAAACCTATATACTTTGGTATTTTTACAAACGAAATTTGGTCCTACTTACTGTGGTCCCCCGTAACTGATGGCATGAAGGGTACAGTTCCTCGGTTGCCCTTGAGGAGTTTCGTCACTCAGAAAAAATTGCCTTTCAAGGCGAAAACGTGCTACCTCTACCGCGGTGCGGGTCGGGGTGGCCCACAACGGATACGTACGGGATGGGGTCCTCCTGCCTCGGTTGAAGGACCGGCTCTCTGTCCGACAGCTCCACCTGGTGTCGACTAAGTAGGCCACTCACCTGCCCTGAACGTATGTAAGCGATATCACGGCATATAGAGGTGATGCCTTGTAGGGGCGGTGCCTTGTTTTCTGAGTTTCTCACGTCAGGGAAGTTCCGTGTCTCACCGGAAACATGACTTGGAACAACGTTTGCTCGCGCAACCCGACAAGCGCCTCGACGCGCTATGCCTGAAGCAAGTTTAACAGCAAGATCGTCATGACATCTACACAAATAGGCCGGCAGTGGCTCTTTCTCGAGCAACTCATCAACCAGTCAGAGAACATCGAGCCAAACCGTGCGACCCCTCTACAGGGGGATAAGCTGTTGTCGCAACCATCGGAGCGGGCTATCTGGTTGCACTTTCGTGTTTCCTCAAAGTTGGTGTCTGGGAGAAGTTGTGCCTCCCTGGACGTAAACGTAAGAATCGTTGAGAGTTATGTCTGAATACGAAACGGCCCTTCTACTACGGGGGGGCATAGTAAATAGGACCAAATATTGTTGGTAAAAATGAGAAAATATGTATGTTTTTGTGTGTACCGTAGGTCCTATTTACTACGGTCCCCCGTAATAGTCCCACCCAGAGTGGTGTACAGCAGGTGCACCCCCATTCTGATTAAAAAAAAATGCCTCGTACCTAAAATATGACGTCGGCCGTGTGAATTCCTCCCGATCGATCCATAGGTATGCTCGGCTTTGCAAGGTGCGTGATGCACCGTTCGCGCGTTTTATTACATTCCTCGCGCGAAGGCCTACTGGCCGGGGTGACTCCTCTATACCTCGATGGTAGCCTGGTGCTACGGTAGGGGGGGAGGCGTTCTTAGATAGAGGTTCGCCCTAATTTTTCTGAGGCTCCTCACTTGACCTTAAGGAGCTCCATACCTCACCCGAAAACTGACTTCGGCAAAAATCAAATAGCATCCCGATGAATTATCCCATGCTCCAAGTATGCCAAAACGTCATTTTTCAGTAATCAAGATTAACATTCCGACGATTTTGGGCTAAGAAGCCCCGTCAATCAGAAAACATTTTAGCTGAAACGTGCCACCTCTATGGTACTCGTAGGGAGGGGGTACCCCTATTTTCATGTTCACCACCACCGCGTTCACGACACTCGGGCGTGGCGCTGTCCGAAGCTCGCTCAAACTTGGGCGTAAACGTATACCCTCGTGTATAGTGTTTTTTTGGTCGCAGGGTACAGCGAGCTAATCTCATCCAGATCGCGATGCCTACCGCGAGTGGAAACAGGTTGAAGGCTTTTATTTATGATGGCTGGTGCAATAGGACAGATCGTCGCTCTCGGCCTGACTGAGTGGACCTCATGGGCTGAAAATACGGGAATGCGCAGAAGCGTGCCCCCTACGCACGGAGCACCAGTCGGTAGCCGATAGCACCCTGACCCGGAACATAATAAGGGCAGTCATTATTCTTAAAAAAAGATCCTCCGATATTGCGGGGCAGAACGGTGTCTCCGAAGAGCGTCAGAATTTGTTGGGTGCACCCCACTACCCATCATAACTAGACTGCCGTTGACGGGTTTCCTCGCGGGTGACAGGTGCCATCTACGCCGAAAATAATTGCTCCGTCAAGATCAGCGGGACCACCGGCTTCACGGACAACGATTCGGGCTTCAACGGAGGTGGGGGTTTCGAGTATATAATAGGCGTGTCGCTACTTGCAGTACGCACAGCCCAGCGAGCGCGCGAAATACACAGGAGAAAAAGCTTTTGCCAAAGATGGTGTGAAATCAGCAGGGAGCATGAGACACGCGGTGTCTCCGCTCGCTTTTCTTATGGTCGTACGTACTCGTACAACGATTGGTCGCAGCTTTTGCTATTACTGCTTCTGATTGTGTGCTGATTGATGTGAAATGGCTCTGTTGCTTGTCGTCCCTCCCGATTCGACGAAGTCCCAAAAGGTAAAGCTCTCGAATGTTAATATAGCAAGGGTATCGATATTTTAGTACGTAGTGGTACATGTGACACGTGCTACGATAGAGGGGTACACGACATTCGTTGTACTAGAATGGTTCTGATTGGACTGGCTGATATGCGGAGTATTATCGAGGTACGAGAAAATGTGTGTGTTTGTATGTGCGGGAGAAGTCGACCAATCAGATCAACACGGGTTGTTGTACCCGTGTAGTCCAGAAGTGCACCTAGGACCTGGGACAAGCTCTGCTGTGTATGTAGCAGTTGACTCGCGATCGGGAGGACACAGCGAGGCAGGGTCGTCAAGACAGGTCCAAGGTGCGGTAAAGACTGGTTTAGCTTGCTGGTATAACTTTAGACTGGTGGGAGCTGTTGGTACATGTGACGCGTGCTATTAATAGTATAGAGGGGTATACAACATTTTTTTTACCAAAAAGGTTCTGATTCGCCTGGCTGATAGCGTTGGAATACCATTCTTAATAGTGCTTTACAATACGATTACTAACAGTGAAATATACCTACTTTGGGTTTCTTCATCGGGTTATACTTTTACCGTTTTTCAAAAATCATTTTTTCCCGGGGGACTTGCTACTACGGGGGGCAGTAGTAAATAGGACCAAATATCGTTAGTAAAATTATGCAAATGTATGGGTGTTTGTGTGCACCGTAGGTCTTGTTAACTATGGTCCCCCGTAATGGTAGTACTAGTGTCTTACTATTAATAGTAGTAATTGTTTACTGATACTGTAGTTCTACAGTAGTGACTTACTGATGGTACTATTGATAATATATTTCTGATAGTACTAGTACGGGGGTCCATAGTTAATAAGACCAATGGTACACATAAAAACCTATATATTTACCTTTTTTTAATATCAATATTTGGTCCTATTTACTATGGTCCCCCGTAATAGTGACTCACTGACAGAACTGATTACTTACTGATAGTACTACTGCGCTGCCTTACTATGTGCTAACTACTTACTGATAGTATAGGTGACTTAATAATAGTACTATTACGGAGGTCCATAGTTAACGGGACCAAATTTTGTTAGTAAAAATAGGTAAATATATAGGTTTTTATGTACACCATAGGTCCTGTTAACTATGGACCCCCGTAATAATTAGATACTAATAATATGGAGCTCCTCACGTAAGGAAATGCCCACAGAAAACCTAGGCATCGCGTGATATCATTTTCGATTCCGTGGCTGCTTGCCTGCACGAACAGATCCTCTAAGGTCACCCACTCGGCACAAAAACTTGAGAAATCTGTTGTATTCAGTTCCCGTCGGTACATGTTGTTCAGTTTGTGGAGCAGATCTGTGGCAGAATTCGGTATGGGAGGAAGTGTACCCCTGTTCACCCCCCTCTCTGATCCCTTTGCGATCGCCATCTGAAGGTGTTGTATTACGGGGGTACATAGTTAATAGGACCTACGGTATACATAAAAACCTATATATTTACCTATTTTTACTAATAAAATTTGGTCCCGTTAACTATGGACCGTGTTGTCGCTGCTGCCGTTTCTGCCTGCATTTGATCGCGAAGCCCACCAGACAGCAATGGGTGGTAGCGGAAGAGAGCTAGGCGTGCGTAAATCTATACGCTTATGATCCAGCACGATCACGGAGATTATCGCTCAGTCTCATCTGCACACACCTACCCCCCCCCCCCCAGTACCCCAGCTACCACCGCAACACTGCTCGACTCCAAATACCAACACCTGTCTCGGACCTCTAACGCAGCACAGTACATGGCAACTATAGTATTACCGACCAAACGAGCTTGTGAGATACACAAGAAAACATGGAACAAATGCGAAGCGGAACTCAGGCTGAGATTCACAGGAGTATAAGAAAATTCGCGCGTCCTAACCGTGAATTCCTTGATATTGTACAACAGATCCGTTATCAAGTCAGAAATTCAGCGTAGAACAGTTTTCCTGCATATCCTAAGGTTTCCTGCACTGCGTCGAAGGAGACTGAAACAAGCCCAAGCCCTTCCCCTCTTCCCCCCCCCCCCCCCCCATCTCCCTCCAAATATTGTCGTGCATGAATGCCAACACCGCTCCCCTTCCGCCCGTCTCCGCCCCCCAAGGGTATATAAGTCACCTTGGTTTGGATGCCAAACACCCCCCGATGTAACTGCCATATATAAATGTCAACCCCACTCCTCGATATACCACCCCTCCACATGCCACCGCTCTAGTCACGATACCACCTCCCGTATACTATCCCAGGGCCTCCAAATGCCACCACATACACACCAACCCCGATACACCACGGTTTACTGTGAAGAACATGCACACTAACCCCACATACGACCCCCCATACACCGTCCCAGACACAGCTCAAATCAAGCCCTCCAATGCGACTCGCCGAACATCTCACGGCGCTTTGTTGCTTGGTGCAAGCAACGCCTGAGCTCTGCCCCGGCATTGTATGGATGCGAGGGTCTATGGTCATACGAATACGATAATGCACTACATGTGTGCACCCCTCCCCGTCCCGATATATCGCCGCCCGATATACCACCCACCCATGTACCACCGCCCTCATGTGCTCGGTCCCGGCCTCGCTTGGATGTGCGGGGGGTCTATGGTCACAAGACTGCGGCCATGCATGAGTTGAGCACACCCCCACCCCCCCCATATACCAACCACCTGACATGTTATACAAACTCCGTCTGCCCATGGATCAGGCGTGATTTTCGCCCGGAGGGGATCGAAGGTGGCTACAGCTGGGAACACGTCTTTCGTCGACAATTACTCCAAGATAGACGGCGGTGAGTTTACTGCAGGTTATTCACTGGTTCGCTTGTTGTAAAAAACAAAATGCACGTGTTATCCCCCCCCCCCCCCCCCTCTGGTCAAGGGTCGAATGACTAAGGCAAGCAACAAATGAGTACGCCCCCCCCCCCCCCCCCCCCCCTCTGCTCCGTCTCGAAAGGGATGCGTGCTCAATGGTCAAAAGACTAAGGCAAGCAACAAATGAGTACGCCCCCCCCCCCCCCCCCCTAAATGCCATTCAACGGTGCTCCGTCTTGAAAGGGATGCGTGGTCAATATTCAAAATACTAAGGTGAGCAACAAACGAGTTTGACCCCCCCCCCCCCCCTCCCCCTCAAGACAAATAGAGACATGAGAAAGTTGAACTGGCAATATAAAGTAAGGAACATGCCAAAAAAGAGGTTGCTAGCCATAGTTGATAGAGCTGTATGGGAGAAAGTGTCAAAAGGACGAGCTGGAACAAGGTGGGATGGCGTAGTTGAGAAAGTATGGCAGGATCTAGGGGGAAACCAAGTAGAGATGATGTCCGCCGGGAAGTTTGGGAGGTACAAGGCAGAAGTAGAAGAAAGGATAGAAAGAAGGGAAAGGCTAGCGCTAAGAAACAAGGTGGAATCGGAAAAACACTTAGAGATATACGGGGGATTGAGGGAAAGAATAGGAATGAAAACGTATCTGCATGGCCCAATGGACTTCGCGAAAACGCTGAAACTGCGCTTTCGTGTAGGGGACCTGGACCTGCCAGAAAGAAGAAAGAGGTACACCAGTAGCCGGCAAGAGGAGGAAGTAGACGCGCAGATGTGCCCGTGTGGCAAAGCAACAGAGAGTAGAACTCACATAGTAGGAGAATGTGAAATATACAAGGAGGAACGGGATGTGTTAGAAGAGGAGATGAGGAAAATAGACGAATGTGACATGGAGGAGTTTGATACAATGAATAGCAGCGAGAAAACGATCGCTATCCTAGGAGATAGATGGTGGCCACAGGAGGCCAAACAGGAAGGGGATAAGATTAGCAAAAAGTTTCTATGTAATTTATGGAAACAACGTAATGAGCGCCCAATTGTTGGAGGTGTCTCTATTAGGAGTAGGAACGGTGCTCCGTCTCGAAAGGGATGCGTGGTCAATGGTCAAATGACTAAGGCAAGCAACAAATGAGTACGCCCCCCCCCCCCGCCCCCCCTCCCCCCCTTCTCCCACACACACTCACCACGGCGAAAAACTCCTGCTGGTATAATTTCAGAATCATGTTACAGTAAACATTCTTGAGGCCAAAACGTTCATCACTGACGGCCGTTCTATTCAACTGCCCGGAGACCCCTATCAAAAATGTCCTTGGAAGACGCGACGACGTTTTGTTTTTTGTCTCGCTATTAAAGTTTTCGATGAATATTCCCTGCATCACGTTCGTAGCCCGCCATGCGATTGTGTATCGAGCTATTCTTGTACAACACGCTGCTGGGCGAGAACAGTGAGGCCGTTTGGTCTTCAAATTCACGTCTGAGCGGTCTTTCTATTTCCGCTGAGAGTGGGGAAGTTTCGAAAAGACAGGTACGTCACAAAGAAGGGTATGAATCTCCTCTTCCCCGGACAGTATTGGGTGCTACCCCCCACACACACCGAAGCTCGCGTTTCCAATCACCTCTTCCCCGAAACGCGGAGGACTCTTGCTACGACTTGTTTCAGACGCGAGCTACGACAGAACGATAGCACTTTTTGCCGATCTGTTTTCTTTGTTTCGCTTTACGGGGCTCCTCCGCTCGGGAACTACCCGGCTTCCCGTGTGTGTTGCAACATTATCCGATACGCACCTTGACCATAAGGAGAATGGTCACCGGTTTGAGCCAGACTAGTTTATCAAAAGTCATTTCTGGGTGAGGTAAGGAGCTTCTACACTATTGTCAAGTGAGGAACCCTCTGAAAGAAAATAGATGCTACCTTTATTGTAGCAGTGAACAGCAGCGCTGAATGGAGCATCCGGTAGAGTCGGCGCAGCCACGTTTCTGGCCCGTTCGGGGCCAGGGTCAGGGTTGGGGCTAGGGGTTAGGAGTTGGGTTAGGTCTACGCCCGTACCTTGATCCCACCAGAAAGTGCTTCGTCTAGTCCGCGAAACAACGAACACCTCGACCCTTGGAAGATCCTGCCGGGCCTCCGTTAATGTACTCCTCCTTGCTGGGGTAGGGGAAGCAGCCTAGAGATTTGGAGGCTCTTCATTTGAAGTGCTCTATACGTCACCCAACGACTTTCTTCCGCACAAACTGTAAGCTAAGTCGTCTGTTGCACAAGCCCTACCTATGGCCTCGGAGGAATACAAAGAACAAAATGATACCTAAAGGCACGCACGGCATTCAAACGACATTGGGTAGGTCCTTGGTTGAGGTCAGTGGCAACATGTACACAGGGGTACACCAGGCGGCGCCCCTCCCCCCCCCCCGACCTGCTAGCGAATGACGAAAGTAAGGGGGAAATGTTTATACCAACGAAGCTCAAGTACAACACCTCTTGCTTACCTGGTATATATTTGCCTCGCTTTCCTCTCTTGTTTCACTTTTTCACTTTCTTCGCTTGCTTGTCTTGCTTCTCTTGCTTCTCTTGCTTCGCTTTCTTCGCTTTCTTCTCTCGTTTCGCTTTTTTTTCGATTGCTTCCCCTCCTTCTCTTGCTTTGCTTGCTTCGCTTTCGCGCGCTCGCCTGTCCTCACGGCCCATGCGCTTCCGTGGGCGCGGGGGGGCGGGGCGCGGAATAAGAACAGGCGCGGTGATGCTCACAGATTGTTCGAGGATAGCGACTTCTGGCAACACGACCTTCACGAGAAACACAGCGGAAGGCGATGGGGGTGAGACCGGGGGAAAAAAGGGTGCAGTATTGCCCCTATTGGATGTCGCCCTAAATGAAGGCGATGAAGGACTTGTGCGACGATCGATGCGGGCGGCAAGGGTTGGCCACATCCTATTCGGCTGGAGAGCGAGGGATCCCGAAACTACTCAACACCGTAGGAATCTCTTTTGCGCCTTTACAAAAAAAACTGGTTGCATGCGTTCATCTTTTGGCGGTCTCGTGTTTTTTTTTGGTGAGATATCGAGAGCTCCAGAAGCGAGGAGCCTCAGAACACTCTGTTGAACCCCCAATCACAACACGCCTCCGTGGTGGGAAGTTGGGATTTACGGTAGTGAAGAGACGGGCGGGTGGTTTCTTGCTTGCCCGTCATCAGGTGAGCAAAGCCACGGCAGCATACAAGGGTGGCGGCTTATTTTCTGAGCTCTTCACGCGAGGAGCTCATATGTCTCACCCGAAGCATGACTTCGAAGACTGTGTGTTCGTTTGTTCGCGCGCAACCCCCGACCAAGAGTTGTATGCACTGTATGCGCAAGCCCTAAAACAAATGCTTCGTCTCCTATTTAGTAAAAATATCATAGTGACCGGTAGTTTCTTATTTTTTTTACGCTCAACCGGTTAGAAAATGTAGAGCCAAAAAAGTACAACCCACTATCGGGGGATGTCGGAACCAAGAAAGAGGCATACCAGAATAGCCGGGAGGATGCGCAGATGTATCCGTGTGGCAAAGCAATGGAGAGTAGAACTCGCTTGGCAGGAGAATGTGAAATGTACAAGGAGGAACGGGATGTGCTAGAAGAGAAGATGAGAGAAATAGACGAATGTGACATGGAGGAGTTTCATACACTACTGTAGATGGCAGCGAGAAAACGATCGCTATCCTAGGAGATAGATGGTGGCCATGGGCGGCGAGGCAGGAAGGGAATAAGATTAGCAAAATGTTTCTGTGTATTATGTGGAAACAGCGTGATGAGTTCCGGCCCAATTGTCGTGCTAGGAGTAGAATCGGTGCTCCGTCTCGAAAGGGATGCGTGGTCAATGGTCAAGTGACTAGGGCAAGCAGCGAATGAGTAATCCCTCCCCCGCCCCCAACGTGGGATGAGTCTCACTGTAATGACGGAAGTGTCGGATCCCTTAATCAAGCGGCCTAAACGAAGGCGTGGAGGGTGTGACACATGTTTCGTAGCGGTGATTGGATGGGAAAGGGAGTGTATACGTCCGAAATCAAAGCGATGTGTGTGGTGAAATATATCTTGATGGTAGCGGAGAGAGTCTAGCCGGGATGTCGTACGGCACTACGCTGGGCAAAAACCTCTTATTTTCATTCCGCGACGCCCCCTGGGCTTGACTGATCCCCGCCAAATTGATGATTGCCACTGTTTTGCGACATTTTTCACCGAGTCCCCCTAAAGCACCGGCATTACCATGCGCGCTTTCTCGCGCCTGATGATACATTTATCCTGACGTAGGCCGTTTGCGTGCGAGTGGTTCTCCAACTTCATCCACATCGGGGACTTGATGTGCTTTGGTTTGAGCAGAGAAATAGATGCTTCCATGGCGGGTGCCTATCGCGAAGCCTAATCTAAACGCCCACATATTTTCATCATGAAAAGAAACAGGATAGCCGCAATAGGGCGAGTGAGTCTAAGCCGCTCGCAAAAGGAGCCGCAAGAGGCAAAAGTGAATACCCCCTATCGTATCGCACTGCCTCCACGGCGCGGACGACGCATCACGCAGCAGCTAGCAAAATGTTTGCTCCGACCATTCAATCGTCCGAACCGAGAGCTAACGTGTTCGGAAACCGTACGGCGCGCCTTGCGAAGCTAAACATCAACCCATTCAATAGGGTTGAACTCGCAGCTGACATGTTGTCGACATGTTCATGAATTGATTTAATAAAAATGGCATCACTCTGGACGGAAATATAAGACACCCCTTGGGGTTAAATACTAAGAGTAAACGTCCCTTGTAGTTGCTTCCTGAGTAGAAAAAAACGCTCGCTTCATTGGGTCGGCGCCCGATCGTTCGCGCAGGTGCCATCCAGGTCGAGGCCAACAGCCGGGTGAACTTCGGGGGGAACACGCTTTTCAAGTTCAACATGGCTGGCGGTGTAGGAGGTGAAAAGGGAAAGCCGTTCGGGTAGCGCGCCGCGCCCGGCTGCAACCCCCCGCTCTCACAATGTTGCGCCGGTGGCTGTGATGCATCGGGGACAGCAGCACGTAGCGGGTCTTGCTCGCTACCGTCTCCTAGATAAGAGCAACGATTCGTGTGTAGCAGGCCTTAAGCTTCTGTTTTTTTTGTTTGTGTTGATTCCTTATTTCCCGGAAGGCCTATGAGTGAACGATCGAGAGGTCGAAGCTACATGAGGCATGAGGCGCGGCAAAGAATCCACCACGCACACGTACCTTCTTGAACTCAGCAGGGCCCCGGGGCCAGCATCGCTGCACACTGCGATAGAGCACTGTGGCGGCTACTTAGATACTGGCCCCTGCGTATCATTTTGGCAAATACAAATATCTTGTTCCGGACGGTAAACGGGGCACGTGTACGAAGGAATACTAGCCTGCGTACCGGCCTTCTGTGGATCATCACCTCTTGGTGCCCTTGCCCTCTCCCACGTCACAACACCCTGCCAAATAGGTGTGGACCCTTAAAACCACACGAGGGCAGCGAACCACAGATTTAGATGAATGTGTTCCCAGCAGGTATCCATGCCGCATGCATGCCTACACATCGGTCGGAAGCCCCATATGACATACCTGGTATTCTACAGTAGCATGGTACAGGCTCCTCAACGTTCACGCTGCACACTGTCGCTTGCAAATTCAAAACGCATGACTATTGGTACATGTGAGCAGGAACACGCATATCAGACATCCTAGGACGGCTCAGACGCCACATGTTAAAGCTCATGCTGCACCACACTTTGTCGCATGTACCAAACAAGAGTATTAATAGCACTAAACCTTATAACACCGCGTATATAATATGTACGGGCATGGCTTCCGCTCTCGGGATCTCCTCAGGAGGAATGAACGGCTTCGACGAGGTGAAGGTCAGGGCGGCAGGGTGGACGAGCTTCATCGGAAACAAGGCAGAATATGGGGGTGAGAGTACGATTCCGACGAACGACGGCCCTCCTCCCCCAGCGCATCTACACGTAGTCCCTCGAGACATCTAGCAGAATGTTTATCTACTATGTGCGTCGGAGATGCACCGTGACCGCTGCTCTAGCAGTCAGCCACATTTAGCCACAATGGACCCTAAAGCAGTCCGGTGACGCGTTCTATACGGAATAGGGGCAGACAGCACCTTTTTTTTTTTCCTTTTTGAGCCAATATTTCTGGCTGACTGGGCTCCTTAAGGGCACTGATGGTCTACCCAATATCAATTGTGTTCCCAACAGTTTCCGTCAGAGAGCCTCTTAAGGCCATGGGATCGTTCATCGAGTTCAGTTGGGCTTTTTTCACCTAAACTCCAGTTTTGGGTGAGATTATATAGAGCGAGCGCCCCAGTTGAGAACTATTACGGGGGACCATAGTAAATAGGACCAAATATTGTTAGTAAAAATAGGTAAATGTATAGGCTTTTAACTATAGCACCCCTCCACCGTAGCACGCGGCGGGATATTGTGCATCGGGTTTTTT